>OY757944.1:4191021-4261021 GCA_963585895.1 Sepioteuthis lessoniana
TCAAAGATAAAGAAATATTTTTAAGATGAAGAAATGAAATATGAAAGCGGAAAGAATATATTTTCCCCATTTTTTTCACGTTGTTTTCTCAACTCGAGTGTAATAACCTTGGATGAAATTACTCGGGGTCTGGAGACACACAGACTGATATTTTCTTTCTGTTTTACGTCTCTTTACCTCGTTCTCTTTACCTCGTTCTCTTTATCTTGTGTTTGGAATTCGATCTCGTCTCTAATTCCACTTGACTACATTTGATTTTATTTCTTTTCATATTTTACCAATAAAAAATTTGCTTCAATTTCAAGGAAAAAGAAGCACACGTTCTTGTAAACAATTGAAACATTCTCTCTGTCTATGTAACTTAAAAACCGTAAGAACATAATATTTTCAGCGTCTAATTGTGGGTAAGGATCGGAGATTTTCTTATCATTTGATTGGAAAATCTCAATTATCGAAACAGGAAACATTTCAAGGTCATTACATTTTATTAGATTTTAAAGTATACAATTTGAGGCGTTTTAATTCTTAATATTAGTAACTATTTTTTCAAACTGTAACCGTGTTAACACTATAGTATGGCTGCACCACTTGGACACTAACGAAACGCTTGAAAAAAAACGCTTTAATGGAACTGCTTCAAAATGCTGAATGCAGTTTTGCACAAATCCTTGAAGCAGCAATCTGCAAAACAATGACTGTTTGGCCACATATCTCCCATCTCACAAATCATCCAAGTAAGACGAGCAAGATATGCTTGACACTCGCTTGTTTGGTTTAGGTTTGGTTTCTTTGTTTAATGGCATATCAACTTTTGTAGGTTATTTAATGCCAAAGCCATTCTCCTAAAAGAACAGTCATCATCATCATCGTCATGTCGTGCCACCAGCACGGATATCGCTGACCCTTTCTCGCCACTTCTCCCTTTCGTTCATCACCTCAGGCAGGTCTTCAGGGCTATATCCCGTATCCTCACATAGCTGCTGTATGTATGTTCGAGCTGGTCGTCCTGCTTTTGCTCGGCCATATGCGGGGGTCCATAGGAGTACATCACTTATGACCTCGTCACTGCTTCTCCAGCAGTGTCCTGTGTGTCTGGTTCGTCTAACTTGGATAGTTTTCGTGATGGGGTTAGGTGGCCGTATAGTTGGTGTTTTGTCGGGTGTGCCCTCCAGGACTTGTTCAATATTGCTTGCAGCATTCTTGTGTAATTACCGTCTAGCCTTTTCTCCATCCGTTTAGTTAGCGTTCAAACAGTGCATCTGTATAGCAGTATCGACACGACCGCTGCTTGGAAGAACCTGCTTTTCATTTTATCGGTTAGGTCTGACTTCCATATGATCGAGAGCCTATCCATAGCTGTCCATGTCTTCGTTAGCCGCGTGTCGATGTCTTTTTCGGTTGACGAGACACTGCTTCCCAGGTAGGTGAACTTGTCTACAAGTTTCAGAGAGGTTCCGTCAAGTATGGAAATGTCGCGCGTTTGATTAAAGCACATGTATTTAGTTCTGAGTGCATTGACATTTCGGCCGATGCCTGCGGTGGCTTGTTCCAAACTATGCAGTAGTGTTTCGGCTTGGTTGGGTGTATTTGTCAGAATCGCTATGTCAACGGCGTAGTCGGCGTCGGTGATAAAATCAAAGAAAACGGCTTCGAGCTGACAAAGAAAAGAAGCATAAAAAGAACAGTAGTGGTACTATTTATCCCAAAGTTGGGAGGATAAGAAGGTTCATACCTTTCCCAAAGGTATTTGCCCGAAAGTGAACGTAATAACGTGACTGAAGCACGAACTCGCTTACTACGATTCCGCAGTCCATCGCTTTAACCATTACCCCACGAAGACAACCTCACACTTGCTTGTGAAGTAAGGAATCATTCATTAGTAACGTTGTCCTATGGACTTCAATGCATGGATTAACCGGTTTTGACCAATCAACGACTTACATTCATTAACTTTATGACAACTCAAAAACGATGACCGATATATATATATATATATATATAGAGAGAGAGAGAGAGAGGGAGAGAGAGAGAAAGAGAGAGGAAACCAAATTCTTGTCGAATCGTTCCTTTACAAATAGAGTTAAGTGTGATAAAAATAATAAAATCAGATTTGATCGACGTTTGATTGTGTAAATGAATGTTGATAAATTTACATTCTTCAGGTAACTTTTTTTTGTTAGGGTTGCCGACCTGAAAATACAAAAGAAATCGGTCTCATTTATTTCGAGATATATTCTCTACGAACGTATTTTTGCCTGAAATTGATATTTCTTTGTTGACACAATTCACGTGACCAAAGTCTTTGTGACGATTTACTTTTGCCAAAAGTCAAAATCCATCTCCATAGTAATTATCTAAGACCTGTTAAGAGCATGAAAAAGGCAGTGTTAGTTAAAGACTTAGAGTCTTGTTTCCAGAAGTGGGAAGAACATTTTATTCAGCGTTTGGCTTTTCAAGGGAACTATCTTAACGGGGATCAAACTCAGTTTTACAGAAGGGGATAACATTTACATCCCAATTGTGTAAGAAATTAATAAAGGCATGAACGCAGGTGTTCGAATTTTATCACCTGTTATAACCGCGTCTTCTTCTTCTTCTTCTTCTTCTTCTTCTTCTTCTTCTTCTTCTTCTTCTTCTTCTTCTTCTTCTTTCATTTAATCTTTTTCTAAAGTCTTCTTCTTCTTCATCTTCTTGTCAAGTCTCATTTCTTCTTCTTCTTCTTCTTCTTCTTCTTCTTCTTCTTCTTCTATCCCTCTCTCTCTCTCTCTCTCTCTCTCTCTATATATATATATATATTTATGTATATTGTTTCTTTGTTCTGTTTCATTTTCAATTTCTTTTCTCATTAAGTTTTAATCAAAATATCCACCTTCTAATTTGTCTCCTTAATCTATTTCTTTTAAACACTTAAATTACCTCAAGTATTTGATATCTATCTAACCTCGCACCTTGTTGGATTTGAGACAAGGTGATTTTATTCCAGCGGAGTACATGCACGAATCGAGTCTTATTCGGAGCCGTACTAATTTATGCTTGATCCCCTCGGCATTCCCCATTTGGAGGCCTTTCGAACACTAAGTAATGAATTTAGCCCTGCCAAGCAGGCATTGCCAAGTGTGAAGCCCTCACCTTTTTGGACAAGGGGGTTGGTACAATAACAACCATTTGGTGGGAACACTAGGTGGATCCCAGAAAACCAGGGATTGGGGCTAATTACCTCGAGTATTTCTTTCGAGGAAAGGAAGGAAAGAAAAAAGAATATGAGATAGAAAGAAAGAAGGAGAAGGAGGAGAAGGATGAGAGAAAAGAGGTAACGCTACATCAGACATTTGTCTATTTTCAATGAAATGGAAGTAAAAATGATATTGCGAGAAAGAAATGTAACAGATACATAGATAGATAGATGCAGACAAATAAATCCGGACTGAGATAGATAGATATGAAAAGACTAAGATAGATAGATAGATATGTAGATAAGTCCAGACTGAGATTGATAGATAGATAGATAGATAGATACATAGATAGATAGAAACAGACATAGATAAATCCAGACTGAGAGAGAGAGAGAGAGAGAGAGAGAGAGAGAGAGTGTGTGTGTGTGTGTGTGTGTGTGTAAAACAAATAAAGGAAGAAGACTTATCTTGCAAAATTATTTCGAAAGTTTTGTTTTAAACAAAGATAAGACGTAATATTTCATGAATAACAATAAAATCTTCCAAAAATTAACAAATTAAACAATCTAAAAAAAATTCTTGGTACTTATTCCTCAGGAGATGAAAATAAACTGAACATTAAAATTGAACTAGTTATTTACATTCATTTTTTTAATAGGAAGTCAGTAAATAAATAAAAATAATTATAGTCATCTCAATAATTTACACAAAAATTATAGAATTTAAAGAATGCACTTTTCAAAATCAAAAAGTTTCCTTTGCAAACTTAATCGTAAAAGTGAAATTTTCCACCAGAACATTCTCATGATTAGTTGGTGGGTTGGTTGGTTGATAGGGTTTTATGGCATATCAACCTTTGTAGGTTATTTAACGCCAAATCCATTTTTATGTAAATAATCAGTTCTATTTCAAACAATTCATTTTAGCATAAGCACGCAGTTTAAATTTAAGAACAGTTTAATTGTCAAAAATATTTCTATTTCAAGCAATTCAGTTTAGTCTAGCAGTTCTAATTCAGCTAATTCAGTTTAGTATTAGTACAGATTTTGTTTACACATAGTTAAATGTCAAAACAGTCTTATGTTAAACAATTCAGTTTAGTGTAAATACAGTTTCAATATCAAAAAACAGTTCTATTTCAAATAATTCAGTTCAACATAATCAGGCGGATTAAATGTAAGAATGGTTTAATTGTCAAAAAAACTTCTATTTTAAGTTATTCAGTTTTGTCAAACAGTTCAGTTTAGCATAAGTATGCCGTTAGTTCTATTTAACACACAGATAGTGCCCTATCAGGTGCTACCACGCCGGGCCATAGTGGACCTGGTAGCAATGGCAACGAAGGTGTGTTCCGTATTCCCCAAAGCCCCAGCATTACTGGAACCTCACCATCAGATTGTTTAGTGTCATAACTTGGACACTCGTTGGGAGGGGGCTCTTACCCCTCTGCAGAGGTGCAGTCGGTGTATTCTACAGCCCCAGCAGACTGGGCAAACATTCTCTTGATTTGAATAGACTAACTTTGTATCACCAAAATAGATATTTAGATGAGATAGTTTGTTTTTGTATAAAAAAAACTTAATTAACTTTGAAAAACATGTTTTTAAATCAGAAACATGTAATCCTCAAACGTCATGGGTGGTGTTCTTACGCACTGAAGTGACCTAATCTGTTTTTTTTTTTTAATATCGTAAAATATTTAAAGAATTTAAACACACGACCAAACCACAGAATAAAACATAGGTTGCGACAGAAATACCCACCACATTTTAAACGATCACCTGTGTGTTGCAAGTGAACTTAGGCAAGTGATAATGATAGCTCCATCTGTCTTACGTTTTATCATTTATTTTCAATTACGATCAGTTATAAACGTGGATTAGACTGGTGCACACTTTGTACTTGCTGTTGAAACGCTTTTTCTGGAGACTGGTGAAACTTTAACTGCTACACAGAGAGTTATTTGTGTTCATTTTATGTTATATCATTGTGGTGGTGATGTATTTTTCTTAGGAAAGGGACGAGTTGATAAGAATTACGTTTATCTTCCACAATCTCTTGTCAAACCAAAAAATAACTCCCCATCATAGTCGTCTAGCCGTGCTGAAAGCAAGGATTCAATTGAATCTTTTTTTGCCTTTTGCAGCCTTCCCTCCAGGCAGGTCTTCTAGTGTTCGCATTGAGTTGGTGATTTTAAAGTCGTGCTCGTCGACCAACATGAGTGTGCCCATGTGTAGGAGTCCATCGGAGAACATCGTTTTTGAGTTCGTCCTCGTTTTATCACGTGTCCAGCATGTCTTATTCGTTTTTCTTGGATGACTTGTAAGGTAGAAGATAAGTAGACATCTGTTGCTGTTTTATAGGGTGCTGCTTCCAGGATTTCTTCAAAACGGCACGTTTTGTTCCCATCTAGCTTTTTCTCTACGCGTTCCATTTAAGGGATGCACACCATACAGTAGTACTGTCACGGCTACAGCTTGGAAGAATTATCGTGTTCACCTAAAACCTGTGCCTGGGATTGAAGGTGATCACTATAAATCTGTTTTTACTTGTTAAATGTTGTTGTTATATTATCATGAAGTTGGAGACAAAATTCGAGCTTTTCTTCCAATCTCAGCAACCACACGTTACTTCAGTTGTCTGAATTTTTTTGATGAAGCTTGATGATTTTTATCATTAAGGGTTTTCGAACTATTGTCTTTATCTTTATTTTTATTTCCACAACGTTTTGGCCGATATGTCCTCCGGCCTTCTTCAGGTGTTTGTAGAACTCGGGAACCTATACGCAACTTCGAACTATGTCCTTTATTGAATCCACGGGGGTCGCCTGTTCGTATTCCGTTAGCCATAACCGGGTACAAGTGTTAAGAATTCCTGTATTGTTACTCGCTTGTAGTCAGGATTGAACCTGCAACCACTAGATGATTGTCTCCTAAGAAGTTTAGTTGTTGCTATAAAAGATAGATAGATAGATAGATAGATAGATATGAACAATGCTAGCGAACTTGTTTGAACATTTTTGTTTTGTAAGAAATCAAGGAAGCAAAAAAAGTAAAAAAAAAAACAAACAAAAACAATACGTTTAAAAAACACCAAATCCTCTCCCCTAAATTAACATTTAGCAAAAAAAAAGTGACACTTCTTTATACAACTATGGATTTATGAAAATGAAAAAATCCGCAAAAACAAACATGCGTTATTGAAAATAGTTGAAAATGCACAAATTCCCTAACAGCTTCAATTAGTCCAATAAAAAAAAAACGCTTTCTAAAAGTTGGAAACTGAGTTACCAAGAAGCATCTATTTGTGGTTTGGTGTTTTTGTTTAATGTCATATCAATCTTCGTAGATTATTCAATGCCAAAGCAATCCTTCTAGAATAGCAGCCCTGTTACTATTTAACTATTTGTTGGCGGAGGTGGATAAGAGAGTTTGTATCGTTTCCAATGTATCTGTCCAAAAGAAAACGTAATACCGTGACTGGAAATCGAACTTGCTTACAACGATATCACAGTCCAGCACGTTACCCACAACACCCGGAATTTGGTTTCAATGTTTGTAAACAATTACAACTTTAAAAAACGTAACTCACGCACACACACAAAAACACACACACACACACACACACACACATATATATATATATATACACACACACATACACACACACACATACACACATGCGCATATATATATATATATATATATACATGCAGGGTCATCCAATAAATTAGTGTGATTTTTGGGAAAAAAAGGGTATTTTTACAGAATTATTTTCTAGAAATGTAAACCCTGCATTGTTTGGAATTGGTTTACATCAAAGATTATTTTCATCTGGCAAAACTATTGTTTACAAATGTGTTGTGCATGAATTTACCACTAAGAGCTTAATTCAAAAAGAAAGCCTATTGAACGGAAACACTGCGATCAAGAAAAAGGTTCGGGCGTAGTGATCAGTAAAGAATGTTATGCTGCCAGTCTAATGGGACATGAAAGGGCGCATAGCTATTGATTTTTTGAAAGGGTGCAACTGTTGTGTCTGACCCTTTTTGCCGTTTGGACAATACCCACTTTATCTATTGAATGATTCTCCTACGTATTAACTTATTGACATTCAACAACAATCCTTGTTTTTCTATGGTTCACCAGGAATTCGTGCCGGGTTGGTGGTCTTGTGCTGACCACCTGATCGCAGGGTTGGGTGGGGGCTTCTTCTGAGGCAATACCGCTTTGGAAGATCTGAGTTCATCGCTGAGGCGCCTACAAAATGGGGGATGCCGATAGGATCAAGCATTTTTGTGACAGCCACATATGAGTCTTGATTCGTGCATGGCCCCCACAAGAAAATGACCTCGTGTCAAATCCGGCCAAGTGGGAGGTTGGAAAAAAATCAAACTCATTGACATATAATTTCAGTTTTCATATTTAGTATTTATTTTACATTGTTCTACTAATAAAATTTTGAGCACTTTTTAGTTTTTACATGCGATTCTATTTTCCCGCTTCTTGTGAGTTTTTCCCACCAATTTTCAATGGAGTTTAAGTGACAACAATTGTCCTCTAGTCTACAGGACTCTTCTGAGTATTCTAAACGATTTTAACAGTGCTGTGATTTGAATGATCCCGACTTTTCATCTAATTTTCAGTTCTTTTAGTCTTTTCATCAAGCCTTTAGGATCTGTTCTTATTGCTCCAATTATAATTGGTATCACCGTCACTTTCATATTCCAGCTGTCTGGAAAGGTCCAAGTATTTGTCAATCTTTCATTTTCAGTTTGTGATCTGCTAGAACAAAAAATTCACAAGATCATACATTCTTTTCTTGATGATTAACTCTGGTCTTCGAACAAGGATTTCTTGATCCGTTTATATCTCAAAATCCCAGCGAATATTATGGATCACATTCTCTTGGATTGATTCTATGAGTAAATAAATTCTGTTGCATATTTCCTAGTGGATCCCTTTTCCTACTTCGTTGCGGATATTATGATTATTGTTTACTCCTTTAGAGTTTTTCACATCAGTGTTAGCTCCAGGACCCTTCTCCGTATTCTGGCCCTTCTCAATAATGTTGTCGTTTGGAAATTCTCCACTCGTCCGCCAACTTCCAAGTCCTCTAGTACCTTTAGTAATCCTTTAGTAACTGGGCCAAATGCGCCAATCACGATTGCTACCATTGTCACCTCATGTTCCTCAATTTTTTCAATTCTCTAGCAAGTTCGAGGTACTTATCCTTCTTTTCATATTCTTTCAGTTTTAATCTGTGGTTAGCTGGAACAGCAAAGTCGACAATTTTCCAAATTCTCTTTTTTTTTTTTGTTGATTATTATTAGGTCTTGTCATTTGGCCGAGATTAGGTGATCCGTGTGAATGTCAAAGTCCCATAGAAGTTTATGTGTGTCCTTTCCTAGATTAGGTGCTGGGTTGTGCATATACCATTTGTTGATATGGTCATATTTAAATTTCTTGAACATTTCCCAGTAGATCTCCCTGCCGACCCAGTCGTGTCTCGTCTTATACTCCTTCTGTGCCAATTTGCTGCATTCGCTTATTATGTGATTGACCGTTTCGTCTCTGTCACCGCAGAGATTATTATTGTAATTATTAAAATTAACATGAGAAGCTCAGTCATGAATTGTTAATGCATAGGTGATAATTTGAATTATAAGACAAGATGACAACATCAAATTCGACTGGAAAATCAATTCGACGAAACTCGTTTCATTCCAAGATTACTCAGTTGATCGTGAATTATAAGACAATATGGCAACGTCAAATTCGACTGGAAAATCAAGACGACGAAACTCGTTTCATTCCAAGATTACTCAGTTGATCGTGAATTATAAGACAAGATGACAACGTCAAATTCGACTGGAAAATCAAGACAACGAAACTCGTTTCATTCCAAGATTACTCAGTTGATCGTGAATTATGAGACAATATGGCAACGTCAAATTCGACTGGAAAATCAAGACGACGAAACTCGTTTCATTCCAAGATTACTCAGTTGATCGCGAATTATAAAACAAGATGACAACGTCAAATTCGACTGGAAAATCAAGACGACGAAACTCGTTTCATTCCAAGATTACTCAGTTGATCGTGAATTATAAGACAAGATGACAACGTCAAATTCGACTGGAAGATCAAGACGACGAAACTCGTTTCATTCCAAGATCACTCAGTTGATCGTGAATTATAAGACAAGATGACAACGTCAAATTCGGCTAGAAAATCAAGACGACGAAACTCGTTTCATTCCAAGATTACTCAGTTGATCGCGAATTATAAAACAAGATGGCAACGTCAAATTCGACTGGAAAATCAAGACGACGAAACTCGTTTCATTCCAAGATTACTCAGTTGATCGTGAATTATAAAACAAGATGGCAACGTCAAATTCGGCTGGAAAATCAAGACGACGAAACTCGTTTCATTCCAAGATTACTCAGTTGATCGCGAATTATAAAACAAGATGGCAACGTCAAATTCGACTGGAAAATCAAGACGACGAAACTCTTTTCATTCCAAGATTAGTCAGTTGATCGTGAATTATAAGACATGATGGCAACGTCAAATTCGACTGGAAAATCAACACGACGAAACTCGTTTCATTCCAAGATTACTCAGTTGATCGTGAATTATAAGACAAGATGACAACGTCAAATTCGACTGGAAAATCAAGACGACGAAACTCGTTTCATTCCAAGATTACTCAGTTGATCGTGAATTATAAGACAAGATGACAACGTCAAATTTGCCTGGAAAATCAAGACGACAAAACTCGTTTCATTCCAAGATTACTCAGTTGATCGTGAATTATAAAAATAGATGGCAACGTCAAATTCGACTGGAAAATCAAGACGACGAAACCCGTTTCATTCCAAGATTAGTCAGTTGATCGTGAATTATAAGACAAGATGACAACGTCAAATTCGACTGGAAAATCAAGACGACAAAACTCGTTTCATTCCAAGATTACTCAGTTGATCGTGAATTATAAGAAAAGATGACAACGTCAAATTTGCCTGGAAAATCAAGACGACGAAACTCGTTTCATTCCAAGATTACTCAGTTGATCGTGAATTATAAAACAAGATGGCAACGTCAAATTCGACTGGAAAATCAAGACGACGAAACTCTTTTCATTCCAAGATTAGTCAGTTGATCGTGAATTATAAGACATGATGGCAACGTCAAATTCGACTGGAAAATCAAGACGACGAAACTCGTTTCATTCCAAGATTACTCAGTTGATCGTGAATTATAAGACAAGATGACAACGTCAAATTCGACTGGAAAATCAAGACGACGAAACTCGTTTCATTCCAAGATTACTCAGTTGATCGTGAATTATAAAAATAGATGGCAACGTCAAATTCGACTGGAAAATCAAGACGACGAAACCCGTTTCATTCCAAGATTAGTCAGTTGATCGTGAATTATAAGACAAGATGACAACGTCAAATTCGACTGGAAAATCAAGACGACGAAACTCGTTTCATTCCAAGATTACTCAGTTGATCGTGAATTATAAGACAAGATGACAACGTCAAATTTGCCTGGAAAATCATGACGACGAAACTCGTTTCATTCCAAGATTACTCAGTTGATCGTGAATTATAAAACAAGATGGCAACGTCAAATTCGACTGGAAAATCAAAACGACGAAACTCTTTTCATTCGAAGATTAGTCAGTTGATCGTGAATTATAAGACATGATGGCAACGTCAAATTCGACTAGAAAATCAACACGACGAAACTCGTTTCATTCCAAGATTACTCAGTTGATCGTGAATTATAAGACAAGATGACAACGTCAAATTCGACTGGAAAATCAAGACGAGGAAACTCGTTTCATTCCAAGATTACTCAGTTGATCGTGAATTATAAGACAAGATGACAACGTCAAATTTGCCTGGAAAATCAAGACGACGAAACTCGTTTCATTCCAAGATTACTCAGTTGATCGTGAATTATAAAAATAGATGGCAACGTCAAATTCGACTGGAAAATCAAGACGACGAAACTCGTTTCATTCCAAGATTAGTCAGTTGATCGTGAATTATAAGACAAGATGACAACGTCAAATTCGACTGGAAAATCAAGACGACAAAACTCGTTTCATTCCAAGATTACTCAGTTGATCGTGAATTATAAGAAAAGATGACAACGTCAAATTTGCCTGGAAAATCAAGACGACGAAACTCGTTTCATTCCAAGATTACTCAGTTGATCGTGAATTATAAAACAAGATGGCAACGTCAAATTCGACTGGAAAATCAAGACGACGAAACTCTTTTCATTCCAAGATTAGTCAGTTGATCGTGAATTATAAGACATGATGGCAACGTCAAATTCGACTGGAAAATCAAGACGACGAAACTCGTTTCATTCCAAGATTACTCAGTTGATCGTGAATTATAAGACAAGATGACAACGTCAAATTCGACAGGAAAATCAAGACGACGAAACTCGTTTCATTCCAAGATTACTCAGTTGATCGTGAATTATAAAAATAGATGGCAACGTCCAATTTGCCTGGAAAATCAAGACGACGAAACTCGTTTCATTCCAAGATTACTAAGTTGATCGTGAATTATAAGACATGATGGCAACGTCAAATTCGACTGGAAAATCAAGACGACGAAACTCGTTTCATTCCAAGATTACTCAGTTGATCGTGAATTATAAGACAAGATGACAACGTCAAATTCGACTGGAAAATCAAGACGACGAAACTCGTTTCATTCCAAGATTACTCAGTTGATCGTGAATTATAAGACAAGATGACAACGTCAAATTTGCCTGGAAAATCAAGACGACGAAACTCGTTTCATTCCAAGATTACTAAGTTGATCGTGAATTATAAAACAAGATGGCACCGTCAAATTCGACTGGAAAATCAAGACGACGAAACTCTTTTCATTCCATGATTAGTCAGTTGATCGTGAATTATAAGACATGATGGCAACGTCAAATTCGACTGGAAAATCAACACGACGAAACTCGTTTCATTCCAAGATTACTCAGTTGATCGTGAATTATAAGACAAGATGACAACGTCATATTCGACTGGAAAATCAAGACGAGGAAACTCGTTTCATTCCAAGATTACTCAGTTGATCGTGAATTATAAGACAAGATGACAACGTCAAATTTGCCTGGAAAATCAAGACGACGAAACTCGTTTCATTCCAAGATTACTCAGTTGATCGTGAATTATAAAAATAGATGGCAACGTCAAATTCGACTGGAAAATCAAGACGACGAAACCCGTTTCATTCCAAGATTAGTCAGTTGATCGTGAATTATAAGACAAGATGACAACGTCAAATTCGACTGGAAAATCAAGACGACGAAACTCTTTTCATTCCAAGATTAGTCAGTTGATCGTGAATTATAAGACATGATGGCAACGTCAAATTCGACTGGAAAATCAAGACGACAAAACTCGTTTCATTCCAAGATTACTCAGTTGATCGTGAATTATAAGAAAAGATGACAACGTCAAATTTGCCTGGAAAATCAAGACGACGAAACTCGTTTCATTCCAAGATTACTCAGTTGATCGTGAATTATAAAACAAGATGGCAACGTCAAATTCGACTGGAAAATCAAGACGACGAAACTCTTTTCATTCCAAGATTAGTCAGTTGATCGTGAATTATAAGACATGATGGCAACGTCAAATTCGACTGGAAAATCAAGACGACGAAACTCGTTTCATTCCAAGATTACTCAGTTGATCGTGAATTATAAGACAAGATGACAACGTCAAATTCGACTGGAAAATCAAGACGAGGAAACTCGATTCATTCCAAGATTACTCAGTTGATCGTGAATTATAAGACAAGATGACAACGTCAAATTCGACTGGAAAATCAAGACGACGAAACTCGTTTCATTCCAAGATTACTCAGTTGATCGTGAATTATAAAAATAGATGGCAACGTCAAATTCGACTGGAAAATCAAGACGACGAAACCCGTTTCATTCCAAGATTAGTCAGTTGATCGTGAATTATAAGACAAGATGACAACGTCAAATTCGACTGGAAAATCAAGACGACGAAACTCGTTTCATTCCAAGATTACTCAGTTGATCGTGAATTATAAGACAAGATGACAACGTCAAATTTGCCTGGAAAATCAAGACGACGAAACTCGTTTCATTCCAAGATTACTCAGTTGATCGTGAATTATAAAACAAGATAGCACCGTCAAATTCGACTGGAAAATCAAGACGACGAAACTCTTTTCATTCCAAGATTAGTCAGTTGATCGTGAATTATAAGACATGATGGCAACGTCAAATTCGACTGGAAAATCAACACGACGAAACTCGTTTCATTCCAAGATTACTCAGTTGATCGTGAATTATAAGACAAGATGACAACGTCAAATTCGACTGGAAAATCAAGACGAGGAAACTCGTTTCATTCCAAGATTACTCAGTTGATCGTGAATTATAAGACAAGATGACAACGTCAAATTTGCCTGGAAAATCAAGACGACGAAACTCGTTTCATTCCAAGATTACTCAGTTGATCGTGAATTATAAAAATAGATGGCAACGTCAAATTCGACTGGAAAATCAAGACGACGAAACTCTTTTCATTCCAAGATTAGTCAGTTGATCGTGAATTATAAGACATGATGGCAACGTCAAATTCGACTGGAAAATCAAGACGACGAAACTCGTTTCATTCCAAGATTACTCAGTTGATCGTGAATTATAAGACAAGATGACAACGTCAAATTCGACTGGAAAATCAAGACGACGAAACTCGTTTCATTCCAAGATTACTCAGTTGATCGTGAATTATAAAAATAGATGGCAACGTCAAATTCGACTGGAAAATCAAGACGACGAAACCCGTTTCATTCCAAGATTAGTCAGTTGATCGTGAATTATAAAACAAGATGACAACGTCAAATTCGACTGGAAAATCAAGACGACGAAACTCGTTTCATTCCAAGATTACTCAGTTGATCGTGAATTATAAGACAAGATGACAACGTCAAATTTGCCTGGAAAATCAAGACGACGAAACTCGTTTCATTCCAAGATTACTCAGTTGATCGTGAATTATAAAACAAGATGGCACCGTCAAATTCGACTGGAAAATCAAGACGACGAAACTCTTTTCATTCCAAGATTAGTCAGTTGATCGTGAATTATAAGACATGATGGCAACGTCGAATTCGACTGGAAAATCAACACGACGAAACTCGTTTCATTCCAAGATTACTCAGTTGATCGTGAATTATAAGACAAGATGACAACGTCAAATTCGACTGGAAAATCAAGACGAGGAAACTCGTTTCATTCCAAGATTACTCAGTTGATCGTGAATTATAAGACAAGATGACAACGTCAAATTTGCCTGGAAAATCAAGACGACGAAACTCGTTTCATTCCAAGATTACTCAGTTGATCGTGAATTATAAAAATAGATGGCAACGTCAAATTCGACTGGAAAATCAAGACGACGAAACTCTTTTCATTCCAAGATTAGTCAGTTGATCGTGAATTATAAGACAAGATGACAACGTCAAATTCGACTGGAAAATCAAGACGAGGAAACTCGTTTCATTCCAAGATTACTCAGTTGATCGTGAATTATAAGACAAGATGACAACGTCAAATTCGACTGGAAAATCAAGACGAGGAAACTCGTTTCATTCCAAGATCACTCAGTTGATCGTGAATTATAAGACAAGATGACAATGTCAAATTCGACTGGAAAATCAAGACGACGAAACTCGTTTCATTCCAAGATTACTCAGTTGATCGTGAATTATAAGACAAGATGACAACGTCAAATTCGACTGGAAAATCAAGACGACGAAACTCTTTTCATTCCAAGATTACTCAGTTGATCGTGAATTATAAGACAAGATGACAACGTCAAATTCGACTGGAAAATCAAGACGACGAAACTCGTTTCATTCCAAGATTACTCAGTTGATCGTGAATTATAAGACAAGATGGCAACGTCAAATTCGACTGGAAAATCAAGACGACGAAACTCGTTTCATTCCAAGATTACTCAGTTGATCGTGAATTATAAGACAAGATGGCAACGTCAAATTCGACTGGAAAATCAAGACGACGAAACTCGTTTCATTCCAAGATTACTCAGTTGATCGTTAATTATAAGACAACATAGCAACGTCTAATTTGCCTGGAAAATCAAGACGACGAAACTCTTTTCATTCCAAGATTACTCAGTTGATCGCGAATTATAAGACAAATGGCAACGTCAAATTCGACTGGAAAATCAAGACGATGAAACTCTTTTCATTCCAAGATTACTCAGTTGATCGTGAATTATAAGACAAGATGGCAACGTCAAATTCGACTGAAAAATCAAGACGACGAAACTCGTTTCATTCCAAGATTACTCAGTTGATCGTGAATTATAAGACAAGATGGCAACGTCAAATTTGCCTGGAAAATCAAGACGACGAAACTCTTTTCATTCCAAGATTACTCAGTTGATCGTGAATTATAAGACAAGATGGCAACGTGAAATTCGACTGGAAAATCAAGACAACGAAACTCTTTTCATTCCAAGATTACTCAGTTGATCGTGAATTATAAAACAAGATGGCAACGTCAAATTCGACTGGAAAATCAAGACGACGAAACTCGTTTCATTCCAAGATTACTCAGTTGATCGTGAATTATAAGACAAGATGACAACGTCAAATTCGACTGGAAAATCAAGACGACGAATCTCTTTTCATTCCAAGATTACTCAGCTGATCGTGAATTATAAGACAAGATGACAACGTCAAATTCGACTGGAAAATCAAGACGACGAAACTCGTTTCATTCCAAGATTACTCAGTTGATCGTGAATTATAAGACAAGATGACAACGTCAAATTCGACTGAAAAATCAAGACGACGAAACTCGTTTCATTCCAAGATTACTCAGTTGATCGTGAATTATAAGACAAGATGGCAACGTCAAATTCGACTGGAAAATCAAGACGACAAAACTCGTTTCATTCCAAGATTACTCAGTTGATCGTGAATTATAACAAAAGATGACAACGTCAAATTTGCCTGGAAAATCAAGACAACGAAACTCGTTTCATTCCAAGATTACTCAGTTGATCGTGAATTATAAGACAAGATGGCAACGTCAAATTCGACTGGAAAATCAAGACGACGAAACTCGTTTCATTCCAAGATTACTCAGTTGATCGTTAATTATAAGACAAGATGGCAACGTCAAATTTGCCTGGAAAATCAAGACGACGAAACTCTTTTAATTCCAAGATTACTCAGTTGATCGTGAATTATAAGGCAAGATGGCAACGTCAAATTCGACTGGAAAATCAAGACAACGAAACTCTTTTCATTCCAAGATTACTCAGTTGATCGTGAATAGAAGACAAGATGGCAACGTCAAATTCGACTGGAAAATCAAGACGACGAAACTCGTTTCATTCCAAGATTACTCAGTTGATCGTGAATTATAAGACAAGATGACAACGTCAAATTCGACTGGAAAATCAAGACGACGAATCTCTTTTCATTCCAAGATTACTCAGTTGATCGTGAATTATAAGACAAGATGACAACGTAAAATTCGACTGGAAAATCAAGACGACGAAACTCGTTTCATTCCAAGATTACTCAGTTGATCGTGAATTATAAGACAAGATGACAACGTCAAATTCGACTGAAAAATCAAGACGACGAAACTCGTTTCATTCCAAGATTACTCAGTTGATCGTGAATTATAAGACAAGATGGCAACGTCAAATTCGACTGGAAAATCAAGACGACGAAACTCGTTTCATTCCAAGATTACTCAGTTGATCGTGAATTATAAGAAAAGATGACAACGTCAAATTTGCCTGGAAAATCAAGACGACGAAACTCGTTTCATTCCAAGATTACTCAGTTGATCGTGAATTATAAGACAAGATGGCAACGTCCAATTCGACTGGAAAATCAAGACGACGAAACTCGTTTCATTCCAAGATTACTCAGTTGATCGTGAATTATAAGACAAGATAGCAACGTCTAATTTGCCTGGAAAATCAAGACGACGAAACTCGTTTCATTCCAAGATTACTCAGTTGATCGTGAATTATAAGACAAGATGGCAACGTCAAATTCGACTGGAAAATCAAGACGACGAAACTCGTTTCATTCCAAGATTACTCAGTTGATCGTTAATTATAAGACAAGATGGCAACGTCAAATTTGCCTGGAAAATAAAGACGACGAAACTCTTTTCATTCCAAGATTACTCAGTTGATCGTGAATTATAAGACAAGATGGCAACGTCAAATTCGACTGTAAAATCAAGACGACGAAACTCTTTTCATTCCAAGATTACTCAGTTGATCGTGAATTATAAGACAAGATGGCAACGTCAAATTCGACTGGAAAATCAAGACGACGAATCTCTTTTCATTCCAAGATTACTCAGTTGATCGTGAATTATAAGACAAGATGACAACGTCAAATTCGACTGGAAAATCAAGACGACGAAACTCGTATCATTCCAAGATTACTCAGTTGATCGTGAATTATAAGACAAGATGACAACGTCAAATTCGACTGAAAAATCAAGACGACGAAACTCGTTTCATTCCAAGATTACTCAGTTGATCGTGAATTATAAGACAAGATGGCAACGTCAAATTCGACTGGAACATCAAGACGACGAAATTCGTTTCATTCCAAGATTACTCAGTTGATCGTGAATTATAAGAAAAGATGACAACGTCAAATTTGCCTGGAAAATCAAGACGACGAAACTCGTTTCATTCCAAGATTACTCAGTTGATCGTGAATTATAAGACAAGATGGCAACGTCAAATTCGACTGGAAAATCAAGACGACGAAACTCGTTTCATTCCAAGATTACTCAGTTGATCGTTAATTATAAGACAAGATGGCAACGTCAAATTTGCCTGGAAAATCAAGACGACGAAACTCTTTTAATTCCAAGATTACTCAGTTGATCGTGAATTATAAGACGAGATGGCAACGTCAAATTCGACTGGAAAATCAAGACAACGAAACTCTTTTCATTCCAAGATTACTCAGTTGATCGTGAATTATAAGACAAGATGGCAACGTCAAATTCGACTGGAAAATCAAGACGACGAAACTCGTTTCATTCCAAGATTACTCAGTTGATCGTGAATTATAAGACAAGATGACAACGTCAAATTCGACTGGAAAATCAAGACGACGAATCTCTTTTCATTCCAAGATTACTCAGTTGATCGTGAATTATAAGACAAGATGACAACGTCAAATTCGACTGGAAAATCAAGACGACGAAACTCGTTTCATTCCAAGATTACTCAGTTGATCGTGAATTATAAGACAAGATGACAACGTCAAATTCGACTGGAAAATCAAGACGACGAAACTCGTTTCATTCCAAGATTACTCAGTTGATCGTGAATTATAAAAATAGATGGCAACGTCAAATTCAACTGGAAAATCAAGACGACGAAACTCGTTTCATTCCAAGATTACTCAGTTGATCGTGAATTATAAGAAAAGATGACAACGTCAAATTTGCCTGGAAAATCAAGACGACGAAACTCGTTTCATTCCAAGATTACTCAGTTGATCGTGAATTATAAGACAAGATGGCAACGTCAAATTCGACTGGAAAATCAAGACGACGAAACTCGTTTCATTCCAAGATTACTCAGTTGATCGTTAATTATAAGACAAGATAGCAACGTCTAATTTGCCTGGAAAATCAAGACGACGAAACTCTTTTCATTCCAAGATTACTCAGTTGATCGCGAATTATAAGACAAATGGCAACCTCAAATTCGACTGGAAAATCAAGACGATGAAACTCTTTTCATTCCAAGATTACTCAGTTGATCGTGAATTATAAGACAAGATGGCAACGTCAAATTCGACTGGAAAATCAAGACGACGAAACTCGTTTCATTCCAAGATTACTCAGTTGATCGTTAATTATAAGACAAGATGGCAACGTCAAATTTGACTGGAAAATAAAGACGACGAAACTCTTTTCATTCCAAGATTACTCAGTTGATCGTGAATTATAAGACAAGATGGCAACGTCAAATTCGACTGGAAAATCAAGACGACGAAACTCTTTTCATTCCAAGATTACTCAGTTGATCGTGAATTATAAGACAAGATGGCAACGTCAAATTCGACTGGAAAATCAAGACGACGAAACTCGTTTCATTCCAAGATTACTCAGTTGATCGTGAATTATAAGACAAGATGACAACGTCAAATTCGACTGGTAAATCAAGACGACGAATCTCTTTTCATTCCAAGATTACTCAGTTGATCGTGAATTATAAGACAAGATGACAACGTCAAATTCGACTGGAAAATCAAGACGACGAAACTCGTATCATTCCAAGATTACTCAGTTGATCGTGAATTATAAGACAAGATGACAACGTCAAATTCGACTGAAAAATCAAGACGACGAAACTCGTTTCATTCCAAGATTACTCAGTTGATCGTGAATTATAAGACAAGATGGCAACGTCAAATTCGACTGGAAAATCAAGACGACGAAATTCGTTTCATTCCAAGATTACTCAGTTGATCGTGAATTATAAGAAAAGATGACAACGTCAAATTTGCCTGGAAAATCAAGACGACGAAACTCGTTTCATTCCAAGATTACTCAGTTGATCGTGAATTATAAGACAAGATGGCAACGTCAAATTCGACTGGAAAATCAAGACGACGAAACTCGTTTCATTCCAAGATTACTCAGTTGATCGTTAATTATAAGACAAGATGGCAACGTCAAATTTGCCTGGAAAATCAAGACGACGAAACTCTTTTAATTCCAAGATTACTCAGTTGATCGTGAATTATAAGACAAGATGGCAACGTCAAATTCGACTGGAAAATCAAGACAACGAAACTCTTTTCATTCCAAGATTACTCAGTTGATCGTGAATTATAAGACAAGATGGCAACGTCAAATTAGACTGGAAAATCAAGACGACGAAACTCGTTTCATTCCAAGATTACTCAGTTGATCGTGAATTATAAGACAAGATGACAACGTCAAATTCGACTGGAAAATCAAGACGACGAATCTCTTTTCATTCCAAGATTACTCAGTTGATCGTGAATTATAAGACAAGATGACAACGTCAAATTCGACTGGAAAATCAAGACGACGAAACTCGTTTCATTCCAAGATTACTCAGTTGATCGTGAATTATAAGACAAGATGACAACGTCAAATTCGACATGAAAATCAAGACGACGAAACTCGTTTCATTCCAAGATTACTCAGTTGATCGTGAATTATAAAAATAGATGGCAACGTCAAATTCGACTGGAAAATCAAGACGACGAAACTCGTTTCATTCCAAGATTACTCAGTTGATCGTGAATTATAAGAAAAGATGACAACGTCAAATTTGCCTGGAAAATCAAGACGACGAAACTCGTTTCATTCCAAGATTACTCAGTTGATCGTGAATTATAAGACAAGATGGCAACGTCAAATTCGACTGGAAAATCAAGACGACGAAACTCGTTTCATTCCAAGATTACTCAGTTGATCGTTAATTATAAGACAAGATAGCAACGTCTAATTTGCCTGGAAAATCAAGACGACGAAACTCTTTTCATTCCAAGATTACTCAGTTGATCGCGAATTATAAGACAAATGGCAACGTCAAATTCGACTGGAAAATCAAGACGATGAAACTCTTTTCATTCCAAGATTACTCAGTTGATCGTGAATTATAAGACAAGATGGCAATGTCAAATTCGATTGGAAAATCAAGACGACGAAACTCGTTTCATTCCAAGATTACTCAGTTGATCGTGAATTATAAGACAAGATGGCAACGTCAAATTCGACTGGAAAATCAAGACGAGGAAACTCGTTTCATTCCAAGATTACTCAGTTGATCGTTAATTATAAGACAAGATGGCAACGTCAAATTTGCCTGGAAAATCAAGACGACGAAACTCTTTTCATTCCAAGATTACTCAGTTGATCGTGAATTATAAGACAAGATGACAACGTCAAATTTGCCTGGAAAATCAAGACCACGAAACTCGTTTCATTCCAAGATTACTCAGTTGATCGTGAATTATAAGACAAGATGGCAACGTCAAATTCGACTGGAAAATCAAGACGACGAAACTCTTTTCATTCCAAGATTACTCAGTTGATCGTGAATTATAAGACAAGATGGC
Source organism: Sepioteuthis lessoniana (assembly GCA_963585895.1). Classification (NCBI taxonomy): domain Eukaryota; kingdom Metazoa; phylum Mollusca; class Cephalopoda; order Myopsida; family Loliginidae; genus Sepioteuthis; species Sepioteuthis lessoniana. The sequence continues at coordinate 4,212,418 of OY757944.1, forward strand.
AACGTCAAATTCGACTGGAAAATCAAGACGACGAATCTCTTTTCATTCCAAGATTACTCAGTTGATCGTGAATTATAAGACAAGATGACAACGTCAAATTCGACTGGAAAATCAAGACGACGAAACTCGTTTCATTCCAAGATTACTCAGTTGATCGTGAATTATAAGACAAGATGACAACGTCAAATTCGACTGAAAAATCAAGACGACGAAACTCGTTTCATTCCAAGATTACTCAGTTGATCGTGAATTATAAGACAAGATGGCAACGTCAAATTCGACTGGAAAATCAAGACGACGAAACTCGTTTCATTCCAAGATTACTCAGTTGATCGTGAATTATAAGAAAAGATGACAACGTCAAATTTGCCTGGAAAATCAAGACGACGAAACTCGTTTCATTCCAAGATTACTCAGTTGATCGTGAATTATAAGACAAGATGGCAACGTCAAATTCGACTGGAAAATCAAGACGACGAAACTCGTTTCATTCCAAGATTACTCAGTTGATCGTTAATTATAAGACAAGATGGCAACGTCAAATTTGCCTGGAAAATAAAGACGACGAAACTCTTTTCATTCCAAGATTACTCAGTTGATCGTGAATTATAAGACAAGATGGCAACGTCAAATTCGACTGGAAAATCAAGACGACGAAACTCTTTTCATTCCAAGATTACTCAGTTGATCGTGAATTATAAGACAAGATGGCAACGTCAAATTCGACTGGAAAATCAAGACGACGAAACTCGTTTCATTCCAAGATTACTCAGTTGATCGTGAATTATAAGACAAGATGACAACGTCAAATTCGACTGGTAAATCAAGACGACGAATCTCTTTTCATTCCAAGATTACTCAGTTGATCGTGAATTATAAGACAAGATGACAACGTCAAATTCGACTGGAAAATCAAGACGACGAAACTCGTATAATTCCAAGATTACTCAGTTGATCGTGAATTATAAGACAAGATGACAACGTCAAATTCGACTGAAAAATCAAGACGACGAAACTCGTTTCATTCCAAGATTACTCAGTTGATCGTGAATTATAAGACAAGATGGCAACGTCAAATTCGACTGGAAAATCAAGACGACGAAATTCGTTTCATTCCAAGATTACTCAGTTGATCGTGAATTATAAGAAAAGATGACAACGTCAAATTTGCCTGGAAAATCAAGACGACGAAACTCGTTTCATTCCAAGATTACTCAGTTGATCGTTAATTATAAGACAAGATGGCAACGTCAAATTCGACTGGAAAATCAAGACGACGAAACTCGTTTCATTCCAAGATTACTCAGTTGATCGTTAATTATAAGACAAGATGGCAACGTCAAATTTGCCTGGAAAATCAAGACGACGAAACTCTTTTAATTCCAAGATTACTCAGTTGATCGTGAATTATAAGACAAGATGGCAACGTCAAATTCGACTGGAAAATCAAGACAACGAAACTCTTTTCATTCCAAGATTACTCAGTTGATCGTGAATTATAAGACAAGATGGCAACGTCAAATTCGACTGGAAAATCAAGACGACGAAACTCGTTTCATTCCAAGATTACTCAGTTGATCGTGAATTATAAGACAAGATGACAACGTCAAATTCGACTGGAAAATCAAGACGACGAATCTCTTTTCATTCCAAGATTACTCAGTTGATCGTGAATTATAAGACAAGATGACAACGTCAAATTCGACTGGAAAATCAAGACGACGAAACTCGTTTCATTCCAAGATTACTCAGTTGATCGTGAATTATAAGACAAGATGACAACGTCAAATTCGACTGAAAAATCAAGACGACGAAACTCGTTTCATTCCAAGATTACTCAGTTGATCGTGAATTATAAGACAAGATGGCAACGTCAAATTCGACTGGAAAATCAAGACGACGAAACTCGTTTCATTCCAAGATTACTCAGTTGATCATGAATTATAAGAAAAGATGACAACGTCAAATTTGCCTGGAAAATAAAGACGACGAAACTCGTTTCATTCCAAGATTACTCAGTTGATCGTGAATTATAAGACAAGATGGCAACGTCAAATTCGACTGGAAAATCGAGACGACGAAACTCGTTTCATTCCAAGATTACTCAGTTGATCGTTAATTATAAGACAAGATAGCAACGTCTAATTTGCCTGGAAAATCAAGACGACGAAACTCTTTTCATTCCAAGATTACTCAGTTGATCGCGAATTATAAGACAAATGGCAACGTCAAATTCGACTGGAAAATCAAGACGATGAAACTCTTTTCATTCCAAGATTACTCAGTTGATCGTGAATTATAAGACAAGATGGCAATGTCAAATTCGATTGGAAAATCAAGACGACGAAACTCGTTTCATTCCAAGATTACTCAGTTGATCGTGAATTATAAGACAAGATGGCAACGTCAAATTCGACTGGAAAATCAAGACGAGGAAACTCGTTTCATTCCAAGATTATTCAGTTGATCGTTAATTATAAGACAAGATGGCAACGTCAAATTTGCCTGGAAAATCAAGACGACGAAACTCTTTTCATTCCAAGATTACTCAGTTGATCGTGAATTATAAGACAAATGGCAACGTCAAATTCGACTGGAAAATCAAGACGATGAAACTCTTTTCATTCCAAGATTACTCAGTTGATCGTGAATTATAAGACAAGATGGCAACGTCAAATTCGACTGGAAAATCAAGACGACGAAACTCGTTTCATTCCAAGATTACTCAGTTGATCGTGAATTATAAGACAAGATGACAACGTCAAATTTGCCTGGAAAATCAAGACCACGAAACTCGATTCATTCCAAGATTACTCAGTTGATCGTGAATTATAAGACAAGATGGCAACGTCAAATTCGACTGGAAAATCAAGACGACGAAACTCTTTTCATTCCAAGATTACTCAGTTGATCGTGAATTATAAGACAAGATAGCAACGTCAAATTCGACTGGAAAATCAAGACGACGAAACTCGTTTCATTCCAAGATTACTCAGTTAATCGTGAATTATAAGACAAGATGGCAACGTCAAATTCGACTGGAAAATCAAGACGACGAAACTCGTTTCATTCCAAGATTACTCAGTTGATCGTGAATTATAAGAAAAGATGACAACGTCAAATTTGCCTGGAAAATCAAGACGACGAAACTCGTTTCATTCCAAGATTACTCAGTTGATCGTGAATTATAAGACAAGATGGCAACGTCAAATTCGACTGGAAAATCAAGACGACGAAACTTGTTTCATTCCAAGATTACTCAGTTGATCGTTAATTATAAGACAAGATAGCAACGTCTAATTTGCCTGGAAAATCAAGCCGACGAAACTCTTTTTATTCCAAGATTACTCAGTTGATCGCGAATTATAAGACAAATGGCAACGTCAAATTCGACTGGAAAATCAAGACGATGAAACTCTTTTCATTCCAAGATTACTCAGTTGATCGTGAATTATAAGACAAGATGGCAATGTCAAATTCGATTGGAAAATCAAGACGACGAAACTCGTTTCATTCCAAGATTACTCAGTTGATCGTGAATTATAAGAGGGGATGGCAACGTCAAATTCGACTGGAAAATCAAGACGAGGAAACTCGTTTCATTCCAAGATTACTCAGTTGATCGTTAATTATAAGACAAGATGGCAACGTCAAATTTGCCTGGAAAATCAAGACGACGAAACTCTTTTCATTCCAAGATTACTCAGTTGATCGTGAATTATAAGACAAATGGCAACGTCAAATTCGACTGGAAAATCAAGACGATTAAACTCTTTTCATTCCAAGATTACTCAGTTGATCGTGAATTATAAGACAAGATGGCAACGTCAAATTCGACTGGAAAATCAAGACGACGAAACTCGTTTCATTCCAAGATTACTCAGTTGATCGTGAATTATAAGACAAGATGACAACGTCAAATTTGCCTGGAAAATCAAGACCACGAAACTCGTTTCATTCCAAGATTACTCAGTTGATCGTGAATTATAAGACAAGATGGCAACGTCAAATTCGACTGGAAAATCAAGACGATGAAACTCTTTTCATTCCAAGATTACTCAGTTGATCGTGAATTATAAGACAAGATGGCAACGTCAAATTTGCCTGGAAAATAAAGATGACGAAACTCTTTTCATTCCAAGATTACTCAGTTGATCGTGAATTATAAGACAAGATGGCAACGTCAAATTCGACTGAAAAATCAAGACGACGAAACTCGTTTCATTCCAAGATTACTCAGTTGATCGTGAATTATAAGACAAGATGACAACGTCAAATTTGCCTTGAAAATCAAGACGTCGAAACTCGTTTCATTCCAAGATTACTCAGTTGATCGTGAATAATAAGACAAGATGGCAACGTCAAATTCGACTGGAAAATCAAGACGACGAAACTCGTTTCATTCCAAGATTACTCAGTTGATCGTTAATTATAAGACAAGATGGCAACGTCAAATTTGCCTGGAAAATAAAGATGACGAAACTCTTTTCATTCCAAGATTACTCAGTTGATCGTGAATTATAAGACAAGATGGCAACGTCAAATTCGACTGGAAAATCAAGACGACGAAACTCTTTTCATTCCAAGATTACTCAGTTGATCGTGAATTATAAGACAAGATGGCAACGTCAAATTCGACTGGAAAATCAAGACGACGAAACTCGTTTCATTCCAAGATTACTCAGTTGATCGTGAATTATAAGACAAGATGACAACGTCAAATTCGACTGGAAAATCAAGACGACGAATCTCTTTTCATTCCAAGATTACTCAGTTGATCGTGAATTATAAGACAAGATGACAACGTCAAATTCGACTGGAAAATCAAGACGAGGAAACTCGTTTCATTCCAAGATTACTCAGTTGATCCTGAATTATAAGACAAGATGACAACGTCAAATTCGACTGAAAAATCAAGACGACGAAACTCGTTTCATTCCAAGATTACTCAGTTGATCGTGAATTATAAGACAAGATGGCAACGTCAAATTCGACTGGAAAATCAAGACGACGAAACTCGTTTCATTCCAAGATTACTCAGTTGATCGTGAATTATAAGAAAAGATGACAACGTCAAATTTGCCTGGAAAATCAAGACGACGAAACTCGTTTCATTCCAAGATTACTCAGTTGATCGTGAATTATAAGACAAGATGGCAACGTCAAATTCGACTGGAAAATCAAGACGACGAAACTCGTTTCATTCCAAGATTACTCAGTTGATCGTTAATTATAAGACAAGATAGCAACGTCTAATTTGCCTGGAAAATCAAGACGACGAAACTCTTTTCATTCCAAGATTACTCAGCTGATCGCGAATTATAAAACAAATGGCAACGTCAAATTCGACTGGAAAATCAAGACGATGAAACTCTTTTCATTCCAAGATTACTCAGTTGATCGTGAATTATAAGACAAGATGGCAATGTCAAATTCGATTGGAAAATCAAGACGACGAAACTCGTTTCATTCCAAGATTACTCAGTTGATCGTGAATTATACGACAAGATGACAACGTCAAATTTGCCTGGAAAATCAAGACGACGAAACTCGTTTCATTCCAAGATTACTTAGTTGATCGTGAATTATAAGACAAGATGACAACGTCAAATTCGACTGGAAAATCAAGACGAGGAAACTCTTTTCATTCCAAGATTACTCAGTTGATCGTGAATTATAAGACAAGATGGCAACGTCAAATTCGACTGGAAAATCAAGACGACGAATCTCTTTTCATTCCAAGATTACTCAGTTGATCGTGAATTATAAGACAAGATGGCAACGTCAAATTCGACTGGAAAATCAAGACGACGAAACTCGTTTCATTCCAAGATTACTCAGTTGATCGTGAATTATAAGACAAGATGACAACGTCAAATTCGACTGGAAAATCAAGACGACGAAACTCTTTTCATTCCAAGATTACTCAGTTGATCGTGAATTATAAGACAAGATGACAACGTCAAATTCGACTGGAAAATCAAGACGACGAAACTCCTTTCATTCCAAGATTACTCAGTTGATCGTGAATTATAAGACAAGATGGCAACGTCAAATTCGACTGGAAAATCAAGACGAGGAAACTCGTTTCATTCCAAGATTACTCAGTTGATCGTGAATTATAAGACAAGATGACAACGTCAAATTCGACTGGAAAATCAAGACGACGAAACTCTTTTCATTCCAAGATTACTCAGTTGATCGAAAATTATAAGAAAAGATGGCAACGTCAAATTCGACTGGAAAATCAAGACGACGAAACTCGTTTCATTCCAAGATTACTCAGTTGATCGTTAATTATAAGACAAGATGGCAACGTCAAATTTGCCTGGAAAATCAAGACGACGAAACTCGTTTCATTCCAAGATTACTCAGTTGATCGTTAATTATAAGACAAATGGCAACGTCAAATTTGACTGGAAAATCAAGACGATGAAACTCTTTTCATTCCAAGATTACTCAGTTGATCGTGAATTATAAGACAAGATGGCAACGTCAAATTCGACTGGAAAATCAAGACGACGAAACTCGTTTCATTCCAAGATTACTCAGTTGATCGTGAATTATACGACAAGATGACAACGTCAAATTCGACTGGAAAATCAAGACGACGAAACTCTTTTCATTCCAAGATTACTCAGTTGATCGTGAATTATAAGACAAGATGGCAACGTCAAATTCGACTGGAAAATCAAGACGACGAAACTCGTTTCATTCCAAGATTACTCAGTTGATCGTGAATTATAAGACAAGATGACAACGTCAAATTTGCCTGGAAAATCAAGACGACCAAACTCGTTTCATTCCAAGATTACTCAGTTGATCGTGAATTATAAGACAAGCTGGCAACGTCAAATTCGACTGGAAAATCAAGACGACGAAACTCGTTTCATTCCAAGATTACTCAGTTGATCGTGAATTATAAGACAAGATGACAACGTCAAATTCGACTGGAAAATCAAGACGACGAAACTCGTTTCATTCCAAGATTACTCAGTTGATCGTGAATTATAAGACAAGATGGCAACGTCAAATTCGACTGGAAAATCAAGACGACGAAACTCGTTTCATTCCAAGATTACTCAGTTGATCGTGAATTATAAGACAAGATGGCAACGTCAAATTCGACTGGAAAATCAAGACGACGAAACTCTTTTCATTCCAAGATTACTCAGTTGATCGTGAATTATAAGACAAGATGACAACGTCCAATTCGACTGGAAAATCAAGACGACGAAACTCGTTTCATTCCAAGATTACTCAGTTGATCGTGAATTATAAGACAAGATGACAACGTCAAATTCGACTGGAAAATCAAGACGACGAAACTCTTTTCATTCCAAGATCACTCAGCTGATCGTGAATTATAAGACAAGATGGCAACGTCAAATTCGACTGGAAAATCAAGACGACGAAACTCTTTTCATTACAAGATCACTCAGTTGATTGTGAATTATAAGACAAGATTGCAACGTCAAATTCGACTGGAAAATCAAGACGAGGAAACTTGTTTCATTCCAAGATCACTCAGTTGATCGTGAATGATAAAACAAGATGGCAACGTCAAATTTGCCTGGAAAATCAAGACGAAGAAACTCGTTTCATTCCACGATTACTCAGTTGATCGTGAATTATAAGACAAGATGACAACGTCAAATTCGACTGGAAAATCAAGACGACGAAACTCTTTTCATTCCAAGATTAGTCAGTTGATCGTGAATTATAAGACAAGATGACAACGTCAAATTCGACTGGAAAATCAAGACGACGAAACTCTTTTCATTCCAAGATCACTCAGTTGATCGTGAATTATAAGACAAGATGGCAACGTCAAATTCGACTGGAAAATCAAGACGACGAAACTCTTTTCATTCCAAGATTACTCAGTTGATCGTTAATTATAAGACAAGATGGCAACGTCAAATTTGCCTGGAAAATCAAGACGACGAAACTCGTTTCATTCCAAGATTACTCAGTTGATCGTTAATTATAAGACAAATGGCAACGTCAAATTTGACTGGAAAATCAAGACGATGAAACTCTTTTCATTCCAAGATTACTCAGTTGATCGTGAATTATAAGACAAGATGGCAACGTCAAATTCGACTGGAAAATCAAGACGACGAAACTCGTTTCATTCCAAGATTACTCAGTTGATCGTGAATTATACGACAAGATGACAACCTCAAATTCGACTGGAAAATCAAGACGACGAAACTCTTTTCATTCCAAGATTACTCAGTTGATCGTGAATTATAAGACAAGATGGCAACGTCAAATTCGACTGGAAAATCAAGACGACGAAACTCGTTTCATTCCAAGATTACTCAGTTGATCGTGAATTATAAGACAAGATGACAACGTCAAATTTGCCTGGAAAATCAAGACGACCAAACTCGTTTCATTCCAAGATTACTCAGTTGATCGTGAATTATAAGACAAGCTGGCAACGTCAAATTCGACTGGAAAATCAAGACGACGAAACTCGTTTCATTCCAAGATTACTCAGTTGATCGTGAATTATAAGACAAGATGACAACGTCAAATTCGACTGGAAAATCAAGACGACGAAACTCGTTTCATTCCAAGATTACTCAGTTGATCGTGAATTATAAGACAAGATGGCAACGTCAAATTCGACTGGAAAATCAAGACGACGAAACTCGTTTCATTCCAAGATTACTCAGTTGATCGTGAATTATAAGACAAGATGGCAACGTCAAATTCGACTGGAAAATCAAGACGACGAAACTCTTTTCATTCCAAGATTACTCAGTTGATCGTGAATTATAAGACAAGATGACAACGTCCAATTCGACTGGAAAATCAAGACGACGAAACTCGTTTCATTCCAAGATTACTCAGTTGATCGTGAATTATAAGACAAGATGACAACGTCAAATTCGACTGGAAAATCAAGACGACGAAACTCTTTTCATTCCAAGATCACTCAGCTGATCGTGAATTATAAGACAAGATGGCAACGTCAAATTCGACTGGAAAATCAAGACGACGAAACTCTTTTCATTACAAGATCACTCAGTTGATTGTGAATTATAAGACAAGATTGCAACGTCAAATTCGACTGGAAAATCAAGACGAGGAAACTTGTTTCATTCCAAGATCACTCAGTTGATCGTGAATGATAAAACAAGATGGCAACGTCAAATTTGCCTGGAAAATCAAGACGAAGAAACTCGTTTCATTCCACGATTACTCAGTTGATCGTGAATTATAAGACAAGATGACAACGTCAAATTCGACTGGAAAATCAAGACGACGAAACTCTTTTCATTCCAAGATCACTCAGTTGATCGTGAATTATAAGACAAGATGGCAACGTCAAATTCGACTGGAAAATCAAGACGACGAAACTCTTTTCATTACAAGATCACTCAGTTGATTGTGAATTATAAGACAAGATGGCAACGTCAAATTCGACTGGAAAATCAAGACGAGGAAACTTGTTTCATTCCAAGATCACTCAGTTGATCGTGAATGATAAAACAAGATGGCAACGTCAAATTTGCCTGGAAAATCAAGACGAAGAAACTCGTTTCATTCCACGATTATTCAGTTGATCGTGAATTATAAGACAAGATGACAACGTCAAATTCGACTGGAAAATCAAGACGACGAAACTCTTTTCATTCCAAGATTAGTCAGTTGATCGTGAATTATAAGACAAGATGACAACGTCAAATTCGACTGGAAAATCAAGACGACGAAACTCTTTTCATTCCAAGATCACTCAGTTGATCGTGAATTATAAGACAAGATGGCAACGTCAAATTCGACTGGAAAATCAAGACAACGAAACTCTTTTCATTACAAGATCACTCAGTTGATTGTGAATTATAAGACAAGATGGCAACGTCAAATTCGACTGGAAAATCAAGACGAGGAAACTTGTTTCATTCCAAGATCACTCAGTTGATCGTGAATGATAAAACAAGATGGCAACGTCAAATTTGCCTGGAAAATCAAGACGACGAAACTCGTTTCATTCCAAGATTACTCAGTTGATCGTGAATTATAAGACAAGATGACAACGTCAAATTCGACTGGAAAATCAAGACGACGAAACTCGTTTCATTCCAAGATTACTCAGTTGATCGTGAATTATAAGACAAGATGACAACGTCAAATTCGACTGGAAAATCAAGACGACGAAACTCGTTTCATTCCAAGATTACTCAGTTGATCGTGAATTATAAGACAAGATGACAACGTCAAATTCGACTGGAAAATCAAGACGACGAAACTCTTTTCATTCCAAGATTACTCAGTTGATCGAGAATTATAAGACAAGATGGCCACGTCAAATTCGACTGGAAAATCAAGACGACGAAACTCGTTTCATTCCAAGATTACTCAGTTGATCGTTAATTATAAGACAAGATGGCAACGTCAAATTTGCCTGGAAAATCAAGACGACAAAACTCTTTTCATTCCAAGATTACTCAGTTGATCCTGAATTATAAGATAAATGGCAACGTCAAATTCGACTGGAAAATCAAGACGACGAAACTCTTTTCATTCCAAGATTACTCAGTTGATCGTGAATTATAAGACAAGATGGCAACGTCAAATTCGACTGGAAAATCAAGACGACGAAACTCGTTTTATTCCAAGATTACTCAGTTGATCGTGAATTATAAGACAAGATGACAACGTCAAATTTGCCTGGAAAATCAAGACGACGAAACTCGTTTCATTCCAAGATTACTCAGTTGATCGTGAATTATAAGACAAGATGACAACGTCAAATTCGACTGGAAAATCAAGACGACGAAACTCTTTTCATTCCAAGATTACTCAGTTGATCGTGAATTATAAGACAAGATGACAACGTCAAATTCGACTGGAAAATCAAGACGACGAAACTCGTTTCATTCCAAGATCACTCATTTGATCGTGAATTATAAGACAAGATGGCAACGTCAAATTCCACTGGAAAATCAAGACGACGAAACTCTTTTCATTACAAGATCACTCAGTTGATTGTGAATTATAAGACAAGATGGCAACGTCAAATTCGACTGGAAAATCAAGACGAGGAAACTTGTTTCATTCCAAGATCACTCAGTTGATCGTGAATGATAAAACAAGATGGCAACGTCAAATTTGCCTGGAAAATCAAGACGAAGAAACTCGTTTCATTCCACGATTACTCAGTTGATCGTGAATTATAAGACAAGATGACAACGTCAAATTCGACTGGAAAATCAAGACGACGAAACTCGTTTCATTCCAAGATTACTCAGTTGATCGTGAATTATAAGACAAGATGGCAACGTCAAATTCGACTGGAAAATCAAGACGACGAAACTCGTTTCATTCCAAGATTACTCAGTTGATCGTGAATTATAAGACAAGATGGCAACGTCAAATTCGACTGGAAAATCAAGACGACGAAACTCTTTTCATTCCAAGATTACTCAGTTGATCGTGAATTATAAGATAAGATGACAACGTCAAATTCGACTGGAAAATCAAGACGACGAAACTCGTTTCATTCCAAGATTACTCAGTTGATCGTGAATTATAAGACAAGATGACAACGTCCAATTCGACTGGAAAATCAAGACGACGAAACTCGTTTCATTCCAAGATTACTCAGTTGATCGTGAATTATAAGACAAGATGACAACGTCAAATTCGACTGGAAAATCAAGACGACGAAACTCTTTTCATTCCAAGATCACTCAGCTGATCGTGAATTATAAGACAAGATGGCAACGTCAAATTCGACTGGAAAATCAAGACGACGAAACTCTTTTCATTACAAGATCACTCAGTTGATTGTGAATTATAAGACAAGATGGCAACGTCAAATTCCACTGGAAAATCAAGACGAGGAAACTTGTTTCATTCCAAGATCACTCAGTTGATCGTGAATGATAAAACAAGATGGCAACGTCAAATTTGCCTGGAAAATCAAGACGAAGAAACTCGTTTCATTACACGATTACTCAGTTGATCGTGAATTATAAGACAAGATGACAACGTCAAATTCGACTGGAAAATCAAGACGACGAAACTCTTTTCATTCCAAGATTAGTCAGTTGATCGTGAATTATAAGACAAGATGACAACGTCAAATTCGACTGGAAAATCAAGACGACGAAACTCTTTTCATTCCAAGATCACTCAGTTGATCGTGAATTATAAGACAAGATGGCAACGTCAAATTCGACTGGAAAATCAAGACGACGAAACTCTTTTCATTACAAGATCACTCAGTTGATTGTGAATTATAAGACAAGATGGCAACGTCAAATTCGACTGGAAAATCAAGACGAGGAAACTTGTTTCATTCCAAGATCACTCAGTTGATCGTGAATGATAAAACAAGATGGCAACGTCAAATTTGCCTGGAAAATCAAGACGAAGAAACTCGTTTCATTCCACGATTACTCAGTTGATCGTGAATTATAAGACAAGATGACAACGTCAAATTCGACTGGAAAATCAAGACGACGAAACTCGTTTCATTCCAAGATTACTCAGTTGATCGTGAATTATAAGACAAGATGGCAACGTCAAATTCGACTGGAAAATCAAGACGACGAAACTCGTTTCATTCCAAGATTACTCAGTTGATCGTGAATTATAAGACAAGATGGCAACGTCAAATTCGACTGGAAAATCAAGACGACGAAACTCGTTTCATTCCAAGATTACTCAGTTGATCGTGAATTATAAGACAAGATGACAACGTCAAATTCGACTGGAAAATCAAGACGACGAAACTCTTTTCATTCCAAGATCACTCAGCTGATCGTGAATTATAAGACAAGATGGCAACGTCAAATTCGACTGGAAAATCAAGACGACGAAACTCTTTTCATTACAAGATCACTCAGTTGATTGTGAATTATAAGACAAGATGGCAACGTCAAATTCCACTGGAAAATCAAGACGAGGAAACTTGTTTCATTCCAAGATCACTCAGTTGATCGTGAATGATAAAACAAGATGGCAACGTCAAATTTGCCTGGAAAATCAAGACGAAGAAACTCGTTTCATTACACGATTACTCAGTTGATCGTGAATTATAAGACAAGATGACAACGTCAAATTCGACTGGAAAATCAAGACGACGAAACTCTTTTCATTCCAAGATTAGTCAGTTGATCGTGAATTATAAGACAAGATGACAACGTCAAATTCGACTGGAAAATCAAGACGACGAAACTCTTTTCATTCCAAGATCACTCAGTTGATCGTGAATTATAAGACAAGATGGCAACGTCAAATTCGACTGGAAAATCAAGACGACGAAACTCTTTTCATTACAAGATCACTCAGTTGATTGTGAATTATAAGACAAGATGGCAACGTCAAATTCGACTGGAAAATCAAGACGAGGAAACTTGTTTCATTCCAAGATCACTCAGTTGATCGTGAATGATAAAACAAGATGGCAACGTCAAATTTGCCTGGAAAATCAAGACGAAGAAACTCGTTTCATTCCACGATTACTCAGTTGATCGTGAATTATAAGACAAGATGACAACGTCAAATTCGACTGGAAAATCAAGACGACGAAACTCGTTTCATTCCAAGATTACTCAGTTGATCGTGAATTATAAGACAAGATGGCAACGTCAAATTCGACTGGAAAATCAAGACGACGAAACTCGTTTCATTCCAAGATTACTCAGTTGATCGTGAATTATAAGACAAGATGGCAACGTCAAATTCGACTGGAAAATCAAGACGACGAAACTCTTTTCATTCCAAGATTACTCAGTTGATCGTGAATTATAAGATAAGATGACAACGTCAAATTCGACTGGAAAATCAAGACGACGAAACTCGTTTCATTCCAAGATTACTCAGTTGATCGTGAATTATAAGACAAGATGACAACGTCCAATTCGACTGGAAAATCAAGACGACGAAACTCGTTTCATTCCAAGATTACTCAGTTGATCGTGAATTATAAGACAAGATGACAACGTCAAATTTGCCTGGAAAATCAAGACGACGAAACTCGTTTCATTCCAAGATTACTCAGTTGATCGTGAATTATAAGACAAGATGACAACGTCAAATTCGACTGGAAAATCAAGACGACGAAACTCGTTTCATTCCAAGATTACTCAGTTGATCGTGAATTATAAGACAAGATGACAACGTCAAATTCGACTGGAAAATCAAGACGACGAAACTCGTTTCATTCCAAGATTACTCAGTTGATCGTGAATTATAAGACAAGATGACAACGTCAAATTCGACTGGAAAATCAAGACGACGAAACTCTTTTCATTCCAAGATTACTCAGTTGATCGAGAATTATAAGACAAGATGGCCACGTCAAATTCGACTGGAAAATCAAGACGACGAAACTCGTTTCATTCCAAGATTACTCAGTTGATCGTTAATTATAAGACAAGATGGCAACGTCAAATTTGCCTGGAAAATCAAGACGACAAAACTCTTTTCATTCCAAGATTACTCAGTTGATCCTGAATTATAAGATAAATGGCAACGTCAAATTCGACTGGAAAATCAAGACGACGAAACTCTTTTCATTCCAAGATTACTCAGTTGATCGTGAATTATAAGACAAGATGGCAACGTCAAATTCGACTGGAAAATCAAGACGACGAAACTCGTTTCATTCCAAGATTACTCAGTTGATCGTGAATTATAAGACAAGATGACAACGTCAAATTTGCCTGGAAAATCAAGACGACGAAACTCGTTTCATTCCAAGATTACTCAGTTGATCGTGAATTATAAGACAAGATGACAACGTCAAATTCGACTGGAAAATCAAGACGACGAAACTCTTTTCATTCCAAGATTACTCAGTTGATCGTGAATTATAAGACAAGATGACAACGTCAAATTCGACTGGAAAATCAAGACGACGAAACTCTTTTCATTCCAAGATCACTCATTTGATCGTGAATTATAAGACAAGATGGCAACGTCAAATTCGACTGGAAAATCAAGACGACGAAACTCTTTTCATTACAAGATCACTCAGTTGATTGTGAATTATAAGACAAGATGGCAACGTCAAATTCGACTGGAAAATCAAGACGACGAAACTTGTTTCATTCCAAGATCACTCAGTTGATCGTGAATGATAAAACAAGATGGCAACGTCAAATTTGCCTGGAAAATCAAGACGACGAAACTCGTTTCATTCCACGATTACTCAGTTGATCGTGAATTATAAGACAAGATGACAACGTCAAATTCGACTGGAAAATCAAGACGACGAAACTCGTTTCATTCCAAGATTACTCAGTTGATCGTGAATTATAAGACAAGATGGCAACGTCAAATTCGACTGGAAAATCAAGACGACAAAACTCGTTTCATTCCAAGATTACTCAG
The DNA here is from genome assembly GCA_963585895.1 of Sepioteuthis lessoniana. Taxonomy (NCBI): domain Eukaryota; kingdom Metazoa; phylum Mollusca; class Cephalopoda; order Myopsida; family Loliginidae; genus Sepioteuthis; species Sepioteuthis lessoniana. Next base: position 4,227,778 of record OY757944.1, read on the forward strand.
TTGATCGTGAATTATAAGACAAGATGGCAACGTCAAATTCGACTGGAAAATCAAGACGACGAAACTCTTTTCATTCCAAGATTACTCAGTTGATCGTGAATTATAAGATAAGATGACAACGTCAAATTCGACTGGAAAATCAAGACGACGAAACTCGTTTCATTCCAAGATTACTCAGTTGATCGTGAATTATAAGACAAGATGACAACGTCCAATTCGACTGGAAAATCAAGACGACGAAACTCGTTTCATTCCAAGATTACTCAGTTGATCGTGAATTATAAGACAAGATGACAACGTCAAATTTGCCTGGAAAATCAAGACGACGAAACTCGTTTCATTCCAAGATTACTCAGTTGATCGTGAATTATAAGACAAGATGACAACGTCAAATTCGACTGGAAAATCAAGACGACGAAACTCTTTTCATTCCAAGATTACTCAGTTGATCGTGAATTATAAGACAAGATGGCAACGTCAAATTCGACTGGAAAATCAAGACGACGAAACTCGTTTCATTCCAAGATTACTCAGTTGATCGTGAATTATAAGACAAGATGACAACGTCAAATTTGCCTGGAAAATCAAGACGACGAAACTCGTTTCATTCCAAGATTACTCAGTTGATCGTGAATTATAAGCCATGATGGCAACGTCAAATTCGACTGGAAAATCAAGACGACGAAACTCTTTTCATTCCAAGATTACTCAGTTGATCGTGAATTATAAGACATGATGACAACGTCAAATTCGACTGGAAAATCAAGACAACGAAACTCGTTTCATTACAAGATCACTCAGTTGATCGTGAATTATAAGACAAGATGACAACGCCAAATTCGACAGAAAAATCAAAACGACGAAACCCGTTACATTTCAAGATTACTCAGTTGATGGTGAATTATGAACGACAGACATGAACGGAAAGTTTTCACTCATGTAGGAAGGTTAACATTTGATCAGTTGATTTTGAATAATAGTTGCCAACATTTAAACTAAAGAAATAAGTCCCACATTTTTCAACTGGGTAGAGTGTTTGCCAATGGTCCGGAAGACCTGGGTTCAATCCCTGGTCGCGCCATACCAAAGATTTTTAAAATGGTACTTGATACCCCTAGGCTTAACACTCAGCAATATAATGTACGTATTAAGGGTAAAGTGGAGCAATCTGGGGAAAGGAGTAGCTCCCTCCCCTACGCCTCGTTGTAGTAGCTATTAAAAAGGGAGCCTTCTGGTCGACCTTGACTACGGTTACCAACTTTCTTATTTTCTATACTGAACTCCAAATTTAATACTCAAGGTGCATTATTTTTTGGTTTTTAAAGAATGGGGGTTTGTGAACAGCCATCTTGAGCTCCAGCAGACAGAGGTGAGTATCGTGGTTACTTTTCGTATAAAGATGGCGAGTTAGTGTACCACTTAAAAGAGTTCATCTCGACACCAGCCAGGATGGTTTCTCTTTAACTTCAAACGCTTTAGACGTTAGAAGTGACAGAAAAAATTATTAGCTAAAAAGCGTGTGTACCTCAGCGTAATGTTTAGTTTGAGTGAGAATTCTCTGTCTCTCACTTTCTCTCATACACACACATGCACACACACGCACACGCACACGCACACAGGCATATACCCGATCGATCAGATCTTATATCATTCAAATAGTTTTGATTAGCTCCAGTCTTTAGCAGCAAGTACTCTGTGAGAAACGAGTCGGTAAAGATTAAAGAGACATTTGGATAGAATTTGCAAAAAGAAAAAATAATAAAGAAATATAGAGAAAAAAATACATAAAAGGATCTTTTAGACGTGAAGAAGGAAAGAAAAACAATATGAGTCGATTGAAAAGAAAATGAAGAAATGAAAAAAAAAAGGGAAAGATTAAGTAAGTAAAGAAAAAAAAGAAAAGAAAAATGAAAACTGGAATAAAGAATAAGAAAAGAAGAAAATTCAAAGATGAAGGAAAGAAGAAAGGAGGGAACCCAGGAATGAATTAAAAAATAAATAAAAAGGAAGAAAAGAAGAAAGGAGAAATGAAAGATGAAAGAAATGAAAAAAAAAAGGAACAAGAAGAAAATATGGAAATCATAGTTAAAAGAACTGAAGAAGGAAAAAGCAAGAAAAGTCAGAAAAGAAGAAAATCTTTAAAAGAAAAAGAAAAACGAACGAAGGAAGAATTGAAAAAAGAAAGAAATATAAAAGAAAAGGAATAGAAAGTTTTATATATATATATATATATATATATATATATATATATATATATATATATATATATATATATAAGAAAGAGGAAATGAAAGAAGGGAGAAAAGAACAGTGAAAGGTCATGAATGAATGAAAAGTAGATAATATGAAAAATGAATAAAGATGAAACGAGAGAAGGAAGAAATAAAAGAGATAAGAAATAAAGAAACATGCACAAAAATTAGAAAAGAAGAAAAATGAAAGAGAGAAGAATTGAAAAAAGAAAGAAATTACAAAACGAAAGAATAACAAACAAAAAAAAAAAAGAAAAAAAAGAAAAAAAAAAGAAAATGGCATAAAAAGTAAGAAAAGAAAAGAAAATATGAAAAAAGAAAGAAGAAATTGAAGAAAAAAGTATAAAAAAAAAGAAGGAATTAAATGTAAAAAAGAAGAAAATTAAAAAATGAGACGAGAAATGAAAGAATGAAAAATAAAAGAAGGAAGAAGTAAAGAAGAAAAGTCATAAAAAAATAAGAAAAGTGGAAAATATACATGAGAATGAATGTTTCCTTTTTTTCTTACTTTTTCTTGCTAAAAAAAGAATTTTAAAAAGAATAAATAGGAAGGGATAAAAGACAAAAAAAAAAAAAAATAGAAAAGAAAGTAAAAAATAAAAAGAAAGAAGAAATTATCAAGAAAACATTAGAAAAAAATTGTTTTATCACGTGTCCACTATGTCTTATTCGTTTTTCTTGGATGGCTTGTAAGGTAGAAGATAAGTAGACATATAGTTGCTGTTTTATAGGGTGTTGTTTCCAGGATTTCTTCAAAACTGCACGTTTTGTTCCCATGTAGCTTTTTCTCTAAGCATTCCACTCACACACACACACACACACACACACACATATATATATATATATATATGTGTGTGTGTGTGTGTGTGTGTGTGTGTGTGTGTGTGTAATGTTTGATAAATCAAACACTTAAATTTAGATATGTGAGATTTTGTTCTGCTTTATATCATCTGCAACTTCTCCGGAGACTGTTTTAAGTTTTTCTATTTAAAAGCATGTGAGGAAAAAATAAGATGATGGATGGGGTATAGTTGTAGCAGGAAAACTGGAGGGGATTTAAAGTCAAATGTATCAGGTTTCATTAAAGATTTTTTTTTGTTTTGAAAGTGGAGATAGATTTTAAGGAGTTGAGAAGAAAGAAAAGTTGGGGAGTGTGTAGGTTAAATTGGTTTTAGCAAAACTTGTTTCATGGAAAGATATTGTCTATGATGCGATGTCACAGAAAAATGTCTATATTGTGATGTCTGGGTTGTAATTGGAGTAAGGAAGGGCTAAGAGACAGATGATTCGAAAAAACAAAACGTAAGGATTCTCAAAAGTATGGTGGCACAGAGTGAGAAAATGTTTTGTATTTTTTCCTATCCGTTTTCTATTTTGATTTTGTTTTCGTTTAGTATGATATTCGCCAGGTATGGTGAGATTTAGTAAAATCTTGAAGGTTGTTTTATATGGTTTGTTTTCGAGATGACCGCCGATTCTAGTAGTCTTCGGGATTTTTTGCAGTGTGTGGATTTGATTTGCAGTGGCTTTGGAAAAATTGAAGGTGTGTTTGAGCTCTAACTTGTGGGAGAAAAGGGCGTTTCGATCGTGATTTGTTTTGATTGATCGTTTGTGTTCGTGGCATTCTTTTTTCTAGATTTCGTTAGATTTCGCCGATGTAATGTTTGTTGCAATTTTTGCATGGAATGGTGTATATGTCTGCGTGAGAGGTGGTTTCATTGCTGGTCCGTTTTGTGATGTTTGTAAGGTTTTTAATGGTTTGTGATGTGGTTTGTATTATTGGTATTCCTCACTTGGATAGTTTGTCGTAGAGTGTTATGTTATGTGTGCTTGTGGGTAGAGAGATCGCTCTATGGGTGATGGGAATGGTTGGTTGGGTTTCTTTAATTTATTTGATGAGTGTATCTTATGAGCTTTTTTTCTAGTATTTGATAAAAAAGATTTGGGTATTTTAGGCTTTTGAGGGAATGTTCGGTGTATTCAGATTCTTCATTAAGGTATTGTGGGGTACATATTCTGAGTGCTCTTAGGTAAAAGCCTATTATAAGGCCTGTTATGATCTTGCTACTCACTTAAAAATTAAATTCAACTCACCACAACCCATAAACATCCTAGTCAACATCAGCGAACACATAACAAACATGACCTACATCAAATTTAACAAAAAATGGTACATACAAAAATATGGCCTCCACATGAGAAATCCACTTAGCGAGGTATTCGCCTGTCTATGTCAAATGTTTTTGGAATCTGACCCTTTTAAATACAGACTACGTAGCAACACAACATATTTCCGATATATCGACGATATACTTATTTTCCTACCCCTAAAAATCAAATTTGAAGAGATCGCGGAAAAGCTAAACAATGTGGTACCCCCCCATCAACTTCATCTATGAAAAAGAATCTAAAAGCACCTTTCTGGACATCTTAATTATTCAATTTCAAAACTGTTTAACTTTTAAAGTCCACCGCAAACCCACTAACAAAAACCATTATATACATTTCTACTCTCACCACAACAACAAAATCAGAAGAAGCCTTACATCTATCTCCACTTTCAAAACAAAAAAAATCTTTAATGAAACCTGACTTTAAATCCCTTCTAGCTTTCCTGCTACAACCATACTCCCTACATTATCTAATCAATTCTCCTCACATACTTTGAAATAGAAAAACTCAAAAAACAGTCTCTGTCTGAAGGTGTTCGAGATGAAATAAATCCGAACGAAATGTCACATATTTAAATCTAAGTTAAATGTTTGATTTATCCAACTTTCCACATATTTCTATCATACTGTCAGATTCACTACAAATCTATCTTTTTCAATATATACATATTGAACTTTCGTCTGAAGTAGCTATTGCTTTTAAAAGAATTAATTCGGCTCCTCAGACTTGACGAAACAACCAATCTAGGAAAAGGAAAATATTCTGATTCTAAAATCAGGTTGAAAGTGACTTCGAGAGATTTACCTTTTTATTCTTATTTTACTTCAGTTCAAATAATTTGAAGTAATTCCTCGACAAAAATCAGTGAAGTTAATTTCGCGCACTCACAATAACCTGAGTCAATATGATATTTGTCTTATGTACAACAAACCCTCTGATTTTAATGCCGCCAATGAATTTAAAATATGGCCGATAAGGGAAAAAACGCCGTTGAATAGAGCAAGTTGTCAGTTCATCGATACGCGACTAGGAAAGACATGGACAGCTACCAATAGGATAGGGATCATATGGAAGTCAGACCTGACCGATAAAATGAAATGCACTTTCTTCCGAGCAGTTGTCGTGTCGATACTGCTATATGGATGCACTACATGGACGCTAACTAAACGGATGGAGAACAAGTTTGACGGTAACTACACAAGAATGCTACGAGCAATATTGAACAAGTCCTGGAGGCAGCACCCAACAAAGCAGCAGCTATACGGCCACTTACCACCCATCACGAAAACTATTCAAGTTAAACGAATCAGACATGAAGGACACTGCTGGAGAAGTAGGGATGAGCTCATAAGTGATATACTCCTATGGACCCCTTCACATGGCCGAGCAAAGACAGGGTGACCAACTCGAACCTACATACAGTAGCTCTGTGTAGACAGGGAGTGTGGTCCTGAAGACCTGCCGGAAATGATGAACGATAGGGAGGGGTGGCGAGAGAGGGTCAGGGATATCCGTGCTGATGGCACGACAAGATGATGATGATGACTTTTTCCATATTTCCCCACTATTGGCAAAGACATACTTGTCAGCGATGAACAAACCTGTAAGACAGTCTACATATGTATTCAGGGTATGATATTAAAATGCATTTGATTGTGGGGCTCCTGATCTGGGGAGTATGAAGTACCCGTTTAATGCCATTACTCCCAAGTTAACTCTATACCCGGGATGGAAGAATCTGTTACAGTCCCATTTATAGGTCAAATAGATCTTTCAAAATTATTCGTATTCAACAGGAATGTATACAAAAATTTCCTCAGGAAAACACTCAAATTATATATATATATATATATATATATATATATATATATATATGAACACAGAATGAATGCTCTTCCCTAACCCTAAAGAATAAATTGATAGTTTGTCATGCTTTTAAAACCAGTACATCAAATCTATCTATCCGAATGTTATACTTTTTATTTCAGCTTAGACTATAGAAGAGAGAACAAAACAACGCCGTTGTATTAAAAAAAGTTATTGGCTACAAAACGCTATTTCTACACGAAGTCTCCATAATTAGATCTATATATTAAAACGGGAATCCTTCCAAGCTTTAGCTGTGTCGGTACTGAGGTATAGTTGCACCATTTGGACGTTAACGAAACACCTGGCGAAATAGCTAGATGGAAATTACACTACAATGCTACGTGTTGTTTTGAACGAATCCTGGAAGCAGCACCCTACAAAACAGCAGCTGTATGGCTACTTACCTCCCATTTCACTAATCCTCCTAATAAGACGTCAAGATATTTTAGAAAAGTAAGGACATACTCAAAAGTAACATTCTCTTATGATTTCGCTTTATTTAATGGCATTTCAATATTGGTTAGTTCTTTTATGCCAAAGCCATCCTCGTAGAAAGATAGTAAGTAAAGTTGTCTCCCTTTAGTCGAGGGTGACCCGAAGGCTCCCTTTTCAATAGCTACTTCACCGAGATGTAGGAGAGTGCGCTATTCCTTTCCCTGGATTGCTCCACTTTACCCTGGATACGTACCTTATATTGCTGAGTGTTAAGCAAGCAGGTACCATATACCATCTGGCAGGATAAGAGAGTTCATGCTATTCCCAAAGATATTTGTTCGAAAATGAACGTAAGAGCGCGACTCGAGTTTGAACTCTCGTTTACGACAATGTCGCAGCCCAACACGTCTCTTTATTTTCCGATGGACAACTACAAATGGACTCACCAATGTTAGCTGACCAGCAAAAACTTACTTTACCCATTTCTACGCGGACACTGGATGGTGTGTTGAAGACTTGACCAGAGCAATGAACTATGGAGAAAGAGAGAGACACAGAGAGAAAGAGAGAGAGAGACATGGAGAGAGAGAAAGAGACAGACAGAGAGAAAGAGAGAGACAGAGAGAGACCAAGAGAGAGAGATAGACAGACAGAGAGAGAGAGAGAGAGAAAGAGACAGACTGACAGACAGATAGAAAAAGAGAGAGACAGAGAGAGAGAGAAAGAGAGATAGACAGAGGAAGAGAGAGAGAGACAGAGAGAGAGAGAGAGAAAGGGAGACAGATAGAAAGAGAGACAGAGAGAGAGAGAATCCATTGAATTTATAAGGTATTTCATTCTTTAAGGGTTCAAGTCCGTATGAAATGTAATGCCAGATAAATCACTTTCCAAAGTGCTGATTTTTCACAGAATTCCGATGACCGCGTCTCCATATTAAGAAACTTATGTTCGATCAAATTCAAATCCCTAGGGGGTAAGCAATTGGTTTCATAAAGTTATTGCATTGGATTAAATCCAAATTCCTTAAAAGCATTTGTCGTGGCAACAACCAGTTTCATTACGTACAACAAGAGGAAAGGAAAAATGTCCTCGATTGCGATAAGGCTGTTTATATTATCTTTGCTTAATGGAAATCTTGCCGACGGTAATCTATGATGCACTGATTATTTGAATAAGGGCCAGTTTCCTTTGAAAGAATTTGCGTGCCAAAATCTAGCGCATATTTTATGTAAATACATAAAACTTTTTTGTTGGGTCTTTGTTCATGGAGGGCTCCATATTTGTGTACAAAGTGATTAAATGATGACTAATCAGATATTATTTGTTTAGAAGTGACTTTCGTGATTTGATTAGAGTGTGGAATTTATTCTTACCTATATGCCGTTTACCGAAGCCTCTTAGTTCAGAGTGATGTGCAGAACGTTTTGATTTTTTTTTCCCTGGCTGACCTACGCGTCACGGTTATCGACGTAAAAATGTTCAAGTTCAAATCCTAGACCAGACAACTGGCGCTCTTTATTCTGAATTCATTTCTTCTCCCTTAGTCTTGTCAGCGAGGTTCAGAACACATTCAGTTTATCCCTTGCATGAAGATAAGATCCCTTCCGAAAAAATTACATCTTAGGTATAATACTTAAGTCTATTTGACAGTGAGGCTACCGTTCTGGATATGTGATGGTGGGGATGAAGTACCAGTTCATTCGTAATCCTCTGATGTCCACCCTGACCACTATCTGTAAGCGTAGACATCAGCGGATTTAATCTGTAGTGGTTGTATCTAATTGACCCCAAAGACACAGCTTTAATCTTGATGGTTTGGTTTCGGTTCTATATTTAATGGCATATCAACTCTTTGTAGAGAAGAACAGTAGTGGTACTATTTAACCCATTGCTGGGAGGATAAGGGGCTTCATACCTTTCCCAAGGGTATTTGTGCGAAAGTGATTTTGACATATCAAGGTTTGGTTTGGTTTCTATATTTAATGACATATCAACTCTTTGTAGGTTATTTAATGCCAAAGCCATTCTCCTAGAAGAACAGTAGTGGTACTATTTAACCCATAGCTGGGAGGATAAGGGGATTCATACCTTTCCCAAGGGTATTTGCCCGAAAGTGAACGTAATAGCGCGACTGGGGTAGGAACTCGCTTACTACGAATCCTCAGTCCATCGCTTTAACCACGAGGACACCCCCTTTAATCTTGAGAACTGACAACTAACAGGTGATTTCTCTAAAGGGATGCAGTTTAATCTAAGGCCCATGACACTCTTCTTGAGAGAGTTTTATACTTCTGTCGTGAATGCAACTGAGTAGGAATTCAAAATCTCGTGTTCAAGTTCAAAATTTAATATACGTACACAGCAAAGTATGACGTCAAACAACCTTGGGTACTGAGTTTAAATTTAGAATTTGAGAAGCGTTTGATAATATTGTCTTATGTATATTAAAATGGTTTACTTCGAATCATAACTCTAATCAAACCTCCCCTAAAGTTCGGGCACGTAAAAATAGTATTCTGCACTTTTACGCTGTTTTATATATATATATATTTATATATATATATATATGTGTGTGTGTGTGTGTGTGTGTGTGTATTAAATGCCATGGAAGTTTACCTGCAACCCCTGAGATTCATGAATTTTTTTATAAAACAATCATCTGGCAGACAAAAAAATGAAATGAATCGAAAATCGAAAAGTATTCAACACTGTTATGATAATTATAACACACACACATACATACATACGTGAACACACACATATATATATATATATATATATATATATATATATTACTAATCTAATATCTACCAGCATTCACGGTACCAGAAAAAAAAGAAAAATAAACCGCCAGGAACAAGAGATAAAAGTATCTCGAATCACCGCCCGAGGGAAAAAGAAAAAATATTATAGGTAAAAAAGAAAGAAAAGGCCAACCTCGTCAGACCCCTTGAAAAAAATCAAGGGATACGCAGTCAGTTGGTCAAAAGAAAACTAAAACCTTCCGCGAATCCTGCAAGGGTCAGGGTTTGACTTCCTGATGATCCGATAAGGTGAAACTTTAGTAGAAGATTTCCGACTCGCGATTTAAGTTAATTATATATATACATATGTATATATATCTTACTTTAACCAGCTCAGCCGGCTGGGGCTGTTGAATACACAGACTGCTTCTCTGCCGAGGGGTAAGACCCCCACTCCAACGAGAGTACTGGATATAACATTAAACAATCTGATGCTAAGGCTCCAGTAATACTCTGGGGAATGGGGAGTACCCTTTCATTGCCATCGCTCCCATGTCCTCTCTGGCCCGAACCTGAGGGAGTCTTATCTCTGGGTCAAATATAAGTGTTTGACATTCAAACTAAGTGCAAGCAAACTACTGATGATGAATTGAATTGTTAGAAATAGAACTATTTGGTCATTTAACTGTGGGTAAACAAATGACTGGTATTTAATTGGATTGTTAGTGATACGTAGCAAGTTGTGGCACCATAAAACTTTGTTGGTTTGTGTTTACCAATCTAATATATATATATATATATATATATATTAGATTTGATATATATATATATATATATATATTAGATTTGATATATATATATATATATATGTGTGTGTGTGTGTGTATGTATGTAAATTGGCTTTGGCATTAAATAACCTACAATGGTCGATATGCTATAAAACCAAATAAACATCTCCTCACGAGCAGGACACTGCATAAGTCATTTTTTAGTGAAGTTTAACAGATATGATTTCGAGGGCTTTAGTTTTCTTAAACCAGTCGCAATACCAAGTGTTGTATACTCAATCAAACATGACTTACAAAATTAAATGAACGAATGAAACACTTCTTTATAAAAATATATCCCTCATTTAATTCTCGAGAGGGGTGCACTGTTTGTTGTTAGTTTGAGAGATAGATAGAGACATATACTTTTCGAGGGGATTTCTTCTTGCCCCATATCTTCTTCCTGGGGCCAGGGGGTGCCAACTTTTGCATCCTTTGCAAGCCGTTTTATCAGAGACAACTCTGATCGGCTCCGTATCCCAGGTTCGACTCCCGATTCTCAGCCTCTGTCTAAATCTGACTGCGTGGTTGACACGTGGCCTCCTTCCGGTTACACATCTGTTGGACGTGACAGCCATGACGCGCTGTCATCCTCCAGTTTACTATTCACAACGTGACAGCCTGTCAGAGCACACGGGGTCACTAGGAACGAACCGAAAATCCATGTCATATGTTATATAACACAAGGTTAAAGAACTCAGTCTGCTCCATTACTTACCCAAGTGAGGAAGGAGAATAATTGAATTCATACCTTTCCAAAGGTTATGCTATGTGAAATGCAAACAGATTTTCCTAGATTTGAACTCTGGTTGGCGTATCCATTTCCTCCGACGATAACCACTACTCCACCAGTATATATACATATATATGAAGCCCATGTAGATATGAGCTAATCTGAAGATCGGTCACGTGAAAGATTGAGTCATGAGTTTGTTCTCAGATTTAATTATTTCATTTGAAATATCAAGACATATATATATATATATATATATAGGCAGCATTTCTTCGTTAATGCAAATTTCATTAAACTTAATAGACATTTTATGCCTACATATTTTCTTCTGGATCTGTTCGAATTCCCGTATTACTTTTATCGTATTCGGGGGGAATTGATTTAGGTATTGTTCATAGTTGTATGTATCCCTAGTACTTTCTGTCCGACTTTGGGCCATCATCAGGGGAGAGTCTATTACAAAAGTGATGTAACTTTTGTTTTAGCAAATTACTACTATTTACAGAATTACATTTAATAGCAAACGCCATAATCTGCAACGGCAAAGACGTCCTTACACAGTAGTAATTTGCTAAAACAAAAGTTACATCACTTTTATTTGTATGATTGCTTCATGTTCTGGAAATGCCCAATGGGGAGACATTAACGAATTTCACAACCTACTACAAAACCTACTGACCAAAATAAAATTTACTATGGAACACAGCTCAAAAGAACTACCGTTTTTACACGTCCCTACAAAAAACGTAAATGGCCAAATCATTACAGATACCTACCACAAACCAACAGACACCCAACAATACATCCACTTCAAAAGCCACAACTCCAAAAGCCGTATAAAATCCATCCCTTATACTCTAGCACGTAGAATACACAAAATAATCACGGATAAAAACCTCAATAAAACTTGCCTTCAAGAACTACACATAACCCTACTTCGGAGAGGATACCCAACAACACTAATAAATAAAGGATTGAAATTAGCAGAAAAAATACCTCAAAAAGAATTAAGGAAACAGAAAAAATCTAACAACGAGAAACCCCTCGCATTCGTTGCAACCTACAACAAAAACAAATCAGAACTATACACAGAACTAATGAAAAATCTTGAAGAACTTAAAAACAAGGACAAAATCAAAGAAATACAAGTCGCAACAAAAATCATCAAAAGCCAAAGATAACCCGAAAATCTTAAAAGAATAGTCACCTCTTCTTCTTTCGGACCAAATGCAAAAATAAACGATGCAAAATATGTAATATAATTATAAAAGTTAAATCCTATACCTTTAAACACCCGGAAACCAAATTCAAAATAATTAAACACTAAAGCTGTAACTCAAAAAACGTAGTTTATATAATTGAATGTAGCAAATGCAAAAAAAAAAAAAAATACATAGGGTCAACACAGGCCTTTAATACAAGGACATCACTACACAAAAGTAACATCAAAATAGAAGAAAACAGAAAATTAAATGTTTCGAAACACCTATACGAATGTAACTGAAGTAAATTTAACCCTGCCAATATAATACCAATAATCTCAAGACACACATTCACACACACACACAGAAAAAATAAAGTGTGCCTTCGAGTCACCCTCGACTACGGTCGCCAACTTATTATATATATATATATACATATTTTATTGGTTAGGTGTGACTTCCATATGACTGATAGCCTATCGATAGAAGTCCATGCTTTTGCCAGTCGCATGTTGGTGTCTGTCTCGGTTGATGAGACACTGCTTCCTAGGTCGGTGACCGATAAAATGAAACGCAGTTTTTTCCTAGCAGCGGTCGTGTCGATACCCCTATATGGATGCATTACATGGACGCTAACTAAACGTATAGAGAAAAAGCTTGACGGCAACTACAGATGAATGCTGCGAGTAATATTGAACAAGTCCAGGAGGAAGTACCCCACAAAGCAGCAGCTGTATGGCCACCTACCACCCATCACGAAAACTATCAAAGTTAGATGAAGCAGACATGCGAGACACTGCTGGAGAAGTAAGGACGAGCTCATAAGTGATGTACTCCTGTGGTCCCCTTCACATGGACGAGCAAAAGCAGGACGACCAGCCCGAACCTACATACAACAGCTCTGTGCCGATACAGGATTTAGCCTTGAAGACCTGCCGGAAGCAATGGATGATAGGGAGAAGTGGCGATAGGGTCTAGGATATCCACGCTGATGGCGTGACATGATGATGATGATGATATATATATATATATATAGGAAGTCCATGTAGATATAAGCTCGTCTGAAGATCGGTTACATGAAAGCCTAAGTCATGAGTTTGTACTTTGATTTTTTCCTTTTATTTAAAATATTAGGATATGGCGCAAGTCTTTGTGCATAGAGAAATATATTTATACTAATTAGACTGTTTTTAATGGTAAATTTTAATTATATCTCAGTCGTAAGTTTATATATATATATATATATGTAAATGTTCTCCATTTCAAAAATTCCAGTCGGATGATGCTGTAGAATACATCGACTGCATCTCAACGAATATCTTCAATATGACGACATTAAACAATCCGTTAGCGAGACTCAAACCTTTGAGATTTGGAGAATGTGGAGTACTCCTTTATTACTATAGAACAAATGTAATATAATGGCCGAGGGATTTCATTTCATGCATTTGGGTTTAGTTAGGCTGAGAACCTTTCGGCTCATTGCATGGGTTACTTAGGTGCAACATCAACACAGGTGTTCACGCGTGCGTGCGCAGAGCGGACGTGTCTCTCAGAGATGTCACAATAGCCTGAGATGAGAAACGAGGTCTAGCGAGTGCGAATGACGTCACGCACCGGAAGCGCGCGGAGGATTTGGGGAATTTAAAGAAAGTTAGAAGATTCGAGATGAGACCTGCCTCGGGAGAAGACGGTTGGCTTTCGCTTGCTCGCTGAAGCCAGGCCAGTGGCCTTTGTGGCGGGTGCCACATGTGTTGGGGGTGCAGATGAAAAAGCCAGACTAGAAAGATTGTGCCTCTCTCTCCTTAAGACGAAGAACCTTTAAACTCAAAGGCTATAAAAAGAAGTTTCGTACCTGAACAAAGAAGTCGCAAGTATTTTTCGTGTTTCGAGACTCCTATGTGTTATATATATATATATATATATAAGTCGAAAGAAATGGCTGACGTTAAATTGTGACTTTTTTTTATAGCAATACTTGAATCTATTTATCTTAGCGTAAAAAATTGCTCGCGCTCTTTTAAGAATGTTATCTATAAAATGTATTTACAATTCATATTTGTATAAACAGGATTTGGCATTAAATAATCTATTAGTGTTGATATGCCATAAAACACAACCAAAGCAAAACAATCCATTTTAAATTGTAATAATATAATTGATTTTGTTTGATAACGTGTGTTTTGAATCAATCTAAGTCCAAAAAGGAAGTTTCCTAACTTTCCACAAAGCTATTCAACATCGAAATTTGTGTTGTGTACTGTATTTGCCGTCTTGAAAAGTCACTTATTCTAAATTAGTAGCTAATTTTATTATCGATATCCGTTTATTTGATTTGTTTCCAATTTCTCATTTTCTTTGGCCCGCTTCTTGCTCTTGGCGATAGCAGCTGTGTTGCCTGAGACGACGTTCAGGAACATCGACTGCAACAGAAACGCCCTCTTGTGGGAGTCGAAAGTGACACGTGATTCCCGAATTAGAATGTTGGTTTCGTCGCCATAGGTGTTGTTGGTTTCAAACCTCCTTGCTTTGAAAAAAATGTAACTAACCATCTGTGAGACCAGAATATTTTCTTACTCTCTTTAGCGTTGTTTGCTGTTGAGCGTCGAGTCACGTTCGGTCTTAATACCAAGCGAAATTAATCTTACACATGGTGTCTCATAGATGGCATAAATATTTCTTAAAAATTCAACATTTTACTTCGTCATCATAAAATAAAATAAATTATATTCATGTTTATACGAGGTCAAGACTTTTTTTTCGTATGTGCACTTTTATTGATAGTACACACATGAAACTCTACTCCCCTTCGAAGTAATCTCCTCCAGCTGCAATGCACTTGTACCGTTCCAACAACTTCTGGAAGGCCCCATCGAAGTCCTCTTGTGTGAACGTGTCAATCTTTCATCTCCTCAACTCTTTTATAACGACAGCCTGTGAGCTTAGGGAATAACCAAAAAGTCACAGGGAGCAAGTTCTGGACGATAGGAAGGGTGAGTAACTGTTTTGACGCCCAACTTGGTCAAATAGTCAGTGACAAGGATGAAGTTGTGGACTGGTGCATTGTCCTTGTGGAAATGCCACTGAACCGATTTGAAGAGAGCTGGCCTCTTTCGACGGAATCTCTTGCTGAACTCCCTTAAAACCTCAACATAGTAACCCTAACTCTAACCCTAACCGTTTGGCTAATTAATTCTGGTGTATTGATTTCCTTACTCCTCCCACACCTCTCATTATCCCTCACTGACTCTCTGCTTCCTTGAATCTCTTATGCCACTCAAAAACTGATGCTCGATTCATGTAAGATGCTTCAAAAGCAGTCTGAAGCATTCCATACGTTTCTGTGGCATTTTTCCAAGTTTAAAACAGAATTTTATTGCATATCGTTCTTCTAAAGTCCAGATTGCATTTTTGAAATTCACCTGCTGTGACAGTCAGACTTTAGTAGGGTCTATTCCAAATGTTGCTGTTGCTGTTCATTTGAAGCTGAAATCTTAAAATTGGTCTGTCATCTCATAAGATGTATTGCAATAACATAATGAATTTTGAAGTGTCTACGAAAATTTCAAATGCCTGTCAAAAAAAAAAAAAAATCTGGAAACTTATTGAATGCGCTACGTAAAATGCTATTTTTATATAAAATTCTGGAGTTATTTAATTTTTCGGTTTCGCTGTCTTTGTTTAATGGTATATCAACCTTCGTGGGTTACTTAATGGTAAATCTATCCTTCTAAAAGAACAGGAATGGTACTATTTAACCCATAACTGAAAGAATAAGAGGGTTTATACCCTTACCATAAAAGAGATCGGACTCGACTAGTACAACGTTGCAGTCCCGTACATTATCCCCGTCGTCACGTAGACCCTCCCTTCGTAGAATTGGAGGCCTTCATTTCCTAGTTCTGAGCTAATTTTTAAGAAATAAAATTCACTATAAACAAAGCATAAGTGGCTTTTACTCAGTAAAGGGTTATGATGATATGGCAATGAAATTTTTAAAATAAATAGAAAATAATTTGGGAGTGGTTACAAAATAAGACTTAGGATATGCATGTGTTGAACTGACAAGACGTAAAAGAATTTTTTAGCCAATTTTTAAGAAATAAGATTCACTCTAAGCAATGCAAAACTGAGTTCTACTTAATAAAGGGTTACGATGATATGGCATGAATTATGCTGGATTGACAGGACGTCAAAGATTCAAGAAGAAACATCTTGCATATTTTGCTTATCACCAGTTCAATTTTCGGCGTACGAACAATTTCCCTGTTCAGATTCACAGAAAATTCATACAAAGCAAAAACAATTTTATATTCTTTTAAAAGGAAATTATTTCGCCACAAACTGGAAATCTAAAAAGGGATATGAAATGCTCATGCCTTTCCCAAGAGTATCAGTCAGAAAGTGAACGACAGAACGTTACTAAATGTAGAACACACTTACTAAGATGTCACAGCGTAGCACATTAGCCACGACACTTAAATGACACCTTGCCCAGTCGGCTGGGGCTGTAGAATACACCGACTGCACTTCTGCAGAGGGGTAAGACCTCTGATAATGTCCTGATATGACACTAAACAATCTGATAGTGAGGTTCCAGTGATGCTGGGGCTTTGGGGAATGCGGATAACCTCTTCATTGCCATTACTCCCAGGTCCACTCTGGCCCGGAATGGTAGCGCCATTTTACGGGTTAAATAGAACTAAACTGCATACTTATGCTAAACTGAATTGTTTGAATTAGGAGTGTTTGACTAAACTGAATAGCTTTAAAATAGAAAAGTTTTTGACAATCAGCTCGTTTTTTAAAAAGTGGGTTGTCCTGTACAATAATACGGCTGCAGAGAAACGTATGACTGAATGATAAATCATTACGAGACCATTAAATAAGAAAGAAAGAAAATTAAAAATATCAGAAGTAAACGCGGACATAGATAGATAGATAGATAGATAGAGAGAGAGAGAGAGAGAGAGAGAGAGAGAGAAACAGACAGCCTTAGATAGATAGATAGATAGATAGATAGATAGATAGAAACCGACTAAGATAGAGAGATAGATTGGGAGAGAGAGAGAGTGCGGGAGAGGGAAAATGACTGTGATAGATAGATAGATAGATAGATAGATAGATGGAAACAGACTTAAATAGATAGATAGATAGATAGATAGAGAGAGAGAGAGAGAGAGAGAGAGAGAGAGAGAGAGAGAGAGAAACAGACAGCCTTAGATAGATAGATAGATAGATAGATAGATAGAAACCGACTAAGATAGAGAGATAGATTGAGAGAGAGAGAGAGAGTGCGGGAGAGGGAAAATGACTGTGATAGATAGATAGATAGATAGATAGATGGAAACAGACTTAAATAGATAGATAGATAGATAGATAGATAGAGAGAGAGAGAGAGAGAGAGAGAGAGAGAGAGAGAGAGAGAGAAACAGACAGCCTGAAAAAGATTGAAATAAACTTAGAGAGAGAGAGAGAGAGAGAGAGAGAGAGAGAAAGAAAGAAAGAGAGAAAGAGGGGGAAAGAGAGAGAGAGAAAGAAAGAGACAGACATACTGTGATATATATATATATATATATATAGATAGATAGATAGATAGATAGATAGAAACAGACTTAGATAGATAGATAAAAAAGGAACAGACTTGAATAGATAGATATAGAGGGGGAGAGACTGGGAACAGTAATGTGTCATTTTTTGTCTCAAAAGACTATCAGCGTAAATTTCTTTATTGACTACTGTGTCCAGAACCTTTTCTTTGCCGGAGGGTCAGTGTCTTTCCACACTATGGACTGTCTTTTCAATTCAAGCTAATTTTGGCAAACCCATGTAGAACCCATTTTAAAGTGTGTTTTTAACTAAAACATGCTTTTTCGTATACATCATACATTCTGTAAATTTCACATGTTTTGCACTTCTTACCCATCAAACATTTGATGAAAGACCTCTGTTCCAGCCTGGAGCACCATGAAAAGATATAATTTTGTGAAAATTATTAGTATTAGATAGGAATAATTGAAACTAATTAATTGAACAAATAGTCTTTACTGAAGAGGAACTTTTTGGAAACAATATAATAGTATGCAAATTATTTGTATTTGAAAAGAATACTTGAAACTGAAACAAATGATTATTACTAAGTAGAAATGGTTACATAAAACCAAATAAATCTGTGTAAATTATTAGTATTAGATATTATTAATATTAGATAGGAATACTTGAAACTAATTTGTTGTGAATAAACAAATGATTATTATTAACTATGAATTGTTACTTGAAACAATATGACCAAGAGAAAATTATTGGTGTTTGATTGGAACACTTGAAACTATGTAGCTATGTGTAAACAAATGATTATTATTAGATATGAATTGTTACTTGAAACTGTATAACTGCTTGAAAAAAAGGTTGAAATTCCGTAAAAATCAACCATCCAACCAACCAAACTACTTGTCATATAGGGATAAAGTAAGACACTAATGATTGAACACCGATCGTCAGTTGACGGAAATTGCGGGCCTTCAAATCATATAAGTAGAGGAACCATGCGGTTAGCATGGGACACTTAGTCGGTGGACATTAGTCGAATGACAATTAGTCGGGCTGATTTTATCGAGAAAGACTTTTCATTAAAGCTTGGTCGGCAGTGTTATCTATCGTAACTACCTTTTGTTTGTGCTATTTCTCTTAATGTGTTATTTCAGTTGAACGAAATACTTATGCTTTTGTTAAGTTGTCGGTCAATTATTTTCTGTTCTTTTTATGCACATGTGAATGTTACAAAACAATTGATAGTGGAAACCTGGTGATACTGAAAGCCTTGATGATAAACGTGAAGTATTTCTTAAGAAATCTGACTTTTGTGAGTGTCAATATCTTTTTTGAAATAATCTTTTGAAAATCTTCATTTTCAGGTAGACACCCTGCTTTTAATGAAGAAATAGAATTTAAATATCCAGGATGTTTTTTTTTTAAATCTTTTTCTATCTTCAGACAAATTACCATGCTTTGTATTGATGGCGACATGAGTCCTGTAAACTTTAGGTTGAAGAATTCACAAAGATGGAGCCATCCCTTCCTCATTTCTTTGGCGTTGATAAAAATAGGAAAGTCAAGTTAGAGTGATAAGACGTTACCAAAAATTTTAATTACACGACGTAAATAAAAAAAAAAAACAAAATGAAAGAAATTAAAAGTTTGAGTGAGATGTGATTAGCAAAAAAAAAAAAAAAGAAAAAAAAAAAAGGAAAATTAAAATAAATAAATCTCTGTCTTCGAAAAAAAAATACACACTTTTAAACCGAATTTTAAAACTTGTATTTTTATTTCCAAATTATTTTGACTTCATTTTGGTAATTTTCTTTCTTTTTTCTTTTTTTTTTTTTTTTTGATATTCTTAATTTTGTCACTAGTTAAAATTTACTTCAATTGATAAAATTTCTATTTTTTTCCTCTTTTTCTCTTATTTTCGGGTTTTTCTTTCTTTTTTTCTTTCTTTTACAACTCCAAAATCATTCTTTTTTTTTTTTTTTTGGTCCATAATTCTTTTTGGTCCATAATTCTTTTTGTTCAATTATTTATATCCCATCCATCCTCCTTTTTTCACTTGTAAACGACCAATTACTTCTCTGCCCGTCTTCATCTGTCTATCAGTCAGTCTCTCTGTCTCTCTTTATATATATATATATATATATATATATATATATATATATATATATATATATATATATATTCTCTCTTTCTTTCTTTCTTCGATTGCATTTTAGCCTTTCTTTTTTTCTTTTCGTTTTTAGGTTTTCATAGATTAATATATCTTTCTTTCTTTCTTTCTTTCTTTTATTCGTTTTTTTTTCTTGTAATTTCTTTCTTTCCCCCCTTTTTTCCCTTTTCCGTTCATTTGTTCTTTTGTTCGTTCGTTCCTTTCTTTCTGAATATATATATATATATATGTGTGTGTGTGTAGGTGTGTTCGTATAAGTGTGTGTGTGTGTGTGTGTGTGTGTGTGTTTGTGTGTGTGTCCTTCTTTCTTTCTCCTTCTTTTTCTTCAATATTTCTTGATTCAGGATTTTCCTACGGCCAATATTTTTTTAGCGATTTTTAATAATTATCATTTTTATTCATTAGTTTTTGATAGCGTCCATCCGTTATGTTAAAGTTCATTTAGTACAAGTCAGTTGGAGTTCAGAGATTAAAATGTGGTAATCACTCGCCAATGATTGTCGCCATTTTTCCTCCTCATCTCCTGACAGCAGGTGATGGCTCAGTTGTTAGAGCGTCGAACAAGACCTAATCAAGGAGTTGGCAGATCAATATCGGACGTTACATGACATTCCAGACAAAATTAAACTGCGATCAATAAATTCTTCGAGTGATCATGATAATAAAATTTGTTTTAAGACCTTCGACATTGAATTAAAAGTGAATACAATTTTATGGCCTTTTTTGTTTCTGTTTCGGTTTGTTTGTTTGTTTGTTTGTTTGGTTGTTTTTTTATGACATATCATCCCTTTTTCGGTTATCTAATTTTTTTATTAAGTTTGCTGGTTTATTTTGTAATATAATGAATAGATCACCAATTAATTTTATAAGGTAAAGTAGAATTAAAAATATTTTAAATTTTGAATTTAACAGGTAATTCGTTCGAAGAAGAGGCATGGAAGATATCCTGTTATATGATAGACAAAACTTGACCCATGGCAAACCTTCTTTGAAGTTCTCTGATTAATTGGTTCAGTCGTGAGAACGGTTCAGTTAGATAGAGTTATTAGAGAAGTCCAATGAGCCAAAACAAACGAACGTCTAAAATAGCAATCTCTCCAGTCGTACGGTTGACTTTGGAAATTGGATGAATAAAGACGTCGAAAATCAACAAAGTCTTAGTGTTCATTTAGAAGAGCAGAATCAGTCAGGGAGACCAAGATAATCCTAAGAAAACTGGAAAAAGTTCCCAGACTGAAAAACACCCCCAAAGAATGCGGCCAAATAAGAAAAACATTAAGGTGTAAATGTTAGCGGTTCCCTGTCAATCCCGATACTTTCTGCACGCAACTATTTTGTTGACGAATTTCGCATCTTTTGTAATAATAGATAGAAAAGAAGAGATGATATCTTTTCGTATTGGTTTTATTGTCTTTACATCCTCACCCAGTCTACAACACAAAAACTGATTCTAATTTGTCCCATTTCTCAGTATGTTCAAACTTTAAACTTTTGCACGATTCCCTGTGGATCTCCACTCCACGCACTCATTGTATTCCTTTTTAGCTTGTTTTCCACCGTCGATTATTAACTGAATAACAGTTTTATCTCTGTGATTGTATAATTTCCACCCGCTATTCTTCTCAATATTATGAATTTAGAAGGAAAGAAGTGGATTTGGAAACCAAAAATAAATCCAAGACCGCTCGATGAAGTTCCCAGAGAGAAGACGAGAGAATTGATATGAATTAAAAAAAGAATAATGTGTCTATTCCGACTATCTATTCACTCAACTATTTTGCCAACCATTTCGTCCCTTTCTCAATAAACAAGAAGAGATGATATTTTTATATATAAGTGTTGTCACTTCCATCTCCCTTTAATATAATAATTTTATTTCAAACGAGTTGTTATCGCTGATTTGTTCGTATACTCTTAAGCGGTTTCAAGTAGTGCTAATTAGTAATAGTTAGTAATAATAGTTTCACAGAGGAAAAATGGAACAAATCCTACTAGCGTACGGCATACCTAAAGAAACCGTAGCGGCAATAACGATTCTCTATAGAAACACTAAAGTAAAAGTACGATCACCAGATGGAGACACAGAATACTTCGACATTGTAGCAGGAGTACTACAAGGGGACACGCTGGCTCCGTACCTCTTTATCATTTGCCTAGACTACGTACTTAGAACATCGATTGACAAAATCAAAGAGAATGGCTTCGAACTGACGAAGAAAAGAAGCAGAAGATACCCCGCAACAACAATTACCGACTACGCCGATGACATAGCGATACTGGCAAATACACCTGACCAAGCCGAAACATTTCTGCATAGTTTGGAACGAGCAGCAGCAAGCATAGGCCTCCATGTTAATGCACACAAAACGGAATATATGTGCTATAACCAAACGGGGGACATCTCCACTCTAGAAGGAACCCCTCTTAAACTAGTAGACAAATTCACGTACCTAGGAAGCAGCGTCGAATCAACCGAAAAGGACATCGAAACGAGGTTAACGAAAGCATGGACAGCTATCAATAGGCTATCGACTATATGGAAATCAGACCTAACCGATAAAATGAAACGCAGTTTCTTCCAGGCAGCGGTCACATCGATACTGCTATATGGATGCACTACATGGACGCTAACAAAACGGCTGGAGAAGAAGCTAGATGGCAATTACACAAGAATGCTGCGTGCAATCCTGAACAAGTCCGGGCAGCAACACCCCACAAGACACCAACTGTACGGCCACCTGCCCCCTATCACGAAAACTATTCAAATTAGACGAACCAGACATGCAGGACATTGCTGGAGAAGCAGAGATGAACTCATAAGAGATGTACTCTTATGGATCCCCACACATGGCCGCGCAAAAGCAGGACGACCAGCACGAACGTACATTCAGCAGCTATGTGAGGATACAGGTTGTTGTCCTGAAGACCTACCTAGGGCGATGAACGATAGGGAGGAGTGGCGAGAGAGGGTCAGGGATATCCGTGCTGCCAGCACGATATGATGATGATGATGATAATTATTCTATTTATCAAATATTCCAGATTTATACGAACAATTTGCGTCCTGCTGTTTCAAATAACTAATAATAATAACGCTTAGTAAGTGATTAAATATATCTATTTGACCCATAGATGGGGCTCTATCGATGTTATCTCGGGTTTGAGTTGACCTGGGAGTAATGATAATAAGGGAGTACCACACATTCCCGAAAGCTCTAGGACTGGTGCCTTATCACCCAAGACAATCTATTTAGTTTTAGTTGCTCTATTTAATGAATTGCCAAAACCATGCTTGTTGAACAGTAGGGGTGTTATTTAACCCATTGTTTTTCATCGCCTCTGGCAGGTCTTCAGGGCTATATCCCGTATCCTCAAATAGCTGCTGTATGTATGTTCGAGCTGGTCATCCTGCTTTTGCTTGGCCATATGTGGGGGTCCATAGGAGTACATTACTTATGAACTCATCCCTGCTTCTCCAGCAGTGTCCTGCATGTCTGGTTCGTTTAATTTGGATAGTTTTCGTGATGGGAGGCAGGTGGCCGTATAGTTGGTGCCTTGTGGGGTGTTGCCACCGGGACTTGTTCAATGGCATATCAACCTTTTGTTGGTCATTTAATGCCAAATCCATTTTTATACAAATAAACAATTCTATTTCAAACATTTCAGTTTAGATTAAGTGCACAGTTTAATTGTCGAAAACATTTCTATTTCATGCTATTCAGTTTAGTCAAACCGTTCTAATTCAAACAATTCAGTTCAGTATAAGTATAGTTTTTGTTTACACACAATTAAATGTCAAAACAATTCTATTTCAAAAATTTCAGTTCAGCAAAAGTACACACTTTAAATGAAGTAGGCAGTTTAAATGTCAAAACACTTCTATTTCAAACAATTCTATTTAGCACTAGACAGTTTATTTCTATTTGACTGATAGATAGGGTCCAATCAGGTGCTATCACTCCGGGCTAGAGTGGACCTGGGAGCGATGGCAATGAAAGAGTACTTCGCATTCCACAAAGCCCCTGCATTGCCGGAACCTCATCATCAAATTGTTGGTTGAGTCGTTGGGGAAGTTCTACCCCTCTGCAGAGGTGCAGTCGGCATATTCTACAGCCCCAGCCAACTTGGCAACCTCTATTTGGAGGGATAATGAGTTCATGCTTTTCCCAAAGGCATTCGTGATAAAATGAACGTCATGACGCAAATAGAGTTTGAACTCTTTTACAACGATATCGCATTCCAGTGCGTTTGCCATTACACCTTGAAGACGCCCCCCCACTTTAGATTTTGTAATGCCGAAAAATTCAGTGATCCAATGAATTAATATTGTTGCATAGCCGTAATACATATACAACCATACACATATACATGCGGAAGCAAAATCAAAAATAATGACGAACGAACACACTTCTTTAGAAAAATATACCCCTCACTTTATTCGAAATGGTTGCGAAAGGGTTATGTGTGAGAGGTGAGTTGGAGACTGAACAAACTGCAACATATTGACCCCCAATTCCTTTGTCTTTAGCAGCACTTCTTCCTCGTTCTGCTGGGCTGCTCAATCGGGAGTCCTGAGGGCCCATAGCCCTCTGCTGGGGCTGATTCTCTCTACAGCATCTTATCTCCAACTTACTGACTCCAACTTACTGACCTGTCTGTGACCCCGGGGTTATATTATTGTTTGACACCCACCTGCTTCTTGTGGGCGTCACATCTGCACCCAATTCAACCCGTCCACAGTCAAGGCTATACCCTGATATCATCGACCGGATGCACCTGTTTCTTGATCGACGGCTGAATCGGAGGTCAGTATGTTACAATATTTTAATAAGCTAAACATCTTACCAGAAACGTGACAGTTAAAGAGAGTCCGGTCATTCAAGTCAATTCTGAAAACTTTAAGACTCAGAGACAGCAGAACATCAACAACAAATTTCTTTATCAATTAACCACGTACTGGTTATCGTCTTTGGAAATAAAATTGCCTTTTTTTGGAATTCACTTCTCGCAAATGCTCATAATAAAAGCATGAAACCGTATAAAAAACATCTGTCGATTGGTTCGGCAACCAATCTAAGAGAATGAAATCTCTGAATTAAAAGTAGCTTTAACTGCATGAAAAATTGACCTGCAGTGAAAGTTTAGGTTAAATGAAGACTGTTTGAAAATTTGAAATGAATTTTTCATTGATGCATTTAAGAGCATGTCTTTGTGATGTAGTTGCTAACGTGCTGGTCTGCAAAATTGTTGTAAGAGAGTTCGATGTTCAGTGGCGCTGTTATGTTCACATTCGGATTAATACTCTTTGGAAAGGCATGAACCCTTTACCCTACCAGTTATGGGTTAAATAACACCACTACTATTCTTCTACAAGGATGCCATCAACATTAAATAATCCACGAAATTTGATATGCCATTAAACAAAGAAACGAATATTTTTATGGAAAATGGGTGTCCATAAAAATCAAAATTGTTATATTGTATCATAATATGAGTATACAAAAATAGTGACATATCCTCTTTGGGGATTCCTTACCCAATGGATCATTAGCATCATCATCATGACGGACATCATCAATATCAGGACACAATATCATTATTGTTGCAAGTTGGGGTGCTTCTCATTAAGTTCGGGATCATTATATAACCGAATCATCATAAACCACCCTGATAGCACATAGCACTAATACCCTTGGGAAAGGTATGAATCCAATTATTCTCCCTCCAGCTATGGGTAAATAGTAGGGCAGACTGGGTTCTTCAGTCTTGGTGTGGCAACTAGTCTAGGAGAAGGAAAACTCTGAATTCAAACCTGTTAAACACCGCTTAAAAAAAATTAACCTTGTGTCATATCCTGCCCGAGCGGAGGGGTTGGGTAAATATGATAAACCACCCTGATGATTTCTTGCCCAGTCGGCTTAGGCTGTAGAATACTCCGACTGCTTCTCTGCAGAAGGGTACCAGATATGAATATGTGAAACGTACATATTCATACCGGTACGCAGAACGTTCATAATGCCCATAAAACACATACACATAGGAATCCCAAAACACACAAAAAAACAAAAACACTTACTACTTCTTAGTTCAGGTACGAAACTTTTTATAACCTTTGAGTTAAAATGTTTTTCGACATAAGGAGAGAGATACCATCTTTCTATGCTGACTTCTCCATCTGAATCACGTGCGACACCTGCCGCAAGGCCTCGGTGAGCTAGCGAAAGTCAACCATCTTCTTCCGGGGCCGGAACTCAACTAACTGACTTTTCTCAAATATCAGCCCACACTTCCGATGCGGGACGTCACTCACAACCCTGCTCCCATTTTCTATCTGGGATTTTTATAGTGACATCTCAGAATGACACGTCCGCTCCGAGCGCGCGTGAACACCTGCGCTCATGTTTGCACCTAACTAACCCATGCACCGGGCCGAAAGTTTCTCAGCCTAAATAGACCCAAAGGTAACATATATAAAACGAAACCCCTCAGCCATTATATTACAGTAAGATCCCCCAACGAATGTCCTGATATGACTCAAAACAATCTGATGGTGACATTTCAGTAATGCTGGAGCTTTGGGTAATAGGGAGCGCCCCTTCACTGCCATCACACCCAGGTGCACTTTTGACCTGAGTGGTAGCACCTGATAAGGTTCTTTCTATTTGAAACTGAACTTTTCTAAAACTGAATTACTTGAAATAGAAGAGTTTTGGCGTTGAAACTGCGTACTTATGCTTAACTGAATTGTTTGAAATAAAACTGCTTTTAAATAGAACTAACGTGTGTACTTATGCTAAACTGAATTGTCTGAAATAGAGCTGTTTTGACATTCAACTGAATTGTTTTGACTTTAAGTGTTTGTAAACAAAAACCATACTTATACTGAACTGAATTGTCTTAAATTTAATTCGGCATTAAAAAACCCGAAAAGAGTTGATACACCGTAAAACAAACCAACCAACCACCCTGATTGTATCCACTGCAGAGAAGTAAGACACCGTCAAACAAAATAAATATCTTTGGTATGATTCAAAACTGCATCAGGTGGTGAGGCTCCAGTTCTGGAACTTAGAGGACTGTCGAGTACCCTTTCATTGTCAATTCTTCCTGGTTTACTTTGACCCAGGGTCATGTTTGGGTCACAGCTATGGGTTACATAGATCTGTTCGTAGATTAAACCACCAACCAACCGCACTGATTGTAGATTATTGGTATGACATAAAAAATATTTGGTATCATATAACGAAATGCAAACAACTTGGGAAATTACATTAAAAATTTGTAAATTTAAACTTACAAGTACGCTTTCTCCTAACCACCATGCATAGAATAACCCCAGATGGTTTGATATGCCATTAAAATCAATCAATTGAATTTTCATAAGTAACACATAACCTATTAACTATTGTGGAAATGTAAAAAATTTCTCATTGTGTGGGGTTGCTTTAGTATTTTGTGTATTGTAAGACTTCCTCACGGAAATCTTGAGGATATTATCGTCGTATGTGGAAGATACAGTGAATAGGTAAGGCTCACGTTACAGTGCCCGAGGAATGTGAATCTTCTTTCAGTAGATCTAAATTCTGTCTGCTGAGCTTAATTCTTGGCTGTCGATCTTGGCTTACGATACAGTGGAAATTTCATGTCGGGTATTTGGTTCTCTCTTCGGCTCATCTCTCATTTTCAGCCAAAATTCGTTTTTTCTCTTTCTTCTGGATTTGCTTTCTATCGTCTCATTACACAAATTAAATGCCGTTAGAGAATAACACTTAAGAATTACTGCTGTAGAATACACCGACTGCATCTCAGCATAGAGTCAAGACACCCTCCCCTAGCGAGTTTTCTAGATTTGACATTAGACCGCCGATGGCGAGGCTCCAACCTTAGAGATTTAGGGAATGTTTCGTATCTCTTTATCGTTATTGATCTCAGGCTCACTCTGATCTGGAGTGGTACTATTTACCAACCCCTCCGCTCGGGCAGGATATGACACAAGGTCAATTTTTAAGCGGAGTTTAACAGGTTTGAATTCAGAGTTTTCCTTCTCCTAGACTAGTTGCCTCACCAAGGCTGAAGAACCTAGTCCGTCCTACTATTTACCCATAGCTGGAGGGAGAATAAGGGGGTTCATACCTTTCCCAAGGGTATTTGCCCGAAAGTGAACATAATAGCGCAACTGGAGTACGAACTCGCGTACTACGATTCCGCAGTTCATCGCTTTAACCATTACACCACGAGGACACCCTCTGATCTGGAGTGGTAGCACCTGATAGGGTCATATCTATGGGTCAATATATATATATATATATATATATATATATATATATATATATATATATATATATATATATATATATATATATATATATATATATATATATATATATATATATATATAATCAACTATGTATGCAAACAAATGGCTGCTGATAAATTGAAACAAAACTTGAAACCATTCAACTGTGAGCTAAAAAGTAACTATCATCGGTTACCAACAATGATCAAGAGCCTTGCATTTCACGGTCATAAGATAGATGCACTGAAAGTGATGCGTTCTAGTTCATAAATTGGGAGTCAACGTCAGATATCGATGTTGGTAGTATGGCTGTAGACGTTAAACTTTTCCTCCAATAAAACATAATCGTCTTTGCCTGGCAAATATAGGTATGTATGGATTGATTCGAATTTTCCCCTAGCTAGATTTGAAAAGAAGTCATTTTTAGTGAGGGCCACAAACGAATCGAGACTCTTACGGGGCCGATACAAAAATGCTTTGTCACCTTGGAATTCTCCTTTTTTATGCCTCGGGTGATAAGCGATAAACTCACCACTGTCTGAGAAGAAGCACTTCTGGGATCAGGTTATCAACTAAATATTACCTACTCGGCGCGTACTCCATGTGAGCCCTGGAGGGCCAGGTTAGGATCATTCTGGTATCTGACATCAAAGCTAATTTTTCACGTTTCATTTGAAGAGGTAGTGTGATGCCACAACCAAAGTGTTCAAATATAGTTCTTCTTTCTGGTTGAGGCTTAGAACTTTATATATATATATATATATATTCTCCCTCGAGTGGAGAATTTGCGGACTGCCACATATGTTTTAATGCAATATCTCTTCTTCTGCTGTAGCCGATTATCTATGTGTAAATAGGTATATGTAAAAAATTCCTTCATTCAAACTGAGAATGACGATGGCTCCGGGGCAAGAAACCCAACTGACGTAAAGTCAGCCAGGATTCGATCTCGGCTGAAAGCATCTCGCAGGTCTAGCTACAATGAAGTATTGTGATATAACAAAACTGTCTGTCTGCGGATAACTATATATATATATATATATATTAAACAAGAGAAAAAATAAACGTTCAATTTCTTGAAGCTTTATATATAAAGACCAACAAATATTCCTTAAACAAGGTCAACTTCGAATATAGCCGCTACCTTCTTCTATAACACTTTTCCCAACAATGCATCCCTCACTGTCCTCATTCAAAAGTTTCCCTCTCATTCTTTTACATGTATAGTTATGACTCATCTTTGTAAGTGTCATTTCATCATTCTCTCCCTCTGAATATTAGTTCCAGATGAAGCCCAAACTGTTAAGGAAACATACGGTGTCTTCTTAAAGTCATTCTATTCTTAATAAATGGACACAGTGACTGGAATGGATCAAGGACAGAATAGCCAGACATGAAGTACTTGTCGAATCTAATCAAACATGTATAAAGGAAAAAAATCTGCCAATAAATGAATAAATAAATGTGTGTGTGTGTGTGTGTGCGTGTGAATAGCATATATACTGAGCCAGGGGCGTTTGGTGACTGCCATTTTATGCATTCACCAGACGAAGAGGTTCTTGTGTGGTTGGTACCTCTGTTATATGCTCATCTACAACATCATAACGACGCAATAATAAAGACAGACGCAGTAATAATTAAGACGCAGGAAGACTTCTTTAACAAAATATTTACCTCTCACTTTATTTGTAAGGGTTCGAAAAGGTTGTGTGGGGTTGTACTGTGAGAGGGAGCTGGAGATCGCACATAACTGCAATATTTTGACCCCTCACTCTTATGGCAATCACGTTGTATCTTTATTGTCCTCTTGATGCTCAACCGGAGGCCTAGGGGCTCACTCTGCTGGGTGATCTGCTACATCTTATCAGCAACTTCTCAGGTCCCCAAACTCCATCGGGGTTCCCGAGGGTCCCCTCGCCGGGTGTGGCTTTCCCTACCACATCTCGTCTCCAACTCCGTCCGAACTTCAACTCCCTGGCTCGTCGAACTCAACTGAGTTATATAATTGTTCGACATCCACTCGATCTTTGGAATCGAATGTTTAATCGTCATCAAGCGGAAATAACTGTCATGCAGTTCAGAGATCACTCTCTTCCGGTGCATCACTCTGTAGTGGCACAGTGGGACCTTCACCTTGTCCCATATTATCAGCCTTAATCCGCCCACGCGATCTCTTTCGATTATTGGCCATTGGAATGTGTCACTTCCTTCCGATGCATCACCATGGAATAGGATTTTTGGGCCGGGTCGAAGGTCAAAATACCACACCTCTTTGTATACTGTTATGAGGAGCATTATGAGAAGGATAATCAAACTACATCTCCCTTCCAAGGTAGAGAGACTTTGTAATACATTATTTTCTGACTCTTAGCTTCAATATAGTTTCGTAAAAAACGGGGGTTCTGTCTTTCTCGGTCGACACAAAAAATAAGTAAGAGATATTCTTTTTATAGGTTTTTCACTAGCTATACGGCCTGAAGTTTGCATCCGATATTTGACTAAGTGTATATTTGTATTTACCCACTACATGAGCAGGGTGTGACACTTTTGAAGTGGAGTTTAACAAGTTTTTATTTCTCTTTCAGAGTTTTCTTTCTCCTAGACTAGTTGGCAAAAAAAAGTTAAAAAGCTCTGTCTGACCTACAATTTTCCCCATAGGTATTAGCGCTATGTGTAATGCAAACAGCCACGTCCAGGATTTTAACTCGGGTCAGCGTGTTCATTCACTTCAATGGTAATCATAACACCACGGGCACATCCGTTAAGTATACGCTAATTATCCACACCTTCTTATAGTTGATGTGTTATCCTTCTTGAAAGTTATTTTAGGAAGACTGTATAGTAATTAATATTACCGGAAGATAGAACGGCACTCGATATGACTCTGTTTGATCCAGTCAAATCAGTAGCTAAGAATTTAGCAGGTGTTAGATTTGTTACGCGTTGCCAAGAACATTCCGTCAATTTAATTATTCAAACCTCAAGCAAGGGGAAACCATTTCAGTTAAATACCTACTCGGATTCAATCGAATTATCCTCCTCTTTATATTAAGGACTTAAGGGACTCACATCTTAGCCATTGTTTCTATTTCAAATATGATGCGATTAAAAAGGGGCAAAAATAAATGGTATGTATTTATCCAACCCCTCCGTTACGGACAGGATGTGACAAAAGGTTAATTTTTAGACGGAGCAAAGCTGGCATGAAAAAATGGCCGCGTTAACTGCCGGGGCCTGAAGCGCCAATGAATGGGAGTGCTAAAAAGGCCTCAGTAATTTTACACCAACCTCTAAAGACATTTGCCACTAGCGAGGCACCCTACATGAAACCGAATTTGCATCGCGTTTTGGTTTTCTGGTGAGTTGATAAATTCTACTTTATCACCCAGCTGCCGTGATGGTTGATTATTTTATTATCTGGTTTGGTTGGGCCGTGAGTTTTTCAGTTAGCTGTTAGGATAGCTGAAATCTTTGAACAGAAATATTAGGCATATTGGAAAATTTAAGCGAGGGCACCAACAACCAAAAGAGGAAGACCAAATGTAAACAAAATGAATTCAGGTCGTGTCACAGATTTGATTGGGGAAATGAAACACAGTTAAATTGGAGACACGTGTGAAATAACACAATAATTTAGTGAGATGACATCTCTGACAATATTCTGAATTTAGTTTTATTGAAATTAGCATATTTGGAAAAAAAAAAATTGTCAGTTGGAAGCAGTTGTCTGTTGGGGTGTCTCTTTGTGTCTCTATTCATTGATCCTAACGGATTTTCTCTCTCGTGGTGCTGTATGCAGTCTGAACATCGAAGAGGTTGGGTAGTTCCGGCAGCATATCCTGTATATACCTGCGTCGGAATAAGACTGTTTTATTGTTATTATTGTTTTCTAACGATTGTTTGATTGTTTTGGAAGTGCGTGTGATCGTCTTTATACGTAAACGATTTAAATTCATTCCAATAATAAAGATTGTTGGATTATAAAGTAGACCTACATGTCTTTCTTTTACTTTGATGCTGGAATTCGTAATTAGTTGGGAGCCTTTTAATCGTGCTAAATGATGTGCGTTTGTAGATTTTTGTGGCCTTTAGCTTTGCGTGCTGCATGAACGAATCCGAGTATTTAAATTTGGAGAAAGATTTTATGATATAAACAAATTCGTTGGTTAAGTGGTTGGGAGAGCAAATTCTTAGGGATCTTAGGAAAAGCTTATTAGAATAATTTTTTTTTATTTTGTCT
The DNA here is from genome assembly GCA_963585895.1 of Sepioteuthis lessoniana. Classification (NCBI taxonomy): domain Eukaryota; kingdom Metazoa; phylum Mollusca; class Cephalopoda; order Myopsida; family Loliginidae; genus Sepioteuthis; species Sepioteuthis lessoniana. The sequence goes on from OY757944.1 coordinate 4,260,268, forward strand.
TTGTGGATAGAGAAATAGTGAATATAATCAGTTATACTATTGATTTTGTTGTGGAATTTGAATTTGAATTTAGCAAGACTACCTAAGATCTTATATAAGCGAAACAAGTAGAAATTTACTGAAACGAACCAATGATCACAGAATGGACTTGAAATAAGGCAATATTTCCAACTCTTTGGTTATTCATAACATCTCAATCAATCACACATTCGACTTCCAACACTCGAACATTATTGTATTCGTTCATGATAAAAACAATTGTAGAATTATATAATCATCTGCTATTTTCTATTACAAAACTGTACAACAGAGACCAGGATTTTATAAAATATCACCTCATCAAGTTAAAATAATTTTAAAAGATTTCAACTTACAAAATCAATGATAGTTAAACAAATATCTCAATCCTGCTTCCAACTAAATACACTGATTCCGTCTGTCCACAATATTTCTTTTTTTTCTTCACACAATTTCTTTTTCTTCCTTTTCCTCCTCCTTTTATTTCTTTTTTTCTCCTCTCTCTTATTTCTTCTTTCTTTCCTTCTCAGCCAATACTTTTCAAAGATACTCTGTCTTTTCTATAATGTCTAAAATATTTTACATTTCATGACGTAATCTATTTTTCGAATATTCTTCTCTATCGTTAAACCATCATTTTAAATACAAACTTCCCAACCTAAGGATGACCTAAAATATTATCTCCAGATAAACCTTCCACCTTAAACTTTAATAATTTCATATCCTGGAACATTTC
>OY757944.1:4266021-4326021 GCA_963585895.1 Sepioteuthis lessoniana
CTTTTGGGCCCCACGAAGTTTTGATTGATGTATCTTAAAGGCATTTAAACCAGTTTGGGGGTATTTTATACCAAGAGGTTACTGAATTGCATTTATTGTATATTTCTGTTCAGGTACTTGGAAAGTTTTTTGTTGGTATATATATATATATATATATATATATATATAAATATATATATATATGTATATATACCTTTAAGAAAAACAAAAACCAGTTACATTAGGATTATGAATTTATTTCCTGACGGAATTATTCACCACTCCGCTTTCAATGAACTGAATAATACACACACACACACACACACACACACACACACATATATATATATATATATATATATATATATATATGCATGTATATTTAGGCAGCATTTCTTCGTTAATGCAAATTTCATTAAACATAATTGACCTTTTATGTCTACATATTTTCTTCTGGATCTGTTCGAATTCCCGTATTACTTTTATCGTATTCGGGGGGAATTGATATATATATATATATATATATATATATATATATATATAAATTAATCTTTATATCTAATCTATAATTCTGTTGATGTAAAGCATAGGTAGAATCGCTCTGGGCCATGTAGGGATTATTTTCATTATATATATATATATATATATATATATATATATATATATATATATGTAAATTAAATGATATATATATATGTATGTATGTGTGTGTGTGTGTGTGTGTGTGTAGTAAACGTGTTGAATACTAGTTCATCTGAGGTTCAATAATGTGAAACTCAGTCACGTGTTTTTATCATGTTTTCTTATTGTCAGGGATGCCGTTTAGATGTCTTGAGTTCGTCTAGGAGTCAATTAACAAATTGTTTTAAAGCACAGGATTGCGTGAGTGTAATGTCTTCCACACTGACCAGCCCTAGCCATATACGACTTTTTCTTGTTTTCTAAATAGAAAATTTATCTCAAGGGAAAGATCTGAGGACATGGAAGACATTGAAAGTTGGACAACGACGCAGCTTCGTGCAATATTGAAAGGGGAACGTTAGAGTTGCTTCGACCGATGAAAAACTTGCTAGAATAACATGTAAATTCCAAGGGAAATATTTTTAAGAAAATAAACGGTTTCTTCATTGGTCATTTCTGTCCTGGTAAGGAAAACCTTATTTCTTATAAACGTAGACGTAGATTGATGAATAGGTGATAGATAGATAGATAGATAGATATCACATTGTCGACCTTCTGGTGAGCAAGTTATATATATATATATATATAATTGATTAAACATCACAGACCTCCTTTGACAGCATATTTTCTTCCGATCCTTTCAAATCCTTCTATAACTATTTTCATATCCCACTGAATTTGGCTAACAAATTTATCGTATTTTACTGGTTCCCAAGTACTTTCGTGCCCCTCTATTGCCATGATCCTATTTACCCAACCCCTCCGCTCGGGCAGGATATGACACAAGGTCAATTTTTAAGCGGAGTTTGACAGGTTTGAATTCAGAGTTTTCCTTCTCCTAGACTAGTTGCCTCACCAAGGCTGAAGAACCTAGTCTGTCCTACTATTTACCCATAGCTGGAGGGAGAATAAATGGATTCATACCTTTCCCAAGGGTATTAGTGCTATGTGAAATGCAATCAGTCTCGTCCAGGATTTGAACTCGAGTCACCGTGTCCAATTCCTACGACGATAACAATTACACCACGGGCACCTCCTTAATTGCCATGATACGTCGGTGAGTAGATTGCAAAAGTGCAATACACCGTCTTATTTATATTGGTGTAATTTTAAAATAATATTGGAATAAAAATATTGCAAAGAAATGCTAAAAAATTCTCGAAGCCCCTCATATTAGAAACAAACGTTCCAACCTCAACCAAATCAATTTTGAAACCAGTACTAATGCACTCAAATGTCTTTAGCCATTGTTGCCATATATAGAAATAAAATGCTGAATTGAATTTTTGCAATATACACACCTGAAGAGAGGAACATGAAAGTACTTGGGGAGCTGCTAAGCACGGAAAATTTGTTAGCCAATTCCAGCCGGAAATCAAAACAATTATACGGTGATTTGAAAGGATCCAAACAAAAATATGCAGACAAAGGATGTCTTTAATGTTTAATCAAATATGACTCAACGAAGAAATGCTGCGTCAATGCACACACACACACACACACACATATATATATATATATATATATATATATTATAACTGTGTTGGTTGTCACTAAATCACTTTGTGGGTTTGTACCTTCACTTAACCCTCACATACACGCAATAATACGCAACAAAAACCCAAACAAGTATATGCCCACACCCACACACACTGACACACTGACAATCACGTCTAAAGATTCCTACAAAACCCCAACGGTGTTTTGACTGTATTTTTTCGATTTTCGATTCATTTCCTTTTCTTAACTGCTTGATGATTGTTGTTTTGCAAAAACTCCAAGAAACCCAAGGTTTGCAGTCTAAATTCCATAAATTAAATATGTATATCTAATATATATATATATATATATATATATATATATATATATATATATATATATATATAAGAAAGAACAAAATCGGTCACATTAGGATTATAAATTTATTTCCATCCTGTTATGTGTTTTTGATAAAATCAAAAGACACGAAAAAAAAAAATTAACAGGACTTCTTCAGATCTAATGGATATATATATATATATATATATACAGGTTGTGTAAATTTTTAGCATTTTGAATTATTAATTTTGTGCATGTGCTTCATTTGTTTTATGTTTTGTCTACGGTGCAGCAAACTAGAGTCAGTTGGTTTGGTTTGGTTTGGTTTTATGGCACATCAACTATTTCAGGTTATTAATGCCAAATCAATTTTTATTCAAATAAAAAGTTCTATTCCAAACATTTCAGTTTAGTATAGGTATAGTTTTGTTTACACAGAGTTAAATGCCAAAACAGTTCTATTTCAAGCAACCCAGTTTAACATGAGTAGAGTTTCAATGACAAAAACATATCTGTTTCAAACAATTCAGTTTAGCATAATTACACAGTTTAAATGTCCAAACAGTCCTATTTCAAGCAATTCTGTTTATCATAAGTACGCAGTTTAGTTCTGTTTGATAGATAAGACCCTGTCAGGCGTCAGAATGTACTTGGAAGTGATGGGAATGAAAAAAATCCCACATTCCCTAAAGCTCCAGCATTACTGGAACCTCAACATCAGATTGTTAAATGTTATATCCAGGACACTCGTTGGGGAGACTTACCACTCCAAGAGAAGCAGTCGATGTATTCTACAGCCCCCAGCCAACTGGGCCCCTTTTTTGAGGGAAGTCTTACCCCTCTTGTGAGTAGCAGTCGGTGTATTCTATAGCCCCACCCTCCAGTAGACTGGGCAATAGAGTCAGTTGGAAACAGCCTATTATACTGCTTGTCATTCACACGGGAACCTCCAATATGAAGCATTCAGAGTTTTTAAGTGTCAATCTGAGGACAGATTTAAATTCATATCGACGAAAATTAGGTACCAAGAGCTCATCATGATGTTAATGTGGTCATTAGCGATTGTGATGTTATAAATCTATCCGCCTTCCCTCAGGACCTTAGACTCAACATGATGGTTCAAATCAAGTGTTTTGAGGCGGTAATGCTACCTGGATAGAGAGGATGGCTGCTGGAAGACCCTATGTCTTATAACAGGACTCTACGCCATGACACTCATTAGAAAAACCCAATTTTGGCTGTCAGAAAATTTCGGATAGACCACCTCACCCCAAACTTTTGTGCGTCTAACTTCCCACGACTGCAATTACTTCATTGTTATTTGTTGGGTATGGTTGAGCGAGAGACCGACAAAACTCCAACGTCAAAGATGAAGTGAATAAGGATAACGTCAGCATTTATTAATTTAAACAAGGAAACAATCGGTAAGACTTTCATGATATTCTGAAATCGTCTGGAGGCCGTGGTTTAAGACAATTGCAATTTCTTCCAAAAAAATTTATTCTCGTATTTCAAGATATTTTCATGTCATCATCATCATCATGTCGCCATCAGCATGGATATTCCTGGCACTTTGTCGCCACCCTTCCCTTTCGTTTATCCCTTCCGGGAGGTCTTTAAGGCTACATCCTGTATCGGTAGAGAGCTGTTGTATGTAGGTTCTAGCAGGTTGACCTGTCTTTGCTCGTCCATGTGAAGGGGTTCATTGGAGTTCGTCACTTATGAGTTCGTCCTTACTTAACCAGCAGTGTCCCACATGTCTGGTTCGTCTAACTTGAATAGTTTTCGTGTTGGGTGGTAATTGGCCGTACAGCTGCTGCTTTGTGGGGTGCTGCCTCCAGGACCTGTTCAATATTGCTTGCAGCATTCTCGTGTAGTTGTCCTAAAGCTTTTTCTCCATACGTTTAGTTAGCATCCATGTAGTGAATTCATACAGCAGTATCAACCCAACTGCAGCTTGGATAAAACTGCGTTTCATTTTATCGTTCAGGTCTGACTTTCATATGACCGACAGCCTATCGATGGCTGTCTATGTCTTCGCTAGTCACGTGTTGATGTCTGCTTCCGTTGATGAGGCACTGCTTCCGAGGTAGGTGAACTTGTCTCCTACTTTCATAAGATATCTGATTGGGGAATTGTCATTTTTGATTTTTGCGAGATTTAGACGACAGTTTACCTATCGAACCCGCCCCCTCTCTCTCTCTCTATATATATATATATATATAGGTATATGATCGGTTGGCTGAGGTCGACTATTAGTTGAGGTCGGACGAGAGATTTGGTGGCGCGTACGGTGTGACGTCTACTTGGCGAACTGACTTAGGATAATAAGGTAATTTACAAAGCTCTTTGCTTCGATGTGGCACAAGGCCGAATGAATGGGGCACCCAATGAGACTCGAACCCACTCGTGTAGGTTCGCTAATCTAGCTTGCTAACCGTTACACCACCAGAGGTGCCCGACTTAGGATAATAAGCCCAGCGACTGCTGCTGGTTACCGCTTATGTATCTTCTATATGTGCGCTATATGGTCATATTTGCATAGCACGTGTGTGTGCGTGCATATATGCATATTCATAAGCCGGCGACGTTACGTCATCGAAATGTCCCGGAATAATATTCTTCCACTTCCATATATATAAATAGAATGACTTTTTTTTTCTTCTCCTTCTGTGTTAGTGTACCACTTTCTGACTCACTCTCCGTCGTAAGTGTTTCGAGTTCTAATCTAGTTGAAAGCATATTTGTTTAGGATCAATGAAGATTTAATTACATGCATGTACGGATATTTGTTGATTTATGAGAAGATGCTCAGTTAAAAAGTAATTTTTGTTTAAATTTTGGAACTTATTATCTGTCTGAATTTTGGGGATGAGGCTTGATGTACTCTATTTTGGTTGTGATTTTTCGGACTGTTGTCTTCATCTTTATTAAAACACAAAGTTTCGGCTGCTCTCTCCTCCGGCCTTCCTCGGGTGTCCCTTTTTTATCTGGGCATAGAAAAGATTCAACCAGAAAAATCATTTTTAAAGTTGGACTGGTAATCAAGCAAAGCCTTCAAAACTATGACGTCATTGTTTTCACGCCTGACAATGCAAGAAGCATCCCAAGAAATTTCACGAGAAGCGCCATGAGATGAATTCGAAACGTAAAATCCAATGGCATCAGTTATTCTTGATATATTTAAAATGATTTTCTTTAAAAACAACTTAATTTGCCATTTTCAATTATTGGTTCTTAGGTTGTGTTCATTTCCATACTTGGCCAAATCAAGAGGTCAACATGGCCCAACATATGTGCTACTCCTTTGAGACATCTTCTTTTCCAATGTTGTTCTCTATCAGTTATTTTAACTTAATCACAAAAGATTATAATTATTTAGAAATTAATCTTGTGATTTATATAAACAATTTAAATATGAAGTATCGGACGAATAAAATTTTAAAAAATCTTTACAAAAAATAACTTTTCGTCCACAGGTTCTTTTATTTGTAGTTAAATACCAAAATCAGAAATATATCAAGTACAGGTAATCCCTTCAGATTATATATGTAAGTGCCGGTAAGAATCCTATCTATGGCTCAAATAGATCAGTTTAAAAATTATTCGTATTGCATTGAAATTTATTTAGGATGACAGAATTTAGTTACCATCAGTATATTCAACAATCTATTTAAGGTTTAATCAACTTTTTAAAAACGAAAACTTAGCGATTCTTCCAAGTGAAACAGTATTTGCCGACTCAGCCGGTTTCCATTTAGACACAAGACATACTAAAATTGTCAACCGTAGGCGTAGATATATTTTTTCTTTTCTTTTTTTTCTTCTATTTTAAGATACAGTGCAGAAATGTTTAACTCTGCAAACTTTTCTGCCTCAGGAAATAAACTTTCTCCAGAATGAGACAGGTGTGACATTTTTGAGACGATTTAAGTAAAAAAAAAAATTGATAATAATAATCGAGGAATAAAAATAATCAAATAATCTGAATAAATTTCATGCCTACGAGTCGGATACAGATGCCGTGAGAAACGAACAGATCACACACACATACACACACATAAACACTCACACACGCATATACACTCACACACAGATACATACACATACATTCAGTCGCACAAACATATACACTGATACACACACACATACACACATGTATACATTCACACACTCACATACTCTCGCACACTGACACATACACACTCATACACTCACGCACAGACGTATACACACATATACACTCTCACGCACATATACGCTCAGACACAGACATATATGCACATATATACACTCACACACAGACACACGGACACACACATATATATTCATATGAATTATTATTATTAGACATTCCTTGAATACAAGTATATATATATATATATATATATATATATATGAACAGAATGACTTATAGACCTATGAACATTATGTTCATATCTATCTATCTATCTATGCTGCCTCTTTGGGTTGAGCACACGTAGCGGAATTTGCCAGCTACTACATACACGTTCCTCTCATGTACTGAGCACTCCGGTAGCCGATCACGTATATATAAAAAAGTAATTCGTAAAAATTCCTGCGCTTACTCGGAGAATGACGATATTCTGGGGTAAGGTATCTGACAGACGTAAAGTCAGCCGGGTTTCAATCTCGGTTTGTGATAGAGCGAAACAGTGATCAAATGGGTAGAGTGTTCATACCAAAGACTGATAAAAATGGTACTTGATGCCTCCTTTCATGTTTTGAGCATTTTAAATTACGAATCAAGGATAAATTATAGCAATTCAAGAAAAGGAAAAGCGTGTTTCTCTACACTTCTTTTAGTTGCTAATGAAAACGGAGCCTTGGAGTCGCCCTTGACTACGGTCGCCAACTTTACTTTATTTTTGATACAACGAAACAGTCTGCCTGTGGATGACAATATATACACTCCCTCGCGGGGGTTTAGCACTCTGGCGAAGGAATTTACGGCTGCCACTCGCATAGCCCAAAACTTTCCCAATCCATTGAGCATTCCGGAATCCGGTATGGTAAAAATGTAAAAAAAAACAAAAGCGACGACATAATGCTTTATCATTCCCAAGCTGACGTGCTTCGCTTGTTGGCTGAGCGGTAAGATACTAAGTCTAACGTCAAGATGGGCGGATTTCGATCCCAGCTTCAAGCGTCCACTGGAGATTTGTGATACAACATAACAGTATGTCTGTAGATGACAATATATATATATATATATATATATATATATATATATATATATATCATGTGAAAGGTATAAACTCTATACCCTTCCAGCTATGAATTCTACAAAGATAGCTTTGGCATGAAATAATTCACGAAAGTTGATATGCCATTAAACAAAGAAACTAAGTCAACCAAGTATGTGGCAGTGCATTTAATCTTACTGAAACTCATTCAGATTGTCAGAATTTAGTTTCTGTTAGTGTATTTGCTTAAAAGAAATTGTTGTTCCTGACAAAGACGATGTAGTTCTTTTATAATATTTTTCGCCTACATCTTGGTCTGGTTGATTTTTTAATGGCATATCAACCCATTATGGTTTTTTTAATGCCGACATTTGATTCATTTTTAAAGGTTAGATCTTAATCATAACTCTATTTAATTTTGTTTGCTTTATTTGTATAACGGCATATCAACTCCTTGTGAGATATTTAATGCCATAATCTCTATCCTTTGTAAAATTTAATTGTAATATGAATTTTCTTAATGTTCTTTCGCGTTTTTAATTGCAATTTCTATTTGCCTAAAATCATTTTTTAACCCCGTTATATGGTCTCAAGTATCTTCATCCAATACGAATCATTCTTAACCTGTGCTATCTTACCCGTAGAAGAGGTCTTAACAGGTTTGACCCCATCCGAATCAGAGTGGACCTGGGTGTAATGGTAATTAAGGCGTACTCCACACTCTCCCAAGATCCAGAATTGAAGTCTCATCGTCGGGTAGGAAGAGTAACTTTTAAGTAAGATTGCGCACCCCTTATTGTGTTGCCCAATTCGCTGGGGATGTAGAATACACTGACTGCACCTCCGATGAGGGGTAAGACGCCCCCAACGAGAGTCTGAGATATGACACTAAACAATCTGACGGTGAAGTTCCAATAATACTGAAGCATTGAGGAATGCGGAGTACTCCTTCATTGCCATCATTCCCAGGTCCACTCTGGCCCTGAGTGGTAGCACCTGCTAGGGTCCTATCTATGGATCAAATAGAACAGTGTATTTATGCTTATCTAAATAGCTTAAAATAGAAATTTTTCGACATTTAAACTACGTACTTATGCTAAACTGAATTATTTGAAATACAAATGTATTGACAAAAACTATACTTATGCTCAAATGAATTGTTTGAATTAGAACTGTTTGATTAAAATGAAAAGCTTGAAATAAAAATGTTTTTGACCATAGAACTAGGTATTTTTACGAAAATGAATTCTTTGAAATAGAACCGTTTTTTGAATTAAAATAGATTTGGCATTAAATAACCTACAAATGTTGATATGCCATAAAACCCAAACCAAACTAAACCAAACCAAAGCAAACCATTATTGTGGTTAAACAAACTGTGAGTGGAGCTAAACCTACGTTGTGTCCTCGGCGTTATTTGTCGCCCATCCCACCATTTGGACGAGTGTGTCACAAAATCTTTTTCAAGGTGGGTCCGGGCGCAGAGCCGTAACCCAGACGCGCTCGGCATTCCCCAAAATACTTCGGGCCCCGTCGGCATTGCCCAAAAAAGGAGTGCCAAGCGATAAACCTACTCCCCCTCAAAGAGGCTTAAAGCCTGGATGGACGGCCCCCTGAGGCTCGAGGTATGTCCAGTGACGAGACACACTCGACCAGACCCGTGCCGGCCGATGTGTGTCCCATCAACTGGATTCTGCTGATGGAAATCAATCGTTGTGTCCTCAGCAGAGGAGTAAGACGTCACTCTCTGCACAACAGCTATGTAATGGGTTTAGCATTTAACTGCACCTGATGAGTGGGAAGTAGCCCTTCACTGCCATTACCCCAAGATCCAATGTGACCCTGAATGGTAGTAAAGCTTTATCTACTGGTCGTATAGATTTGTTTAAAATCATTCGTAACATACAGGACTGTGGGCGAAAAACAACCCTCTGAGGTTATAACGATACAAACGATACAAGAAAAAATGTAAGTTTGGGTGTAATATGAATATGATACCCTAAACTCTAGTCATAAAATAGACGAGTTGAATTGCCATTAGGGGGCGTCAGTTGAGTAACGGTTACTGTTTTAGTAAATGGACACGGTGACCTGAGTTCAAATTCTGGTCAAGACAGTTTGAATTTCCCATAGCGCTAATACCCTAGGGAGAGGTATGAATCCAACTATTCTACTTGCACTTACGAGTAGATAGCTGAGATGACTTGTTTCTTTGAGCTTTGTATGGCCACCAGTCTAGGAGAAGAAAAACTCTGAATTCAAACCTGTTAAAATCTGCTTCGAAAGTGACCTTGTCTCACATCCTACTCATTTGGTGGGTTTGGTAAAAAAAAAAGAAATGCCGTTAAAATCAATCGTTTAATCCATCCTCTTAAAACTCTTAAAGACTGTATTTTCTTTGAAATTGTAAATAAAGATATTTTCCTATCTTATCTATTTACGTATCTTTTTCTTTCCTTATACCTGAATGTAGCAATAAATCTGACGCCATTTTGTAAGCGAATGCTGTTGCACATTGCAATCTTCTTTTTTTTTTTCGGAAAGAAACAGATTTTCTTTGACAATCTTGAATATCGTTCTTGTTTGAAAATAGAAACATCGTGAACGGACAAAGAAAGAAAATGATTAATTAGCAAATCAATAAAATGTGCTGACTATCAACCCTTAATAAACTAAAAAAGAAAAAAAAAGCTGAACATTTTTCTGGATTCCGGAATTAACGAAAAACTATTAATGCTGCGGGTAAATTTATTTATCTCAAATTTTCAAACATTTTTTTCTTTAATCTCTTCTGGCTGATCATGCGATTTTTTTCTTTTTCATTATTGAAGTTTGGCATCTTTTATCTTTTCATCTTTCTTTTAACTCTGTTTTATGCATTTCAGTCTTTAGTAGAATGAATGTTTAAATTTTTCTTATTTCTCTTTTGGGGTATTTTTCCATTTTTTTTTTCATTGTCATCTTTCGCTTCTTCTTCTTCTTCTTCTTCTTCTTCTTCTTCTTCTTCTTCTTCTTCTTCTTCTTCTTCTTCTTCTTCTTCTTCTTTATTTTCCTGTTTTCTTTTTTCTTCTTCTCTTTACCTTCTTCTGTTTCACCATAACCTTTTTCTTTCCCATTTTTTTGGGGGACGTTTTTCATTTTTCCTCTTTTTCTTCAGTTTTCTTTTCTTCTTTACCTTCTTTTTTCGACTTTGTTTTTAATTTTTTTCTTTGAACTTTTCTTCAGTTATCTCTTCTCTTTCAGCTTCTTTAGCCTTTCTTTCTTCTTTTTTTCACTTTCCACTTTTTAAACATTCTTCACTTTCTTTTCTCTTCTTCTTTCTTTTTCTTTAGAATATTTTCTTCTTTTTTATTTTTCTTCAACGTTTTCTTAGTATTTTCTTCTTCTTCTTCTTCTTCTTCTTCTTCTTCTTCTTCTTCTTCTTCTTCTTCTTCTTCTTCTCTACCATTTTTCTTTACTAAATTCTTTTTCTTTTTCAGTTTTTCTTCATATACTTTTTTTTCGGCTTTTTTTCAGATATTTCTTCTCTCTTAACTTCTTTAGACTTTCTTTCTTTTTTCCCAGTTTCTTATTTCTAATCTTTTTCGTTAGATTCTTCTTCAGGGCTTATTCACTACTATTACTACTACCTTTTTTGTAATTTTTCTTTAAGTTTTCTTCTTTATTTTTCATATTCGTTTCCCTCTTCTTTTTTACCTTTTACTTCTCCTTCTTCTTCCATTCGTCTCTTTTCCTTTTCTACTCCCCTTCCTGTCCCTTACTACTTTTCTTTCACTCCACTTTTCTAGCTTTCCAGTTTTCTTATCTTCTTTTTTCTTTTTCTTTGTTTTTTTTTTCATCTTCTTTATCAATTTCTTCTTCTTTTTCTTTTTTCCAGCCTCCTTCTCCTCTTTCTCTCTCCAGTCTTCTCTTCTTACTTCCTCAACAGTTTTCTTCTCATTCTGTTCCTTCTTCTTTTCCAATTCTCTTTGCTCCACTCTTCTTCTTCTTCTTCTTCTTCTTCTTCTTTATGTGCCTATTTTTCCTTATATCCCTCTTTCCTTCCTCTTTCTCCCTATCCACTCTTCTTCTTTTTCTTCTTCTTGAACCTATATTCCTTATATCCCTCTTTCCTTCCTCTTTCTCCCTATCCACTCTTTTTCTTCTTCTTCTTTTTCTTCTTCTTCTTCTTCTTGAACCTATATTCCTTATATCCCTCTTTCCTTCCTCTTTCTCCCTATCCACTCTTCTTCTTCTTCTTCTTCTTCTTGAACCTATATTCCTTATATCCTTCTTTCCTTCCTCTTTCTCCCTATCCACTCTTCTTCTTCTTCTTCTTCTTCATGAACCTATATTCCTTATATCCCTCTTTCATTCCTCTTTCTCCCTATCCACTCTTCTTCTTCTTCTTCTTCTTCTTCTTCTTCTTCTTCTTCTTCTTCTTCTTCTACTTCTTGAACCTATATTCCTTATATCCCTCTGTCTTTCCTCTTTCTCCCTATCCACTCTTCTTCTTCTTCTTCTTCTTCTTCATGAACCTATATTCCTTATATCCCTCTTTCCTTCCTCTTTCTCCCTATCCACTCTTCTTCTTCTTCTTCTTCTTCTTCTTCTTTGTAGCTATGAAAATTATATTATTTCCTTCAGAACATTATTACTCATAATTTTTTCATTCATAAAACTTGATGATGTAGCCAGTGGTGATCAATCTATAAAATTACAAAACATCATCCTCTTTCTTTTCATATTTTACGAAGCATATTATTTAATTGAATTCAAGAAAGATCAATCTCATCAAGTTTCGGCTTTTATTTTTACAAATGCTTTTTTGCTCGTCGAAAGAAAAAAATATTTTGTTGGAATTTCACATAGGAATACAAACGGAATTATTCAAAATGATTTTACTGTAAAAGAAGACGACGGAAATGCAAAAAAGCAGAGAGAAATTCAGGTTAATTTAAAACAAAATGTCGGATGAATTTAAAACATGAAGCGAGTGTATGTGCAGATGAACACGTGTATGTAGAATATACTAGGCTGAGTCAAAAGTTTTGCAATATTTTAGCAGTATTTGAGGCACAATTTGATAGCTCCGAAGCGAGAAGGTGACTGATCACACCGAACTATAAAGAATACGAGCTCACCTGATACTCTCCCTGTACGTATATGTGTTTACGTATCTGTGGATGTATTCTGACATAGGGCGACAATAATACTAGTCTGGGTCAAAAGTTTTGCAATATATTGGTAGTACGTGAGGCAAAATTCGGCCGCTTCGGATGCTTTCGCCAAGGTCATGAAGGTGACCAACGACACGGGACAATGACCATTACGAGCTCACCTGATACCCTCCGTGTACGTATGTGTGTGTACGTATCTGTGGGTGTATTCTGACATAGGGCTACAATAATACTAGTTTGGGTCAAAAGTTTTGCAATATTTTGGTAGTATTTGAGACACAATTTGGCAATTCCGAATTCTTTTATCGGCCTCATAAAAGTGATGAAACACACTGGACGATGGAGATGGCTAGCTTGCTTGATACTTACCGTGTATGTATATGTGTATGTGTGTAAGTATGCATGTTTATGTCTGTGTATATAGGTGTGTATTCTGACTCAAACGGTTACCCGATACTTTCGGTGTACATACATATGTTTATACGTATGTGTGTATGCATCCGTGTGTATACATTTATGTGTATTCTGACACAGGGCTACAATAATACGTGTGTGAATCAAAGGTTTTGCAATATTTTGGTAGTACATGCGGCATAATTCGGCCGCTTCGGATGCTTTCGCCAAGATCATGAAGGTGACCAACCAGACCGGACCATGAACATTACGAGCTCGCCTGATACTCTCCATGTACGTATGTGTGTGTACGTATCTGTAGATGTATTCTGACGCAGGGCTACAATAGTACTAGTCTGAGTCAAAAGTTTTGCAATATTTTGGTAGTATTTGAGGCACAATTCGGCCGCTTTGAATGCTATTGGCAAGGTCATGAAGATTACAGACTCCCCTGATACTCTCCTTGAACATATGTGTGTGTAAGTATGTATGTGTATATATGTGGGTGTATTCTGACACAGGGCAACAATAATACTAGGGGGCGTCAAATGTTTTGTAATATTTTGGTACAACGTGAGGCACAACTCAGCAAGTCTGGGTGCTTTTGCCGACTACTCCGGACTATGAAGATTCCGAGTTCACCTACAAATCTCTGTGTATGTATGAGTGTATATGTATGTGTGTACGTATGTGTGCGTGTATCTGGGTATATTTGTGTGTATTGACACAGAGAAACAGTAATACAAGTCTGAGTCAAAAGTTTTGCAATACTTTGGTAATACATAAAACACAATTCAGTAAGTCTGGATGATTTTGCCGAAATCGGCAAGGTGATCAATAGCACTGGACTATGAGATACAAACCTCGCCTGATGCTCGCTGAGTGTTTCTTGCCGGATTTGTCACTATGGTTCTGAGCACAGCCTGAGAATCCACGATTTTAGACCAAAATGACCTCATTTGATCATCGAATATTCTTGAGGCCCAAGTAAAATTTATTGAACCATCTAGTGATCGTGATCAAAGGTGCTTTCATCATTTGCACAAGAAATGATTTTGGCTATTTCTGTGGCATTATGGCCCAGTTCGAAATCGTAATAGATAAATTCCTGAATTAAACTACGTTGTCAGCCCCGATGCCTGGGGGCTGTGAAATATACCGACTGCATCTCTGCAGAGAGGTAAGGTCCCTACCCCATCGAGTGTCTTGGATATGACATTAAACGATGGTCCTATTTACCAACCCCTCCTCTCGAGCAGGATATGACACAAGGTCAATTTTTAAGCGGAGTTTAACAGGTTTGAATTCAGAGTTTTCCTTCTCCTAGACTAGTTGCCTCACCAAGGCTGAAGAACCTAGTCTGCCCTACTATTTACCCATAGTTGGAGGGGGAATAATTGGATTCATACCTTTCCCAAGAGTATTAGTGCTATGTGAAATGCAATCGGCCTCGTCCAGGATTTGAACTCGTGTCACCGTGTCCATTTCCTACGACGATAACCATTACACCACGAACACCTCCACTACACCACGAACACCTCCAAATTAAACGATGGTGAGGCTCCAGTAATGCAGGTGCCTCGGGGAAGACGGATTACTCCGTTACCATTGCTCCCAGGTCCAGTCTAGAGTGGCAGCACTTGATAGGATCCAATCTATGTGTCAAAAAGAACCGTTTGACATTCAAACTGAATCAAAACAAATGGCTTAAGCCAAAGTGAGTTGCTTGAAGTAGAAATCTTGTTCATTTAACTGTGTGTAAACAGATCACTGATATCTAATGATATTTACCAATCCCTCCGCTCGGGCAGGATATGACACAAGGTCAATTTTTAAACGGAGTTTAACAGGTTTGAATTCAGAGTTTTCCTTCTCCTAGACTAGTTGCCTCACCAAGGTTGAAGAACCTAGCCTGTCCTACTATTTACCCATAGCTGGAAGGAGAATAATTTGATACATACCTTTCCCATGGGTATTAGTTCTATGTGAAATGTAATCAGTCTCGTCCAGGATTTGAACTCGTGTCGCCGTCTCCATTTCCTACGACAATAAGCATTACTCCACAGGCGCCTCCTGATATATAATTGAACTGATAGTGATATATAGCAATACTTGGAACCATCTAACTTGTTGACTTGCTAAATTGAATTGTTAGAAATAGAACTATTTGATCACTTAACTACATGCATCTACAGAGTTTGTTTACAGTTCATATATTTAAAACATAGTTAAAAAATAGAATTTGGCATTAAATAACCAACAATGGTTGATCTGCCATAAAACTAAACCAAAATCAAAGAAGACTTCGTTTCATGTTCGCCCGTGCGGCTTTCAAATCACACGCAGAGGGAAGCAATGCAAAACATGTCAGCGCATCAACTACCATTATACTACCAACCACATCAGTTACTTTCCTCTGTATCGGTCACATGATATACACACCGTAAACGAACACTTATTTTTAACTCATCCTTGTGTATATATACGAGGGTGAGTCAAAAATGCCGTTTTCTTTAGAGCAGGGATAATTAACGACACGGGAACAGGTATCATACATCAAATTGAAGATAGTTGTCTGTGGATCACATCCCAACTTCTTAACATAGTCACTGTTTCTCTCAATAGCAATGTTCCACCTTCGAATGAGAGTATGTATGTCAGCCTTGTAAAATTTTGTTGAATGTTCTTTGAACCTCTTCATCACTCGTATAATGCTTATCTCTTAAACCGTCTTTCATGACACCAAAGAGAATTTAAATCTCAAGGCGCTAATTCTGGTGAGTATGGAGGATCTAGTAAAGTTGTCTTCTCAAATGAGGCAATTGTCTCTCTTGTTCTTACGCTTGCGTGTGGTTGAGCAGTGTCTTGCAGGAGATTTAACACTTAACATACAGTATGCCATTGGTAAGCCAAAAGTTACCCAGTAGGCCTAAATGAGGATAGGCGATGATAACCTAAAAAATAACATAAGTTCAACCTACTTTCATCGAGACATTGACAGCAATAAATTTTTCTCTATGGGTTATATTGTAAAAAAATACGCTTATAATAAATGATAAACTGTGGTAAAATCATATATTAAGGTCAAACTACATGCATGAAGACATTGATTCTTAATGGGTTATTACATATACAATGTAACCCGGATATAAGAGAATTGTCGGGACCGGAGACTAAGTCTCTTATATTCGTGTTTCTCTTATACCCGGGTTTGGTCAATTTTTTTTTTTGCTAACACAGGCTCTAATTTGAGGCCAGATAAATATCTCTTATATCAGGGTATCTTATATCCGGGTTACACTGTATTGTTGGAAAATTTCCTGCTTAATTTTATACCGATAAGTTTATTATTGTGAACATACAAAATTCTTCAATGGACCTGCTGATGTCATCTTGGTAAAAGCTCTTGGATACCATGGCTACTTGTAAACACATTCAAGCAAAATCGATAATTCCAATAAAATACTTATAGATTACATATTTCACACAGAATATGTCAACTTCCGATAGTCAAACACTAGTTCAATGGTGTGTGATAAAGTTTTAATATAATACTTAATTTTTATTACTGTTTTAGTATTTTATAATATCATTAATTACAAAGTAGAAGTCGATCTTGTAAATAAGTTGACCTCATCTATTGTGCTGTCATGAAATTACGTAGAAAAACAACATATTGTAGTTGTCTGACTGGCCTCCAAGGTACTGTGATGTCCTAGTTAGTTTTTACAGTCAATGCATCAGCTGTTGGAAATGACGTGTGATATAATATTAATATAATACTTAATTTGTATGAATGTTTCATTATTTTATTATGTTATTGTTGCGTTCTGGTTAGTGAACGCTTGTAATATTAAATAAAGGACAAATCACGAGAGGAAATAGAGATATATTCATAGGAAAAACTATATACAATAGAGAGACTATTAGTTGACAAGAACATAGGATTAGTGAATACAGAATAAAGATATAGTCCAACGATAGTATTGGCTTCCGTTATTACGGTAGCAAGTAAGGTGATCTAATGCGATCTCCAGTCTCCAACACTCTAATACTATTCCTATAAGATGCTGCTCTACACCTTCTAGTCTGCTCTGGTATTAGTAACAACTGTTATTTATGGCAGATGGACTGGTTCATTGTGTGGGAAAAGGTGGGTGATACCCAACTGTTATTAATTGCAACTTAGAGATCGAACTGGCATTCAATTCAACCTCAGTATATTCTGCTCTCATGAAATTGCACAGATAAATAACATACTGTAGTTGTTTGACTGGCCACCTGGGTGCTATGATGTTCCGGTTAAAGTTAACTGAAAGTGCATCAGTTGTTGAAAATGGTGTATTATATAGTGTTAATATAATTCATAATTTGTGTAAAAGATTTATTATTTTGCATCTGTTAATTTGTTACATATGTTCTTCAAATACGAGTTTAATTTGGAAATGTTTGTGACCCTCTGTGGGAGATACGGTCAGTGGTGTATGTCGGTTTTTGGGGGGTACTGTTCTATTGGTTGTGGTGACAATACTGGGGTAAAAGTCTTGAATTTAGTCCTTGTTATATTAGTCGACCCTGTAGTGAGAGAAGAAACGACTTAGCTCGAGGGGCAAGACAGATGTGAACGTGTCTTGCATGCAAGATATCTGGGAGAGGAAAATATGGTTGCTCTCGGTGTAACAACTCATAAAAAACTGTTTTCGACTTTGAAGTAAATCTCGCGAGACTAACTCGTGACGTATGCAGATTTCGACTCCTTTCGCTGATCCACTGAAAGCTGATTACCGGAGGAAGAAGAGTTGAGTGTTTAATCATTTATTTTATTTTTTTATTTTTTTGTATTCTGACTCTGACTTTTGCACTCGAGAACAGACTGATTGTGTCAACAGAGAGAAAAATATTAGAAAGTTTTTACAGGTTTATACGACCGAAGAAATCACGATTCAGAAAGAGGGTTTAAAAAGTAACGTTTATTTTTTTAGATTTTTTTTACCATACAGACCCCTTGTTATGTAGAGAGATTTTCAAGCATAGAAAATCGACTTGTCCAACGCGATATACGATACGTCAAATATCTAAAAGAGTTGTTGTTAATTAGTAACATGCCCCACCCTCGCCTAAACAAATGCCTTCCACGTGATGCAGCAGAATTCTTAATCAGAATCAATGATATCAGAATGATACTTGAAGATGCAATTCAGGTCACAATGGATGCTAAACCCTTATACTCTCATAGCAAACAAACTGGATGACTGACTTAACAAGAAAATCACAAAAGACATCATACCACTGAAGTAATAACAACATAAGTGAAACACGTGCTAACATTAAACAACTTAAACAGTCAATACATTTGACAAACAAAAAAGTGCCTCATGGGTATTGATACGTTCCCTGCATACGTTACCATTTATATGAAAAAAAAACTGACAATACTTACATCTATTCCAAAATTAAAAATAACTGCCTCTTTTAAGCTTAATATATTGATATCATATTCTTTTTGTACAAAGGTGGAGAGATAAAACTTAACAATTTCTCAGCCAACCTAAAATTGATACACGCCTCCATGGAATTAGACTTTGAAGATCAACACTATAAATCGCTTTATTCGAGACATTAATTTATATTGATTGATTTATATTGACACTAGATAAAAACTAGAAACATTACTGCACTCAGAACCCACAAATACATACAGCTATGTGGATGAGTCAAAAATTGCGTAATATTTTAGTTTGCAGTTAGTATATTACGTAACTGAAACAGTTGAAGTTATTTTAGATACTCGATATAGTCCATAATATCGTGGTAGTTGATGTCTTTCTACATTGTACACTGTTTCACTGCGTGTCGGATTTAAAAGCAACTCCGATGAATGTGTAACAAAATTTATCTCGGCAACTTATTCGTTATGAGTTGCAACTGATCCATAAACCCGCAGCGGTTACCAAAAACCTTTGAGGTGTGAAAAACAAAGGCACACTTGATCACAGTACAGTAACCAGATGGTTCAAAAAGTTTTACACGAGCTGCAAAATCCTCGACGATTAGGCTGGATCAGTTCGAGAGAAAACCATTGATTCAGAGACTGTGCTCCAAGATGAAGAAGCAAATCTGCTGCGTAGTAATTGGTGAGTATCAGGCGAAGTTATCATCTCACAGTCGAATGTACTTGATCACCTTTACGTCATCGGCAAATGATTCCGAAGCTGCCGAATTCTGTCGCACCTACTGCCAAAACATTACAAATCTTTTGACTCAAACAAGTACAGTTATGGCATTGTTTCAAAATGTACACTGATACACACACATACGTTCACAAGCATAGACGCACATACGAACTCAGAGAATATAAGGCGAGGTCGGTATCTCTAGTATTATTGTAGCCCAGTGTCGGAATACACACACATATACACAAAAGTAAACACACTTACATACACACATACATATGTACATGGAAGTTATCAGGCCAGCTAGCAATTTCCATAGTCCAGCATTGTTCGACAAAAGCATCCAAATATTTTGAATTGTGCCTCACATACTACTAAAATATTGCAAAACTTCTGAGTTTCTTTTGTGTTTTCACTGAAAATCTTTTCCTTCCGTTCATCTTTAAAAACAACCCTTCTTTACGCGCAAGAATCTGAACAGATAATGCTTTGGTTTGGCTATGTATTATGGAATATCAACCCTTGAGGGTTTTTTTATCATTAAGGGTTTTCGGACTATTGTGTTCATCTTTATTGTTACTTCTATAACGTTTCGGCCGATATGTCCTCCGGCCTTCTTGGGCTGTTTGTCGAACTCGAGAGACTTCATGGAACTTCGAATTACGTCCTTTATTGAATCTACGGGGGTCGCCTATTCTGATTCCATTAGCCATAACTGGTATCAAGTGTAAAGTATTCCTGTATTGTTACTCGCCAGCAGTCAGAATTGAACCTGCAACCTCCAGATGATTTTCTCCTTCGAAGCTTAGGTTACCAATGCCTATTACTATTACGCCATGTGTCCGGCTGGACAATTCAGAGTGAATTTTTGGGACTTGTAAACTTAATGTTCTTACTTGACTAGAATTACTTCTATTATGTATGATTTTTTTACCTCTGCCCATATTCAGATTTTTTTCTCTCATCTAGCCTTCTGGATTATCGGTTCCCATATTGTAATCAACTCTATACTTGGTCTACTCAGCAGGTCATTGTAACCCAACATATGTGCTGATTCCTTAAGGCGTCTAATCCTCCAATGTTCAGCCCTATCAATTATTTCAACTTTATCACATAAGGGCAGATAGTTTCCCTTTTTCACAAGTGGTTCAACTCTCTGGAGGTATCTCTTCCGGGTCAAGCCACCAACAGAAATCGACAAACACCTGAAGAAGGCCGGGGGACATATCAGCCGAAACGTTGTGGAAATAACAATAAAGATGAAGACAATAGTCCGAAAACCCTTTAATGATAAAAATTACTCAGCTTCATCTCAGAAATTTAGACAGCAAACCCCTAGGGGATACTTAAGGCCAAATCCTGTTTATAGGTCCATATATTAATAATTTGTTAGCTAAAAGTTTGTTGTTAAAAATGTTAAAAACAAACAGAGCTCATTTCTTTGCGCGGTGTTAGACGGTTTCAAGTATTGCTAACTCTGATATTTCGAAATGGTTTCATGTATTGCTAATACTTATAATTCTATTTAATATTAATTATTTGCTTGCACATAGTTTAAATGGTTTCAAGTTCAGATCCTTAAAAATAATCCTAGAAAAAATAGATTGTTCTATTTGATCCATAAATGGGATCATTGAAGTTCTACAAATTTGGGTCTGTGTGGGCCTGAGAGTAATGGTAATGAAGGGATATTCCATATTCCCCAAACTCCAAGACTGGAATCTCACCATCAGATTCAATTTATTATCACTGTCGAGACATTTAATGGTTTCAAGTATTTCTATCTAACACAAATAATTCTATTTAGTATTAAGGTATTGTTTGCTCAGTTAAATGATTTCCAGCATAATTAAGATTTAGATATTTCTATTTGACCCATAGATGAGACTCCAAAAGATACCACAACGCCGGGTCTGAGTGGACCTGGGAATGAAGGTGTACTCCACATTCCTCAAAGCCTTAGGATTAGAGACTTACCATCAGTGAAATCTTATGTCATATCCAGATTTTTCGTTGCAGTGGGGTCTATCTCTTTGTAGAGGTGCAGTTGGCGCGTTTTACAGCCCGAGCCGACAGCAGATAACAAACGGAAAAGACAGAGAGAGACAATACAGAAATTCCTTACTCGAGGTTACAGCAATAATTCAATCAAAAATCAGAAAATTTGACGAATTTTGTAGGTTCACAATAATTTGGCCAGAAATTCTAAAGCAAATTCATTACAAAATTTATAACCACTCTCCCATTAAAACCTCAAATAATTAAAAACCTTTGAAATACTTTAAAATAGTCTCGAGAAGAAAAAGTTTATTTCAAGTACCAGTCATACTAGCCTCTCGTTGGC
The DNA here is from genome assembly GCA_963585895.1 of Sepioteuthis lessoniana. Lineage (NCBI taxonomy): Eukaryota > Metazoa > Mollusca > Cephalopoda > Myopsida > Loliginidae > Sepioteuthis > Sepioteuthis lessoniana. The sequence goes on from OY757944.1 coordinate 4,287,776, forward strand.
GGAGATTTGAATAGAAATAAGACCGTCCAAAAAAAAAAAGAGGTGTCCTAAACTTCATCTGAGCTTCCTTTATGTATCAGATCGTGATTTACTAAGCTTTTTGTTTTGCTTAGATGAGGCACGAGGCTACATGAATTGGGCATCCAATGAGACTTGAACTCACTCGTGAAGGTTTGTGACGAAAGATAGGTCGGTTTAAAAATTAGTATGTGACAGTGATACTTAGTACCATATAATTAAAGTATTTGTAGTAAGAATAGTTGCTCAAAACAGTCGGCGGTGTCTTCGTAGTGTAATGGTTAAAGCGGTGGACTGCGAAATCGTAGTAAGCGAGTTCGAACTCCAGTCGCGCTATAATGTACACTTGGGAAAGGTACGAACCCACTTATTCTCCCAGCTATGGGGTAAATAGTACCACAACTGATCTTTGGCATGAAATAACCTACATAGGTTAATATGCCAAGAAACCAAACCATTTCGCTTTTAGAAATATTTTCTTTCCGTCTTTCTTTCTCGTCTCTCTTTTACTCCCCATCTTGTTAACTTTACTTCTCTTTCTTTCTCTTTCCTGTCGCCCTGCCTTTTCTCTCTCTAATTGTCATTCTTTGATTCCTTTTTTTCCAAATTCTCTCTTCCTCCTCTCTCTTTTTGTATGTTAATCCTGTTAACTTTACTTCCTTCTTTTTCACTTAACTTTCTCTCTTTATCTATCTATCTATCTATCTATCTATCTCATTTTATTCCGATCTATCTATCTATCTATCTATCTATCTATCTATCTATCATTAAACAAAGAAACCAACCAACTAACCAATCAAAACTGTCATTGTTTACAAATGATTATCAATATTAGTTACTTGAACGCATAAAACTGTGTACCAACAAATGATTATTATCATTAAATAGAAACAGTTACTTGAAACCATAAAATTATTAGTATTAGATAGGAATACTTGAAATCATACAACTGTGAGCAAAGTATTTTCATTTGTTAGCAATACTTAATATCAAATAAATTAATCGAAATTATTTGTATTTGATACTTGATATCATATAAATCTACGAAAAAAAAAAGACTCTCGAAAAATAAATACAAAAAAGTAAAAATATCAATGTCGTATGAAAGCAGTTCTCAATCCTTTAGGCATAAAATAACCCTAGAAGAGTTGACATAGCATTAAAATCAATCAATCAATCGGAAAATCTTAGAGAAATGATAAAAAGCAAAAATATCCTAAAATATAAAGTAATCAATTAGAAGTCAACGAAAAATTTACTAAATCTTGCAAACGGTTAAATGTAAAAATATTAAATAATAAAATTTATTCAATCTTTCCAAATATCGAAAAAGGAAATTTGCCAAATCTTCCCAACCAAATCTTTCAACCAGTAAATAGTAAAATTTACTTACTCTAGCGAAATACTAAATAATAAAATTTACTACTTTGCACGATTAGATAATAAAATTAATCAAGAAATTGCTAAATACTACCAAAATAAAATTTTCTAAATCTTGCTGACCATTCAATATTGACATTAATCAAATCTTGCCAACCATTAAATATTAAGATTAATCAAATCTTGCCACCTATTCAATATGAAGAACGAGCTATGTAGCAATTGGTTTAAATTTAACAACTCCTTCACTCACTTCCCAGTTAAGGAAACTTCAGATATTTACCACGATTCTAACTTCAGAAGTAAAAATAGGATATTACTTACAAGATTGAACACATTGCCTAAATCAATATACAGGAAAATCAGAAATAGCATTTAATTTTAGACTAAACAACTACAGACAAATAATAACTATAGATTACGAGAAATTATTCTCTATAGAACAACATTTCTGCTCAAAAAACAATAACTTCAACATAAAGAAAAAATTGAAAGACGTGAAAAAGCATTAGTGGAATAATATCACGACGGTGATAGAAATACACTTCTGTTTAAGTAGTGATAGATAGATAAGAATAGAATTAGATAGATAGATAGATAGATTGATAGATAGATAGATAGATAGATAGATACATACATACATACATACATACATATATAAGAATAGAATTAGATCGATAGTTAGATAGATAAGAAAATAATTAGATAGATAGATAGATATGAACATAATAAGATAGATAGATAGATAAGAATAGAATTAGATAGATAGATAGATAGATAGATACATACATACATACATACATATTTCAGAATAGAATTAGATCGATAGTTAGATAGATAGATAAGAAAAGAATTAGATAGATAGATAGATAGATAGATATGAACATAATAAGATAGATAGATAAGAATAGAATTAGATAGATAGATAGATAGATAGATAGATATATACATACATACATACATACATACATACATACATATATAAGAATAGAATTAGATCGATAGTTAGATAGATAGATAAGAAAAGAATTAGATAGATAGATACATAGATATATAGATAGATAGATAAGTGGCACAAAAATCACTATCGTCGAAATGATTGAAGAAATACACTAATTGGAAAAATATCACGACAATTGCAGAAACACACCAAGATAATAAATGGTTAAAATATCTACAAATACTGACCCCAAATGGTTTTAACATCAAACTCAACCATTATCAAAGCACCACTTTCAAATAGAATAGAAAAATTGATGGTCACTTAAATATCTAAATAATCAATTGACAAAATCAAATATTTGATAAAAACAATTTCGGTTGATTCAGAACAAATCACTTACAACATCCAAAGGATTGTTTTCCAAGTGTAGCTATGAGCATCAGTTAGTCACAGTACGCAGAAATCAAAAGCAGTCGCCTCAAAAAACTTCAATGCTAAAAAAAAAATCTTCGTTTAATAAACGAATATACAACGTTTTCGGTTCATTTTTGCCGCTTTTTTTTGTGTCAAAGAAACTCTTTGAAAATCACTGTTAAAAATCTTCAAAAAACTTAATGAAAAAAAGAAAGAAAAATTAATAAATAAATTAATAAATAAATAAGACAACGATTTAAAAAAAAACAAGCAGTCTTGTCTATCTCATTTTATTCCGATCTATCTATCTATCTATCATTAAACAAAGAAACCAACCAACCAACCAATCAAAACTGTCATTGTTTACTAATGATTATCAATATTAGTAACAATATTAAAATTTGTGAAATAAAGAAAATACTTGAGATTATCTATGGGTGTGCTCGCAGTGATCGTAGGAAACGGACACTGTGTCTCGGGTTCAAATTCAGAACGATGTTGTTGGCATTTCAAATAGCGTTAATACTCCTCAGGAAGATATGTATAAAATAATTACTATGATGGTTAATTATATTAATTATTTCATTATTTAGTTTGGTCAGGTTATGGATTATTCAGGGGTCTTTTAGTTAGCTACAATATTTGAGTGGAAATCTAAGTCAAATTGGAAAGATCAAATGTGTGCACGAGGGGTAGGGCTGAGGTTTAACTCCTGACGTCAAAATAACGTTGGGGAAGAGAGGAAAGCCAAAGTATTTCCCCTCGTGTCACAAATTTAATGGGAATTAGATCAAAACATAATGAAAGTTAGGGACACGTGTGATGATTATGATGATATGACGAAATAATTCAGCGAGATTACACAACAGAGAATTAATTTTTATATATTGCGGACTTTTTGTCCTCATCTTCGTAGTTTTTTTTTTGTGTGTTGTTTCTTCTTTCACTACGTTTCGGCCAAATTTCACCTCTGGCCTTCTTCAGGTGATTTACCGTGACCTCGGATAGGAATGATGAGTCTTGTAACAGTATCCCCAGTAAATACGCACCACGTTTTTGACCAAGTAAACCTCTGGGTAGCATCTGAACCGCTATCTTCTGACAATGCTCACCTGGAACCGTAGAGACTCAACGCCTCTATCCGCTGTGCCACGGGCCACAAAGGGCGATCATCACTGGATTTTTTGGTCTTATAAATCCTTATCTGGTCTTCCAGAGTCGGGTCCGTACCGAAATTTGTACTTGTCTTTAATTGGAATCATTTTGAGATGAGGCTTCTTAATCTGACAATTAGTTTTTATTTATGGCGGATTTTTTGTCCTCATCTTGGTATTTTTTAGGGGGGGTGTTGTTTCTTCTTTCACTACGTTTCGGCCAAATTTCACCTCTGGCCTTCTTCAGGTGATTTACCGCGACCTCGGATAGGAATGCTGAGTCTTGTAACCGTATCCCCAGTAATTTCTGCCTTCCATAGTTGTTGTCTATCGCACAACACTATTGATATACGAGGTACATACGATAAGTTTCCAGACTTTTTTCGTATGGGCACTTTTATTGATTGTACACAGATGAAACTCAAGTCGCCTTCGAAGTAATCTCCTCGGGCTGCAATGCACTTGTTGTGTTGTTCCAACACCTTCTGGAAGACCCCATGGAAATCCTCTTGTGTGAGCATGTCAATGACCTTCGTCAGAGCCTCTTTTATCTCCTCAATTGTCTCATAACGACAGCCTCTGAGCTTAGGCAATAACCAAAAGTCACAGGGAGCAAGGTCTCGACTATAGGGACGGTGAGGAACTGTCTCGATGCCCATCTCGGTCAAATAGTCAGTGACAAGGATGGAGTTGTGGACTGGTGCATTGTCCTGGTGGAAATGCCACTGACCCGATTTGAACAGTGCTGGCCTCTTCCCTAGGAATCTCCTCCTGAACTCCCTTAAAACATTAACATAGTAACCCTAAACCTTTGGCCAATCAACTCTTGTGTATTGACTTCCTTACTCCTCCCAAACTTCTCATCATCCCTCACAGACTCCCTGCCTTCCTTGAATCTCTTATGCCACTCAAAAACTGATGCTCGCTTCATGCATGATGGTCGAAAAGCAGTCTAAAGCATTCCATACGTTTCTGTGGCATTTTTTGCAAGTTTAAAACAGAATTTTATTGCATATCGTTCTACTAAAGTGTCCTCACGTCCAGATTGCATTTTTGAAATTCACCAGCTGTGATAATCAGGTTTTAGTAGGGTGTATTCCAATTGCTGCTGTAGCTGTTGATTTGAAGCTGAAATCATAAACATTGGTCAGTCATCTCATAAGATTTATAGCAATAACATACTGAATTTTCATGAGTCTACGACTATGCTAAATGCCCACACGAAAAAGGTCTGGAAACTTATCGTATGCACCTCGTAGTTAATTTTAGAATATTCAGAAATGAACGATTTTGGAAAATGAGTCTGTTGAAAAGTTGAGAAGGCAGTTGACACATGTGAGTTGAGATGTTGAAACCTACGGACAGTGGAGAGTCGAGTCGAGTCGAGTCGGTTACAGATCGCTTCGGGGCAACAACAGGGGGTGGGTGATTCTGTATAGCGGCAAGAGTGTCTCTGTTCATAAGATCCTTTACAAGCTCTCTCTCTCTCTCTCTCTCTCTGTAGTCCTTGGAAACAATAAACACCTTCGTATCTGGAACGACTGGATTGCCTTGTGTTTGAAGAAGGGAAACATCTATTAATGTTCGAGACGGTACCATGGTGTTGCACTCTTCACATTCGGTACTGTGACAAGCATAGTACCTCATTTAGCACCGTGACAAGCATTGTACCTCATTTGACGCCGTAACAAAGATAGTACCTCATTTGGTGCTGTAACAAGGATAGTACTCATTTGGCGCCGTAACAAGCATAGAACCTCATTTGGTGCCGTAACGAGGATAGTACCTCATTTGGTGCCGTAACGAGCATTGTACCTCATTTGGCGCCATAACAAAGATAGTACCTCATTTTGCGCCGTAAAAAGCATAGTACCTCATTTGGTGCCGTATCAAGCATAGTACCTCATTTTGCACCGTAACAAGCATAGTACCTCATTTGGTGCCGTAACAAAGGTAGTACAACATTTGGTGGCATAACAAGGATAGTACCTCATTTTGCGCCGTAACAGGCATAGTGCACAAATTTAATGGGAATACATTTGGTGGCGTAACAAGGATAGTACCTCACTTGGTGCCGTAACAAGGATAGTACCTCACTTGGTGCCGTATCAAGCATAGTACCTCATTAGGTGCCGTAACAAAGATAGTACCTCAGTTGGTGCTGTAACAAGCATAGTACCTCATTTAGTGCCGTATCTAGCATAGTACCTCATTTGGTTCCGTAACAAGGATAGTACCTCAGTTTGTGCTGTAACAAGCATAGTATCTCATTTAGTGCCGTATCTAGCATAGTACCTCATTTGGTGCCGTAACAAAGATAGTACCTCATTTTGCGCCGTAAAAGCATAGTACCTACAAAGGTAGTACCTCATTTGGTGGCGTAACAAAGATAGTACCTCATTTTGCGCCGTAACAAGCATAGTACCTACAAAGGTAGTACCTTATTTGGTGACGTAACAAGGATAGTACCTCATTTGGTGCCGTAACAAGCATAGTACCTCATTTGGTCCGTTACAAGGATAGTACCTCACTTGGTGCCGTATCAAGCATTAGGTGCCGTATCTAGCATAGTACCTCATTTAGTGCCGTAACAAAGATAGTACCTTATTTGGTACTGTAACAAGGATAGTACCTCATTTGGTGCTGTAACAAGCATAGTACCTCATTTGGTGCCGTAACAAAGATAGTACCTCATTTTGCGCCCTAAAAAGCATAGTACCTCATTTGGTGCTGTATCAAGCATATTACCACATTTTGCGCCATAACAAGCATAGTACCTCATTTGGTGCTGTAACAAAGATAGTACCTCATTTGGTGCCGTATCTAGTATAGTACCTCATTCGGTGCCGTAATAAGCACAGTACCTCATTTGGTGCCGTCACAAGCATAGTACCTCATTTGATGGGGTATCAAGCATAGTACCTCATTTGGTGCCGTCACAAGCATCTTGCCCAGTCGGCTGGGGCTGCAGAATACACTGACTGCACCTCTAGCAGAGGGGTAATACCCCCACCCCAACGAGTGTCCTGGATATGACACTAAACAATCTGATGATGAGGTTCCAGCAGTGCTGGAGCTTTGAGGGATGTGGAGTACCCCCTCATTGCCATTGCTCCCATGCCCACTTTGGCCCGGAGTGGTAGCACCTGATAAGGGTCCTATCTATGGGTTACATAGAACTAACGGCATACTTATGATTAACGGAATTGTTTAATTAAGGTGAATAGCTTGAAATAGAAATGTATTATACAATAAAACCGTACTTACATTTAAACTGCGTGCTTATGCTTAACTGAATTATTTCAAATTGAACTGTTTTTCGTCATTAAAACTGTATTTACACTTAACTGAATTGTTACATATAACAGCTTGAATAGTTTGAAATAGAAATGTTGTTGACAATTAAACTGTGTACTCATGCTTAACTGAATTGTTTTAAATAGAACTGATTATTTACATAAAAATGGATTTGGCGTTAAATAACCTACAAAGGTTGATATGCCATAAAACCTAACAAACCAAACCAAACCAATCAAGCATAGTACCACGTTTAGTGCTGTGATAACTATCGTATCACAAATGCCTCTAATTATTCCTCTTCCCGCTATAGGTAAATAGTAGGGCAGACTGGCCACGTTAAACTTGCTATGGTAACTGGCCTAAGAGAAGGAAAACTCTAAATTCAAATTTAATTGACTTTGTGTTGCCTACTAATAGTGCGGAGAAAGTTATATCAAGTTAAATTCGTAAAAAAAATGCCCTGAAAACTGGTTGGACTGCAGAGGGTGACAGAAATACCCACCACACATTGTCAATTTCTAAGTGAGCTTGGACTACTAGCAATGGTAGTAGCACCATCTAGATCACGTCATATTTTGTTTAGCTTCTTTGTTTAATAGCATAACAAACTTTGTGGGTTATTTAATGCCAATGTCATTTTTGTAGAAGAACAAATAGTAGAACTATTTAACCGACTTTTAGAAGATAAGGCAGTTCATGTCTTTCCCAAGAGAATTTGTCTGAAAAGGGATGTAAATGCGTGACCGGAATTCGAACTCGCTTACTACGATGTAGCAGTCCAATACATTAGCCACTAACGATGTAGCAGTCCAATACATTAGCCACTAACGATGTAGCAGTCCAATACATTAGCCACTAACGATGTAGCAGTCCAATACATTAGCCACTAACGATGTAGCAGTCCAATACATTAGCCACTAACGATGTAGCAGTCCAATACATTAGCCACTAACGATGTAGCAGTCCAATACATTAGCCACTAACGATGTAGCAGTCCAATACATTAGCCACTAACGATGTAGCAGTCCAATACATTAGCCACTAACGATGTAGCAGTCCAATACATTAGCCACTAACGATGTAGCAGTCCAATACATTAGCCACTAACGATGTAGCAGTCCAATACATTAGCCTCTAACGATGTAGCAGTCCAATACATTAGCCACTACGCCACGGAGGCCCCTGCTCTTTTGTTTTCTAAACTGAAAATTCATGTCAAAGATCTGAGAAGGCTGACGAAATTTGACCAAACAGGTTCCCACCACATATATAGACAATATATATATATATATATATATAGATAGATAAGCCAAGATAGCTATGTATGAACAAATATAGACATAAAATTGGTCTCTTCATCTACATATATATCAACCTATATTTGTTCACATCTATCTATCTAGCATACACATTTTTTTTCAAACACGATCATTTAAAATCATGGCTTGGATTGATGCATACTATACGTTTGCTTATGAGGCATTTTTTAAGATTAGAGAGAATTTTCTATCCAGAACAGCATCAACTTTGGAAGATTAACTCTAATCAAAATAATCCTAATTTTCCTTTTATAAATGGTCTAATTGATCGTAGTTTTCTGTGAATAGAATTTTTCCATGACAACAGTTCTAATCTGGAATCTAAATCCGATTATTTCAATTGTAAAACTGGCAAGAGATTAAAATTATGATAAAAACTGGAGATTTTAATTGCATCTGAAATCCAGCTCTTGTACAGACCCAGACAAATATATATTTTTTCTTTTCTAGTTCGAATAAACTAAGTTTATACTTTTCTTAGGTATATCTACAGGGTAGAACGATAAAATTGTCGTCCGAAAGAAAACAACGGTATAGCTTTATTTTAAAACTTTAATTGAAAAAATCAATTCAGCTAACTTGATTATGTAGTAGAGCTGACATCTATTCAATGTAGCCGCCTTCAGCCTCAATCACCGCCTCTATACGGATCCGGAACTGGGAGAGTGCCTTTTCCACCAGCACCGGCGGGAGCTCGGTGAATACTCGGCGGATGGCGGCAATCAGGCTGGCTTTGGTGTTGTGGGAGGTCATGTTGGTGATGTTCTCGACGTATAACCAAACGAAGTAGTCCAGCGGGTTCAGATGGAGGGAGGAAGAGGGCCAGTGAGAGAAGGTTAGAAAGTCGTAGCACTCCTTCTGAAGCCAAGCCTGGGTCTCTTGAGACGTGTGAGCTGGCACCGCGTCCTGCTGCCACACCCAGGGTCTGCCACCGGTCACCTGATTGCACCAGGGGATCACCACACTCTTCAGCACATCCAGGTACACTTTGGTGTTGACTTTCAAGCCGTCTTCGAAGATGTGAGGTGGCATGATGTGGCCCTCACTTGAAACCACACCAAAGACCATAACCGTATCCGTAAACTTTGTTTTCATCACCCTGGGCACGTCCCTGTTATTTGTGGCAATCCCGATTTGCATTTTGAGGATGCTGGCAATGGTCCTGTTGTCATAACTTGGATCGGTAGAGAACATGAGTTGAACAGCGGCGCATCTCCGATCCTGCTCGTTGAACATCGTGTCACTTTCAGACCTGATAGAAGGCTTCTATCGCTCTTGGGATTTGTACACAACTGGCCAACTTGTAGATGATCTGCAACAAAAAAAAAGAAAACTGGTTTTCATTAAACAGAAATGGAATCATGTCGTCTTTTCTAGGGCGACAATTTTATCGTTCCACCCTGTAAGATGTATGCATCTAAGTTTTTATTTGGACTAAAATGTCTATGAATTCATGTGTTGATTTAGACTGGAGAAAGGATATGAATAAAACCAATGTTGTTTTGAAGGTCCTCGACAAAAGTTAGTGGGATCAAATGCAAGATGAAGAAAAGACAATGAGCTCAAAGGATAAACGAAATAAGACTTGTGGCCAGTGAAAAAATACCAGTCCTTTTAATACCAAATCCTGTTTATACATATATATTAAATGTACATGATTCATAAATACATTTTGTTGATTACGTTTTTAAACAAGCCTAGGCTAATTTTTATTTGGCACACTTTGAAGTTTTTCTATTTACTATTAATCTTTTGTTTGCACATAGTTAAATGGTTTCAAGTATTGCTATGTAACAGTAACAATTTCATTTAAAATCAGTGATTTGTTTGTACACATTTAAATGGACATTCATATGATTTGTAAGTGAATAATTCATTGGAAATTTCATTTTTAAATGAGTTAGATCTAAATTATCTGCACATTATTTTTTCTATTGTTTCTTCACAGTTAAATAGTTTCAATTATTCCTATTTAACACTGATGCTTCTATTTGATATTAATCATTTCTTTACACATCTTGGAATCGTTATTAGAATTATCATTCAAAGCTAATTATTTAATTCATCAATTTTCCTTCATTTGCACTCAGTCAAATGGTTTCAAGTATTGCTATGCAATACCAACAATTCAATTTAACAAAAGTCATTTTTTTGCAGACTGGTTAAAACGTACTTTTTGACCGAAAATATAACCTAATCAAGTACTACCACTCCAGGTCAGAGTAGAAATGAGAGACATTGGACTGGAGGAATATTCTATAATCACCAGAGTTCCATCATTACTGGAGTCTTACCATCAGTTTCAGTTTTGAGTCATAACAGGACACTCGTTGGAGGGTTTCTTACCCGTCTGTAGTGATGCAGTCGATACATCCCTTGGAATAATTATCTGAAATAATTTACAATATATTTAACTAGAATCCCTAATTATTTTATGGTCACTCCCGAATATTGTACTGATATCATATGGAATACATACCTTTTGGATCTTTTCGGCGAAGCCTTTGACATAAGCCTCTGTGCGAGTTATGGATATATCTTGGAGAGATCATTTGTTGTTTTGTTCTTAACAAGATATATATATCCATAGCTCGCACAGAGCATGGATTAAGGTCATCTGTATATAGAAAGACAACCATCACCATACAGTACCGAAACTTCAGTTCCTTATATAAAGAAAGGAATCGTTCGTTGCCTCCAACACCGGTCAAAGGCCATTTGTCGTAACAGCGATTCATATTAAGAAGATACAAAGCGCTTAAAAGAGATCATCAATCGTAACAGCTACCCAAAGAATATAACATCGGCTCCAAGAAATCTAGATCGAACGACAGAAAACGATTCCCGAAAATTCTACTAAGTCTGTCAGCCTTATCCATAGTGAACTGTATAGATGGTCTGATTGAGTTCATATGATCCAATAGTGTTGGAGCGGTCAGTGAATGAATGTATCATCTACATATCTAAGCCACAATGATGGTTTCAATGGTGTAGATTATAGTGCCATTTCCTCGAAGTATTCCATGTATATTTGAGCCTATACAGGCGGCAATGGCGATGCGATAGGTAGTCCTTCCTCTTGTCTGTATATGTCAGTCCCCATCCCGAATTAAGTTGTTTCCATACAGAAGGTGAACATCTTCACCGGGTTATCTATTGGGATAGAGGAGCGTTTTCCCAGCGAGGGATCTACATCCAACTTATCCCGTACCACTGTCAGTCTCTCATCAGTGGGTATCCTCGTGAACTGGCTTACTAGATAGATACTAACAATCTGGTTGGAATGAATAAGGGCCTTGCTAATTTTTTCCACCTGGTGGGCAGAGTTCTTGACATAAGAAGACTTATTCGTTTGTCGGATGATAATCGCAACAAAAAAGTGGCTCAGTGGGTGACGTGCTGAACCTCTGTTGCTGACAACGTGAACGGAATTAGAACAGTCTACTCCAGTGGATTAAAGAAAGGGTTCAGTCCGAGATTCTGTGTAGGCTTTCGAATTCGAGATAAAACACCTAAAGAGAGCCGAAGGACATATCGGTCGAAACGTCGTAAGTCTAACAATGACGATGAAGACAATAGTCCGAATATTTTAAGTGATAAAGATTAGTTGACTTCATCTAAAAACATTTAGGCTTATAATTTTAAATATCATTCTTTTAAATTTCCTCTCTATTTTTGTTTGTTTATTTGTGAGTTTGTTTGTTTGTTTTGGTTTGTTTGTTTGTTTGTTTTTTTCTTTCACTATTTCACATATTCCTTTGTCACTTCTATTCAATATTAATCATTTGCTTGCATATAGGGAAGTACTTTCAAGTATTGGTCCCACTAATCATATTTACCAACCCCTCTGCTCGGGCAGGATATGACACAAGGTCAATTTTTGAGCGGAGTTTAACAGGTTTGAATTCAGAGTTTTCCTTCTCCTAGACTAGTTGCCTCACCAAGGCTGAAGAACCCAGTCTGCTCTACTATTTACCCATAGCTGGAGGTAGAATAATTGGATTCATACCTTTCCCAAGGGTATTAGTGCTATGTGAAATGCTATGTCTCGTCCAGGATTTGAACTCGTGTTGCCGTGTCCATTTCCTACGACGATAACCATTATACCATTGCTCAATAGTTTTATTTGAACACAGTTAAATGGTTACAAGAATTGTTATTCAACACAAATAATTCCTTTCTACACGATTCATTCATTTGCATTGTACAATGTTTAATATGTTCCATGTATTGCAATGTAATAGCAATAATTCAAATTTCGCTCGAATTACTTCGTGTCCCTCAAAATATATTTAACATCATCATATAGAGCTGATAGCACGGATTTCCTTGACTCACTCGCATCATTCAGTCAATAATCTACATAGGTCATCTAGACGGCATCCAGTGTCTGCATAGAACTGATAAATATAGGTCTCTGCTATTTGACAAACATTGTTGTGTCCATGAATTGGAACCGACAGAAGAACTTCGTTTATGAGTTCGTGTCCGCTTCTCTAGCACTGTCCAGCATGTCTTGTTCGTCTTACGTAGTTCGTGAGATGGGAGGTAAATGACCGTACAGCTGGTGTTTTGTTTAGTGCTGCTTTCGGGGCTTTTTTAAAGCAGCACACAGCATTCGTGTGCAGTTATTTTCAAGCTTTTTTTTTCCAAACGTTTCGCTAGATTCCGGGTGGTGCTGCCATACAACAGTACTGAAACTAATACAGCTTGGAATAAATCCCGTTTTATTTTATCAGAGAGATTAGACTTCCATATGGTCGATAATCTATCTACAACAGCCGATGTATTTCCTATGTATATGTCAATATCGCTTTCAGTAGATGAAATCTTGCTACCAAGATTTTATGATTCTTTCTTTCTTTTTTTTATTGCTGTATGCGAGGATCCAAAAAGGTTTGTTGTGAACCAAAAGAAAGACAGAGAAGATTCCTAGAATAACGTAAAAGCTGTCACATGTTGTCCGTTGTTTATTTCTTTCGGTTTCCAAGCCCTCAAAGACTGAAGAGGGAATAAAACAACGAAAGGTTTTAACATAAAAATATTGAGGTTTTTTTTGTTTGTTTTTTTGTTTGTTTGTTTGTGTGTGTGTGTGTGTGTGTGTGTGTGTGTGTGTGTGTGTGTGTGTGTGCTTTCTTTTGTACTTATTTGACTCCCTCCCCATTAGACTAATAAACGTTACTGACATAGCTGTCACCGGTGACTACGTGACTCTCGAGTGGGGAAAATACGACAAAAAAAAATACAAATCAGATCCGAATGATATTTGACAGTGAAAAGGGATTGGTAATGAATTAATATTGATCAGATGACTTTCAATCAGGGTTGCCAACCTGAAAAATAAAACCAAGTGCCAGGTCGTTAATCGGAAATGGACGTCTTTCATTTTATAGACTTTGTGATTTTCAATGAATTAGACTAATAGTTGATTGCCAAAATTGCCTAAACAATTTGAAAATATAAGTAGTAGTGTTTTCTTTGTTTATTTGTTTTTTTTCCAGAAGAAATTATCTCAATCTTAATTGAACGATTTTCAAGTTCGAAGCGTTTTTCAGTTGCGCATTGGATTCGTTGATTATTTTTCATTCCTTCGAGGAACATTCTATTTAATAGTTTTATTTTTAGATATTCTGATCTGATTGGATTTTCTGCCGTTGATATCTTTCATTCCGCGTACACACACACACACACACACACACATATATATATATATGTGTGTGTGTGTGTGTGTGAAGAAAGAGAGAGAGAGAGAGAGAGAGAGAGAGAGAGAGAGAGAGAGAGAGAGAGTAGAAAGAAAAAATGAACATTAGAGAGAGAGAGAGATATGTTAGATTCAAACAGTATGAGAGATACGAACAGTCTGAAATATCTAAAAAGACAGTCAGACTGTTTGACAGATGTAAACAGACTGTCAAATTGACAGAGAGCTAGAGAGAAAAAGATAGATATAGAAAGATGTTGTATATTCTCATACATGATCTACAAACGTCAATAAACAAACGAAACACACTTCTTTATAAAAATATATCGCTCTCATTTTATTCTCGAGAGGGCCCACTGTTGGTTGTTAGTTTGAGAGATAGATGGAGAGACATATACTCAGACAGAGGAATTCTTCTTGTCCCATAACCCGTATCATCAGAGAGGCCTTTGATCGGCTGCGTGTCCCTTGCTCGACTTCCGATTCTCTGCACTCTCTCTAAATCGGACCTGCCAACCCTGACCACTGCCATCGCCCTTTTGACTAATCACAACGTGACAGCTTGTCAGAGCACACGGGGTCACTTGGAACGAACCGAAAATCCATGTCATATGTTATATAACACAGAATGTAAAAGATATGAACAGCTTGTAATTGCTAGAAAGACGATTGAAACTCTAACATCGAAATGAATGGACGTCTTTTTCGTTGCTCCCTGAGAATGGAAGATTTTACACTAAATAAGGAAAGTGAAGGTTTTTATTTATTTATTTATTCATTTATTCATTATTTGTATCATATTCTCTATTCATCTAGAATTATATATGAATTATATATATATATATATATATATATATATATATATATATATATATATATATATATATCTTGATTATGTATAAATTTATCACTGATTCATTTATAAAAAGAGTTAGTTATATAACCTCATCTCAAGAAAATTATCACTATTGATATTAAATTTAAGGGGCAAGTTGCTGAACTTTATCTATTTATTCATTTATATTTTAACAGTTCTATTTCTAACAATTCAATTTAGCATATGACAACAAAGTTAAACGGTTCCAATTATAAGTGGCAGTTCAATGAAACATCAGTCATTTGTTTACACACATCTAAATGATCTAACATTTCTATTTCTAACAATTCAATATAGCCTAAGTCCTTTGTTTCTACTCAGTTTAAACGTCAAAAAGTTATATTTGTCCCATAGAATGGATCCTTTCGGGTGCAACTACTCCGGGTCAAAGTGGATTTGGGAGCAATGGCAATGAAGAGGTTCTTAGCATTCCCCAAAGCTTCAGCTTTACTGGAGCCTCACCATTGGGTGCAGTTTAGATGGTTGTTTGGTTTGGTTTTATGGCATAGCAACCTTTGAAGGTTATTTTATGCCAAATCCATTTTTATACAAATAATCAGTTCTATTTCAAACAATTCAGTTTAGTATGAGTACACTGTTTATTTATCAGACATTTCTATTTCAAGCTATTCAGTTTAGTCATACAGTTCTATTTCAAACTGTTCAGTTTAGCATAAGTATGAAGTTAGTTCTATTTGACACATATAGGACTCTATCAGGTGCTACCATTCCGGGCCAGAGTGGACCTGGGAGCAATGGCAAAGAAGGAGTGCTCCGTATTCCACAAAGCTCCAGCATCACAGGAGCCTCACCATCAGATCGTTTAGTGTTATACAGGACACTCATTGGGGCAAGTCTTACCCCTCTGCAGAGGTGCAGTCGCTGTATTTTAAGGCCCTAGCCGACGGGGCAAAGGTGTAGTTTAGTGTCATATCCAAGATGATCATTGGTCATGGCTCTTACTAATCAGCAGAGATGCGATCGTTGTATCCTATAACCTTTGCTGAATTATTAGTGTTTATTTACAATATTGAATTGATACCAAAACTGCATTATCTAGATTAAAAAAAGTTAGCTTCAATAATCTCATCATAATAAAATTAACTATATTATATTCAACTTAAGTATATATTTGGGGTCTAGCAAATACACCCACCCAGGCCGAATTTCTGCTACATGGGATGGATAGCAGATGGCATACGCCTCCATTTGAACGCAGAAAAAACAGAATCAAAGGGGCAACATCTCCACACTAAACGGTGACCATCTGAAACTTGTGGACAAGTTCACCTACCTCGTGAACAGCGACTCATCAACCGAAAAGGACATCAACACATGACTAGCAAAGACATGGACAACTATCGAGAGGCTGCCGGTGATCTGGAAGTCAAACCTGTCCGAAAAAAAAAAAAAACGCAGTTTTTTCCAAGCAGCGATCGTATCAATACTGCTACATGGATGCACCACGTGGAAGCTGACAAAGCGTGTGAAGAAAAAGCTTGACGGCAATTATACAAGAATGCTACGAGCTGTATCGAACAAGTCTTGGAGGTGACACCCCACAAAATAGCAGTTATACGGCCACCTACCACCCATCACGAAAACCATCCAAATTAGACGAACCAGACATATGGGACACTGCTGGAAAAGTAATGACCTACTCATAAACGAAGTACTCCTGTGGACCCCTTCACATGGACTAGCAAAGTTTAGGCGACCAGGTAGATTTTATCCCCAGAAAATCTGTTTGCTGATTCAGGATGTAGCCTGGAAGACCTGCCGAGAGCGATGGACGATAGAGACGAGTGGCAAGAGAGGGTCAGGGAAATCCGTGCTGGTAGCATGACATGATGATGATGATGATTACTGTACTTCATAATTTATTTATTCATATTTCAGCAATATATAAAGAGAGGGACGAAGACTTTGGACCTAGTTATCTATGTTTTCTTTTAATTTTTTTAATTTACATAAAATTAATTTCATAACAGTTACTATTCACCTCCTTACCGTCCATTAAAATAAGAAATTAAATTATGTTAAATTTATTCATTCCTTTTTATTTTATCATATTTACCAACCCCTCCGCTCGGGCAGGATATGACATAAGGTCAGTTTTTTAAGCGGTGTTTAACAGGTTTGAATTCAGAGTTTTCCTTCTCCTAGACTAGTTGCCTCACCAAGGCTGAAGAACCTAGTCTGCCCTACTATTTACCCATAGCTGTAGGGAGAATAATTGGATTCATACCTTTCCCAAGGGTATTAGGGCAATGTGAAATGCAATCAGTCTCGTCCAGGATTTGAACTCTTGACACCGTGTTACTTTCCTGCGACGATAACCATTACATACGCGCACCTCCTTTTTATTTTATCGAGTTTTTAGATAGATTATCCATGACTATATATATATATAAGACGCACAAAATCCTCTGGGATTTTGAGATACAAACGGATCCCCTAATCTCGTCAGATGTCCAGACCTTATAATAATCAACGAAAGAAAAAAAAGAGAACTTGCAAAATCGTGGCCTTCGCTGTCCCGGCTGACCACAGCACAACAATTATCTTCTGTTACAGTCCTACCAATGCTAGAGAGAAAACGGACCTCATCACCTTCTACAACGAGCTATCCTCTCTTGTCCTTTGCATTCCTCAACACAACGTTTAAAACATCGGTGAACGCACCAATGCTCAAATAAAAAAAGACGAAAATAACAAATACTGCAGATGCATCTCGTCAAACAGAAATGAGGAACCTCTAACAAACAGAACATATATATATAGTTAAATTATATATATATCTATAGTCATCCACAGACAGATCTGTTTCGTTCTATCAAAACTCATCCGTGTGGCTAGACAGTATCTCCCCGTAGCTGGGATCGAAACCAAGTTGACTCAAACGTCAAGCCAAAGCTTCTAACCATTTAGCCATGAGGAGATATTAGCTGCGAAGTAAATTTTAAACGGTTATGAATCACAATTACTATTGTTTACATACATCCGTTCAAACGGCCGCTGAGATCTCAATTCAAATACGAAGAGACTTACAAAGGCGCTAATGGCAACAC
Source organism: Sepioteuthis lessoniana (assembly GCA_963585895.1). Taxonomy (NCBI): domain Eukaryota; kingdom Metazoa; phylum Mollusca; class Cephalopoda; order Myopsida; family Loliginidae; genus Sepioteuthis; species Sepioteuthis lessoniana. The sequence goes on from OY757944.1 coordinate 4,305,953, forward strand.
GATTACTTCTTCGCTAGAGAACTCGACCCTACGGGGGTAGGGGAGTATATATATATATATATATATATATATATATATATATATATTAATGTAACTGTATTTTTCTTTTATTTGTCAGATCTTATTATGTTATTTTACTTGAAATATAGGAGAATCCTCTCGAGTTCTAGTATTCATTTCTACCGTTTTTACAATTATTTTTTCGCAATTTTGATATTAATAGTAGTAATGATGATGCTAGGCAACCAGACCTTGTGATGGGCGCAAAAAAAAGCAAAAAGACAAAAAAAAAGAACCTGCCGAATAATGAACTTTGCTGTACGGTAGAACCCAGGGTAAAATTTAAAGAAAGCGAAAAAAAAAAAAAAGAGAGAAAGAGATAAATATCTAAACCCTGCGAGAGAACTTGAAAGACGGTGGAAAATGAAAGTGACGGTGATACCATTAGTAATTGGTGTACTTGGAACTATCCACAAAAGTCTGATAAAAGGAGTGGAAGACTTAAAAATAACAGGACAAGCATCCTGACTAAAGTATTATTAAGATCAGCCAGAATACTGAGAAGAGTCCAGGAGACTTGAGGAGACTTGCTGTTGTTCAAACCCTCGTGAGAAACCATCAGCAAACACTGGAGTGAAAAAATTATCGAAATAATAATAATAACAAGCTGTGAAACATGAAAGTAACGATTGTGCCAATTGTGATTGATGCGTTATGCACAATAACTAAAGGATTGGAAGTTGGCAGACGGGTAGAGACTATCCAAACGACAGCATTGCTAAGAACGGCCAGAATCTTGAGACGATTCCTGTAGACTTGAGGAGACTTGCTGTCACTCAAACTCCAGTGAAAAATCATCAGCTAACACTGATGTGAAAAACTCTAAAGGAGTAAATGATAAGCCAAAGCAGCAAATTGGCACTAAAGGAGTATAAGACAACTGGGTGGTCAAAATGATCCACTGGGAATTGTGCAAGAAATTTTAATTTGATCATACGAACAAATGGTACATGCATAACCCAGAATCTTTCCTGTAAAATGAGAAGCACAAACTCTCTTGGGAGTTTGAGATACAAATAGATCACCTAATCTCAACAGACGACCAGACCTTATAATTATCAAAAAATAAAGAGAACTTGCAAAATTGTGGACTTCGTTGTCCCGGATGACCACAGCACCTCAATCATCTTCTGTTATTGTCTTACCAATGCTAGAGAGAAAACGGACTTCATCACCTTTTACAGCGAGCCATCCTCTCTTGTCCTTTGCATTCCTCAACACAACGTTCAAATCATCGGTGAACGCACCAATGCTCAAATAGATAAATATAAAAAGAACAAATACTGTTGATCCATCACGTCAAACAGAAACGATGAAAATCTAACAAACAAAAAAATATATTCGAGGTCAGATCAATAAGATTAGAAACACGGTAGAAGATACACAATCTCGAATAGCGTAACAGACAGTTGATGAAGTCAGTAAAAGAAAGAGCATCTCGAGAGATAAAGTAAAAGCTGCCAGCCACAAAGAACGAATATGGATGTGGAAAGAACATTTGAAGAATCTGCTAGGAAACTCCCCCAAAGAAACGGATAAACCTATCACAAAAATTATTGATAACAAACTGGACTTTAAACAAGGAAAGTTTATTCAAGAAGAACTCAACGTAGTACTAACAAAAATAAAAAAAACCCAGAAAAGTTGCCGGCCATGATGAAATACACCCTGAAGTATAGAACACAAGGAAATTTGACGATATACTGCTTCGACACTGTAACTCCAGAATCCACAAGAATTACTGAGGTACAACTCTTACTTCCATAGCAGTCAAGATTTATAAAGCGCTGCTTCTAAATGACAATCAGAAATTGATAAAATTCTTTGGAAGATCAAAATGGTTATCGAATAAACCGATCAACAACATCACAGATTCGGAAAATCCGTTGAATCATTGAAAGAAATAGTGCAAAAAATTTCGAGATGACACCCTTGTTCGTAGATTTCTGCAAGTCATCTGATTCTATTCACAGGGGAAAGATGGAACAAATACTTCAAGCGTATGAATCTGTCACAACCGAAATAATGCTCTATAGTAACACAAAAATCAAAGGTTCACTCACCGAATGGAGACTCAAACTTCTTGATATTGTCGCTGGTGTTCTACAATCGGATACGTTAGCCCTGTATCTGTTCATAATCTGCCTAGACTACGTACATCGAACATCAATAGATTTAATGAAAATATGGCATTTATGACTTATCGGTTCTGGCAAATACACCTACCTTTGCCTAACCTTGCAGAATATTCAGGAGAAAGCACCAGGTGTCAATGCAGACAAAAAAGGGTACATGTGTTTTCATCAAAAAGGACACATCTCCACCCTAAATGACCGTTCTATGAAAACTGTACACAATTTCAAGAACCTCGGTAGCTGCATTTCATCGACTGAAAGTGACATCAATATATGCCAAGCAAAAGAATGAACTACTATCGATTGGTTATCTATCATATGGAAGTCTAACCTATCTGATAAAATAAAACGCAAGTAGTAGCTATGTCAGTTCTACTGTATGGATGCACCACATGGACCCTGATGAAACATATTGAGAGAAAGCTTGACGGGAAGTGCACAAGAAAGGTACAAGCTATATAGAACAAATCCTGGAAGCAATATCCCACGAAACAGCAGCTGAACAGCCACCTACCTCCTATCTCTAAAACCATTCAAATAAGACGAACAAGGCATGCAAGACACTGCTGGAGAAGCAAGGACGAACTCATAAGTGACGTTTTTTAATGGACCCCTTCTCATGGACATGCCATTGTTGGACGACCAACAAGAACTTACCCACCTCTGTACAGACCCAGGATGTGGTTTAGATAACCTGCCAGGCACAATGGATGATTGGGATGAATGGTCAGAGAAAGTCAGAGAAACCCTTGTTAGCTACGCGACTTGATGTTGAAGATATAAGGAAATATATTTCGGAGTTAATTCCTAAACGAAACCGAGCACTTCTCTTCACCCTACACCTACGGTCTGTCCTATTTCATTAATAGTAGGTCAGACTGTATTCTTTAGCCTTCGTAAGGTGACATAGGAGAAGAAAAAACAACTCTGAATTCAAAACTGATGAGTATTGCAGAGGAGAATATGAGACACAATTTTGAACACGCACAGGTAGAGCTCGACACAGCACTTCACTTTATGTTTACATATATTTTTAAAATAAAATAAACAGATCGAGTTGGTCACATGAACACCAAAATAAATAAATTACTAAGGTAAATATTTTCCAAGACTAGAGTTTACTCTTAGGTATGGTTTGGTTTTATAGCATATCAACTCTTGTGGGTTAATTAATGCCAAATCGTTTTTGCACATGTAAATTAAATATATGTTTTCTTAACACATTTTGTAGATAACATTTTTAAACGAACCGAAGCTCAAATTTTTTTCACGCAGTCAAATTGTTTCACTGACTTCTATCTGATACGAATAATTTTATTTACTATTTGTTATGGTACCCAACCTGCGGACTGTAATGAACACTTCCTGTTGCCATTAATCATCATCATCATCGTCATCATGTCATGCTGCTCGCACGGATATCTCTGACCCTCTTTCGCCAATTCTCCCTATCATTCATCGCCTCTGGCAGGTCTTCAGGGCTACATCCCGTATCCTCACATAGCTGCTGTATGTATGTTCGAGCTGGTCGTCCTGCTTTTGCTCGACCATATGTGGAGGTCCATAGGAGTACATCACTTATGAGCTCGTCCCTTGTTCTCCAGCAGTGTCCTGCATGTCTGGTCCATCTAACTTGGATAGTTTTCGTGATGGGAGGCAAGTGGCCGTATAGTTGGTGCCTTGTGGGGTGTTACCGACAGAACTTGTTCAATATTGCTTGCAACATTCTAGTGTAATTGCCGTCTAGTTTCTTCTCCAGCCGTTTAGGTTTCTTTGTTTAATGGCATATCAACCTTCGTGGGTTATTTAATGCCAGAGCCATTCTCCTAGAAGAACAGTGGTTCCAGCCGTTTAGTTAGCGTCCAAATAGTGCATCCATATAGCAGTATCGATACGACCGCTGCCTGGAAGAAACTTGGTTTTTTGCCCGTACGCTTTCAAGGATTCTACGGATGGTAAAGATTTGTGAGGTCGTGGATCTATTTCTTCGGAAGCCATTTTGGTTTTTCCTTAGTATGTTGTCGATTTTGGGTTCTATGCGGTTTCGTAGTAGGGCATTGTAAATTTTGGCTGCTTTGGATGTAAGTGTTATACCTCGGTAGTTCTTGGCTAATCCGAGGTCACCTATTTTAGGGAAGGGGAGGATGCATTCGTTTATCCATCTGTCTATCGGATTTTGATTATAGAAAAAAAAATTGCCATTAATACCGGGAGAATATTCATCTCGGTGTTGAGTTCTCTCCAGCCTAACACTCTAGCAGTCAGACTGACATTCAACATCTTTTTACCTCTGTTGAATAATACTTTCATTAATATACTTTGTTCCACGTAAACCCGAGTTCGTGTTTTTCTTCCGGACCCTTTACTGGTCCACAACACTATTAATCATTTATTTGGATATATTTGAATGTTTTCAAGTATTTCTATTTATCACTAACAATCCAGTCATTTGCTGAAACACAATTAAATGATTAAACAGTTCTATTTCTAACACTTCAATTTAGCATAAGTCAACAAAGTTAAATGCTTCCAAGCATTGCTATGTGTCACTAATAATTCAATTTAACATCAGTTATTTGTTTCCACAAACAGTTCTATTTCAAACAAATCAATTTCACGCATGCTATTTATTTTCACTCTATCTAAATTATAAACAGTTCTATTTGACCCATAGATAGGACCCTAGTAAGTGCTACCACTCCAGACCAGGATAAAGCTGGGAGCGATGGCAATGGAGGGATACCCTGTAGTTCTCAAAAATCCATCATTACAGGAGCCTAACCATCGGATTGTTTTTGGTCATATCGAGGAAACTTGTGGCGGGGGGGGGGAGGTTGCTTACCTCTCGGTAAAGATGCAGTTGGTATATTCTAGAGCCGCAGCCACCTGCGGAAAGAGTCACATCAAGAGTACTTATTAAAGGTGACCGTGGTGTAATGGTTATCGTCATTGGAAATGGACACGGCGACACGAGTTCAAATCCTGGACGAGAATGATTGCATTTCACATAGCACTAATACACTTGGAAAAATTATTAATCCAATTATTCTCCCTCCAGATATGGGTAAATAGTAGGAAAGACTGGGATCTTCAGCCTTGGTAAGGCAACAAGTCCAGGAGAAGGAAAACTCTGAATTCAAACCTGTTAAACACCGCTTAAAAATTGGTTTGGTTTCTTTGTTTAATGGCATATCAACCTTTGTAGGTAATTTAATGCCATAGCTATTCTTCTTGAAGAAAAGTAGTGGTACTATTTAACCCCTAGCTGGTAGGATAAGGGGGTTCATACCTTACCTAAGGGTATTTGCCCGAAAGTGAACGTAATAGCGCGACTGGAGTACGAACTCGCGTATTACGATTCCGCAGTCCATCGCGTTAACCATTACACCACGAGGACACCCCACTTAAATTTGACCTTGTGTCATATCCTGCCCGATTGAAGGGGTTGGTAAATAGGATTAAAGTATATAACGGAAAAGTTGATATTGATTATCTTTACACTAGAACTTGCTCCTTTTATGAAAGTGCATTGTAAATTTTTGAGAAAAACTATTGCCAAAAAAAAAAAAAAGCCAAAAAACAGAATGCCAGTATTCTTGAAAATAGAAACTGATCAACACAGCCATGAATAAAAACAAAATAGAAAAAAATTCCATTACTCATAATATGTGCTAACAAATGAAAATATTGGATATCAAAAAATAAAATTAAACGAATGGATATGCTTTGGTATTAGAAAACATTTTGTAGCATTTCAACTCTTATACCAAATATATTACAAAATAAACTTTCCTTTAAAAAAAACAAACGTTTCAACGATAAACTGAAGGCAAAATGAGTCGATAAGAAATACAGAAGAATTTGCGACTAAGAAATAACCCTAATGGTCTAATCAACTTTTCATCTCTCACTCTTTCACCCACGCTCTCTCTCTCTCTCTCACTCTCTCTCTCTCTCTCTGCATATATATATATATATATATATATATATATATATATTGGAAACAAGAGTGAGTTCAAGTCTCATTGAGTACACCATCAAAAAAGCCTTGTGCCACACATGTTCACGAAAGCAACAAACTGGAAACATACATACATATATATAACACAAATGTAAGAACAAAATAAATAAATTCAAATATACAAATCGCTTCGTGGATCTTCCTATTTTAAAATATATCCTTTTCTTTTTTGGACCAACAACCATCTTTATATATATATATATATATATATATATATATATATATATATATATATATATATATATGTACACAATTCATAATAATAGTATATATATATATATATATATATATATATATATATATATATATATATATATATATATATTATGATTAATTGCTTTTTTATATCTGAAGGGGCATTCACTTTTAAAGTTGAGGGGACAGGAGTTATTTAGATTATGATTAATTGTTTTTTTTTTCTAAAAGGGACATTCACTTTTAAAGTTAAGGGCACCGGATTTATTTAGATTATGATTAATGGCTTTTTTATATCTGAAGGGGCATTCACTGTTAAAGTTGAGGGGACAAGGGTTATTTAGATTATGATTAATTGCTTTTATTATATCTAAAAGGGACATTCACTTTTTAAGTTGAGGGTACTGGATTTATTTAGATTATGATTAATTGCTTTTTTATATGTGAAGGGGCATTCACTTTTTAAGTTGAGGGTCTAGGTGTTATTTAGATTATGATTAATTGCTTTTTTATATCTGAAGGGGCATTCACTTTTAAAGTTGAGGGGACAGGAGTTATTTAGATTATGATTAATTGCTTTTTTATATCTGATGGGGCATTCACTTTTAAAGTTGAGGGGACAGGAGTTATTTAAATTATGATTAATTGCTTTTTTATATCTGAAGGGGCATTCACTTTTTAAGTTGAGGGTACAGGTGTTATTTAGATTATGATTAATTGCTTTTTTATATCTGAAGGGGCATTCACTTTTTAAGTTGAGGGTACAGGTGTTATTTAGATTATGATTAATTGCTTTTTTATATCTGAAGGGGCATTCACTTTTAAAGTTGAGGGGACAGGAGTTATTTATATTATGATTAATTGCTTTTTTATATCTGAAGGGGCATTCACTTTTAAAGTTGAGGGGACAGGAGTTATTTATATTATGATTAATTGCTTTTTTATATCTGAAGGGGCATTCACTTTTAAAGTTGAGGGGACAGGAGTTATTTATATTATGATTAATTGCTTTTTTATATCTGAAGGGGCATTCACTTTTAAAGTTGAGGGGACAGGAGTTATTTAGATTATGATTAATTGCTTTTTTATATCTGATGGGGCATTCACTTTTAAAGTTGAGGGGACAGGAGTTATTTATATTATGATTAATTGCTTTTTTATATCTGAAGGGGCATTCACTTTTTAAGTTGAGGGTACAGGTGTTATTTAGATTATGATTAATTGCTTTTTTATATCTGAAGGGGCATTCACTTTTTAAGTTGAGGGTACAGGAGTTATTTAGATTATGATTAATTGCTTTTTTATATCTGAAGGGGCATTCACTTTTTAAGTTGAGGGTACAGGAGTTATTTAGATTATGATTAATTGCTTTTTTTTATATCTGAAGGGGCATTCACTGTTAAAGTTGAGGGGACAGGAGTTATTTAGATTATGATTAATTGCTTTTTTATATCTGAAGGGGCATTCACTTTTTAAGTTGAGGGTACAGGAGTTATTTAGATTATGATTAATTGCTTTTTTATATCTGAAGGGGCATTCACTTTTTAAGTTGAGGGGACAGGTGTTATTTAGATTATGATTAATTGCTTTTTTTTATATCTGAAGGGGCATTCACTGTTAAAGTTGAGGGGACAGGAGTTATTTAGATTATGATTAATTGCTTTTTTATATCTGAAGGGGCATTCACTTTTAAAGTTGAGGGGACAGGAGTTATTTAGATTATGATTAATTGCTTTTTTATATCTGAAGGGGCATTCACTTTTAAAGTTGAGGGGACAGGAGTTATTTATATTATGATTAATTGCTTTTTTATATCTGAAGGGGCATTCACTTTTTAAGTTGAGGGGACAGGAGTTATTTAGATTATGATTAATTGCTTTTTTATATCTGAAGGGGCATTCACTTTTAAAGTTGAGGGGACAGGAGTTATTTATATTATGATTAATTGCTTTTTTATATCTGAAGGGGCATTCACTTTTAAAGTTGAGGGGACAGGAGTTATTTAGATTATGATTAATTGCTTTTTTATATCTGAAGGGGCATTCACTTTTTAAGTTGAGAGTACAGGTGTTATTTAGATTATGATTAATTGCTTTCTTATATCTGAAGGGGCGTTCACTTTTTAAGTTGAGGGTACAGGTGTTATTTAGATTATGATTAATTGCTTTTTTTTATATCTGAAGGGGCATTCACTTTTAAAGTTGAGGGGACAGGAGTTATTTCGATTATGATTAATTGCTTTCTCATATCTGAAGGGGCATTCACTTTTTAAGTTGAGGGGACAGGAGTTATTTATATTATGATTAATTGCTTTTTTATATCTGAAGGGGCATTCACTTTTAAAGTTGAGGGGACAGGAGTTATTTATATTATGATTAATTGCTTTTTTATATCTGAAGGGGCATTCACTTTTAAAGTTGAGGGGACAGGAGTTATTTATATTATGATTAATTGCTTTTTTATATCTGAAGGGGCATTCACTTTTTAAGTTGAGGGGACAGGAGTTATTTAGATTATGATTAATTGCTTTTTTATATCTGAAGGGGCATTCACTTTTTAAGTTGAGGGGACAGGAGTTATTTAGATTTTGATTAATTGCTTTTTTATATCTGATGGGGCATTCACTTTTTAAGTTGAGGGTACAGGTGTTATTTAGATTATGATTAATTGCTTTTTTATATCTGAAGGGGCATTCACTTTTTAAGTTGAGGGTACAGGTGTTATTTAGATTATGATTAATTGCTTTCTTATATCTGAAGGGGCATTCACTTTTTAAGTTGAGGGTACAGGTGTTATTTAGATTATGATTAATTGCTTTTTTATATCTGAAGGGGCATTCACTTTTTAAGTTGAGGGTACAGGTGTTATTTAGATTATGATTAATTGCTTTCTTATATCTGAAGCAGCATTCACTGTTAAAGTTGAGCGGACAGGTGTTATTTAGATTATGATTAATTGCTTACTTATATCTGAAGGGGCATTCACTTATTAAGTTGAGGGGACAGGAGTTATTTAGATTATGATTAATTGCTTTCTCATATCTGAAGGGGCATTCAGTTTTTAAGTTGAGGGGACAGGAGTTATTTATGTTATGATTAATTGCTTTCTTATATCTGAAGGGGCATTGACTTTTAAAGTTGACGGTACAGGTGTTATTTATATTATGATTAATTGCTTTCTTATATCTGAAGCAGCATTCACTGTTAAAGTTGAGGGGACAGGTGTTATTTAGATTATGATTAATTGCTTTTTTATATCTGAAGGGGCATTCACTTTTTAAGTTGAGGGTACATGTGTTATGTAGATTATGATTAATTGCTTTTTTATATCTGAAGGGGCATTCACTTTTTAAGTTGAGGGGACAGGAGTTATTTATATTATGATTAATTGCTTTCTTATATCTGAAGGGGCATTGACTTTTAAAGTTGACGGTACAGGTGTTATTTAGATTATGATTAATTGCTTTTTTATATCTGAAGGGGCATTCACTTTTAAAGTTGAGGGGACAGGAGTTATTTAGATTATGATTAATTGCTTTTTTATATCTGAAGCAGCATTCACTGTTAAAGTTGAGGGTACTGGTGTTATTTAGATTATGATTAATTGCTTTTTTATATCTGAAGGGGCATTCACTTTTAAAGTTGAGGGGACAGGTGTTATTTAGATTATGATTAATTGCTTTTTTATATCTGAAGGGGCATTCACTTTTTAAGTTGAGGGGACAGGTGTTATTTAGATTATGATTAATTGCTTTCTTATATCTGAAGCGGCATTCACTTTTAAAGTTGAGGGGACAGGTGTTATTTAGATTATGATTAATTGCTTTTTTATATCTGAAGGGGCATTCACTTTTTAAGTTGAGGGTACAGGTGTTATTTAGATTATGATTAATTGCTTTTTTATATGTGAAGGGGCATTCACTTTTAAAGTTGAGGGTACAGGTGTTATTTATATTATGATTAATTGTTTTTTTATATCTGAAGGGGCATTCACTGTTAAAGTTGAGGGGACAGGAGTTATTTAGATTATGATTAATTGCTTTTTTTATATCGGAAGGGGCATTCACTTTTAAAGTTGAGGGGACAGGAGTTATTTATATTATGATTAATTGTTTTTTTTATATCTGAAGGGGCATTCACTGTTAAAGTTGAGGGGACAGGAGTTATTTAGATTATGATTAATTGCTTTTTTTATATCTGAAGGGGCATTCACTTTTAAAGTTGAGGGGACAGGAGTTATTTAGATTATGATTAATTGCTTTTTTATATGTGAAGGGGCATTCACTTTTTACGTTGAGGGGACAGGAGTTATTTAGATTATGATTAATTGCTTTTTTACATCCGATGGGGCATTCACTTTTAAAGTTGAGGGGACAGGTGTTATTTAGATTATGATAAATGCTTTTTTATATCTGAAGGGGCATTCCCTTTTAAAGTTGAGGGGACAGGAGTTATTTAGATTATGATTAATTGCTTTTTTTATATCTGAAGGGGCATTCACTTTTAAAGTTGAGGGGACAGGTGTTATTTAGATTATAATTAATTGCTTTTTTATATCTGAAGGGGCATTTACTTTTAAAGTTGAGGGTACATATATGTATATGGGGGAGGGTAAAAAGTAGGGCAGACAGCGCAATTAATTAGAGATCAGGCAAACAGTCAAAGAGGAAAACTTTGAATTTGAACCTATTAATATCCTCTTAAAACAACCTTGCGTCACATCCTGCAAGTTCCCGGGAGTTGGTAAATGAATACACTCACACACACGGAGACATGCACACACATACACACACACATATACACACGCGCACGTACATATATATCTACCAGTTTGAAGGGTCCCGTGAGTCTAGCCACACTGATAATTTGCGATACAACGAAGCAGTCTGACTATGGATAACAATATATATATATATATATATATATATATATATATATATATATATATATATATTGATACGTGGGGTAGAAAATAGGAGAAATATATTTTTTATGTACATTACCAATGTGTTTTATTTGTCCTTATTTTTCCGAGACGAAGAATAAAGTTGGGAAGGAGAGGCGCCAAGCATACCCTTTTTAATCACGCATGATTTGCTTGGTAGTTCACGAGGCTAAAAGAGGAAGAGAAAAGAAAAAAAGACGATGGCAAAAATGGAATTGCAAAGTCAACCCCTTTCTACTATTTATCCATCTCAGCTAGCCTTGAACTCTTAGAGTGATCTTTGGGTGACCTTACCAGCCACATGTCCAGCTCAGTAGAGAGACCCATTTTCGGCAGTGGCAAAGTGACAATAGTAGTAGCGGTCCTGACTTCGAGGCGTCAACATCCATCCAAGAGCTCCGTTTCAATACACCCGAAATGTGACTGAGAAAAAAAAGCAGAAACCTAACTCCTCGTGGCACTTAAGTTCAAGCTTCTTCAGGAAAAAAAAAGAACGAAAGAAAAAAGGAAAGAAAGAAAAAAAGAACGAAAGAACGAAAGAAAAAAAGAACGAAAGAAAAAAAGATTATTAACAAGTCCTAAACCCTCAGTGAGTTTCATATTTCTTTTGCCTCTATGTGTCTACCTTGCAAATCTGTTTGAGTTGTGATTCGTCTCGGACTTCATATATACATAGTAACGTTAGTTTTCCATCCCCTTTTGTTCTTAAAGCCTTTTTTATTCTTATTTTTCCCTCAGTGAGTTGTTAATGTTATAATAAATTTTGTTGTTAAATCTTCAAATTGTGTTATGTAGGTTTTGTGAGTACTTGTCACTTATTCTGCTGTGATTTATCGAGAGTCTTCGAGTGGAGTAATTCCCTTCCCATAGTTCACCTTTTTTTATCGAACCTTGGGACATTCTCGCAATTTTATATATTCTTTTTTATTATTCTCGTTACGTGCCTGTTTTCGCAGTCCCAATGAAAGCCGGTTTGTAACAATATATATATATATATATATATATATATATATATATATATATTGACATATATGCATAGACAAAAATAGATTTGAACCAACTGATGAATTGACTGTGATAGATAGATAGATAGATAGATAGATAGATAGATAGATAGATAGATAGATAGATAGATAGATGTGAACTGACTGAGATCGATAGATTTGAACTGATAGATAGATAGATAGATAGATAGATAGATAGATAAGAACAAACTTAGATAGATAGATAGATAGATAAGAACAAAGATAGATACATTTGAACTGATAGATTGGTAGATAGATATTCGCAAAAATAGATAGATAGATAGATAAGAATGGAATAAAATAGATAGATAGATAGATTTTACCTTAGATATTAACATACTGAGATAGATAGATAGATAGATAGATAGATAGATATAAATAGACAAAGATAGATAGATAGATATAGAGACTGAGATAGATAGATATAAAAGGGATTGATAAATATATGCATAAATCAATTCAGATAGATAGATAGATAAATAGATAGATAGATAGATAGATAGATAGATAAGAACAAACTTAGATAGATAGATAGATAGATAAGAACAAAGATAGATACATTTGAACTGATAGATAGATAGATAGATTGATAGATATTCGCAAAAATAGATAGATAGATAGATAGATAGATAAGAATGGAATAAAATAGATAGATAGATTTTACCTTAGATATTAACATACTGAGATAGATAGATAGATAGATAGATAGATAGATATAAATAGACAAAGATAGATAGATAGATATAGAGACTGAGATAGATAGATATAAAAGGATTGATAGATATATGCATAAATCAATTCAGATAGATAGATAGATAGATAAATAGATAGATAGATAGATAGATAGATATCGCAAAATTTTTATTGAACACAACAATTACATTTTGCACTCGAAGAATTTGCATTTGAAGCCATTCAGTGCATTTCACGTCTTTCCAAGTTTCAGAATTAAAAGAAAAATACAGGAATGAAACACTGATTTGCCACATGACAAGCGTTTATTGAAAGAAGGAAAAAAGAAAATCAATTGGATATTTTGAATTTTGTTGAAGATGAAAATAAATCTGCAATCGCTTGGGAATTTGGTAGAGGCAGGAGTTAGGCATTTATTTCGGTCAATCGAATATATGTAATATTTATACATATAAATACATGTAAATATGTATATATATATATATATACATACGTATACGTATATACATATATATATACATATAGAAATATACATATGCGTACATAGATATAAACATATTTATTTTCATAAATATATATACATAAAGAGGTATCAATACAAATATACTCACATATACATATATATATATATATATATATATATATATACATGAATATGCATATATATATATATATATATATATATGAACGTAAATATATATATATATATATATATACATATAAATATACTTATATACGTGCATATATATACATATAAACAAAAGTAAATACATAAATACATGCATACATACATATGCATACGCATATATATATATATATATATATATATATATGCAGATGATGGCATCCAAGGAAATGAAAAAGCAGACAAAGCTGCAAAAAAAGCTCTTCAAATTGATATGTGCAAATCAAAAATCCCATATACAGATCTAAAACCAACCATAAAGAAATTTATATCAGACAAATGGCAGAAATCATGGGACAATCAGACCCAAAACAAACTCCATGAAATACAAGAAGCTATCGGAGAGTGGCCAACAGGCTACAGAAGTATCAGAAGAGAAGAAGTAATACTTGCCAGATTGCGTATTGGGCACACCCACATTACTCATTCACACCTGTTAAAAGGGGAGGATGCCCCAGTGTGCCCATCATGCAAAGTACAACTCACAACCAAACATATCCTTCTAAATTGTAACAACCTTAAACATATCCGCACTAAATACTATCAAGCAAGAAACCTGAGGGTCATCTTTAAGAATACAAACCCTGAAAACATTTTTAATTTTCTAAAAAAAAGCAACTTTTTCAGCAAGATATAACCAAACATCTCTATAGAACCACTACTTTAATGACTGAAATTCAAAATAACCTTTTTGGCATTAAATGACCCACAGGGGTTGATATGCCGTTAAACAAAACTCAAACTCAAATACATATAAACATATATATATATTTTGACAGCATTTCTTCATTGATACATATTTCATTGAACATAATAGACATTTTTTGTCTACGTATTTTTTGTTAATCCTTTCGAATTGCCGTATTGATCTTAAGATATTCGGCGGGAATTGGTTGATAAGCCTTCCATAATTAATTATTTCCCTGGTACTTTCTGCTCAAATTTAAGCCATCTTCAGGGGAAGATGTATTACAAAAGTGATGTAACTTTTGTACGTACGTTACTACTTTGTAAGAATGAGCGTTTGTACTGTTGTATTGTGAAGCGTTTACTTTTCAAATTTGTTTCTATAAATAGCGTTGGTAGCAAAGAGACATTCAAGTACATGAGGACTGGTTTCAAAATTAGTTCTGTTAAGTTTGTGTTGTAGGTTCCTAATACGTAGACAAAAAATTTCAATTATGTTCAATCAAATATGTATATATACATATATATATATATACTGTCTGAAATTATTAAGCAGATCACGTAAGCTTCGATAATTCATTTTAGTTTTAAGAATTGTCAGATAGAAAAAAATTATCTGAGACATCAAAACAATTTGTGTGTTGAAATTTAAGCTATTATCAATATGTTTTATAAAAGTTATTGAAGTTATTTGATGTATTATAATAATAAAAATAAGTCATCTGAAATTATTAGCCAAAACCAAATTATCATATTTTACTTAAATAAAAAGATTTTTTTTTAAATCATTAAAAAAGTTACTCAATACTTATAATAGAACATAACACACACATATAATATCTTTGAATCTTTAACATTTTTTATAGTTAACCTTCTTCACAATAACAGCCAGTAATGTATTATACATTGATTTTCTTTTTTTACAGATTCACCGATAGTATTAACTGTTTGTTTTGCTATTAAATTGTTTACCACCTGCATATCGTCTCTCCTGTAAATCTTCACCCTTTAAACTATTCATAAAATCCAACCAAATCAAATCCTATATATTTGATATATATGTATAAAGAGGATTTGGTATTAAATAACCTACAATGGTTAATATACCATAAAACCCAACTAAACCAAATTCTATATATTTAATATATATGTAGAAAGAGGATTTGGCATTAAATAACTTACAATAGTTGATATGCCATAAAACCCAATCAAACCAAATCCTATATATTTAATATATATGTATAAAGAGGATTTGACATTAAATAACCTACAATGGTTGATATGCCATAAAACCCAATCAAATCATATATATTCAATATATATGTATGTAGAGGATTTGGCATTAAATAACCTATAATGGTTGATATGCCATAAAACCCAACTAAACCAAATTATATATATCTAATATATATATGTATAAAGAGGGTTTTTCATTAAATAACCTACAATGGTTGATATACCTTTAAAGCCAACTAAACCAAATCCTATATATTTAATATATATGTATAAAGAGGATTTGGCATTAAATAACCTACAATGGTTGATATGCCATAAAACCCAATCAAATCAAATCATATATATTTAATATATGTGTATAAAGAGGGTTTTTCATGAAATAACCTACAATGGTTGATATGCCATAAAACCCAATCAAATCAAATCATATATATTTAATGTATGTGTATAAAGAGGGTTTTTCATTAAATAACCTACAATGGTTGATATTCCATGAAACAAAATCAAACCAAATCATATATATTTAATATATATGTATGTAGAGGATTTGGCATTAAATAACCAACAATGGTTGATATGCCATAAAACAAAACAAGACCAAACATTCAATTAATAGATAAGTTTAAATGGGAGTTGGTATTAAATAACCTCCAATGGTTTATTTGCCATAATTGCAAACCAAACCAATTCACAAAGTATCTTTACTCCTTCTTTACTCCTTCAATTCCAGCCTTTTTTAAAGATCTGAGTGTTGGTAAAAAAAAGTAGTTGTTTTTCAATTACTCACTTTAGTTTACTTTCATCTCGTCGAATCAAGTTGTTAAAGTCTTTTCCTTTGCTTCGAGTACTGAACTTAATAAGGTTTTCAACAGCGTTTTTTTTTTATTAAAATCTTTCGATGATCTTTACAAAGAACTTTTGAAATCTCCAAAGAGGACATTCTCTATCTTACTATGTTATTTTTCTATTTTTCAGCTGCTCTTTCATCCTTCTTTTTATCCCTCTTCCAACATGTATAATTAAAAAAATAGTTTTTGTAGATTTTCAGTTTTATTATATTTTAGCTTAAAGTTTAAATAAGTTTAATGTCTAACTAACTTTAATCAGTTCATTTTTTGTAAATTCCGAATATCTCATAAACTAAGCATTAGAAAAAGCTGAAGCATTGTCAACATCTTTAATATTATATTCATAACGTTTCGGCCGATGGATCTTCCGGCCTTTTGGTATTTCTCGTCAAACTTAGGCATCTCCATAGAACTTGGAACCGAACCCTCTATTTAATCCACAAGAGTAGATGCTTCTAAATCCGTTAATCATAACCGGGTACAAGGGTTAAGCTGCTGTGTACTCATAACGAATGAATATATATGGAGGTGCCCGTGGTGTAATGGTTATCGTCGTAGGAAATGGACACGGCGACACGAGTTCAAATCCTGGACCAAGCTAATTGCATTTCACATAGCACTAATACCCTTGGGAAAGGTATGAATCCAATTATTCTCCCTCCAGCTATAGGTAAATAGTAGGGCAGACTAGGTTCTTCAGCCTTGATGAGGCAACTAGTCTAGGAGAATGAAAACTCTGAATTCAAACCTGTTAAACTCCGCTTAAAAATTGACCTTGTGTCATATCCTGCCCGAGCGGAGGGGTTGGTAAATATAAATATATACGGAGGAAAAACGACCATCACACTCGGTTATAACAAGATAACTCTCACACTTTATTCTTGAAAGGGGTCAGAGCTGGCGTAAGCGTGAGTGGGACAAACGGACAGAGGGAAACGAATGTAGACTGCCACGTTGACCCATAACTTTTTCTCTTGACCATACTCCGCTCTATGATCTTCAACGCCCTGCTTAACGCTCCTTCTGCTTATCGGCCCGTGTTAAACAACCGGAAGCCCGCTGTCGGCCCTTAGCCCAAGCGTGGTGGCCAGCCACTCGCTAGCGCTCTCTGCAACTGATCAAATCTCTTATTGACCGCAAAGTGAGACTCCAAGACTGAGATTCAGAGTGCCAGTATCGCACGTTGTGATCTACATATATAATTTCATAACACCCACACATTTCCGTTCAATCACATGATTGCTTCTGCTTATTTTCACCGAGGCGTTCTGTGCAGGGAATAACTGATTGACGGCTCGGTCAAGGGTCAATATGCAACAAAATGTATTCCTTGTTATTTTTGTTGTATACTCATAATCATATCAATAACAACGATAATAGTTGGCGACCATAGTAAACGGTGGCCCGAAGGCTCCCTTTCCGATAGCTACTAAACAAGGTGTAGGGGAGGGTGCTACTCCTTTCCCTGGATTGCTCCTCTTTACCCTTGATCCGTACCTTATAACGCTGAGTGTTAAGCAAGGAGGCATCAAGTATCATTTTTTGAGTCTTTGGTATGACTCGACCTGGGATTGAACACGGTCTCCTGGGTCATTGGCGAACATTCTAGCCCTCATGCCAATGCCCGGTACAACAGTAATACAAATAAAAATGCAGGTGGACTCTGTCGTTTTGGATACGAACGGGATTATTAATTTCTGGCTTCGGTCCTTGGCGACACGAGGAGAGAGCCACAAATCATAAAAGCATATGCTAACGATACTCTGCTGCCCCCCCCCTTCGGGTGGTGTATCTTGTGGTGTTTAAGATCTCTGGTGGTAGATATCCGAAAAAAACAAACAAGCGCTACTTCCAACGGTCTTCCTCAACTGCTGTCTTTTCAAAATCCTCAAATTCTCAGGACCATCTCTTCTGGGTATGACGTCATCCACACTACATAACCATTTCCTGTTTGGGGGTTTATAATGACATATGATGATTGTCGTGTCCTTTCTGCGCGGGCGCAAGACTGCACCATCTGACTATGCACCTGGACTAAGGGACCGGAGTAGTTCAAAGCCTTACCAAACTAAATAATGAAATATGATAAACGAAAAATGATTAATATAAAAAAATCATTACCTTAAAATTGTATAACATTTTTACTTGTGATCAGGATTGAACACGCCTGACAAGACGATTTCACAAAGAATTTCTTTAACCAAACACCTGTATCCGCAACGCCATGTTATTACGATTTTTATCGTAGCTCGTATTGCTTATTTTTTTTTCGGTTCAAAGTTTCATGTAGGCTCTCAAGTTCGACAAGAAATACCTGAAAAAGGTCGAAGGATGCACCAGCCAAAACGCTGTGAATGTAACAATAAAGATGAAGACAATACCCCGAATACAATAAAAGATAAAAAAAACAAAACAAAACAATGACATATCATTTAATAAAAATAGTCATTTCAAAACATATCATTGTGTAAAAAAAATATTAAAATCAAGTGATTTTCTCGAAGAAAAGCTTTTCCACTCTCCGCTCTGAGAACTTAAATGCATTCTTAAAATCAAAGAAAGATTGGTTTGGTTTCTTTGTTTAATGGCATATCAACCTTTGTAAGTTATTTAATGCCACAGCTATTCTCCTAGGAGAACAGTAGTGGTACTATTTAACCTATAGCTGGGAGGATAAGGGGGTTCATACCTTTCCCAAGGGTATTTGCCTGAAAGTGAACGTAATAGCGCGACTGCAGTCCATCGCTTTAACCATTACACCACGAGGACACCCTCACTCAAAGAAAGAAAATCCAAAGGTATTTCAGTAAGGAATAATACTTACTGTCTGTTGAGTAAGTGTAGACAAATTCATACTTACTGATGAAATATTTCTTTCTTCACTTATTTATAAAATTTAGGTGGGTTCGAAATTATCTAAAAAAATTGTTGATTTATCTATGAATCTAAATGACTAAGAAATTGTATTTTGAATATTTTTGAAGGGAAAAGTTTTCTAGAATTATTTTAGGTTTTATTCCTTCAAATATTTTGCGGCAAGTCAAATATTGTCGTCAACGAAATTTTAAAAAAAATAGCGCGAAAACACCGATTGGTTAATAAATGAAAAAATCCAATGAAGAAATTACAGCTTCTCGAACCTATAATTTTTTGCTCAAATATGAACACTTTTTTTTGTATGGAAAGCAGTTAAGTTCCCATATATATATATTGCCGTCTAGTTTCTTCTCCAGCCGTTTACTTAGCGTCCCATAAGTGCATCCTTATAGCAGTATCGACACGACCGCTACCTGGAAGAAACTGTGTTTCATTTTATTGGCCAGGTCTGATTTCCATATTATCGAAAGCCTATCGTTAGCTGTCCATGCCTTCGTAAGCCGTGTGTCGATGTCTTTTTCGGTTGATGAGACGCTGCTTCCTAGATAGGTGAATTTGTCTACTAGTTTCAGAGGGGTTCCGTCTAGTGTGGAGATGTCTACACAAGAATGTTGCGAGCAATATTGAACAAGTCCTGGCGGCAACACCCCACAAGGCACCAAC
>OY757944.1:4331021-4346021 GCA_963585895.1 Sepioteuthis lessoniana
GTAATACATTTTATTGTTGAATTTTCAAATTGTGTTATGTTGGTTTTGTGAGTGCTTGCCGCTTATTCCACTGTGGTTTACCGAGAGTCTTCGATTGGAGAAATTCCCTTCCCATAGTTCGCCTTTTTTTATGGAACCTTAGGTATTCTCACTATAATATATACTTTTTTATTATTCTCGTTACGTGGCAGCTATCGCAGTCCCAGTGAAACCCTGGTCGTAACAACACACACACACACACACACACACACACACACACATATATATATATATATATATATATGTATAAATTTTGATACCTATTCGATAATTCTGAAGATGTGAAAAAAACGTAGATGATACAATTTGCGAATTGAAACAATTATCCAAACTGATATCTGGGAAAAAAATCCATAAAAAAAACGAAAAGACAAAAAACATACAGAATTCCTTAAGTTAAGACGTAAGAGTGCTCTAAATAAAGCGAAAAGTGAATACCTACAGATTCAGAAGAAACCTTCCTAGGTTTCACCAAACCGGCTCATTAGGATGATACTGAATTATTCGTATATATATTTGGTTAGACCTTGAAAATGCATATGGCTCAGTAAGGTATCCGCTTATTGAGAAAGCAATGGATTTATTTTGGATCTCAGAAGACAGAAAGCTTATATCAGGATACTACAAAGGAACATATATGAGATTTTATAATGCTAAATATTCGACAAATTGGCAGAAATTAAACATTAGTATAATGATGGGATGTGTTATCTCTCCATTAATTTTAGTTTCGGTAATGGAGATATTACTACGCAGTACTAAAGATACCACTAGTAAGAAAACTGTCCCATCTATGAAGGTTTTTATGGATGACGTGACTGTGATTTCAGAGTCGAAATCACTCTTGGAAAAACTGCTGAAACGCCGACAAGAGCTTTTCAAGTGGGCAGTAATGAAGATAAAACCTTCTAAAAGCTGCAGTCTATCCATAATGAAAGGAAGATGCCAAGAAATTAAATTTGCTATCGATGATAACGAAATCCCCATAATACGCGATAAAAGCTTACTGATCGTTTTCGGTGGCAAGATCTTTTAAGACAATTAAAAGATGGATTACTCTCCATTGATAAATGTGACCTCATTGAAAACATAAACTGTGGTGTGTTTATTTTTGTTTCATCTCAAGATTATCATGGCCTATACAAATATATGAGGTATCGCTTTCGAGAATTGAAAAAATGGAGAGATTAATCAGCAAGTTCCTAAAGAAATAGTTTGGAGTTCCTAAATCTTTAACAAATATGGCGTTATACAGTTCATCAACGAAACTGAAGCTACCCACGATGTCACTT
Source organism: Sepioteuthis lessoniana (assembly GCA_963585895.1). Lineage (NCBI taxonomy): Eukaryota > Metazoa > Mollusca > Cephalopoda > Myopsida > Loliginidae > Sepioteuthis > Sepioteuthis lessoniana. The sequence continues at coordinate 4,332,353 of OY757944.1, forward strand.
GTTGAGGAATCTAAATTAGGTAAAGCACGTCTTTACCAAATGTTGTGCAACTCCAAGGACCCATTTGTGAAAAGAGCATAACCTGTCATAATAACAGGTCGGAAATAGGACTCTAAATATTCAGTGGAGACGGCAAAATCTTCCGTCAAAATGAAAGAAGTAATTGGCTCTGTGGTAACTGGGAGAGCCGGAAATGATCTTCACCCACAACTGTGGTAGTCAAAAAAGACCACAAAGAATAACAAAGAATAGTTTCGGAAGAGATTCATCGTTTTGAGAAAAGCAAGCGTATCGCCATGTAACATAGCCATACATGAATTTGTGAAATGTACATAGAATCTTCATAACTCATATAACATAGGAATCCCGAAACACAAAAAACACTTACGACTTCTTAGTTCAGGTGTGACAATATTCGTCTGTGGCGGTGCGTGAGGGGTTAACCAAAAAAAAAAAAAAATTGAATAGCCAATTATAATTGCCAAGAAGTGTGGAGTTGAAATTCTGGGAAAAAGAATCGAAAATGCTGTGACCGAGTTTGTTTTTTTTCCTTTTGTTGACAATAGCCAAAATTGAAACAAAGAAGTTGACAGGTACGGAAGATTAAGTTGTTTACAGAACTCAGGCAGAAATCGAGAAAGAAAAATATTGTGATTAAAAAGGTGAAAAGAGTAACGATACTAAGATAATTTTCGAGCCTGGAAAAAGTTAATTTTTAAAGGATTTGACAGCACAAAGATTCAGATACGGTGTGACTTGCACTCCAGTTAAAAGGTGGGACTCAGAGCAAACAAAGAAGTCTTTGTCAAGATAAAAGAAGGCCACCTGGCATTTGGGGAAATACCTCAGCTAAGGGTTGAGAAAATTATCCAGAATTACTTATCAGTATTGAAAGGGAATTATTAATTAGCCTGAGGATAGGCCAGTCTTTTCGCCTACGTGGAATTGAAACCAGTTCCATCAAAGGTGACAGTCCAGCATATTTGGGCAAAAAGGGGTTGGACCCTTTCTGACGTCATGAGCCGTAAAATGATAGAAACTATGTTGGTAGGAGGAAAGCTATCCTCCTGTAGTCCTCACTATGAGGGTAGTGAGAGGAACAACTCTGTGGAAGTAGTGAAAAGAGGGTTGGACCCTTTCTGATGACGAAAATTAAAACAAAGACATGAAGGATGTCTAATGAGTTGAAAATGACGTTAGGGAGATCACCCCTGCCTCAGTCAGAACCTACCCCAGAATATTGGCAATTATTATATAAACAGGCTGATTTCCGAACTCAGCAGTTGGTGGCAGAGAGAGAGCGAAGCAGTTCGGTCCCAGACGAAGTAGACGAAGCCGACGAAGACCAGGCAGGGACCCACAGATTGGAATTGTGCTTCGCGCTGCCAACTCAGATATCACCAGTCCGCCGCTGGAATACACTGTCGTTAAGAAAACTTAGACCTTTGTAAGTTGGTGGCAGAGAGAGAGCGAAGCAGTTCGGTCCCAGACGAAGTAGACGAAGCCGACGAAGACCAGGCAGGGACCCACAGATTGGAATTGTGCTTCGCGCTGACAACTCAGATATCGCCAGTCCGCCGCTGGAATACACTGTCGTTAAGAAAACTTAGACCTTTGTAAGTTGGTGGCAGGAGAGCGAAGCAGTTCGGTTCCAGACGAAGCAGACAAAGCCGACGAAGACCAGGCAGGGACCAACAGATTGGAATTGTGCTTTGCGCTACCAGCTCATATATCACCAGTTCGCCGCTGAGATACATTGTCGTTAAGAAAACTTAACCCTCGTCGGGCCGCCGCCTTAGACTATTATATGTCACACCCGCAGATTTTTTTTTGTCGCCACCTGTAACTTTGAAGTTTTATAAACCCTTTTCTTATCTACTGCAGAAATCGGAGTTATTATTTTTTTTTTGATTTTGTTCTGCAATATATGTACCCCTTTGGAGTCCAGTCTTTAGCTGCCAGTAACCCTCTCTTCCTTTCAGACAGGGCCATCGGCCTTACTTTTAAAGAATCACAACGTGGGGCAGGGCTGTGCATGGTCACTTTCCCTGGAAGGAACTTTTGATCTGTTTTTTCCCACGCTGTAGCAGAGAGATTGGAGGGAGGCGGACAAGGTTTTGGCAAAGAGTTACCATAATAGGTATAATCAGCGCTGTGATCGAGGACGGGGCGAAGAGGGTGGTATACAGGTACGAAACTTTTTATTACCTTTGAGTTAAAAGGTTTTTCGACATGCGGAAGAGAGAGGCACAATATTTCTATGCTGACTTCTCCATCTGCCCCACCCTCGCAAGGCCTCGGTGAGTTCCAAAAGTCAACCGTCTTCTTCGGACGCTAAAACTCAACTAAATGACTTTTCTCAATATCTCAGCCCACGCTTCCGGTGCGTGACGTCATTCATACCTCCTGGTCTCATTTTCTATCTGAGATTTTTATTTTGACATCTCTGAATGACACATCCTCCCCGCGACCACGTGAACACCTACGCTCATGTTGCACCTAACTAACCCATGCGCTAAGCAAAAGGTTCTCAGCCTAACTAAACCGAAAGGCAAGATATATAAAACGAAATCCATCGGCCATTATATTACAGCCATAGGTGTGGAGCAACCCAAACAAGGTGCATGGACTAGGTGGGAAAACACCAAGGACAGAACCATCACATGGAGTGACATCAAAAAATGGAGTCTAAACAATTAGGCAGTTTATGACATATTACCAACACCAGTAAATCTAAAACTCTGGGCCGCCGCAGCTTAACGGAGACGTTCTCGCCTCTTAACCTAAGCAGGCATGACGGCGTTGAAGATGAGATTACTGCTAAATAAAGTGGGATGGCACACGATGACAATTTTCTCCCCATGTGTTTGGATAAAGGGGGTTTCTGGCCATCCTTCATACCATTCAGAACGAGGCTCAAACCATGATGGTGGTGGTCGAGGGCAGGATGCTCTATTTTGGGCTTGTAAACAGTTGAGCATTTCACCCGATCCTGCCCTCAAAAGATCACCAAAAACACATATACCAGATCTACAACAACCAAGATAGCAGCAGCAGCAGCAGCAGCAGAAGCCACAGTTCAAAGCAAAAATCTGGAAACAGGGACAACCCCAACAAAGAAGAGGAGTGGACCCAGGTAACGCATAAAGGGAGAAAGAAATCCTCAATAATAGAAAAAAACCCCCAGCAAAACCAACTACGCCAGCAAACACCAATAGAAATTTTAAAAAAAGCTACAATTATAACAGAACCCACAACAGAACCCACAAATACAACAGAAGTCACAACAACTAAAGCAGCAGTTACTTATTCACCATCATCATCAAATAAAAAGAAAAAAATCATGCACCGGAAGAACAGCCTGAAAAAATGGATTTATCAGTAAATTTTAAAAGAAGTAGAGACAGCGAGGAAACAACAGGGGAAAGAACGGTGCACCAAACCACAGCCTCAATCAAAACCACAACCTGAACCACAGACCCAGCCAAAACCTGAACCACAACCCCAGCGCCCAGCGCAAATCACACTACCACCTCAACCCTCTCACTCAAAACATCCACCATTCTGAAACCCAAATCTGGAAGCTCCCATGTCCCCAACACTTTCCTCCCTTTCATCTCCTAGGATGTTTTTCCGGTCTCATTCGGAAACCAGGGATACACCGTCATCATCATCGAAACCACAAACTCTCTAAAGAACCAAGTCGACCTCAAAAGAGGATCGACAAGCTCTCACTGGAATAATCTTTTGCGCAGACAACTTCGATACACCCATCATTGACCACCAGCTTAAAAAGACATTAAAACCATTATATTCACTCCAAACCATCGACGAGCACAAATACGTCACCAATCCATACTTGTTTAGGGGTGCACCTATGGTGACCACCTTCCTTCGCTCGGCAGAGAGCTGCATAACGGGGCTGTGGCGTTTCCTTAGGGAAGCCAATCGAACTGACATAAGGATGGCGGAGTTGGAGCACCCCTCGCTCAGAAAAATGATGTCTTTTGTTCTGAGAGAGTCGCGATTAAAGTTCACCCATCATTTTATAGGACCCTAAAACTGAAGTACCCCTTAGATGTCGGAGGAATTTCCAGGGACGGCCGAGTTACCACTGAACTCAGCACCGATTCCTCGCGTCACACCGTCGGCATCCTCACTTACAAGGACTTCCGTCCCGTTGTCGACAGTGAGTAAGGTAAGTGGGTCTGATGTCTCTAAACCTTGCCACTTTGAATGCAAGAGGGCTGAGGGTTTCAAGCAAGTGTGCACACCTGCTTGGTGAACTCTCGAACCTCAGTGAGAATGTTGCAGCATTGTAAGAGACTCACTTCACTTGTGCTGCGGACTGTCGGGTGCTAGAGAAGGACTTTGTCGTTCTTTCAGCATACGGTAGCTGTGACAGTGCTGGGGTCTCTCAGCTAATTGGACACAGCCTTGATGCTGATGTAAACGTTGTTTTTGCAGGTGACAGGGGCTGATGTTGCCGTTAAAAGCTTCAAGTTCCAGGTGATTGCGATTTATGCGCCAAATATCGCTCGTAGAAGACTTCCATTATTTGACGGTTGGCGCCGTTCCTCGACAATCCGAAATGGTTGGTTTTAGTGGGTGACTGGAATGCGATCCTTTACCCCAAGATAGATAAGGTCGGACGGGAGTTAGTAGGTTGGGAAGGTGTGAAAACAGCCTGATCGATCTGATGGCTCGGTGCAACTTAGTAGAGAGGTTTCGTCTGGATCACTCAGGGAGGGAGATGTGGACGTGGCTAAATATCTCTCCCACTGCCCGAGTAGGATCCTACTTGGACAGGGTGTTAGAAGAGCTGACTGTGATTTCGTTAGTTGTCCCACATTCCACTTGATAGGGCTGGCTGACCATAAACTTGTTAGCGTCACTTCGCGGTTTGCTAATAAGCCTGGTATAGCCGGCTACTGGAAGTTCAATACCTCCTTATTGAAGATACGGGACTTCCGGGACCGGCTGGAATCCCTTATTAAACGGGCGCTAGTAGGGGCGGTTACCGGGAATAGATAGTGGGCATCTCTCAAATATAGTATTAGAGATTTTTCCTGGAAATACAGTCGCCAGCTCAACCTAGATAGGACCAGGAAGGCGGATTTTATAGAATATAGACTTTCCCGGGTGGTGGAGTTGGGGACTCCCTAAACGTAGCAAGGTCGAACCATGAGCGTGAGAGTTGCGAGCGCTACAAGAGATTCATAGTTAGAACTAGGTTAGACAGGGTTCTCAATGAAGCTTTGAAATCGAACGAGATCGCGCGTGAGGAAGAAGTGAGAAGTTTGCCGGTCGGTATATCGATTCTATCAAGTTCCCGGATGGGCATGTGCAGCGGTCAAATCGTAAGATGTACGACGCCCTTTTAAGCGCACTTTCGTGATCGATTTGCCCGCTGTCCTGATCTCCCACTCCAGGAGTTTCGCAGCAATTTAGCTGACTTTTACCGCCTTCGAGAGGCGGAAGAGGCAAGTTGCGAGGGTGTGGTTACTGAATGCGAAGTCAATGATGCGTTGGAGCAGATCGGCCTTAACAAATTGCCAGGACTAGATGGTTTACTCTACGAAGAGTACTTGAGGCTCCTGCACATGTTTGTCCCGGTTCTGACAGATATGTTCAGCCATTAGTTTGCCCAGGGAGTCATGCCTGGTAGCGTTACCAAGGGTGTGATCCCATTGCTGAAGAAAGGTGACAGGCAGGTTTGGGAGAGACTAGATGATTACATGCCCATAACTCTGCTAAATACAGAGTTAAAGATTTTGGCCAGGGTCTTAGCAAACCACTTACAGCTTGTCATTAGCGATCTGATCGGCCCTGAGCAGACTTAAGCTGTGAAGATAAGATCGACCCAATACCACCTGCACTTGAGATCCTAGAGATGTTAAAAGACGGCACAAAAGCCATGCTGATCAATTTAGATCAGTCTAAGGCCTTCAATAGGGTTGACTATCGGTTTTTGGCTTCTGTTTTGGAGACTGCCGGATTCAAACTGGAGTTCTGCAGATGGATTAGCATGATGCTCCACAAACGTAAGGCGTTCGGGGGCGTTCGCGATCGAGCGCTTGGTCCGGCTTGGTTGTCCCCTGTCTCCCCTTCTCTATGTCCTTGCTTTGGAGCCCCTGCTCTTAAGGCTTAGAAATGAGGGATCAAATCCGTCCCTGCGCAACATTCCTTTTGCTGGTCCTCTTACAGCAAGGGTTTCTGCGTTCGCCGATGATATCACCGTCTTTGTGTCCCACCATCTGGACATAGAGGCTGTGAAGAAGGTGGTTGCCGAGTACGAACGAATAACAGGAGCCAAGATCATTTTTGACAAAATCGAAGGTTTGTGGCTCGGTGCCTGGATGGGTAGCAATATGCCTGATCTGGAGAGTCACTGGTTCGCTGAAAGCCTCGCATACTTTGGCTGATCCTTGTCGGAGGACACGGTGTGGAGACGAAAAGCGAGTAGGACTTTTCCTCGCCTCAAGTCAGACCCAAAAGCCGAAAGTTGACGTAATCCGATGAGCGTAGCACGGATCGTCCTCGAATACCGTACGGCTTTTCGTAACCTTACTGGGTCCAGTGACCGTTCACTGTCTCGGAAAGAACTGTATCGGGAACTAGTGGCGGGCTCCACTTCGGACCCTCTTAGTGGCTGGATGGCAGAGGAAGTCCTCTCCCATTTGAATTGGAGTTCTCGTTCACTTGACGGTTTGCACGAAACGCATTGTCCCTCCTTGTCTTGAGCTTCAGAGCTGGTAGATATGCTTGATTGTGTTCGCTGCGGCTCTGGCTTGGAAGAAACGGCTGAGCAAGCCTTCTACTACCGTGAGCGAGTTCGCTCGTTCTGGGATCACGTTGGGCACTGGACTTCTCGCATCGAACCCTAGCAGCTCATGCTGCTTGACGTTGGTTACGTAGTGGATAACGTCTTACCTCCGTTTCAAGGTGAGAAGCGTGTGGTGTTTCTCGCAACACTAGCTGTAGCTCGAATGGTGATTTGAACGACGCGAAAGAAGGAATTGTATGACGATGTAAATTTTTCTCATCGTGATCTGATATTGTTCTTTAGGAATCAGCTTAGGTTCAAGATTAGATGCGATAGAAAATGCTTGGATCGCATAACTTTTGAGAAGAGGTGGGTGAATGCAACGAGTCTGGTCATGCAAAAGGGATCAATGTTCGAGTCATCCTTCCCTTGTAGTGTAATGGTTAGCAAGCTTGACTAGCAAACCTGCAAGAGTGAGTTCGAGTCTCATTGGGTGCCCCATTCAATCGGCCTTGTGCCACATCGAAGCAAAGAGCTTCGTAAATTACATCCTTCCCTTCTTTTGCTACGCATGGCGTCTACAGTCCAGGTCCTTCGGGACCACATCCCGGGTAAGTAAGTTTTTCATTGTCCTTCGGCCCTAATCTGCAGTATTTTGTGAGTTATCGTCCCCGTCCCCTTGTTGTTAGTCTCCAAGTTCTTCCCGATCCCTAATTTTTATACCCCAGCCCTTACTTCAACACAACTTTTCTGAAGATCTTGGAGCTTGATTATCATAAATTCATGCTACCTGTCCTCACCGCACCGACCCTCCTTTTTTCTTTTGTCCCATTAGGTTAGAAACCCCTCCCATTTAGAGTAGGTCCGGCTTGTTTTCAGTGTTTTCGGACACCAGAAAACAGTCGGCCACCATATCGTAGAAGTGGGGATGGGAGGGCAACAAAACTCCTGGGCCTTTATGGCTCCCTTATTGTATTATTAAGGAAATAAACAGTTAATTCAAAGAATGTTATCATTAGTGAATTAAAAATCCCTTCCGAGATCAACATCGATTTGGCGCATCAGCATAAATTGGAAAAGTATGAAGAGCAACGGGAGCAGTGTGCTAAGAAAGATTGGTCAACAGATACATTTCCTCTTAAGATTGGATGTCGAGGTTTATTTCGAACTCAACCTCTACATTTTTGACCAAATTCTGACTTTCACCAGCGGAGAAGATGGAATAAATATATATATATATATATCAAGCATATTTACCAACCCCTCCGCTCGGGCAGGATATGACACAAGGTCAATTTTTGAGCGGAGTTTAACAGGTTTCAATTCTGAGTTTTCCTTCTCTTAGACTAGTTGCCACACCAAGGCCAAAGAACCTAGTCTGCCCTACTATTTACCCATAGCTGGAGGGAGAATAATTGAATTCATACCTTTCCCTAGGGTATAAGTGCTATGTGAAATGCGATGAATTTAATTGAATTGAACTCGTGTCGCCGTGTCCATTTCCTACGACGATAACCATTACACCACGGGCACCTCCATATATATATGTATATATATATATATAAAGATCCAAAACAAGATTGTAACTGCATCTGAGCAGATATGGCATTCGTACTGAACAAACACTATCCAATTTAGTTTGTTAGTATTGTGAGATACTGCTGAGGCCCCCTAGATTAGTGGTAATGTTGCTTCTTTAACGAAACCATGCCTGAACCCAGGGTTTTCATCTGATGAAGACTTTATTGGAAGCAAAACTGCTTTTTATGCAGCAGTTTTTGTATATAATTTTTGTATATGTATTGTATATACAAGTTTGGTTAAAGACTACCTTTTTTATGATCTTATGTTTTCCTTAGGTTCCCGTGGTGTAATGGTTATCGTCGTAGGAAATGGACACGGCGACACGAGTTCAAATCCTGGATCAAGCTAATTGCATTTCACTAATACCCTTGCGAAAGGTATGAATCCAATTATTCTCCCTCCAGCTATGGGTAAATAGTAGGACAGACTGGGCTCTTCAGCCTTGGTGAGGCAACTAGTCTAGGAGAAGGAAAACTCTGAATTTAAATCTGTTAAACTCCGCTTAAAAATTGACCTTGTGTCATATCCTGCCCGAGCGGAGGGGTTGGGTAAATATTGTTTTTCTTAAACTTTCTTGCTAGTTTCTTTATATCAGGATTCAATTTATATAGTTCTAGGACTTTCGATCATATCAATTGATCGACTTCTTTTTGAAGGTATTTCTTGTCTGTTTAGTTTTGATGTGATACTTATTTTGTTGAAAGGGTTTATTTTTGATAGGGGGTAGTTTAGTTAGAAGGTTACTTGTTAAAGATGTTTAGTATATTAGTGCCAGTGTTGAACGCTGTTTCATTCATCTTTGGTTATTTAGGTTTGTGTACGGATAGGTTCGGGGTGTTTTAGGTATTTTTTTATTATCATTTTTATGTATAATGTTTGTTTGTTTTTTGGGATTTTTTTTTATTTCAACGGATGTGAATTTAATTGTAATATGTTGGAGTTATATATTGTTCGTGTTGCATACTCATATGCAGATGCGTGCAGAATCATAACGACATTATAATAAAGACGAGCGACACAGATCTTTACAAAAATATACCTTTGAAAGGGTTGTGTGTGAGAGGGAGTTGGGGAGTTGGGGACCGAACAGAACTCCAACATATTGACCCCCACTCTTATGGTCATAACAGCGTTTCTTTCCCGTTCTCCTGGGCAGCTCAACCAGGGGCCTGGGGGCCCAGCCTCTCAGGGTGTTGGTTCTCTCTACCGCTTCTTATCTCCAACTGATTGAACTTCCTGTGCACCGAGTTATATAATAGTTCGACGTCCACCTTCTTCTTGTGGGCGTCACAAATCACACTCATTCAACCCGTCCACGGTCAAGGTTATATTCTGATATTTCTCGACCGGATGCACCTGTTATTTACACTGGTGCATTTCCTATTTTGACAGCCCGGCCGGGTCAGAGGTCAATATACAACATTCTATAGAGTATTTTAAAACAAAACTAAGAGGAAAGTGTTGTTTTATCCTATCTTCGTGCAAGACACCAAAGCACTCATCATTATGATTAACTGCACAATTATTTATAGCATTCAAATGCTCGCAGATGGTGGAATCGAGCAATTTTGAATGCACTTATATTTATTTACATTACGCGGACGATACTTTCGCCTATTTCAGTTCACGTAATGAAGTTTTGTCATTCTTCCAGCGGTTGAATGTCTTAAATCCTTCTCTAACCTTCACTACGGATGAAGAGAATGATAATAAATTACCATTCTGGTTGAACGACGTACTTTGCTTTCGTAACTAGTATATATATATAGATAGTCTACATTCACTGGCTTGTATTTGAGTTGGGATGCGTTTGCTCCTAAGAGTAGGAAAGTTAACCTAATCAAGTGTCTTACATTCAGGGCTCTGAAGATTTGTTCAGATAACAGGATTAAAAGTGAATTTGAACATGTGTCCCTGGGTAACGGGTATCCTGAGGAAGTTATTATTGACACCATTAACAAAACTGTTAATAAGTTTAGGGAAAACATCAGACCATTTGACCCTTCTAAATGTCCTGTTTATGTTAGACTTCCTTGGATTGGATCTCCTAGCCAGTTGATTACCGATAAGGTTTCTTCCTCTGTCACACGCTGTTATAATGCAGCTCGGGTTCAAACCATCTTTACAACTCAAGCTGCATTTCGCTCTACTCCTAAGGATGTGCTCCCAATCTTTCAACAAAGTAATTTGATTTATAAATTTTAATGTTTCTGTAATGCTACATATATAGGGTGCACCTCTTAACGCCTTGAGGTTAGGGTTAAGCAGCATATTCCCAGAGACACCCGGGTTTTCAAAATTGCTCCATTTGAATGCAGTTCTGTTCTTTCCAGTTGTTTTTCTTTTTCCACTTTTTATAATGGCACACTTCTCAATGCCAAATTCCTTGCTTAATTTTTCCCAACAGCTCAAAGTGGTGATTTTAGTGATAGCTAATCATATAAAATATTCAGGGCTCTTCTAAATGTTCTATTCGATTTTAATAATACTGGATAATCTCGATTTTTTCTCTGATCTCCAGTTCGCTCAGTCTCTGTTCTAAGTTCTTGGGGACTGTTTTAAGGGCTCTGATGACGAATGGTATCACCTTCATATTCTGCAACTTTTAGATCTCCCTAGCAAGGTCCAGGTATATGTCCAGCTTTTTGACTTCTTTCAATTTAATTGTGATCTGCTGGAACTACCAAATCCACTAGATGAGAAGTTATTTTCTTGTTGATTATTATTATCATTATTACCCTCCTTTTTTATACTAACTTAAACGAGTGGTCTTTCACTGAAGTCCAGGTAACAGTCTCCAGGATTTTTCTGTGTATTCTAGCCGATTTCGACAATACTATGGTGGAGATAATCCCGATTCTTCCTCTTGCAACATAATTGAATGGCTCATAGGAAATTGAATAAATAAATAAATGAATAAATAAAGCAGACAGTCTTTGAATAGATGTAAAGTGCCTAATAGGAGATAATTGTTGCTTGAATAAGGGTGGTTTTAATTAATTTTATTCCTCAACCATTGGTATTGCTGTACCATTCGCATTTTCACCCCCACTTTTAATTAATTGATTTGTTTACATTGTTTTCAACGTCTTCCGTTATATTCGCTTGAAAAATATCTAATATAAAGGCCCTTTCGATTCCAATAAATTTCTTTAGTCCCCTTCGAAGTAATTTCCCCAGGCTGCAATGTTGTACCGTTCCAATAACCTCTCGAATTCCCATGGAAGTCCTCTTGTGTGAGCGTGTCAATGACCTTCGTCAGAGCCTCTTTCATCTCCTCAATTGTCTCATAACGACAGCCTCTGAGTTTAGGCAATAACCAAAAATCACAGTGAGCAAAGTCTGGACTATAGGGACGGTGAGGAATTGTCTCGATGCCCATCTCGGTCAAATAGTCTATGACAAGGATGGAGTTGTGGACTGGTGCATTGTCCTGGTGGAAATGTCACTGATCCGATTTGAAGACTGCTGGCCTCTTCCGACGGAATCTGTTCCTGAACTCTCTTAAAACATCAACATAGTAACCCTAACCCTAGCCCTAACCCTTTAGCCAATCAACCCTGGTTTATTGACTTCCTTACTCCTCCCACACATCTCATCATCCCTCACAGACTCCCTGGCTTCCTTGAATCTCTTATGCCACTCAAAAACTGATGCTCGCTTCATGCAAGATGCTCGAAAAGCAGTCTGAAACATTCCGTACGTTTCTGTGGCATTTTTTCCAAGTTTAAAACAGAATTTTATTGCATATCGTTCTTCTAAAGTGTCCTGACGTCTAGATTGCATTTTTCAATTCACCAGCTGTGACAATCAGGCTTTAGTAGGGTGTATTCATATTGCTGCTGTAGCTGTTCATTTGAAGCTGAAATCATAAAAATTGGTCAGTCATCTAATAAGATGGATAGCAATAACATAGTGGATTTTCAAGAGTCTACGAAATTTTTAAATGCCAGTAAAAAAAAAAGTCTGGAAACCTATTCAATGCGCCACGTATATATATATATATATATATACAGTCACCCCCACCACATATATACACACACACACACACACACACACATATATATATATATATATATATATATATATATATATATATATATATATATATATATATATATATATACAGAATAAGAAATTCGGATGATAAAAACATGCATTTATCACATATATATCTTATTATATATATGTATATAAATATGGGATAATAACACAAGCAAGCAACCCCTGATGCTGGCCAATGAAGGGTCCGAAAACGTCGGGACAATTTTGGGAAATTCATCTACCAATTCCAACCAGAAACTAAGACACTTATCAGAAAAGTTGAAAGGATCTTAAATAAATTATACAAACAAAATTTGTCTTTATTTTTTAATGAAACATGCTTTAATATGGGATAAGTATATGTTCTCATCTATCTATCTATCTATCTATCTATCTATCTAATTCTGTTCTTCTCTCTCTCTTTCTCTCTCTCTGTATATATATATATATATATATATATATATATATATATATATATTCTCTTCATATCTATTTGAATCAAAGCTTCTGAAATGTTTTATTTGTCTACACGTTGTTACCAAATTCAATTTCCATTCATTTCAAAATGAATTAAGTATCAAATTATAAAACATTACCAATTTAACGTTGTTTAATTCAATTTACACGAGAAAAATATCAGTAAACTTTATTGCCCAGTCGGATGGGGCTATAGAATACACTGACTGCATCTCTGTAGAGGGTTAAGTCTTCCTAAAACGAGTGTTCTGATAATGACACTAAAAATTCTGATGGTGATATTCCAGTAATTCTGGAGCTTTGGGGAATGCGGAACACCCCTTTATTGTTGTCGCTCCCAGGTCCACTCTGGCTCGGAGTTGTTCAAATAGAACTAAAATGCGTACCAGTGTAAAACCAAATTGTTTGAAATAGAACTATTTTGACATTTAAATGTGTTTGGACAAAAACTATTCTTATACTAAACTGAATTGTTTTAATTTAAAACTGTTTGACTAAACTGAAAAGCTTGAAATAGAAATGTTTTTTGACAATTAAACTATGTACTAATGCTAAACTGATTTGTTTGAAGTAGAACTGATTTTTTGTATCAAAATGGATTTGGCATTAAATAAATATAAGGGTTGATATGCCATAAAATCCTAACAACCAAGCAATCTGTAAACTCTAAATACAAACGCACCTTTAATTTTTTTTTTCAGTGAATGATGGGTTTGGTGGGCACTGAGAAGATTACGAATTGCTGGTTTGTTGTGTCGAAAAGGTTTAACGACGTCCGAGCTGGGTTGTTCATTTAAA
>OY757944.1:4351021-4400020 GCA_963585895.1 Sepioteuthis lessoniana
CAAACAACTCTGGTGTTCTGACTTCCTTACTCCTCCCACACCTCTCATTATGCCTCACAAACTCCCTGCCCTCCTTGAATCTCTTATGCCACTCAAAAAATGATGCTTGATTCACGCAAGACGCTCCAAAAGCAGACTGAAGCATTCCATACGTTTCTGTGGCATTTTTTCCAAGTTTAAAACAGAATTGCATACTGTTTTTCTAAAGTGTCCTCACATCCAGATTGCATTTTTGAAATTCGCCAGCTGTGACAATGAGGCATTAATAGGGTGTATTCCAATTGCTGCTGTAGTTGTTCATTTAAACCTGAAATCATAAAAATTGGTCAGTCATCTCATACGATGTATAGCAATAGCATACTGAGTTTCCAAGAGTAAGACAATTTTAAATACCAGTACAAAAAAAGTCTGGAAACTTATTGAAGGCCCCTTGTAAGTTCTTTTGGCAACATGTCACGCAGAAAGGAAATCTAAATTCAAACCAGTTTTACTCCGTTTGCGTCTTGACAGAAGGTTCGATTAAATGCAAATATTTTTGCAGTGTAAATAAAGTTTGAAACAACAATTATTAAAAGGACTTAATCAAAAAATAACTGAACAAGTGCTGAAACGCTGCAAAACCAACCAACAAACTAAACAAAACCAACCAACAAGCAAACCAACCAACCACAACCAAACCAACAAACAAACCAATAACCAACCTGCAAATCAATCAGCAAACAAGCCAACCTACCTATCAAACAATCAGCAAACCAACCGACCTACCTACCGGCAAACAAAGTAACTAACAAACCAATAAAAAACAGCCAACAAGATAAACAACTAAGCAACAAACAAACTCACCAAAAACCAACAAATAAACAAACAAATCAAGAAACAAACACACAAACGGACAAACCAAGAAAAACAATGTCAAATCAACCAATTAACAAACAAACCAACTAAAAAACCAACAAACTAACTGACCATCAAAATAACTAACAAACAACAAACAAAATTCACAAAACCACCAACCAGCCAGCAAAAAAAAAAAAAACAACAACAACAAAAAAACCAGCAAACAACAAAAGATCTATACAGGAATGGTTGGAATGAAAAGTATGGATTCCAACAAATTGAAATATATAAGATAATGGACGTGGCTGTTGAAATGTTTTAAACTTTAAATTGTTAACAGTCTTGAAATAAAAAGACATTATTTCATACCTATTCCATCTCCAATTTTAACATCACCAAACACAAATTTGCTGAACAAGATTTTGTTTTTCTCGAAAAAACAAATAACTTTTCTGTGTTGTTTTATGCATTATATAATTGCTGTTTGATACATTATCCGTCATAAAAACGGTGTATATAAAAGTTAATTCCCTTTACTTTAACCAGACGAAGAAATCATTTTCCTCTTTCCTAGGATAAATGTATTTTACAAAGTTATCGACTTAAAAGATATACTGTGATTTTAAGAAGCCTGAACAAATATGGTTAAATGTTATGTAACATTTTCCATCTTTTATTGTATATTCATGCTTCGCGTTTCATCGCCAATTTTAGTTCTAAGAACGTGAATAAAAATGGTACGAGAGAACCTCAACCACACTCGGAGCATTTATAACTAACTTTGTAGCTTGCAAGACTGGTTCAGTGGATACATAAGATCTCAAATCCGATATCGTCTATGCTTTCTACAGTATTTTGACACATAAAATTCTCAAATGCTTTTAGATAGAAAAGAATCCTCTGTAAAATGTAAGGGGAGAGTAAACTTAGGCCATTGGCAATGGGAGCTTCATCGAATTAATCTCATATCATTTTATTTCTTTTTTGATAAAATAAGTTATAATGATGATTTGGACCGGTATTTGCTGTTAAAACGGTTTTTTAAGACATGAATCTGTAATTGTTATCCAGAGAGGTTTTTGTAATCATTTCGTTTTTTATCCGGAATAGCATCATTCCGACATAACATGAAATGAGCCTAAAAAGGTGTCTGCGTCGCAAATACCGATTCATCAATCTTAAAAAATACGTTTCAACAGAAAACGCTTTGTCTTCACTGGTCAAAGCCCTGATCTTAACTGATTGTATCCAGCAAAATATTGCGAAGATATTTGCTTGATGGAGCTACCATTACCACTTGCCTAAGTTCACTTGCACCATGGAAGTGACAGGGTTAAATGTGAGTCAAATCTTTGCAGCACGCTGTTAATGCTTCCTTATTTAAGTATTTGAATTTTTAAAGATTTAGTTTCGATATTCTTTATCACAACTCGTATATATATATATATATATATATATATTGTCATCCACAGACAGACTGTTTCGTTCTCTTTGAACTCATCAGTGTTGCTAGACAGGCTAGATTCCCGATGCTAGGATCGAAACCTGGCTGACTTTAACGCCAATCCAAGATTCTACCACCCAGACACGAAGAAACCAGCACAAGCAAAGGAAATGTAAACGCTTATGTATTACATTTATTTAGATATATCCACTTATATATATATATATATATATATTCGCTTATAAATATATATATATATATATATATATATATAGTCATCCACAGACAGATCTGTTTCGTTCTATCAGAACTCATCAGTATAGCCAGACAGGCTAGTTTCCCGAAGCTGGGATGGAAACCCAGTTGACACAAACGCCAATCGAAGATTCTACCACTCAGCCACGAGGAAACCAGCGCAAGCGAAGGAAATTTAAACGGTTATGAATCACAATTGTTATTATTTACATATATCCGCTTAAAGGCTACCGAGAGCTCGATTCATATGAAGAGCCTTGCATATACGCTAATGGCAACACAATTACTTCATTCGCTAGAGAGCTCAACCCTACAGGAGTAGGGGTGTATATATATATATATATATATATATATGGAGAAAAATTGAAATACAAAGTAATCCAGGGATTAATTTATTGTGAAAAACAGTTGATTCTTTAACGTTTCGGCTTTCATAAACTATTGAAAGCGAACAAAAGATTTCCGAATGACAAATAACCAAAAGGGAAGTTGAAAATGAAATGGACATCTTAATAACTAACAAAATATAATACACACCCGCGGCATGAAGAGGGTAACCTCGGATCGTGGTGACTACTTAGCGTATTGTACCCCCTCACAATAGTGTCCAAGGTTTTTATAAGAAATGGGACATACCTATCAATGTTCATAGGCAGGGTATATAACATAAACCATCCTCAGGACGTTAAAGGTGATGATATCGACTGTTGATAGATCGATGTTAGATGTTTAATTAACATCCATCGTTGATCTATCATCCACACTTGGTACCACCATCCGCGTAATGCAAAACTCTTCTAATGAACTGAGCACTCTAGTATCCGATAGCGCAAAAGTTAAACAAGCGAAATCTAATACACATGCGTTATAATTCCTGAGCTGGAATGTCTGAGCGATTACATTTCATGTGTCACGTAAAGTTAGGTGGGTTTCGATCCCAGTTTGAAGCGTCCTGCGTGTCTAGCCACCCTGAAGAGCTGGGATACAATGATACACACATTATCATCGTGCACACATTATCGTGCACACATTTTCATCCACAGACGTCTGTCTGTGGATGATAATGTGTAGACGCGCGTGTGTTTTAGAACTCATATTTTTTATGAGTCATGAGTCATGAGTTTTATGGTCATACTTTGAACATATTCAAGTTATCAAATTTATTATTCGGCAGAATTTGAATTTCTGAACATTATCAAAAGTATTAGGTTTCTTCATTCAATGTCAGATCTTCTTTCGTGAGTTATTTGATCATCATCATCATCATCATCATCTTGTCGTGCCATGTGCACGGATCTCCCTGACCCTCTCTCTGCTGCTTTGTGGAGTGTTGCCGCCAGGACTTGTTCTAGTTATTTAATCGTAAAACTATTTGACCCGCACCTGAGGTCGATAATAGAGTTTATACCTTTTTGAAGGTGTAAAAGTTGTTGGCGATTTTAGTCAAGGGCGATCCGAAGGCTCTCTTTTCAATAGCTACTACACTGAGGTGTAGGGGAGGGCGCTACTCCATTCCCAGGATTGATATATTTCACCCTTGATCCTCACCTTATAGAGCTGAGTGCTAAGCAAGGCGGCATCTAGTACCATTTTTTGAGTCTTTGGTATGACTAGGATTGTACCCTGGTCTCCCGGACCATCAAGGTGTAAAAACCGAAAAATGAACGTTATAGAACGACTGGAGCTCAAACTCTCTACGATATCACAGTTCAGAATGAATGCTTTTGCGTCCCGAGGGCTTGCTTTAGTTTCTTTGTTTAATAGCATATCAACCTCTATGGTATATTTAATGCTAAAACCAACCGAGTAGAAAGACACTAGAGGGTGATACGGTTGTTCATATCTTTTCCAATGGTATTAGTCTAAACAGGAACGTACGTTATATAATTAAGGAATATTTTTTTTAATTTGATCATTTTTCATTAATTATATTTTATCATTCAGTTTGGTTGGGCTTCGAACTATTCGGGTTAAGAGTTCAGGTGCATAGTCATTGGGTACAGTTTACGCTCGAGCGCAAAGGATATGACAATCACCATTGTCATAATAAACCCCAGACAGAAAATGGATCTGGAGTGTGGATGACGTCATGCCCAGAAGAGATGGGATGAGAATTTGAGGATTTCAAAAATCACGGCTGTTGGGGATTTGAGATTGGACCATGCAGGCAGACAATTGAGTTTCTGCCATTGGGACAGAGAAGTGAGTTCTCTGTCATAGTGTTGAGTTTTCTACCGTTGCAGCGGCGGTTAAGATTTTAGCGAAGATGAATTGAGATCTAAAACATCACGAGATGTGGCGAACGTTGAGGGTGTTGTTAGCATAGTATGATACGAAAGATTTTCAAGAATTGTCTCTTTCCTCGTGTCGAAGAACCGAAGTCAGAAGTTAATAAATGCGTTCGTACCTCAACAACGGAGTCGCCTGTTTATTTGAGTTCGCTTGTATTACGGCTATATAACACGTAATAGAACGACTGGAGCTCGAACTATCTGACTATGCTGTCACAGTCTAGCACATTTGCCTCGACTACACTCTTTGAAAACAGATGATCTCAAGTGTGAGATACAGCAAGTATATTTCTGTGATAAAACACTTGTCCGATTTGTACTAATCAGCGGACTGAATATAAGTTAATCGAAAATTATTTCTGACGGAACCGAACATAACCAAGTTGTGTTCATGACAGTCGAAGAAATATCAATAGACAACTTACATGGAACTTTATTAATTCTCTGTTGTATAACTGAATCGAAAATAAATATGATTAAATTTTAAATTATTGTATAACAGGTTAAATTCTTATAAATTCGTCGCAATTTTCTTGGTCTTCTCTGAACTACAGTATCGTAAAAAGGTTTTTAGCAGCTTTGAATTATTCTAAATTTCTACAAATAGACATCTTGTAAGAGGATGTTTCGCATTGCCTTTTTTGCAGATGAAACATCGGCCAGTTTTTGATGATTTCCATACCTAATCATTATATCTCGTTGAAGGGATTCTGAATAAGAAGGGAAAACGTGAGACAAACCCCTAAAAGTTGCAGTGACAAAGTTTTCAGCTAACTCTCTTAAAGCCACTCCAGTCAGCTGAGGGTTAAAAATACACCGACAGCATCTCAGCAGAGAGGTAAGAGACCCCCACCCACCCAGATCGAGTGTTCTGGATACTACCCTAAGCAATCTGATAGTGAGGTTCCAGTAATCCTGGAAAATGTGGAGTACCCCTTTATTGCAATCGCTCCCAGCTCCACTTTAATCTGGTTGGTTGGTTGGTTGGATTTAATGGCACATCAACCTCTATAGGTTATTTAATTTCAGAGTTTTTTTACACATATATTATATATGATTTGTAAACGCATATTTTTAGGTTTGTGATGGTTGGGCTTTATGGTAAATTAACATCTTAAGGGTCATTGAGTGTCAAATTCTGATATGTATGTGTGAATATATATAAAAATGAATATTAATTGTAAATAAATAGTCCGAAATTCGTGTTTTAAAATATAAACTTGATAGTCGAAAGTGTTGGTAACATAGTCGTCTATATCTTTAATTGGAGGCCAATTGTTTTTAAGAAGTTGATTATGTTTTTGAGAGCATTTTTTAAAAATAGTTCCTTCATGCTGTTCGCCTTATAAAACTTTTTTCTGTTGTGGTTGAGTTTTGTGCATTCTATCAAAATGTGCTTGATGGAGTATTGGTTTCCACATGGACATTTTGGGGGTGGTTCTTCTTTAAGAATGAAGGAGCGAGTCAATCGAGTGTGTCCAATGCGTAGTCAAGTAAGGGTAGTTTCTTCTCTTCTGGTATTATTAGGATCCAGCTTCCTTTCTTTTAAAATGGGTTGTATTTGAAAGAGCTTATTGTGGGGATTTTCATCCCATAATTGTTGCCATTTTTTGGTCACTATTTGTTTGATTTTAGGTTTGAGGTCAGTATATGGAGTTTTAATGTTTTTTATCGGAAGTCATGTTGATTGCAGCTTTAGCCAATGAGTCGGCTTTATCATTGCCCTGAATTCCGATATGGCTTGGAATCCAGCAAAATATCACCTTTTGCTGTGAATCAGTGAGTTGAGTTTGTTGAAGATCTTGACAATTAGCGAATTTTCCAATTTGGTGTATTTGAGTGATTGAAGAACTGAGATGGAGTCTGAGTGGATGATAAATTTTTTGGAGTTACTTGTTGAAATTAGGTCAAGTGCCAAGCATAGATTTCAGCAGAAAATATGGAGGCTTCTTTTGGAAGGCATCTTTTCAGAGATTTCCTGTGGAGAAGATCTCCACATCTAGTTCCGAAATTACTTTTGGAGCCATCTGTGAAAATATGTTGGTAGTTTAGATAAATTTCCTGGATGTTGTTTAGTTTCTCTTGGTATATTAAAGGATGAGTTTTGTTTTTAGGTAGTTTATTTAAGTCAATGATAACGACAGGTTGCTTGAATAGCCAAGGGGGAGCTTAGATGTATGGTATCATGAATGCTTGTGAGTGAAATATCAGTCTCTTCCAATATATGTTTCTTACGGAGGCCGAAAGGTTTTATGGTCTTTTCTTTTTGATCAAATAGGCTCTTCTGTTTAGGGTAAAAAAAAAGCAGTCATGAGCTGGATTGGTCGGGAGTGATTTTAGTTTACAATTGTATTGTAGTCCTAATTTTATAATTCCGAGTTTTAGAGGAGGTTCATACGCTTCAGAATAAAGGCTCTCCACTGCGGATGTTCTAAAAGCCCCCAAGGTGAGTCTCAATCCTTCATGGTGTACTGTATTTAATGGTTTGAAGTAAGTTTTTCTGGCTGCTCCATATATGAAGCAGCCATAATCAATCTTGAAGCGGATTAATGGTCTGTACAGCTTCAGCAAGGTGTGCTGAGCTGAACCCCAGTCTTTGTGGACTATTATACGAAGGATTTTCAATGTTTTGAATATGTCGAATGAAGAACTTTTTATCAAAGATAACGCCGAGGAACTTTTACTGGTTAACGACTGGTATTTGTGATCCATCAAGTTTTATGGTTGGGTTGTTGGGTATTTTTCTTAGTTGGCAAAAATGCACACACTGAGTTTTGGTTTTGGAGATCGTAAAGCCCATTTATTTATTTTATTGATACCCTGTTGTAATTGACATTCTGTTGTATGAATATATTTGGATGAAGAAGTAATGCAGAAGTCATCAACAAAAAAATATTTATCAATGCCAGGATTGAGGCAATTTGTAATGCTGTTAATTTTTATGATAAAAAGTGTTACCGAAAGTAATGCTACCCTGTGGAACAACCTCTTCTTGATTTTGAATATCTGATAATGTTGTGCCAATGCGGACTCGGAATTTTCTGTCTGAAAGAAAGGATTTTATAAAGTTAGAAAGTCTGCCTTTCAATCCCATGTGAAGCAGGTCATTCCTGATACCATACCTCTAAGTGGTCTCATATGCCTTCTTTAGGTCGAAGAATATAGCTAAAAGGTGTTGCTTTTGTATAATTGCTTCTCTGGCCTAGCGGTTAGAGTGTACGCCAATGGCCCGGGAGACCTAGGTTCAGTCCCAGGTCGGGTCATACCAAAGACTCAAAAAATGGTACTTGATGCCTCCTTGCTTAACACTCAGCATTATAAGGTACGGATCAAGGGTAAAGTAGAGCAATCCAGGGAAGGAGTAGCGCCCTCCCCTACACCTAGGTGTAGTAGCTATCGAAAAGGGAGCCTTCGGGTTACCCTCGACTATGGTCGCCAACTTTACTTTTACTTATAAAGTTTTAATTGAATTGTTAGAGATACATAGCAATACATGGAACCATTTAACTTTGTTGACTTATGCTAAATTGAATTGTTAGAAATAGAACTGTTTGATTATTTAACTGTGTGTAAACAAATGACTGATGTTTAATTGAATTGTTAGTGATACATAGCAATACTTGGAACAATTTAACTTTGTTGACTTAAGCTAAATTGAATTATTAGAAATAGAACTGTTTGATTATTTAACTGTGAATAAACAAATGATTGATATTTAAGTGAATTGTTAGTGATACATAACAACAAATGGAAACATTTAACTGTTTGCAAACAAATGATTTATATTGAAGAGAATTATTAGTGTAAGCAATAATTGAAACCATTTAACTGTGGTTAAACAAAAAAAAACCCTCTTAAACCGTTCAAGATATCGTCTATTATAAAGAAAAATATGATCTTCCAGTCTGCGGTCATGTCGAAACTGCTGTATGGATGCACCACCTGGACGCTAACAAAACGGCTTGGGAACAAGCTAGACGGCAATTACACAAGAATGTTACGAGCAATATTGGATAAGTCCTGGCGGCAACACCCCCACAAAGCACCAACTATACGGCCACCTGCTTCCCATCACGAGAACGATCCAAGTTAGACGAACCAGGCTCGCAGGATACTGCTGGAGAAGCAGGGACGAGCTCATAAGTGATGTACTCTTATGGACCCCTACATATGGTCGATCAAAAGCAGGAGGACCAGCTAGAACATACATACAGCAGCTATGTGAGGATACGGGATGTAGCCATGAAGATCTGCCAGAGGCAATGAACGATAGCAAAAAGTGGCGAGAGAGGGTCAGGGATATCTGTGCTAGCGGCACGACATGATGATGATGATGATGATAAAGAAAAAAATGTCTATAATGAAAATTTATTACAGAATGTTCTTTTCAAGAAGTTATTGTTCATTGTTAATACTTCTAGTGGCTTTTCTGATCTTGAATAATTGCTTTAACGCACCTGGAAAGAGATGCGAACAAATCCTTCACCATCTTCACAAATAGATTCTTTTGACGAAGTGATTTCTTTAGTTCTGTCCATATTTGCTCGATGATATTTATATTGGGTTCTGATCTGGCCAATCTTTCTATACGGTAACACCTTCATTAGTCAAACTCTATTGTGCTGCATGCAATCAGTGGCATGGAGATCTATCATACTGGAACACCTCACCTTCATCCAAGACTGATATTAAATTGTCCTTCAGCAACTGGATGTATTTGACTTGTTACGTGGGGTAGAAAATAGATTAAGGAGAAATATATAGTGGTGTAATGGTTATCGTCGTAGGAAATGGACACGGCGACACGAGTTCAAATCCTGGACGAGACTAATTGGATTTCACATAGCACTAATACCCTTGGAAAAGGTATGAATCCAATTATTCTCCCTCCAGATATGGGTAAATAGTAGGGCAGATTAGGTTCTTCAGCCTTGGTGAGGCAACTAGTCTAGGAGAAGGAAAACTCTGAATTCAAACCTGTTAAACTCGGCTTAAAAATTGACCTTGTGTCATATCCTGCTCGGGCGGAGGGGTTGGGTAAAAAAAGGGAGGTGCCCGTGTTGTAATGGTTATCGTCAGAGGAAATGGACACGGCGACACGAGTTCAAATCCAGGACGAGACTGATTGTATTTCACATAGCACTAATACCCTTGGGAAAGGTCTGAATCCAATTATTCTCCCTCCAGCTATGGGTAAATAGTAGGGCAGACTGGGTTCTTCAGCCTTGGTGAGGGAACTAGTCAAGGAGAAGGAAAACTCTGAATTCAAACCTGTTAAACTCCGCTTAAAAATTGACCCTGTATCATATCCTGCCCGAGCGGAGGGGTTGGGTAAATATGAGAAATATATTTCTTATATATATTCCAAATATGTTTTATTTGTCCTTATTATTCCGAGACGAAAAATAAAAAAGTGGAGAAGATGAGGCGCCAAGCCAATCCTTTCTCCTCACGCATGATTTGCTCGATAGTTCACGAGGGTAAAAGAGAAAGAGAAAAGAAAAAAAGAAGACGGCAAGGAATGGACTTGCAAGTAAACCGCCTTCCCTCATTTGCCAATCGCTGCTAGCCTTGAACTCTTGGAGCGAACATTGGGTGACCCTACCAGACACGTGTCCAGCCCTATGAACCGGTGGAGAGACCCTTTTTTGTGGCGCACTCGGAAAGTGACAATTTTAGTAGCAGTCCTGACTTCGAAGCGTTAGCATCTATTCAGGAGCTTCGTCCGAGTCCACCTGAAATGCGACCAAGAAACAGATAACAGAAACCGGACAACTCTTCGTGGCACTTACGTATATTCAAGCTGAATCGTCTCTTACAAAAGAAAAAAAACGAAAGAAGATAAGATTATTAACAAGCCGTTTAGGGCTTGTTAATAATCTTATCTTCTTTCTCAGTGAGTTTTATGTTTCTTTTGTGTCTATCTTGCAAATCTATTTGAGTTGTAATCTTTGTGATTCGTCTCGGATTTTAGATATAGATATTATCGCTACTTTTCCATCCCCTTTTGTTGTTAAACCTTTTTTTTAAATCTTATATCCCCCTAATTACATTGTAAATTTTGTAATGAATTTTATTGTTGAATCTTCAAATTGTGTTATGTTGTTTTTGTGAGTGCTTACCGCTTATTCCGCTGTGATTTATCGAGAGTCTTCGATTGGAGAATTTCCTTTCCCATTGTTCGCCTTTTTTTATGGAACCTTGGGGCATTCTCGCTATTCTATATATTTTTTTCATTATTCTCGTTACGTGCCAGCTCTCGCAGTCCCAGCGAAACCCTGGTCGTAACGGACTTTATTCAAATTACTGTCAATTTTAACCAAACTTTATTGAACCATACTTTTTATGTATCCCCCAAAGCATCAGGTACTTATCAACAAATTTTACTGTTTTCGTCATATAACGTGGGTTGTTTCGCTTTCCTGGGGTCCTTCTGACAAATTATTGCCTATTAGAATGCTGCTCCTGGACGAGACTGATTGCATATCAAATAGCACTAATACCCTTGGGAAAGGTATGAATCCAATTATTTCTCACTCCAGCTATTGGTAAATAGTTGGGCAGATTGGGTTCTTCAGCCTTGGTGAGGCAACAAGTCTAGGAGAAGGAAAACTCTAAATTCAAACCTGTTGGACTCCGCTTAAAAATTGACCTAGTGTCATATCCTGCCCGAGCGGAGGGGTTGGTAAATAAAGAGGTACACGTGGTGCAATGGTTATCGTCAGAGGAAATGGACACGGCGACACGAGTTCAAATCCTGGATGAGATTGATTGCATTTCACATTGCACTGATACCCTTGGGAAATGTATGAATCCAATTATTCTCCCTTCAGCTATGGGTAAATAGTAGGGCAGACTAGGTTCTTCAGCCTTGGTGAGGCAACTAGTCTAATTCTGAATTCAAACCTGTTAGACTCCGCTTAAAAATTGACCTTGTGTCATATCCTGCCCGAGCGGAGGGGTTGCGTAAATATGATATGATTAGAATGCTGCTCCATCCTAGTTTCATCTCTGAATATAATCTTATTTCAAGTATCAGCATCCTATTGTTCATATCTATTTGACTAACTTAATCTTGTCTTCATATGCAATTGTTATATTGTCAGGTGCATATACATCTACATATACACATGCATATACATGCAGAATGAATCACAACGACACAATAAATAATACCGAGCGAAGACTTCTTTAAAAAAATATACCTCTCCTTTATTTTAAAAGTTTGTGTATGAGAGGGAGTTGGAGACCGAACATAACTGCAACATATTGACCCCCACTCTTATGGCCATCAGCGTTGTGTCTTTCTCGTTCTCCTGATGCTCAATCGGAAGCCCGGGGGCTCAGCTTTCTGCTGGGTGATGGCTTTCTTTACTGCATCTTATCACCAACTGGTCTCCAAAATTCAATCGGGGGTCCCAAGGGCCCCCTCGGCTGGCTCTGGCTTTCCCTACCACATCTTGTCTCCGACGTCTCTGATCACCAACTCTCTGACTTCCTGTCCACTCAATCGCCCACTCAAACTTTGGAATGGCATGTTTGATCATCATCAAGCGGAAATAAGTGCCATGCAGTTCAGAGGTCACTCTCTTCCAGTGCATCACTCTATGAGTGTATCATGGGCTTTTACCTTGTCCCATTTCATCAGCCAAATCCGCCCACGCGATCTCTTTCGATTACTGGCCATTGGAATGTGTCACTTCCTTCCAGTGCATCACTTTGTTATGGCATGTTTGCCCGGGCCGAAGGTCAATATATAAAACAATGAACACTTTCAGTTCATGTTCTTGAAAGATGCGCTCTGTGGTATCTTCTGACACTAAAAGGAACAAGTTGCACTCGTTCATCACTTGTTTTACCGTCTTCTTTGGCTGAGCTTTTACTGTCCTGAGTAATTTCCGTTGCATCTTCTGCAGCAGCTTTCAAGAGCGTCCACATATTGGTCGACGCGAAATACTTACAATGCTTTGAAACTACGAGACAATTTCTGAAATCCCGTTTTTTTGAAATTCCGAGTTCGTTTGCTAATGCTCGCTCGATCATATTCTTAAGCACGATTTTAGTTGAAAGAATTTTTTCTATACTGTAGAAAAGATCGGTGCTATTCCGATAAAATATTTGCACATGAGCAGTGAAACATTTTTCTGTTCTAAAACACTTGTGACAATATACCCCCAGCTCAGGCCTATCCAATCGTCTAATGGTTTCTATCTTCTCCGGCCTGGGGTATTTCACATTTCTTTACAAACGCTCAACACACAATATATGTAATCAAGAGGGTGAAAGAAAAGAAAAACAAACACGGGCTTGGGTTAGCTTCAAGCGCAAGAAGGGGAAGGTTTGTGACACTTTCCTGTTGCATATTGACCTCCGAGCCGGCCAAGCCGTCAAAAGAAGAAATGCACCAGTGTAAATAACAGGTGCATCCGGTCGAAGATATCAGGAGATCAGGAGCTTGACTGTTGAAGGGTTGAATTGAGTGTTAAATTTTGACGCTCGCAGGAAGTAGGTGGACGTAAAATTATTATATAACCTCGGCGATAGGAAGTTCAGATCAGTTGGAGAGCAGGTGCTGGAATGAGAACCATTTCTCAGGAGAGGCCCCCGGTTGAGCAGCCCAGGAGAACGGTAAAGAAAGGCTGTGATAGCCTGAAGAGTTCGGGGGTCAATATTTTGCAGTCTTTGTTCAGTCTCCAACTCCCTCTCACACACAACCCTTTCAATAAAGTGAGAGGTATATTTTTCTGAAGAACTGTGTCCGCTCTTCTTTATTATTGCGTCGTTATGTTTCTGCATGTATATGTGTATGTATAGTTGGTTGTGACTATACAAGATTCCTAGCATTCTGTGCTTCTGTGTCTGTCACGATCGTGTACTCCAAAATCCCCACACAGCTACCAGGAACGCTGCCTCATCCTCTCACATTGGCCAACCCGGCCTCTGGATCCACAAATCCTAGCGCCTCGCTTAGCAGCCGCCTCTCCCAGCCCACTGCCTTCCCCAACACCTGTTGAGTGCCCTCTCCTGCTGAATGCTATCTTCTGTTTACTGCCCTGGGACCTAGCCTTCCCTCGTCTTCTTCCGGTCTCGTAGGAAATCTCGCATGCAAGCCCTTTGTGTGGGTTTCGCGCCAAAACAAACAAAGGGATTCTCTGACTGGCACTCACCCACACCCACATAAACGAATGCTACCTATTGTGCCACATATTATATCTTGAATGGTTTATGTGAGATGGCTGAAAACTTTTGAAATGGGATTTTAGGGTGTGATCTCGGATCTACCCGTCTCATTCGAAATCCCTACGAAAAAATATTATGATTAGTTATGAATATGATTTAAGTAGGGCCAGTGTTTCATCATAAAAAAATTGCAATGTAAAAATTCCTTTTATAAGGTAGTAATTCGTTAAAATTTATAACAGTTTGAAGGGACCAAGGACTTTTGCAGAGTATTTTATTTGAAAAACAGTTCCTTTGTTTCAATCCACTTATGTACATCTGCCATATCGCGCTCTGTCGTAACGAAAGAAAAATTAGACTGAACATCTGTCGCACATTGTCGCACTATCCTTCTGTTATCAACTGATATAAGAAGTCCTGTTGGTTTTACACAAACCTTCACCGCTATAAACAAATCAGCAGTGTAGTTAGTCCAATAGTAAATAACTTTCTTTGTTTGGGTTTCATGGCATATCAAATTTAGGCTATTTAATGCCAAATCCATTTTTATACAAATAAACAGTTCTATTTCAAGCATTTCAGTTTAGCGTAAGTAGAGTATAGCTTTTGTTTTCCCACAGTTAAATGTCAAAACAGTTCTTTTTCAAACAATTTAGTTTAGCGTAGGTAGAGTTTCAATATCAAAAACATTTCTATTTCAAGCAATTCAGTTTAGCGTAAGTACTCAGTTTAGTTCTATTCGACCCATTGATAGGACCCTACCTGGTGCTACCACTTCATGGCAGAGAGGACCTGGGATCGATGGCAGTGAAGGGGCATTCCGCATTCCACAAACGTCCAATATTACTAGAACCTCATCATCTAATTATTTAGTGTCATATCTAGGAGACTCGTTTGGGGTGAGGTGTTACCTCTCTGCAGAGAAGTAGTCAGCTCCAGCCCACTGGGCAAATATATACTTTTAACGTCGAGATCAACAGAAAACTCCATTGTATATATATATATATATATATATTCAGGGAATGGAGTAGCGCCCTCCCCTACACCTTGGTGTAGTAGCTATTGAAAAGAAGCCTTCAGGTCACTCTCGATTGAGGTCACTAACTTATATATATATATATATATAACCAAACCAACTGAACAGATCATATGCGACACGAGGTCAATTTTAAAGCATCGTTTAAAAGGTTTGAATTCAGAGTTTTCCTTCCCATAGAGTAGCGGCTGCACCAAGGCTAAAGAGCGGGAGCTAGAATAATTGAATTCATTCCGTTCCCAGGGGTAATAGCACTATGTGAAAGGCAGACAACCTCGTCTAGGATTTGAACTCGGGTCACCGGTTTTATTTCCTGACACCAAAAGATCCCCCTTTTTATTATTTAGACGTGTTTCATCAAACGATTGCAATTTTCTAAACACATGAAACTTTTAGCAATGACGCTGATTTGAGGAGGTTGAGATATCAATCTCAAATTTCACCTTGCTCGAGTGGTCAATATTTGAGCACTTTCTTCATTTAAAAAAATCATTTCTAAAACGATTTGCTCACTCTTCTCTCTATCATCGGAGACCCAAAAAATGATGCTTCTTCTTAACAGTTAACATTATAAGGAAAGGATCAAGGGTAAGTTGATCAGTCCAGAGAAAGTGGTAGAGCCCTCTTCCTTCTTGGTGTAATAGCGATTGAAAAGGGAGCCTTCGGGTTGCCCTCGATTATAGTCTGCTCATATATATATACATATATACACAGACAAAACACATATGCACACACACGCACACACACATACGCACACACACACAGACATATATATATATATATATATATATATATATATATATATATATATATATATATATATATATCATAAGTGATGTACTCTTATGGACTCCCGCATATGGCCGGGCAAAAGCAGGACGACCAGCTCGAACATACAGCAGCTATGTGAAGATACGGGATGTAGCCCTGAAGACCTGCCAGAGGCAATGAACGATAGGGAGAAGTGGCGAGAGAGGGTCAGGGATGTCTGTGCTGGTGGCATGACATGATAATGATATATATATATGTATATATTAAGATCTTGTGGTAGGTTAAGATATTGTTTTTAAAAGCGTGTGCATAATGGAATATTTTGAAAACGACAGAAATATTTTAAAATCCTAAAAAAGGGGCCCTTTCGTTTTGGTCACTTCTCCACAGAGAATTATGTCAGTGACAGTAAAGTTTATATCGGTAGGAAGTAAACTAGAGATAGTCTGGAGTGGGGGAAGAAAGCTGATTTAAAAAATTACAGAAAGCCAGAAGAGTTGGTGCAGGTAATAATATTTTCTTCTTTATTTCTTTTTACATATTCGGTTATTTATATATTTCTACTTATCTACGCATTCTTTCTTTCTCTCTTTCTTTCTTTCTTTCTTTCTTGATTTTCCTTCAGTTATTCGTTAGTAAATTTCCTTTTGTGGCATCTTACTCTACAGCTTTCTTTTATTTAGCTCCTTCTTTCTTTCTTTCATTCTTTCTTTCTTTCCAAAATATATATTGACATATTCTCTCTTTCTTTTGCCTTTATTTCCTTCTTTCTTTCTTTCTTTCCACTTTATATATTGATATATTCTTTCTTTCTTTTTCTCTCTCTTTCTTTCTTTCTTTCTACATTATTTATTTATTGACACTTTCTTTCTTTCTTTCTTTCTTTCTTTTCTTTCCAAATTATATATTGACAAATTCTCTCTTTCTCTTGCTTTTCTTTCCTACTTTCTTTCTTTCCACTTTTTATATTGATACATTCTTTCTTTCTTTCTTTCTTTCTTTCTTTCTTTCTTTCTTTCCACATTATTTATTGACACTTTCTTTCTTTCTTTCTTTCTTTCTTTCTTTCTTTCCACATTATCTATTAAAACATTCTTTCTTTCTTTCTTTCTTTCTTTCTACATTTTTTATTTATTGACACTTTCTTTTTTTCTTTCTTTCTTTCCACATTATCTATTAAAACATTCTTTCTATCTTTCTATTTTCTATATTATTTATTTATTTATTGACACACTCTTTCTTTCTTTCTTTCTTTCTTTCTTTCCACATTATTTATTGACACTTTCTTTCTTTCTTTCTTTCTACATTATTTATTGACACTTTCTTTCTTTCTTTTTTTTCTTTCTTTCTTTCCACATTATTTATTGACACTTTCTTTCTTTCTTTCTACATTATTTATTGATACATTCTTTCTTTCTTTCTTTCTTTCCACATTATTTATTGACAGTTTCTTTCTCTCTCCATTATTCATTGGAGGTGGTGTTATGGTTAAAGCACTGAACTGCAGTATCGTTGTACACGTGTTCGAACTTCGGTCGCGCTTTTACGTTCACTTCCGGACAAATACATTCGGGAAATGTATGAACCCTCTGATCCTCCCAGTTATGGTACCACTACCGTCCTTTTAAAATTG
The DNA here is from genome assembly GCA_963585895.1 of Sepioteuthis lessoniana. Taxonomy (NCBI): domain Eukaryota; kingdom Metazoa; phylum Mollusca; class Cephalopoda; order Myopsida; family Loliginidae; genus Sepioteuthis; species Sepioteuthis lessoniana. The sequence goes on from OY757944.1 coordinate 4,368,469, forward strand.
TGGATTTGGCATAAAATAACTCAGGAAGGTTGATATGCCAATAAATAACAAACAAACAGTATTTTTTAATTATTTACACTTTCCTTCTTCCTTCATAGATGTTCTTTCTATCTTTCATTCATTCTTTCTTTATTTCCTTCTTTCTTTCCTTCTTTCTCTCTTTCACTTTTTATTTCTTTCTTTCTTTTGTTTCTTTCTTTTTGTGTATTTACCTCTCCTCTTGAATTCCTTCTTTCCTTTCTGCCTTTTTTTTTTCTTTTCTTCTCTCTATCTGGATCATTTCCCGACATCTATCATGCTTTACTTTATCTTTCCATTTTTTTCTTGGATATATATATATATATATATATATATATGTGTGTGTGTGTGTGTGTGTGCACGCGCATGTGCTTGCAGGTGTCTGAACTTCAATGATTCAAAACTTCTGACTTTCTGACTTTCTGACTTTTTCTTCTTTAGCCTTAACGTGAAATTATGGCGATCGAATGACCTCACTGTTCATTCTTCATTGCTATTAAATGGATGGATTTTTCAGGTGGATCGATTTCATACAACTTACAAGGATTCGGTGTTAATATTATCGATCCACCTTAATAATCTTAAGAAATTTTGAAACGATCGTTTGTTGTTTCTTCTTCTTCTTCTTCTTCTTCTTCTTCTTCTTTATGAATCTATTTCTCCTTATCTCCCTCTTTCCTTCCTCTTTCTCCCTATCCACTCTCTTCTTCTTCTTCTTCTTCTTTATGAATCTATTTCTCCTTATCTCCCTCTTTCCTTCCTCTTTCTCCCTATCCACTCTCTTCTTCTTCTTCTTCTTCTTTATGAATCTATTTCTCCTTATCTCCCTCTTTCCTTCCTCTTTCTCCCTATCCACTCTCTTCTTCTTCTTCTTCTTCTTCTTCTTCTTTATGAATCTATTTCTCCTTATCTCCCTCTTTCCTTCCTCTTTCTCCCTATCCACTCTCTTCTTCTTCTTTATGAATCTATTTCTCCTTATCTCCCTCTTTCCTTCCTCTTTCTCCCTATCCACTCCTCTTCTTCTTCTTCTTCTTCTTTATGAATCTATTTCTCCTTATCTCCCTCTTTCCTTCCTCTTTCTCCCTATCCACTCTCTTCTTCTTCTTCTTCTTCTCACACCGGTTGCTGAAGTGAGGTTTTTAAACATAAGAAAAATATGTCTTATTATTCTATGTTTTTTTTTGTGTGTGTTTGGAATAAAGAACTCGTTGAAATAGTATCAATGATACCATTATTTTCTTCAACGCCCGGAAGAAATTAATACCTTCTCACTTTCTGGTAAATTGCAAACACATTTCATGGAGGTAATGTAGAAGAAAAGCCAGAAATAAACAGCTATTTTCGAAAGATTAACTGAGCTTCTCTTTTATGTCCGAATGATACAACTACAAATTTTGTGATATATAATTATATAGCCGTTGATACTATTTACCAACCCCTCCGCTCGGGCAGGATATGACACAAGGTCAATTTTTAAGCGGAATTTAACAGGTTTGAATTCAGAGTTTTCCTTCTCCTAGACTAGTTGCCTGACCAAGGCTGAAGAACCTAGTCTGTCCTACTATTTACCCATAGATGGAGGGAGAATATTTGGATTCATACCTTTCCTAAGGGTATTAGTGCTATGTGAAATGTAATCAGTATCGTCCAGGATTTGAACTCGTATCGCCGTGTTCATTACCTACGGCGATAACGACTACACCACGGGCACCTCCACCGTTGATAAGCTGATAAAATATCGTTCTTTTCATCATTCAAAGAAAATTAGCCATACATATAACATTGAATGTTTTGGCAGGTTACAAGCTTCTTTTTAATGTTGACACTTGGGTTGAGAGTCAGGGTATAGAAAAATACAAAAGAATATTTGTCTGAATTTCTACAAATGTTCTTTTTAATAATTTTTGTTCCAAAGAAAATAATAATGTTAAAAATAACAAGTTAATCAAAAAAAAAAGAAAACTTCAAACATTCAGCTAAATTTTGTATCTGTAAACTATTTTCCTATATTTGATTTTTAAATCTCTTTATTTTTTGTATCTAATTTATTTTCTTGTTTGTTGTTAATTTATTTGTTTCTTAATTATATTTAATTGTTTTATTTATTCATCATTTACTTGTAATTTGTTTGTCTGTTTATTTAATTATTGTTTGTTTCTTAACTTATAATTCGGTTGTTGCTGTATTTGAGTAATAATCACTTAATGATTACAAAACTTTACTGACTAATTATTAAAATTGAAATAAAAAAACATGCAAATTAAAACAATTATGATTTATTAAAAATCGTTTCGAAATTTGAAGCAACTAGAATTATAAACGTATTTCATTCTTAAAATTTTCTATTTGTAACCTATTTCTCTTTAAGTATTATATTTGAATTCTAAATCTCTTTATTGTTTATATCAAATTCATTTGCTTGTTTTGATTTAATTTTATTGTTTCTTATTTATTTTTATTTATCATTTAATTGTTATTTGTTTGTTTATTTATTCAAATACAGTATAGTATCCAATAAGGAGCTTGTATGCATCTGCATAATTTCTCACATGTGTCTGTTTGATCCTGACTTATATATATATATATATATATATATATATATATATATATATATATATATATGCAAATTTCATTTCCCGTATTACTTTTATCATATTCGGGGGAACTGATTAAGGTATTGTCCCTAATTGTATGTATCCCTAGTACTTTCTGCATGACTTTGGGCCATCATCAGGGGAGAATCTGTTACAAAAGTGATGTAACTTTTGTTTTAGCAAATTACTACTGTGTAAGGACACCAGCACTTAATAGAATTAATTTTCAAACCAGTGCTAACGTACTTAAATGTCTTTAGCTACTGGCACTATTTACAGAATTACATTTAAAAGCAAGCGCCATAATCTCCAACAGCAAAGACGTCCTTACACAGTAGTAATTTGCTAAAACAAAAGTTACATCACTTTTGTAACAGATTCTCCCCTGATGATGGCCCAAAGTCGGGCAGAAAGTACTAGGGATACATACAATTATGGACAATACCTTAATCAGTTCCCCCGAATACGATAAAAGTAATGCGGGAATTCGAACGGATCCAAAAGAGAATATGTAGGCATAAAATGTCTATTATATTCAATGAAATTTGCATTAACGAAGAAATGCTGCCTAAATATACATATATATATATATATATATATATATATACATATATATATATATATATATATATATATATATATATATATATATATATATATATATATATAAATGAAAAAATAATAAGATGATTGCATAAAAACCCAATCAACAAATTTATAAATTTCATTTATTTGAATTAAGTGAAAAGTTTGCAGAAAAACAAAGGTGCAAAATCTTTTCTTGTAAGCAAAGATAATATTAGCCAGGGCTTAGATATTTTTTATAAAAAATGCTGCCGAACAATTACTTAAACATCCAGATATCACAATAACCCCCACCCCCGATAAAACCAATATCTGTATCGTGCTTAAAAATCTGATTACCATTCTAAACTACAGACCATCCTCAGCGATAAAAACAAATTTACAAAACAGAATGATAATCCAACTAACCAATTCAAGTCTAAAATTAACAAACTCATTAATGCTAGTAACGCTAAACTTCACAATATAACATTCCCGAAAATAATTGATGATTACAAACCTGCATACATCGACGGAACTGGTAAGATACGTAAACCAGGCTATCCACTTCGACCAATAATTTCACAGGTAACAACACCTACACACCAAATTACAAAATCCATCAACGATCTGATTATCCCATACCTTTCCCATAATTATAGCATAAAATCTACACAAGAACTTATCGAAATCCTTAAAACCCATAAACCAAACAAAGGAATTGTATCCTCCCTAGAAGTGAAACATTTATTCATAAATGTTCCAGTTCTAGAAACCATCAATATATATATATATATATATATATATATATATATATATATATATATATAATATTTATCTCCATCAAACTCTCCCATCACTTAAATCAACTTGACGCAAAATACTTTAACTCTGCACGATTGAGGTTCCATTTTACGATCCCCATGAAAATCTTTACATCCAAAAAGATGGAATCGCAATGGGGTCAGTTTTGGGACCCATTATCGGTACCTTTTACATGTCAGACCTTGAAAAGAAGGTTTTTTTAATTCCAACAATGCACCTAACATTTATTCAATGCACGCTGACGGCATACTCCTTCTCCTTAATAGCTCTGATGAAATTAACACAATAGAAGAGACCTTTCAAAATAATTCTGTTCTCAATTTCACACAAGAAATAAATATCAACAATAAAATCCCATTTTTTTGGTGTACTAATTCATACAAGCAATATTGACCGATTTGCCACCTCCACATAACAAAAAACTACCAACATTAATCCCTGCACCCTCAATTTCCATAGTGAATGTCCCCTTCGTTATAAAAGAACAATCATAAAAAACTCTTATTTACGGAGCTAAATTATTATTTTATCATCGAGCTATCTTCCTTAAGAAACTTAAAAATATAAAACAAACCCTTATTGATAATGGGTTTCCTAACTACATTGTTGATACAGAAATTAGACATTTCATCAATAAAATTGAACAACATAACATAGACAATATCCTAAACCATAAACAGTCAATAAACCTTTACTACAAAACCCGATTTCATTGTAATTATAAGATAGATGAACATATGTTAAAAACCATATCCCCAAAAAATGCTCTCCTTGCTGATCCTACCAAAAAATAAAACTTTACACAACAAATTTAAAACCTTGAGCCTAATTATTTCTAATAGCTCTTCATCCTCCACTGAACTTTTTGACAGAAGAAACGTCCTATGTTCAAATGTCTCTTGGGAGATTGTGTCTCCAAAGAAAATAGTACGTATGTTGGTCTTACCTCTACAACTCTATCTAGACGACTTTCAATGCACCTTAATGACTCTAGCTCTATAGCCTTACATCTTAAAACCCATTCTAATCCCAAATTCAAATGTCAAAAATTCTAGTTTAAAGCATCACTATAATGACACACGAAATTTATAAGCCACGACTACAAATTCTAGAAGCCCTACATATAAAAACAAAAAAAACCTAGAATCTATAGAAATAATTTTGAAAGTAGTGACAATGTTTTGAAATACCTTTAGTTTTTTTTAATCATTTAATATTCTATATTCCTTGATTATATTATTTATCCGTTGATAACCTTCTGTTTTAAATTAAATCGATGTCATCAGCAGCTCAGTTTTATCTAATTTTGTATTTACGTAATTTTGTAATGTTATAAAAATATTAAGAAAAAATAAACTTTTTAAAAAACTCTTTTAAAACTCTTTAAAAACACTTTTTACACATGTAAGTAACCCCTGATGATGACCTATGAAAGGTACGAAAGCACTCGGGACAATATTGGTAAATTCATCCACCAATTCCAACCGGAAACCAAGATACTTATCAGGAAACTTGAAAGGATCATAATAAAATTATATACACAAAATGTGTCTTTGTTATTTAATCAAATATGCTTAAATGATAGACTGTTGTCCAAACACACACACACACACACACACACACACACACACACACACACACATATATATATATATATATATATTAATAAGGTAGTAAATAAATATATATTAGTTTTTACATATATTTAATACCACATTGGCTTATCTGCGACCACTGGTTTCATGACGTCTTTACTGTGCAATCATCAGGTAGAAATTAAATATATATAAATGTCTAGTATGAATTATATATTATCATTATATATATATATATATATATATATATATATATATATATATAATGCATTATATATTATTATATATCAAATATATTTAAAAACTTATATATTTTCTCACTACATTACACCGAATTTGGTCTGCCAAATACACCAAGTCAAATAGTGACAACCATATACTGCTGTATTGTGTATATATATATATATATATATATATATATATATATATATATATATATATATATATATATATATATCCTAACTAAAAAAATGTATATTCTATGAATGGAATTGAGCACTTTTTATTACAAAAATACGAAACTACATTATCAAAATATAATATGTATATTATAAATTATGTGTTATGTGTGTGTAGGTGAATAATCGTTTGGAAATAATAAAAAAAAATCTTGAATATAATTTGACACACACATAAACACAGACACACACATAGATAGATAGATAGATAGATAGATATGAAAATACACAAACATGAAAAATATTAAATCTTCAACGGAGATTTTAAATTGTTAAAACGGAAACATTTAACGTAAGCAAATAATTCAAATTGAACAAAATCATTCTCTTAAGATTTTGTGTCTTTTCATTTTCGGACATTTTTATATTATCAGATTAACTTAAAATTTCACACACACACACACACACACATATATATATATATATATATATATATATACAAACTGTAATACATACATTGTAATATATATATATATAGAGAGAGAGAGAGACAGTGAGAGAGAGAATGAGAGAGAGAGAGACAGTGAGAGATAGATAATTGATAACGTAGTTTGAAATCAAAAAGTCTGCTCAATATCAAGTATTGGCGAGAAACTGACCGTCACCAATCATCGCTGACTTTGTGTCTATGCGCTCCTGACTTATATATATATATATATATATATATATATATATAAGTCAGGAGCGCATATATATATCGGAAAAAGTAGTGAGATGATTGGATAAAAATCCAATGAACAAATTTATAAATCTTATTTCTTTGAATTAAATGAATAGTTGGTCGAAAAAGTAAATGACAAAACTTTTTCTTGTAAGCAAAGATAATATTCAGAGTTTAGATATTTTTATAGGTTTGGTTTGGTTTCTTTGTTTAATGGCATATCAACTCTTTTTAGGTTATTTAATATCAAAGCCATTCTCCTAGAAGAACAGTAGTGGTACTATTTAACCCATAGCTGGGAGGATAAGGGGGTTCATACCTTTCCCAAGGGTATTTGCCCGAAAGTGAACGTAATAGCGCGACTGGAGTACGAACTCGCGTACTACGATTCCGCAGTCCATCGCTTTAACCATTACACTACATGGACACCCCCTATATTTTTATAGAAATTGTTAGATTCGTCCCATAAAATAGAGCAGTAATCGTTAACTTAAAAAAAGGGATATATTTTGTGCGTATAAACATTTTTGCATAAGTTGTGAGAATTTCTGAGATGAAGCTTGGTGATTTCTATCATTTTGGGTTTTCGGACTATTGTCTTCGTCTTTATTGCTATGTTCACAACGTTTCGGCTGATATATCCACCTTTGATATTAAATAACCCATAATAGTTTATATGCTATGAAACCAAACCATATGATTAATGATTTTAAATGCTACCTTCCAGTTTCTTCAGTTAGTAAAATATCTCTTTTAAGAAAAATATTCCATTAAAGAAAGATTACAATAGTCTTAACGATTACGAGGGAAAGCCCTGCAGCATAGTTGCTAATGTGCTACACTGTGACATCTTAGTGAGTTCTAAATCCAGTCAAGCGATGATGTTGGACTAATGCCCAAGGTAAAGGTATGAAACCCCTCTTACTGCTTCCCAGATAATGGTTAAATAGAACCACAAACGATCTTTTACAAAGATGGCTTTGACTTTATTTAACCCAGGAATATTGGTATGACATTAAACAAAGAAACGAAACCAAAAATTAACGAACATATTTTTTCACAAATTAATAACATACTGTAGTTGTCTAACAGGGCGTCTTGGTGCTGTGACGTTCCGGTGAGTTTTTACACTGAGTGCATCAACAATTGGGAAACAGTATGTGATATAGTGTTCACATAGAACTTAATTTGTTATAATATAGAATATTCGGACTACTGACCTCATCTTTATTGTTATATTCACAACGTTTCGGCTGATCTGTCCTTCGGCGTTCTTCAGGTGTTTCTTGTCGAAGAAGAGTCTACACTGAATCTCAAACTGAACCCTTCATTTGAAACGTAGACGTAGACTGTTCCAATTCTGTAAACCATGAACGGGAACAAGTGTTAAGTTATTGTAAGTATTCCCGGTTAGTCTTACCTGTAGTTGGGATTGAACCTGCAACGTCCAGATGATTTGACTCGGAAACACTTTCCAACCAAAAGACTTATCCACTGCCTCATTGTAAAATACAGCTTGGCTGATAATATAGGACGAGGCTAAAATTCCACGGTGTAATCACAAAGTGATGCACCGAAAGAGGGTGACCTGTGAACTGCATGACAGTTATTTCCGCCCGATGATGATCAACGCAGAAAAAAGAGCAGAAATCACATATTCCGTTGGCTAGTTATGGGAGGAGACTGCGTGGGTGAAGAGACTTGTTCATATCCCTGAGTATGGGTTCGATGATGATCAAACCTGTCACTCCAAAAAGGGCGGAAGTTGCATGTTTCGTTGGCCAGTTATGGGAAGAGATTGCGTGTCCATATCTCCGCGTGGAAGTTGACAGTAATATAAGGTCGACGATTTTGAACGGAAAGCAGTGAAATTCCGCTGTTCACTCAAGCTTATCCCGTCGTTACCCCGTGTGCGCTTTCTCGACCACCGTCTAACTTATACCGAGGTGTCCAGGCCTCATAGACGAACGATTTGAATACCTCTCCTGATTGCTCCTACTTCACACAAGCGTACGTCGAGAAAATAAATATAAATTTTTATATGTATTATGTGTTGTCGTTTGTTTGGTCAGAGCGAAACGTAACACCATGTGTCCGGTAAGAAAATTTAGATATACCTCACATGAGCCTGTGGTTCAAATAAAGGGATCAATTCGAGGTTGTATGTGGACTCCCGAGGTCAACATGAAACACTAGAAGAAGACTGAAGGACATATCGGCTGAAACGTTGTCAGTATAACAATAAAGATGAGGAAATAGTCCGATTATTATATCAAGTTATAACAATTATCATGTTTCATCAATGAAAATTTAGACAAGTAGTTCTAAATTTGTGTTAGAATTTCATTATTATATATTAAACTCTCAGTAAATTAGTTAAATATGTTCACCAAACGCAGGTATAAGTTTGAAATATTTGGGCTAGTCAGCAGGAGTATATCATCTGCAAGGAGTAAAGTTCCACTGTTGACCACTCTTCGGTAAAGTTTTAGGTTTAGCCCTTTCCGATTGAAAGAAGTGCTGTTTACTGGATGACCCCTCTAGAGTAAAGGTTTGGATTTTAGACTTCTCGGTTACAAGGAGTACAGTTCAGTTGTCTGAACGCTCTGTGGAAAAGGTTTGGATTTTGGTACATCCGATTGCAAGGAGTACTATTTCATTATTTGAACACTTTTAAAAAAAAGGTTTGGTTTAACCCGGCTGATCGATAGGAATATTGTTCAATTGTCTGTCTACTCTGTGGAAAAGGTTAAGATTTAAGCCCAGCCGATTGCAAGGGGTACTGTTCAAGTGGTTAACCATTCGGTGGTAAAGATTTAGATTTTAGCCCAGTTGATTGCAAAGAGTATTCTTCCATTATCTGACCACTCTTTAATAAAGGTTTGGATTTAAGCCCAGTTGATTGCAAAGAGTATTCTTCCATTATCTGACCACTCTTTAGTAAAGGTTTGGATTTTAGCCCAGTTGATTGCAAAGAGTATTCTTCCATTATCTGACCACTCTTTAGTAAAGGTTTGGATTTTAGCCCAGTTGATTGCAAAGAGTATTCTTCAATTATCTGACCACTCTTTAGTAAAGGTTTGGATTTTAGCCCAGTTGATTGCAAATAGTATTCTTCCATTATCTGAGCACTCTTTAGTAAAGGTTTGGATTTTAGCCGAGTTGATTGCAAAGAGTATTCTTCCATTATCTGACTACTCTTTAGTAAAGGTTTGGATTTTAGCCCAGTTGATTGCAAAGAGTATTCTTCCATTATCTGACTACTCTTTAGTAAAGGTTTGGATTTTAGCCGAGTTGATTGCAAAGAGTATTCTTCCATTATCTGACTACTCTTTAGTAAAGGTTTGGATTTTAGCCCAGTTGATTGCAAAGAGTATTCTTCCATTATCTGACCACTCTTTAGTAAAGGTTTGGATTTTAGCCCAGTTGATTGCAAAGAGTATTCTTCAATTATCTGACTACTCTTTAGTAAAGGTTTGGATTTTAGCCCAGTTGATTGCAAAGAGTATTCTTCCATTATCTGACTACTCTTTAGTAAAGGTTTGGATTTTAGCCCAGTTGATTGCAAAGAGTATTCTTCCATTATCTGACCACTCTTTAGTAAAGGTTTGGATTTTAGCCCAGTTGATTGCAAAGAGTATTCTTCCATTATCTGACTACTCTTTAGTAAAGGTTTGGATTTTAGCCCAGTTGATTGCAAAGAGTATTCTTCCATTATCTGACTACTCTTTAGTAAAGGTTTGGATTTTAGCCCAGTTGATTGCAAAGAGTATTCTTCCATTATCTGACCACTCTTTAGTAACGGTTTGGATTTTAGCCCAGTTGATTGCAAAGAGTATTCTTCCATTATATGACCACTCTTTAGTAAATGTTTGGATTTTAGCCCAGTTGATTGCAAAGAGTATTCTTCCATAATCTGACCACTCTTTAGTAAAGGTTTGGATTTTAGCCCAGTTGATTATAAAGTGTATTCTTCCATAATCTGACCACTCTTTAGTAAAGGTTTGGAATTTAGCCCAGTTGATTGCAAAGAGTATTCTTCCATTATCTGACCCCTCCTTAGTAAAGGTTTGGATTTTAGCCCAGTTGATTGCAAAGAGTATTCTTCCATTATCTGACTACTCTTTAGTAAAGATTCTGGATTTTAGCCCAGTTGAATGCAAAGAGTATTCTTCCATTATCTGACTACTCTTTCGTAAAGGTTTGGATTTAAGGCCAGTTGATTGCAAAGAGTATTCTTCCATTATCTGACCACTCTTTAGTAAATGTTTGGATTTTAGCCCAGTTGATTGCAAAGAGTATTCTTCAATTATCTGACAACTATTTATTAAAGTTTTTGATTTTAGCCCAGTTGATTGCAAAGAGTATTCTTCCATTATCTGACCACTCTTTAGTAAATGTTTGGATTTTAGCCCAGTTGATTGCAAAGAGTATTCTTCAATTATCTGACAACTATTTATTAAAGTTTTTGATTTAATCCCAGTTGATTGCAAAGAGTATTCTTCCATTATCTGACCACTCTTTAGTAAAGGTTTGGATTTTAGCCCAGTTGATGGCAAAGAGTATTCTTCCATTATCTGACCAGTCTTTAGTAAAGGTTTGGATTTAAGCCCAGTTGATTGCAAAGAGTATTCTTCCATTATCTGACCACTATTTAGTAAAGGTTTGGATTTTAGCCCTGTTGAATGCAAAGAGTATTCTTCCATTATCTGACCACTCTTTAGTAACAGTTTGGATTTTAGCCCTGTTGAATGCAAAGAGTATTCTTCCATTATCTGACCACTCTTTAGTAAAGGTTTGGATTTTAGCCCAGTTGATTGCAAAGAGTATTCTTCCATTATCTGACCACTCTTTAGTAAAGGTTTGGATTTAATCCCAGTTGATTGCAAAGAGTATTCTTCCATTATCTGACCACTCTTTAGTAACAGTTTGGATTTTAGCCCAGTTGATTGCAAAGAGTATTCTTCCATTATCTGACCACTCTTTAGTAACGGTTTGGATTTTAGCCCAGTTGATTGCAAAGAGTATTCTTCCATTATATGACCACTCTTTAGTAAATGTTTGGATATCAGCCCAGTTGAATGCAAAGAGTATTCTTCCATTATCTGACCACTCTATAATAAAGGTTTGGATTTAAGCCCAGTTGATTGCAAAGAGTATTTTTCCATTATCTGACCACTCTATAATAAAGGTTTGGATTTAAGCCCAGTTGATTGCAAAGAGTATTCTTCAATTATCTGACCACTATTTATTAAAGTTTTTGATTTTAGCCCAGTTGATTGCAAAGAGTATTCTTCCATTAACTGACCACTCTTTAATAAAGGTTTGGATTTAAGCCCAGTTGATTGCAAAGAGTATTCTTCCATTATCTGACCACTCTTTAGTAAAGGTTTGGATTTTAGCCCAGATGATTGCAAAGAGTATTCTTCCATTATCTGACCACTCTTTAGTAACAGTTTGGATTTTAGCCCAGATGATTGCAAAGAATATTCTTCCATTATCTGACCACCCTTTAGTAAATGTTTGGATTTTAGCCCAGTTGATTGCAAAGAGTATTCTTCAATTATCTGACCACTATTTATTAAAGTTTTTGATTTTAGCCCACTTGATTGCAAAGAGTATTCTTCCATTAACTGACCACTCTTTAATAAAGGTTTGGATTTAAGCCCAGTTGATTGCAAAGAGTATTCTTCCATTAACTGACCACTCTTTAGTAAAGGTTTGGATTTTAGCCCAGATGATTGCAAAGAGTATTCTTCCATTATCTGACCACTCTTTAGTAAATGTTTGGATTTTAGCCCAGTGGATTGCAAAGAGTATTCTTCAATTATCTGACCACTCTTTAGTAACGGTTTGGATTTTAGCCCAGTTGATTGCAAAGAGTATTCTTCCATTATCTGACCACTCTTTAGTAAAGGATTGGATTTTAGCCCAGTTGATTGCAAAGAGTATTCTTCCATTATCTGACCACTCTTTAGTAACGGTTTGGATTTTAGCCCAGTTGATTGCAAAGAGTATTCTTCCATTATATGACCACTCTTTAGTAACAGTTTGGATTTTAGCCCAGTTGATTGCAAAGAGTATTCTTCCATTATCTGACCACTCTTTAGTAACAGTTTGGATTTTAGCCCAGTTGATTGCAAAGAGTATTCTTCAATTATCTGACCACTCCTTAGTAACGGTTTGAATTTTAGCCCAGTTGTTTGCAAAGAGTATTCTTCCATAATCTGACCACTCTTTTGTAAAGGTTTGGATTTTAGCCCAGTTGATTGCAAAGAGTATTCTTCAATTATCTGACCCCTCCTTAGTAAAGGTTTGGATTTTAGCCCAGTTGATTGCAAAGAGTATTCTTCCATTATCTGACTACTCTTTAGTAAAGGTCTGGATTTTAGCCCAGTTGATTGCAAAGAGTATTCTTCCATTATCTGACTACTCTTTCGTAAAGGTTTGGATTTAAGGCCAGTTGATTGCAATGAGTATTCTTTCATTATCTGAGCACTCTTTAGTAAAGGTTTGGATTTTAGCCCAGTTGATTGCAAAGAGTATTCTTCCATTATCTGACTACCCTTTCGTAAAGGTTTGGATTTTAGCCCAGTTGATTGCAAAGAGTATTCTTTAATTATCTGACCACTATTTATTAAAGTTTTTGATTTTAGCCCGGTTGACTGCAAAGAGTATTCTTCCATTATCTGACTACTCTTTCGTAAAGGTTTGGATTTAATCCCAGTTGATTGCAAAGAGTATTCTTCCATTATCTGACTACTCTTTAGTAAAGGTCTGGATTTTAGCCCAGTTGATTGCAAAGAGTATTCTTCCATTATCTGACTACTCTTTCGTAAAGGTTTGGATTTAATCCCAGTTGATTGCAAAGAGTATTCTTCCATTATCTGACCACTCTTTAGTAAATGTTTGGATTTTAGCCCAGTTGATTGCAAAGAGTATTCTTCCATTATCTGACCACTATTTATTAAAGTTTTGGATTTTTGCCCAGTTGATTGCAAAGAGTATTCTTCCATTAACTGACCACTCTTTAGTAAAGGTTTGGATTTTAGCCCAGATGATTGCAAAGAGTATTCTTCCATTATCTGACCACTCTTTAGTAAATGTTTGGATTTTAGCCCAGTGGATTGCAAAGAGTATTCTTCAATTATCTGACCACTCTTTAGTAACAGTTTGGATTTTAGCCCAGTTGATTGCAAAGAGTATTCTTCAATTATCTGACCACTCTTTAGTAACGGTTTGGATTTTAGCCCAGTTGATTGCAAAGAGTATTCTTCCATTATCTGACCACTCTTTAGTAAAGGATTGGATTTTAGCCCAGTTGATTGCAAAGAGTATTCTTCCATTATCTGACCACTCTTTAGTAACGGTTTGGATTTTAGCCCAGTTGATTGCAAAGAGTATTCTTCCATTATATGACCACTCTTTAGTAACAGTTTGGATTTTAGCCCAGTTGATAGCAAAGAGTATTCTTCCATTATCTGACCACTCTTTAGTAACAGTTTGGATTTTAGCCCAGTTGATTGCAAAGAGTATTCTTCAATTATCTGACCCCTCCTTAGTAAAGGTTTGATTTTTAGCCCAGTTGATTGCAAAGAGTATTCTTCCATTATCTGACCACTCTTTAGTAACGGTTTGGATTTTAGCCCAGTTGATTGCAAAGAGTATTCTTCCATAATCTGACCACTCTTTAGTAAAGGATTGGATTTTAGCCCAGTTGATTGCAAAGAGTATTCTTCCATTATCTGACTACTCCTTAGTAACGGTTTGAATTTTAGCCCAGTTGTTTGCAAAGAGTATTCTTCCATAATCTGACCACTCTTTTGTAAAGGTTTGGATTTTAGCCCAGTTGATTGCAAAGAGTATTCTTGAATTATCTGACCCCTCCTTAGTAAAGGTTTGGATTTTAGCCCAGTTGATTGCAAAGAGTATTCTTCCATTATCTGACTACTCTTTAGTAAAGGTCTGGATTTTAGCCCAGTTGATTGCAAAGAGTATTCTTCCATTATCTGACTACTCTTTCGTAAAGGTTTGGATTTAAGGCCAGTTGATTGCAATGAGTATTCTTTCATTATCTGAGCACTCTTTAGTAAAGGTTTGGATTTTAGCCCAGTTGATTGCAAAGAGTATTCTTCCATTATCTGACTACCCTTTCGTAAAGGTTTGGATTTTAGCCCAGTTGATTGCAAAGAGTGTTCTTTAATTATCTGACCACTATTTATTAAAGTTTTTGATTTTAGCCCAGTTGACTGCAAAGAGTATTCTTCCATTATCTGACTACTCTTTCGTAAAGTTTTGGATTTTTGCCCAGTTGATTGCAAAGAGTATTCTTCCATTATCTGACTACTCTTTAGTAAAGGTCTGGATTTTAGCCCAGTTGATTGCAAAGAGTATTCTTCCATTATCTGACTACTCTTTCGTAAAGGTTTGGATTTAATCCCAGTTGATTGCAAAGAGTATTCTTCCATTATCTGACCACTCTTTAGTAAATGTTTGGATTTTAGCCCAGTTGATTGCAAAGAGTATTCTTCCATTATCTGACAACTATTTATTAAAGTTTTGGATTTTTGCCCAGTTGATTGCAAAGAGTATTCTTCCTTTATCTGACCACCCTTTAGTAAAGGTTTGGATTTTAGCCCAGTTGATTGCAAAGAGTATTCTTCCATTATATGACCACACTTTAGTAAATGTTTGGATATCAGCCCTGTTGAATGCAAAGAGTATTCTTCCATTATCTGACCACTCTTTAGTAAAGGTTTGGATTTTAGCCCAGTTGATTGCAAAGAGTATTCTTCCATTATCTGACCACTCTTTAGTAAAGGTTTGGATTTTAGCCCAGTTGATTGCAAAGAGTATACTTCCATTATCTGACCACCCTTTATTAAAGGTTTGGATTTTAGCCCAGTTGATTGCAAAGAGTATTCTTCCATTATCTGACCACTCTTTACTAAATGTTTGGATTTTAGCCCAGTTGATTGCAAAGAGTATTCTTCAATTATCTGACCACTATTTATTAAAGTTTTTGATTTTAGCCCAGTTGATTGCAAAGAGTATTCTTCCATTATCTGACCACTCTTTAGTAACGGTTTGGATTTTAGCCCAGTTGATTGCAAAGAGTATTCTTCCATTATATGACCACTCTTTAGTAAATGTTTGGATATCAGCCCAGTTGATTGCAAAGAGTATTCTTCCATTATCTGACCACTCTTTAGTAAAGGTTTGGATTTTAGCCCAGTTGATTGCAAAGAGTATTCTTCCATTATATGACCACTCTTTAGTAAAGGTTTGGATTTTAGCCCAGTTGATTGCAAAGAGTATTCTTCCATTATCTGACCACTCTTTAGTAAATGTTTGGATTTTAGCCCAGTTGATTGCAAAGAGTATTCTTCCATTATCTGACCACTATTTATAAAAGTTTTTGATTTTAGCCCAGTTGATTGCAAAGAGTATTCTTCCATTATCTGACCACTCTTTAGTAAAGGTTTGGATTTAATCCCAGTTGATTGCAAAGAGTATTCTTCCATTATCTGACCACCCTTTAGTAAAGGTTTGGATTTTAGCCCAGTTGATTGCAAAGAGTATTCTTCCATTATCTGACCACTCTTTAGTAACGGTTTGGATTTTAGCCCAGTTGATTGCAAAGAGTATTCTTCAATTATCTGACCACTTTTTAGTAAAGGTTTGGATTTTAGCCCAGCTGATTGCAAAGAGTATTCTTCCATTATCTGACCACTCTTTAGTAACGGTTTGGATTTTAGCCCAGTTGATTGCAAAGAGTATTCTTCAATTATCTGACCACTTTTTAGTAAAGGTTTGGATTTTAGCCCAGTTGATTGCAAAGAGTATTCTTCCATTATCTGACCACTCTTTAGTAAAGGTTTGGATTTTAACCCAGTTGATTGCAAAGAGTATTCTTCAATTATCTGACCACTCTTTAGTAAAGGTTTGGATTTTAGCCCAGTTGATTGCAAAGAGTATTCTTCCATTATCTGACCCCTCCTTAGTAAAGGTTTGGATTTTAGCCCAGTTGATTGCAAAGAGTATTCTTCCATTATCTGACTACTCTTTAGTAAAGATTCTGGATTTTAGCCCAGTTGAATGCAAAGAGTATTCTTCCATTATCTGACTACTCTTTCGTAAAGGTTTGGATTTAAGGCCAGTTGATTGCAAAGAGTATTCTTCCATTATCTGACCACTCTTTAGTAAATGTTTGGATTTTAGCCCAGTTGATTGCAAAGAGTATTCTTCAATTATCTGACAACTATTTATTAAAGTTTTTGATTTTAGCCCAGTTGATTGCAAAGAGTATTCTTCCATTATCTGACCACTCTTTAGTAAATGTTTGGATTTTAGCCCAGTTGATTGCAAAGAGTATTCTTCAATTATCTGACAACTATTTATTAAAGTTTTTGATTTAATCCCAGTTGATTGCAAAGAGTATTCTTCCATTATCTGACCACTCTTTAGTAAAGGTTTGGATTTTAGCCCAGTTGATGGCAAAGAGTATTCTTCCATTATCTGACCAGTCTTTAGTAAAGGTTTGGATTTAAGCCCAGTTGATTGCAAAGAGTATTCTTCCATTATCTGACCACTATTTAGTAAAGGTTTGGATTTTAGCCCTGTTGAATGCAAAGAGTATTCTTCCATTATCTGACCACTCTTTAGTAACAGTTTGGATTTTAGCCCAGTTGAATGCAAAGAGTATTCTTCCATTATCTGACCACTCTTTAGTAACGGTTTGGATTTCAGCCCAGTTGATTGCAAAGAGTATTCTTCCATTATCTGACCACTCTTTAGTAAAGGTTTGGATTTAATCCCAGTTGATTGCAAAGAGTATTCTTCCATTATCTGACCACTCTTTAGTAACAGTTTGGATTTTAGCCCAGTTGATTGCAAAGAGTATTCTTCCATTATCTGACCACTCTTTAGTAACGGTTTGGATTTTAGCCCAGTTGATTGCAAAGAGTATTCTTCCATTATATGACCACTCTTTAGTAAATGTTTGGATATCAGCCCAGTTGAATGCAAAGAGTATTCTTCCATTATCTGACCACTCTATAATAAAGGTTTGGATTTAAGCCCAGTTGATTGCAAAGAGTATTCTTCAATTATCTGACCACTATTTATTAAAGTTTTTGATTTTAGCCCAGTTGATTGCAAAGAGTATTCTTCCATTAACTGACCACTCTTTAATAAAGGTTTGGATTTAAGCCCAGTTGATTGCAAAGAGTATTCTTCCATTATCTGACCACTCTTTAGTAAAAGGTTTGGATTTTAGCCCAGATGATTGCAAAGAGTATTCTTCCATTATCTGACCACTCTTTAGTAACGGTTTGGATTTTAGCCCAGATGATTGCAAAGAGTATTCTTCCATTATCTGACTACTCTTTCGTAAAGGTTTGGATTTAAGGCCAGTTGATTGCAATGAGTATTCTTTCATTATCTGAGCACTCTTTAGTAAAGGTTTGGATTTTAGCCCAGTTGATTGCAAAGAGTATTCTTCCATTATCTGACTACCCTTTCGTAAAGGTTTGGATTTTAGCCCAGTTGATTGCAAAGAGTATTCTTTAATTATCTGACCACTATTTATTAAAGTTTTTGATTTTAGCCCAGTTGACTGCAAAGAGTATTCTTCCATTATCTGACTACTCTTTCGTAAAGGTTTGGATTTAATCCCAGTTGATTGCAAAGAGTATTCTTCCATTATCTGACTACTCTTTAGTAAAGGTCTGGATTTTAGCCCAGTTGATTGCAAAGAGTATTCTTCCATTATCTGACTACTCTTTCGTAAAGGTTTGGATTTAATCCCAGTTGATTGCAAAGAGTATTCTTCCATTATCTGACCACTCTTTAGTAAATGTTTAGATTTTAGCCCAGTTGATTGCAAAGAGTATCCTTCCATTATCTGACCACTATTTATTAAAGTTTTGGATTTTTGCCCAGTTGATTGCAAAGAGTATTCTTCCATTAACTGACCACTCTTTAGTAAAGGTTTGGATTTTAGCCCAGATGATTGCAAAGAGTATTCTTCTATTATCTGACCACTCTTTAGTAAATGTTTGGATTTTAGCCCAGTGGATTGCAAAGAGTATTCTTCAATTATCTGACCACTCTTTAGTAACAGTTTGGATTTTAGCCCAGTTGATTGCAAAGAGTATTCTTCAATTATCTGACCACTCTTTAGTAACGGTTTGGATTTTAGCCCAGTTGATTGCAAAGAGTATTCTTCCATTATCTGACCACTCTTTAGTAAAGGATTGGATTTTAGCCCAGTTGATTGCAAAGAGTATTCTTCCATTATCTGACCACTCTTTAGTAACGGTTTGGATTTTAGCCCAGTTGATTGCAAAGAGTATTCTTCCATTATATGACCACTCTTTAGTAACAGTTTGGATTTTAGCCCAGTTGATTGCAAAGAGTATTCTTCCATTATCTGACCACTCTTTAGTAACAGTTTGGATTTTAGCCCAGTTGATTGCAAAGAGTATTCTTCAATTATCTGACCCCTCCTTGGTAAAGGTTTGAATTTTAGCCCAGTTGATTGCAAAGAGTATTCTTCCATTATCTGACCACTCTTTAGTAACGGTTTGGATTTTAGCCCAGTTGATTGCAAAGAGTATTCTTCCATAATCTGACCACTCTTTAGTAAAGGATTGGATTTTAGCCCAGTTGATTGCAAAGAGTATTCTTCCATTATCTGACCACTCCTTAGTAACGGTTTGAATTTTAGCCCAGTTGTTTGCAAAGAGTATTCTTCCATAATCTGACCACTCTTTTGTAAAGGTTTGGATTTTAGCCCAGTTGATTGCAAAGAGTATTCTTCAATTATCTGACCCCTCCTTAGTAAAGGTTTGGATTTTAGCCCAGTTGATTGCAAAGAGTATTCTTCCATTATCTGACTACTCTTTAGTAAAGGTCTGGATTTTAGCCCAGTTGATTGCAAAGAGTATTCTTCCATTATCTGACTACTCTTTCGTAAAGGTTTGGATTTAAGGCCAGTTGATTGCAATGAGTATTCTTTCATTATCTGAGCACTCTTTAGTAAAGGTTTGGATTTTAGCCCAGTTGATTGCAAAGAGTATTCTTCCATTATCTGACTACCCTTTCGTAAAGGTTTGGATTTTAGCCCAGTTGATTGCAAAGAGTATTCTTTAATTATCTGACCACTATTTATTAAAGTTTTTGATTTTAGCCCAGTTGACTGCAAAGAGTATTCTTCCATTATCTGACTACTCTTTCGTAAAGGTTTGGATTTAATCCCAGTTGATTGCAAAGAGTATTCTTCCATTATCTGACTACTCTTTAGTAAAGGTCTGGATTTTAGCCCAGTTGATTGCAAAGAGTATTCTTCCATTATCTGACTACTCTTTCGTAAAGGTTTGGATTTAATCCCAGTTGATTGCAAAGAGTATTCTTCCATTATCTGACCACTCTTTAGTAAATGTTTGGATTTTAGCCCAGTTGATTGCAAAGAGTATTCTTCCATTATCTGACCACTATTTATTAAAGTTTTGGATTTTTGCCCAGTTGATTGCAAAGAGTATTCTTCCATTATCTGACCACCCTTTAGTAAAGGTTTGGATTTTAGCCCAGTTGATTGCAAAGAGTATTCTTCCATTATATGACCACACTTTAGTAAATGTTTGGATATCAGCCCTGTTGAATGCAAAGAGTATTCTTCCATTATCTGACCACTCTTTAGTAAAGGTTTGGATTTTTGCCCAGTTGATTGCAAAGAGTATTCTTCCATTATCTGACCACCCTTTAGTAAAGGTTTGGATTTTAGCCCAGTTGATTGCAAAGAGTATTCTTCCATTATATGACCACACTTTAGTAAATGTTTGGATATCAGCCCTGTTGAATGCAAAGAGTATTCTTCCATTATCTGACCACTCTTTAGTAAAGGTTTGGATTTTAGCCCAGTTGATTGCAAAGAGTATTCTTCCATTATCTGACCACCCTTTATTAAAGGTTTGGATTTTAGCCCAGTTGATTGCAAAGAGTATTCTTCCATTATCTGACCACTCTTTACTAAATGTTTGGATTTTAGCCCAGTTGATTGCAAAGAGTATTCTTTAATTATCTGACCACTATTTATTAAAGTTTTTGATTTTAGCCCAGTTGACTGCAAAGAGTATTCTTCCATTATCTGACTACTCTTTCGTAAAGGTTTGGATTTAATCCCAGTTGATTGCAAAGAGTATTCTTCCATTATCTGACTACTCTTTAGTAAAGGTCTGGATTTTAGCCCAGTTGATTGCAAAGAGTATTCTTCCATTATCTGACTACTCTTTCGTAAAGGTTTGGATTTAATCCCAGTTGATTGCAAAGAGTATTCTTCCATTATCTGACCACTCTTTAGTAAATGTTTGGATTTTAGCCCAGTTGATTGCAAAGAGTATTCTTCCATTATCTGACCACTATTTATTAAAGTTTTGGATTTTTGCCCAGTTGATTGCAAAGAGTATTCTTCCATTATCTGACCACCCTTTAGTAAAGGTTTGGATTTTAGCCCAGTTGATTGCAAAGAGTATTCTTCCATTATATGACCACACTTTAGTAAATGTTTGGATATCAGCCCTGTTGAATGCAAAGAGTATTCTTCCATTATCTGACCACTCTTTAGTAAAGGTTTGGATTTTAGCCCAGTTGATTGCAAAGAGTATTCTTCCATTATCTGACCACTCTTTAGTAAAGGTTTGGATTTTAGCCCAGTTGATTGCAAAGAGTATTCTTCCATTATCTGACCACCCTTTATTAAAGGTTTGGATTTTAGCCCAGTTGATTGCAAAGAGTATTCTTCCATTATCTGACCACTCTTTACTAAATGTTTGGATTTTAGCCCAGTTGATTGCAAAGAGTATTCTTCAATTATCTGACCACTATTTATTAAAGTTTTTGATTTTAGCCCAGTTGATTGCAAAGAGTATTCTTCCATTATCTGACCACTCTTTAGTAACGGTTTGGATTTTAGCCCAGTTGATTGCAAAGAGTATTCTTCCATTATATGACCACTCTTTAGTAAATGTTTGGATATCAGCCCAGTTGATTGCAAAGAGTATTCTTCCATTATCTGACCACTCTTTAGTAAAGGTTTGGATTTTAGCCCAGTTGATTGCAAAGAGTATTCTTCCATTATATGACCACTCTTTAGTAAAGGTTTGGATTTTAGCCCAGTTTATTGCAAAGAGTATTCTTCCATTATCTGACCACTCTTTAGTAAATGTTTGGATTTTAGCCCAGTTGATTGCAAAGAGTATTCTTCCATTATCTGACCACTATTTATAAAAGTTTTTGATTTTAGCCCAGTTGATTGCAAAGAGTATTCTTCCATTATCTGACCACTCTTTAGTAAAGGTTTGGATTTAATCCCAGTTGATTGCAAAGAGTATTCTTCCATTATCTGACCACCCTTTAGTAAAGGTTTGGATTTTAGCCCAGTTGATTGCAAAGAGTATTCTTCCATTATCTGACCACTCTTTAGTAACGGTTTGGATTTTAGCCCAGTTGATTGCAAAGAGTATTCTTCAATTATCTGACCACTTTTTAGTAAAGGTTTGGATTTTAGCCCAGTTGATTGCAAAGAGTATTCTTCCATTATCTGACCACTCTTTAGTAACGGTTTGGATTTTAGCCCAGTTGATTGCAAAGAGTATTCTTCAATTATCTGACCACTTTTTAGTAAAGGTTTGGATTTTAGCCCAGTTGATTGCAAAGAGTATTCTTCCATTATCTGACCACCCTTTAGTAAAGGTTTGGATTTTAGCCCAGTTGATTGCAAAGAGTATTCTTCCAATATCTGACCACTCTTTACTAAATGTTTGGATTTTAGCCCAGTTGATTGCAAAGAGTATTCTTCCATTATATGACCACTAATTAGTAAAGGTTTGGATTTTAGCCCAGTTGATTGCAAAGAGTATTCTTCCATTATCTGACCACTCTTTAGTAAATGTTTGGATTTTAGCCCAGTTGATTGCAATGAGTATTCTTCCATTATCTGACCACTCTTTAGTAAAGGTTTGGATTTTAGCCCAGTTGATTGCAAAGAGTATTCTTCCATTATCTGACCACACTTTAGTAAAGGTTTGGATTTTAGCCCAGCTGATTGCAAAGAGTATTCTTCCATTATCTGACCACTCTTTAGTAAATGTTTGGATTTTAGCCCAGTTGATTGCAAAGAGTATTCTTCAATTATCTGACCACTATTTATTAAAGTTTTTGATTTTAGCCCAGTTGATTGCAAAGAGTATTCTTCCATTATCTGACCACACTTTAGTAAAGGTTTGGATTTTAGCCCAGTTGATTGCAAAGAGTATTCTTCCATTATCTGACCACTCTTTAGTAAATGTTTGGATTTTAGCCCAGTTGATTGCAAAGAGTATTCTTCAATTATCTGACCACTATTTATTAAAGTTTTTGATTTTAGCCCAGTTGATTGCAAAGAGTATTCTTCCATTATCTGACCACTCTTTAGTAACGGTTTGGATTTTAGCCCAGTTGATTGCAAAGAGTATTCTTCCATTATATGACCACTCTTTAGTAAATGTTTGGATATCAGCCCAGTTGAATGCAAAGAGTATTCTTCCATTATCTGACCACTCTTTAGTAAATGTTTGGATTTTAGCCCAGTTGATTGCAAAGAGTATTCTTCAATTATCTGACCACTATTTATTAAAATTTTGGATTTTAGCCCAGTTGATTGCAAAAAGTATTCTTCCATTAACTGACCACTCTTTAGTAAAGGTTTGGATTTAAGCCCAGTTGATTGCAAAGAGTATTCTTCCATTATCTGACCACTCTTTAGTAAAGGTTTGGATTTTAGCCCAGTTGATTGCAAAGAGTATTCTTCCATTATATGACCACTCTTTAGTAAAGGTTTGGATTTTAGCCCAGTTTATTGCAACGAGTATTCTTCCATTATCTGACCACTCTTTAGTAAAGGTTTGGATTTTAGCCCAGTTGATTGCAAAGAGTATTCTTCCATTATCTGACCACTCTTTAGTAAAGGTTTGGATTTAATCCCAGTTGATTGCAAAGAGTATTCTTCCATTATATGACCACTCTTTAGTAAAGGTTTGGATTTTAGCCCAGTTTATTGCAAAGAGTATTCTTCCATTATCTGACCACTCTTTAGTAACGGTTTGGATTTCAGCCCAGTTGATTGCAAAGAGTATTCTTCCATTATCTGACCACTATTTATTAAAGTTTGGGATTTTACCCCAGTTGATTACAAAGAGTATTCTTCCATTATCTGACCACTCTTTAGTAAATGTTTGGATTTTAGCCCAGTTGATTGCAAAGAGTATTCTTCAATTATCTGACCACTATTTATTAAAGTTTTTGATTTTTGCCCATTTTATTGCAAAGAGTATTCTTCCATTATATGACCACTCTTTAGTAAATATTTGGATATCAGCCCATTTGAATGCAAAGAGTATTCTTCCATTATCTGACCACTCTTTAGTAAATGTTTGGATATCAGCCCAGTTGAATGCAAAGAGTATTCTTCAATTATCTGACCACTATTTATTAAAGTTTTTGATTTTAGCCCAGTTGATTGCAAAGAGTATTCTTCCATTATCTGACCACTTTTTAGTAAAGGTTTGGATTTAATCTCAGTTGATTGCAAAGAGTATTCTTCCATTATCTGACCACTCTTTAGTAAAGGTTTGGATTTTAGCCCAGTTGATTGCAAAGAGTATTCTTCCATTATCTGACCACTATTTAGTAACGGTTTGGATTTTAGCCCAGTTGATTGCAAAGAGTATTCTTCAATTATCTGACCACTCTTTAGTAGAGGTTTGGATTTTAGCCCAGTTGATTGCAAAGAGTATTCTTCCATTATCTGACCACTCTTTAGTAACGGTTTGGATTTTAGCCCAGTTGATTGCAAAGAGTATTCTTCCATTATATGACCACTCTTTAGTAAATGTTTGGATATCAGCCCAGTTGAATGCAAAGAGTATTCTTCCATTATCTGACCACTCTTTAGTAAATGTTTGGATTTTAGCCCAGTTGATTGCAAAGAGTATTCTTCAATTATCTGACCACTATTTATTAAAATTTTGGATTTTAGCCCAGTTGATTGCAAAAAGTATTCTTCCATTAACTGACCACTCTTTAGTAAAGGTTTGGATTTAAGCCCAGTTGATTGCAAAGAGTATTCTTCCATTATCTGACCACTCTTTAGTAAAGGATTGGATTTTAGCCCAGTTGATTGCAAAGAGTATTCTTCCATTATATGACCACTCTTTAGTAAAGGTTTGGATTTTAGCCCAGTTTATTGCAACGAGTATTCTTCCATTATCTGACCACTCTTTAGTAAAGGTTTGGATTTTAGCCCAGTTGATTGCAAAGAGTATTCTTCCATTATCTGACCACTCTTTAGTAAAGGTTTGGATTTAATCCCAGTTGATTGCAAAGAGTATTCTTCCATTATATGACCACTCTTTAGTAAAGGTTTGGATTTTAGCCCAGTTTATTGCAAAGAGTATTCTTCCATTATCTGACCACTCTTTAGTAACGGTTTGGATTTCAGCCCAGTTGATTGCAAAGAGTATTCTTCCATTATCTGACCACTATTTATTAAAGTTTGGGATTTTACCCCAGTTGATTACAAAGAGTATTCTTCCATTATCTGACCACTCTTTAGTAAATGTTTGGATTTTAGCCCAGTTGATTGCAAAGAGTATTCTTCAATTATCTGACCACTATTTATTAAAGTTTTTGATTTTTGCCCATTTTATTGCAAAGAGTATTCTTCCATTATATGACCACTCTTTAGTAAATATTTGGATATCAGCCCATTTGAATGCAAAGAGTATTCTTCCATTATCTGACCACTCTTTAGTAAATGTTTGGATATCAGCCCAGTTGAATGCAAAGAGTATTCTTCAATTATCTGACCACTATTTATTAAAGTTTTTGATTTTAGCCCAGTTGATTGCAAAGAGTATTCTTCCATTATCTGACCACTTTTTAGTAAAGGTTTGGATTTAATCTCAGTTGATTGCAAAGAGTATTCTTCCATTATCTGACCACTCTTTAGTAAAGGTTTGGATTTTAGCCCAGTTGATTGCAAAGAGTATTCTTCCATTATCTGACCACTATTTAGTAACGGTTTGGATTTTAGCCCAGTTGATTGCAAAGAGTATTCTTCAATTATCTGACCACTCTTTAGTAGAGGTTTGGATTTTAGCCCAGTTGATTGCAAAGAGTATTCTTCCATTATCTGACCACCCTTTAGTAAAGGTTTGGATTTTAGCCCAGTTGATTGCAAAGAGTATTCTTCCATTATCTGACCACTCTTTAGTAAAGGTTTGGATTTTAGCCCAGTTGATTGCAAAGAGTATTCTTCAATTATCTGACCACTATTTATTAAAGTTTTTGATTTTAGCCCAGTTGATTGCAAAGAGTATTCTTCCATTATATGACCACTCTTTAGTAAATATTTGGATATCAGCCCAGTTGAATGCAAAGAGTATTCTTCCATTATCTGACCACTCTTTAGTAAATGTTTGGATATCAGCCCTGTTGAATGCAAAGAGTATTCTTCAATTATCTGACCACTATTTATTAAAGTTTTTGATTTTAGCCCAGTTGATTGCAAAGAGTATTCTTCCATTATCTGACCACTCTTTAGTAACGTTTTGGATTTTAGCCCAGTTGATTGCAATGAGTATTCTTTCATTATATGACCACTCTTTAGTAAATGTTTGGATTTTAGCCCAGTTGATTGCAAAGAGTATTCTTCCATTATATGACAACTCTTTAGTAAAGGTTTGGATTTTAGCCCAGTTGATTGCAAAGAGTATTCTTCCATTATCTGACCACTCTTTAGTAGAGGTTTGGATTTTAGCCCAGTTTATTGCAAAGAGTATTCTTCCATTAACTGACCACTCTTTAGTAAAGATTTTGATTTCAGGCCAGTTGATTGCAAAGCGTATTCTTCCATTATCTGATCAAGGTATAAAGATATAAGTGTATATGAATATATATTTTTTTGTGGGTAATTAACGTTTGTCTTTACATTATATTCGTTTTAAAATCTGTTCATAGTTCATTTCACATCTGCATTTTAGAGAGTGAGTCTGTAAAGACGTGTGTGTTATTCAAACAGCAATGGAAAATCCAAAGTATGAACGTAATTGAGGAATAGCGATCTTTAGTGAAATTGAAATATATTTTGGCTTTTTGCAACGGGAAATATAATAAAATTATTGTTTCCATGAAAATTAAATGAAATTATGGATGGATAATACTGTAAAGTTATTTTTTTTAAGCATAGTTTTCAATATCATTATACAAATTATGTATTTCTTGATTGAGACGATTATTATAATTCTTAACAATCTAAGATGATTTATGTCCTTTTTAAGTTGGCGAAGATACGGAAACAACTGACAAATACGTATATATATATATATATATATATATATATATATATATCTTTTTTTTCTGAGGTTTCAAAAAAATGGTGTGAGACTGCCAATAAACCTCTAAATATTATCAACAACAGAGCAATTCAGTTCGTTAAAGAAGGAAATATTTCGAAAACTGCACGTGAAAATATGCGTAAACCGTCATTGCTTGAGGGCTGCACGGACTGGCACGTTGCAACTGATTTAAAACATAACTTAATATTTCCAACTGAAATAGCGTTAACAAGGCGTCCAGATATTGTCATTTGGTCCGTTAAATCAAAAAAAGTTTTCGTTATTGAGTTAACGGTTCCTTACGAAGAAAATTTCGACTGGGCACATCAGCGTAAGTTGGAAAAATATGAAGATCTGCGGGAACAATATGTCAGAAATGCCTGGATAACGAATGTATTTCATTTTTAAGTCGGATGCAGAGGTTTTATTGCTAACTCAACCTCCGTTTTCTTGAATAATCTTGGACTTCCTATATTAGACAAGAGGAAATACATGGAAAAGATCCAAGACAAGGCTCTAACTGCATCAGCGTGGATCTGGCAATCCCATAGAGCGACAACAATCTGACAAAATCTGGTGGTGTGGTGAGATTCTGCTCGGGCGCTCTGGGCTTGTGGTAATGATGCTTCAGCCCCGAAACCATGCCTGAACCCAGAATCATCTGATGAAGGCTTTGTTAGAAGCAATGCTGTTGCATAAGCACCAGTTATTGTATGATACCCTCCTATAGATGAGAAATAATGTTCAGTTCATAATATAAAACTGAAACATTATTATTTATCTAAAAAGAAGTGATGAATAACCCCTCCACATATATACATATATATATGCATGTACATTTATATATATATATAAATATATATATATGTGGGGGGTATATATATATATATATATATAATGTGCTGAATAAAAATAAATTACTTTTTATATGTATTTAATGGCAAGGGTGCTTATCTGTAACAATGCCGTCTTTACTTGGAATAAATCAAATATAGATGAATATTAAATATATATATATATATATATATATATATATCTCATCATCATCATCATCATCATTATTATTATTATTATTGCTATATATGATAAAATATTATCATACATTAAATATATATATATAAACTATTATTTTTCTAACTCTAAATTACGAGTATACCGCACTTGGTCTGCCACTGACTCACAAAGTGAAATCGAGTCAACCATAGACTTTTGTATTATATATATATATATATATATATATATATATATATATATATGTGTGTGTGTGTGTGTGTGTGTGTGTGTGTGTGTGTGTGTGTGTGTGTGGGTGTGTGTGTGTGTGTATATATATATCCTCACTCTGAAATATGTATGCTGAATCGGTGAAACTGAGCACTCTTTTTTTTACAAATATAAATAGTACATTATTGAAGTAAAAAAAAATTTTATGATAAAATCCATCATTATTATTATTATTATTGCTATATATGATAAAATATTATCATACATTAAATATATATATATAAACTATTATTTTTCTAACTCTAAATTACGAGTATACCGCACTTGGTCTGCCACTGACTCACAAAGTGAAATCGAGTCAACCATAGACTTTTGTATTATATATATATATATATATATATATATATATATATATATATATATATATATGTGTGTGTGTGTGGGTGGGTGTGTGTGTGTATATATATATCCTCACTCTGAAATATGTATGCTGAATCGGTGAAACTGAGCACTCTTTTTTTTACAAATATAAATAGTACATTATTGAAGTAAAAAAAAATTTTATGATAAAATCCATCATATTATTTTGTGTCTGTGTGTATAGGTGAATAATCTTTCTTAAATGATAAAACATCTTAAACATCATTTGTAACCCACATGCACACAGACAGACAAAAACACATTGATAAATGGAAAGATAGATAGATAGATAGATAGATAGATAGATAGATAGATCTGAAAATGTACAAATATGAAAAATATTAAATCTTCAGATATTCTGAATTGTTAAAACAGAAACGTTTAACGTAAGCAAATAATTCAAACTGCACATAATCATTCCCTTAAGATTTTAAGTCTTTTCATATTCGGATATTTTTATACTAACGGATTAAATTCAAATTCGCCCCACCATATATATATATATATATAGTCCAATTAGAATGAAACTCAAACCGGACTGGACATTGACAGTATATATATATATATATATATATATATATATATATGTGTGTGTGTGTGTGTGTGTGTGTGTGTGTGTGTGTGTGTGTGTAGAAATAACTATTAGGTTCTTTTAGGAGAGTTAATCAGCATCAAATAGTCGCTCTGATAGCAAAGATGACAATGAAGAAAATTATTTTCCTTCAAATGCATTCATTTGTTTTGGAAAATAATACTTGAAACTATTTAACTATGCTGAAACTAATGATTATTTTAAACAAAAAATTATGACATAAATAAATACATCTTGTAACAAATTAACAGTTTTCAAACAAATGATTAATATTAAATAGAAATATAGGGTTTAGATAGGAATTTTTGAAAACATTTAACTGTGTACAAAAAAGGATTAAGGTTAAATAGAATTATTAGTGTTAGAAAGGAATACTTGAAACCATTTTACTTAATACAAATAAATGCGTTATATTAGATAGAATTATTACCACGTGATAGAGATTCTTGCAATCAATCATTTACGGGCACATAAGTTTATTAATATAAAACTGAATCATTCCTTTTAGAATATTATAATTATAATCATTCCATATTGTACAAAACAAATGTAAATATGGAATAGACGTATTACAATTAGATAGTAATATGTGTATCAAATTAACTGTGTGCAAACAAATAACAAATATTCAAAAGGATTATTAGTGTTTGTTGATAATACTTGAAACGATTTAACGTTGTGCTAACAATTAATTAATATTCAATAGGATTATTTCTATTATTTGATGAAAAATTGAAACAATTTAAGCCTGGACAAAAATGTTTAATATCAAACTGAATTATTACCCTTTGATGATAATAGCAGCAACCATTTAACTGGTTGCAAACATGATTAATATTCACCAGAATTGTTCCTATTATATAATGAATACTAGAAAGCAATCAAGAGTGTCCAACAATAATTAATATTTAATAGAATTATTGCTGTCAGATAATAATAATAATAATAATAATAATAATAATAATAATAATAATAATAATAATAATAATAATAATTGTTGGCCCATTGGCGGACACTCTACCACTAAGACATTAGTGGTAGAGTGTCCGCCAATGGCCCAGGAGACCGCGGTTCAATCTCAAGTCGAGTCATACCAAAGACTCAAAAAGTGGTACTTGATATCTCTTTGCTTAACATTCAGTATTATAAGGTACGTTTCAAGGGTAAAGTGGAGCAATCCAGCGAAAGGAGTAGCGCCGTCACCTACACTTCTGTGTAGTAGCTATTGAAAAGGAAGCTTTCGGGTAACCCGCGACTTCGGTCGCCAACTTATTTAACTGTGCGTAAACAAATGATTAATTTTAGATAGACATATTTTTTTTCAGAAAATATTTTTAACCATTTAACTGTGTGACAACAAATGATTTATATTAAATAGAATGATGAGTATTATATAAAAAATGTTTCAAGCCATTTGACTGTGTACAAACAAAGGATTTAAATTAAATAGAATTTTTAATGTCAGATCGGCATTGTCGAAACCATTTCACTGAGTCCGAACAAATGATTGATATTAAATAGAGATATTTCTTTTTGATAATAATACTTTGAATTATTTAACATCATACAAGTAAACGATTAATATAAACAGAATTATTAGTTTTTAACGAATAATACTTGTAATCTTTTAGCAGGGAGCCAAAAAATTACAAATATTAAATAGATTTATTAATCAGGGATTATCAAACTAGAAACCACTTGTGAATTGAATTACCACGACCAGAAAAATCCGCCGTACACCTACGCACGACAAACGGGAACACTGGACGACAACTGTTTCGACCTTATTCGGTCTCATCAGCAGTGAATAGCGTAATCTCCACCATTGGAGATCGACCTAACGACCACAGCAGATTTTTCTGGTCATAGTAATTAAATTCACAATATTAATTCCTCTACTTAAAAAATAAATATATGTACTTCAAGAAACCACTCATCTGGGTGGAAATAAATGATTACTATTAAGCAGAATAATTATTTTTACCAAAAAAATACTTGTAAGTATTTAACTGTGAGAAAAAAAAATTGAGGATCAATAGACTTATTAATGTTCGATCGGGATACTTGAAAATATTTAACTGTTTGCAAATAATTAATAATCAATATGAATATTACATTTCGAGAATAATACGTAAAACGATAGAATTTTATACGAAGTATTTATTAATG
>OY757944.1:4400220-4600220 GCA_963585895.1 Sepioteuthis lessoniana
CTGACATACTATTTACCCATAGCTGGAGGGAGAATAATTGGATTCATACCTTTCCCAAGGGTATTAGTGCTATGTAAAATGCAATCAGTCTCGTCCAGTATTTGAACTCGTGTCGCCGTGTTCATTTCCTACGACGATAACCATTACACCTCGTCTGTTTAGTTAACAGTTTGTTCTCTAATTCCTAACTTTGTTAGTTTTGTCAATGTTAACGTAGCATTCACCGACGATTATTTATAATTATTATTAATAAAAAAAATGCATATTAGATAAAGTTCAGTATACAATCTTAACCTTTTTCGTTTTAAAATTTCAATATAAAAAGTTTCTAAAACTTTTTCTTGAGTTTCCAATCATTTTATCGGCATTATAGTATGACTGTTTGTCTCGCTAACTGAAGACTAGCTTGTGTGACGTCACAAAAAAACTGAAGAGGCCTGCCTCTTTAGAAATCGTTGGCTGTACTTTCGTTAGATATTCGAGACCCTTTTTGAAGTGGACAAGAGTAGAACTTGAGCAAATGGTTTTGTTTTGTTTGGTTTCTTTATTTAAAGGCATATCAACCTTTGTAGGTTATTTAATGCCAAAGATATTCTCCTAGAAAAACAGTAGTGGTACGATTTAACCCATAGCTGGCAGGATAAGGGGATTCATACCTTTCCCTGGGGTATTTGCCTGTCTTAGACACAAACACAAACTCTAATTGGACTTTGGCATACAAACGGATCACCTAATCTCGGCCAGAAAAGCAGACCTATAATAATCAACAGCAAAAAAGTGGGCTTGCAAAATTGTTGATTTTGCTGTTCCGGCTGACCACAGAAAAAAACTGAAAGAATGTGAAAAGAAGGATAAGTACCTCGACCTTACTTGGGGTGTCCTCGTGGTGTAATGGTTAAAGCGATGAACTGCGGAATCGTAGTACGCGAGTTCGTACTCCAGTCGCGCTATTATGTTCACTTTCGGGCAAATACACTTGGGAAAGGTATGAACCCCTTTATTCTCCCTCCAGCTATGGATAAATAGTAGGACGGACTAGGTTCTTCAGCCTTGGTGAGGCAACTAGTCTAGGAGAAGGAAAACTCTGAATTCAAACCTGTTAAACTCCGCTTAAAAATTGACCTTGTGTCATATCCTGCCCGAGCGGAGGGGTTGGTAAATAGTACCTCGACCTTACTAGAGAATTGAAAAACACTATGGAATATTATACCAATTGTGATAGGTGATTATGGTACAGTAACTAAAGGATTACTAAAGGGACTGGTGGACTTGGAAGTTAGCGGACGAGTTGAAACCATCCAAAACTACAGCATTATTAAGAATGGCCAGAATATTGAGAAGAGTCCTGGAGACTTAAGGAGACTTGCTATCCCTCAAACCTCAGTGAAAGACCATAAACTAATGTTAATGTGAAAAACTCTCAACGAGTAAATAATAATAATAATAATAATACTACAAATAATAATAATAATAATAATAAGAAGAAGAAGAAGAAGAAGAAGAAGAAAAAGCAGAAGGGAGCAAAAAGAAGGTTAAGTGCCTAGAACTTGGTAGAGAACTGAAAAAAACTTGGGAACATGAAATTGACTGTTATACCAATTGTAATTGGTGCTCTTGGTTCAGTCACCAAAAGATTGGTTGAGGGACTGGAACGTAGAAACAAACAGGACGAGTGGAGACTATACAAACTACAGCATGGTTAAGATGGGCCAGAATACTGCGAAGAGTCCTGGAGACTCTGAGAGACTTACTCGCACTCAAACTCCAGTGAAAGACCAGCAACTAACGCTGATCTGAAAAAGTCCCTAAGAGTAAAATAATAATAATTGCAAAACCCAGCACCTGTCCTAGAAAATGAGACACATAAACTCCTGTGGGACTTTTACATACACACGGATCACCTAATCTCGACTAGAAGACCAGACCTCATAATCAACAACAACAAAAAATAAGAGAATATGCAAAATTGAACATGAAGGTGACAATTATACCAATTGTAATTGGTGCGTTTGGAACGGTAACTAAAGGATTATTTAAGGAACTGGAACTCTTCGAAGTTGACGGACGAGTAGAGACCATCCAAACTACTACATTATTTAGAACGGCCAGAATACTGAGAAGAGTCCTGGAGACTTGAGGAGACTTGTTGTCACTCAAACTCCTGTGAATAACCATCAGTAAACGCTGAAGTGAGAAACTCTGATGCTTAATAATAAAAAATAGTAAAAGAAAGCGAAAAGAATGACAAGCATTTGTCAAAGGACAAAAAAGCTGAGTAATATGAGGGTGACACTGAAACAAAATGTTTCTGCCCTTTAAACGGTCCCCAAAGTCTTTTGTTTGAGGAAAAAAACATTGTTTCTCCCTTTCTGGGATTCATTAGCGGAGCTTCCGACCATCACGTGGCCGTTGGTCATGTGACAATCCGAGAAGCGAATTTGGCAGTAAACAGCACCTAGAGAAGAACACTTTTTTTTCGTCTTCACGTTACGTGCAGAACGTGCCTGCAAATTATCTTTTGAGAATTCCCGTACACCTAAGTGTTCAACCGCTGCTATTTAGAACTTCATGCTTTTTATTCAAATAATCATCATCATCATCATTTTTTATACAAATAATAATCATCATCATCATATCGTGCCGCTAGCACGGATATCCCTGACCCTCTCTCGCAACTTCTTCCTATCATTCATCGCCTCTGGCAGGTCTTCTGGGCTACACCCCATATCCTCACAGAGCTTCTGTATGTATGTTAGAGCTGGTCGTCCTGCTTTTGTTCGGCCATATGTGGGGGTCCATAGGAGTACATCACTTATGAGCTCGCCCCTGCCTCTCCAGCAGTGTCCTGCGTGTCTGGTTCGTCTAACTTGGATAGTTTTCGTGATGGGAGGTAGGTGGCCGTACAGTTTGTTCCTTGTGGGGTGTTGCCGCCAGGACTAGTTCAATATTGCGAGCAATATTCTTGTGTAATTGCCGTCTAGCTTCTTCTTCAGCCGTTTAGTTAGCGTCCAAGTAGTGCATCTATATAGCAGGATCGATACGACTACTGCCTGGAAGAAACTGCGTTTCAGCATGAGTACAGTTTAATTGTCAAAAACATATCTATTTCAAGTTATTCAGTATATTCAAAAATTTCTAATCCAAACAATTCAGTTTAGTACAAGTATAGTTTGTGTCCACAACCGGGCCATTTGCCTAATGAGTAGAATGTTCGCCAATAGTCCGGGAGACTGGGGTTCAATCCCAAGTTGAGTCATACCAAAGACTCAAAAATGGTACTTGATACCGCCTTGTTTAACACTCAGCATTATAAAGTAAGGATCAAGGGTAAAGTAGAGCAATGCAATGAATGGAGTAGCGCCCACCCCTACACATCGGTGTAATAGCTATTGAATAGGTCGCCAATTTTTTTACTTACTTTTGTGTCCACACACAGTCAAATGTCAAAACAGTTCTATTTCAAACAATTCAGTTTACTGTAAGTACATTTTCAATGACAAAAATTTTTCTGTTTCAAGTAACTCAGTATAGCAAGAATACGCAGTTTAGTCCTATTTGACCCATAGATAGGACCCTATCAGGTACTAACACTTCGAGCGAGAAGGGATCTGGGAGTGGTGGTAGTACTCCGCATTTCCCAATGCTTCAGCAATACTGGAACCTCACCAACAGGTTGTTTAGTGTCATATCCAGGACACTTGTTGGTGGGGGATTCTTACCCCTCTGCACAGATCCAATTGGTGTATTCCACATCTCCAGCCGACTGGGCAAAAATGGATTTCTGTTTCCTTACCGAAATATTCCGTGTTAGATTATCATTCAGGTAGCCTAATAAATTATTGGAAAATCCCGGTGGTTGTTTCAATGAATACCACATACTATGAATCCCTATACTGGGGAAAATTCTAGAAGAATTAGAAATCAGAGAAAAAAAAACCCGTCAAGACTACAGTATTTTTAAGATCTGTTAGAATACTGAGAAGGGTCCCGAAAATTAAGAGAGACTTGCAACGCAGATTTTAAGATAAGACTACCATGTTACGCCCGTCTGAAAAACTAGCAAGGAGTAAAATAATAATAACTATGATACCTCACACTGTTCCCCGACGAACAGAAAGAATGCTACATGTGGATCAGAAGGACAGGGGGGCTACTATATATTAATCAACTAACCCTTAATGAGAGTAAAACGAGACGAAAAAATCTAGCTATGGAGTTGATTTACTACAAAAGGCTAACATTCTCAAAATTTTTATAAAGAGGAGCCATGGAAACAGGGAGAGTGGAATTGACAACAGGACGAAAAAGTTTAACTGAAATAAAGATGCAGATAGGTTCGAGGTGCATACGATAAGTTTACAGACTTTTTTCATATGGGCATTTAAAATTGATGTAGACTCTTGAAATTTCATTATGTTATTGCTATACATCTTATGAGATGAGAGACCAATTTTTATGATTTCAGGTTCAAATCAATAGCTACAGCAGGATTTGGAATACACCCAACAAAACCCTGATTGTCACAGGTGGGGAATTACAAAAATGTAATCTGACACTTTAAAAGAACGATATGCAATAAAATTATGTTTTAGACTTGGAAAAAATGCGACAGATTGCATTTGGACCATCTTGCATGAATCGGGCATCAGTTTTCGAGTGGCATAAGAGATTCAAGGAAGGCAGGGAGTCTATGAGGGAAGATGAGAGGTGTGGGAGGAGTAAGGAAGTCAATACACCAGTGTTTATTGGCCAAAGAGTTACGGTTAGGGTTACTATATTGAGGTTTTAAGGGATTTCAGGAAGAGATTCCGTCGCGGGTCAGTGGCATTTCCACCAGGATATTGCACCAGTCCACAACTCCATACTTGTCACAGATTTTTTGACCAAGATGGGTATCAAGACACTTCCCCAGCCTCCCTATAGTCTAGACCTTGCTCCCTGTGACTATTGGTTTTTCCCTAAGCTCAGAGGCTGTAGTTAGGATACAACTGAGGAGATGAAATAGGCTGTGACGAAGGTTATTGACACGCTAACACAAGAGGACTTCCAAGGGGCCTTTCAGAAGATGTTGCATCGGTACAACAAGTGCATTGCAACGGTGGATATTACTTCGAAGGTGACTAGAGTTTCATGTGTGTACTATCAATAAAAGTGCCCATACGAAAAAAGTTGGAAACTTATCGTATGCAATTCGTATTTTCCAAGGAAATCCGTGATCACCATTACTGTTCGTAATTGCGATGAGGCCACTCAACCACATACTCAGACGTATACAAACTTACTAAATCACAAGATAAGATCAATCACCGAATGTATATGGACGACACCAGTCTGTTTGTCAAGAAACGAAAAAGTATTGGAATATACAGTCAAGACATAGTGATAGAATTTGGAATAGAAAAATGCTAATAATGAAAAGCTGGAAACGACACACCACAGAAGGAATGGGACTATCAAACAAGGAAAATATCTGAATTCTCGGTGAAATGGAAAAGTACAAATGCTTTGGAATACTGGAAGCAAATAACATCAAACAAATGAAGATGAATGAAAAAATTTAAAAGACTATCTCAGAAGAACGAGAAAACTTCTCGAAAGCAAACTCTGTTACAGAAATCAAATCAAAGGGATAAACACTTGGCTGGTCTCCCTTGTAAGATACTCTGGCCCCTTCCTAAAATGGACAATGGAAGAAATCAGACAAATGGACCAGAGGAAAAGAAAGCTGGTGTTGATGCAAAAGGCTTTCCACCCGAGAGATGACATAGACAGACTCCATATGTCAAGAAAAGAAGGAAGAAGAATACTCGCTTGCATTGAATATAGTGTGTATGCCTCAAAATGATGTCTCAAAGACTACATTGATTGGTTGGTGGTTTGGATATTATTTCCAATTTTGGCCCTCAATATATTCTTCTCCTTCCACATATTTTGTTAACCTTGGTAAGATTTTAACTTATTCCACAATATCTTCATTAATTAAGAATTTTTTGAGATTTTTAATTGTCGAAGATATTTCAGCTTCTTTGAGTTCATAAGGAAAATGTTAGGTTTCACCTATCCTTTCAGCATAATGAACTGTTCCATCTGCCATATATGGCAGTAGCGGAGATCAGTCTAGGAATAAGCCTACAAGTCAGATCAGAAGAGCCGTTCCTATTGTTGAAGTATATCATTACTCTATCACTAAACCTATGTTCTTATTACTAACAGTCTCTCTTGTAAATAGTCTTTACAATAAATGTATCTATTTTCCTCACATATCGTGGTTTGTCCTATTATTACTGCTACTTGTGTTTACTAATCAGAACACAACAGAAAACATCTTAGATTATACTTAATGTTATCAACAAGACATTTTCGAACTGGACCTGAATTGAGATCGTATATATCATTCTGTAATTTCTCTCATACACTTCTTGGGTTTCGATGTGAATACGAAAATCTTCGACAATTCTTCACATCTTCGCAGAATAAATCAACGTGTGCTGGTGCCATTTCTGAGAAATTGAGATAATTTCGGCTCATCTGGGAAAAAAAGAAAGTGACATCTATAACAATAATTTCAGATAATCAGGAAAGGGAAATTAATCATCATATGTATATACATGAAATGTAGTTTATTGTTTTTAAAATTATATATATATATATATATATATATGTGTGTGTGAAAGTAAATATGGATTTAAATCCGACTGTATAAAGAAAGCAGAAAAATAGAATAATTCAAATAGGTGAATTTGTTGTGATATAAAGTCAACGTTAAACGTTTCGGTTTCCATAAGCTTCATCAGGATTTTGATCACAGGAAAATTATTCACACAGGGGATGGATAACAGGAGCAAATAAAATATATACAACTAAAAGATACATACGTCCACATATTGTTCTTATTTCGAAAGTATTAAGTACGTGTTTGGCACATGGAAAGATATTTGAAAATGTTTTTTTTAAGAGACGAGAAAATTCTTCCCGTCTTTTAAAGAAATGCAAAAAGATAGGTAAATTTTTACATATACAGATTATTCTAAAGTCATCCCTGTTAGACGTTGTGTATGAATGTATTTGATATATATATATATATATATATATATATATATATATATATATATATGTGTGTGTGTGTGTGATGCAACGTAAAAGTATCTGGAAAATATCTCTGAATAGCAATGAAAGTTTCTCCAGTTTTAAAAATATTTCAACCAAATGTACTATGTGCACGGCACCTTGTCATCAACATAGCATGTGGTCTTTGTAAAAGGTGGAAAGAAATTTACTTATGACAGTTGAAATGATTTAATATGAATAAGTAAATGAATGAAGAAGCGAAAACTAGACAAGTTGCCATTTGTAGAACTTATATATGATGTGATCAATGAAACATATGGACATATTTATATTTAAAAAGAAAATAAAAACATCCTTTATTTTACTGCCATTCGAATTTGTAATTATTAAGAATTCTTATTATTCGGGGTTTTTGAACTATTTTCTTCGTCTTTATTACTGTTACTCGAAACGTCTGAAGGTTGTAACGAATGATTCACGGATTCAACCAACCGCAGATTCGTAGTCGAGGACTACCAACCAATGAAGAAAGGGATAATACCCAAGTATGTATACATAAAACGTACATTATCAAGTCTAACTGACAGTACAGATTCCCCCACCTCTCTCTCTTGTAGTATTTGTTCAGTATCCCACCATGATAACGTTTAGCACAAAGCCTTTTTAATGTGGGGTCTAGGCGCAGGACACGCCCAGCAGCTCCAAAATTGCGTTCGGTGTCGTCAGTATTTCCCTACAAAGGGACGCCTCAGCCGCCAGACAATAAATTGGGCGCTGCCGGAGCAATGGGGCTGCCCCCTTGAGGCCCAAGGAGAACCGGTCTCATCGCGCGTGTCATGAATGCCAGTTTGCCGGTACCCACGTCAGGCAGCCTCGACTAACTGCCAACAAAGGCAAAACTCACCTGACCCTGTCCGTGTAGCGCGACACACGACCAGTCGAAGTGTATCCTGTCTCAGAGGCTCGCACAATGTAGCAGAGCAGGAAAAGGAATCAAGTGAGCAGACGTGGTGCAGTGTGGAACCATAACCCGTCCATCATCCTGGCAGGTCCTCTAGGTTGCACCCAGTGTCCGTACAGAGCTAATATTTGTATTTATCAACAGGCTGGATGCTACAGAAATTGAATTTTTGAGCGGAGTTTTAACAGGTTTGAATTCAGACTTTTCTTTCTCCTATTCTGGTCACCTAAACAGGGATAAAGAACACAGCGTGTCGTACTATCTACTTGCCCAGTCGGCTGGGACTGTAAAATACACCGATTGCATTTCTGCTGAGGGGTAATAATCCCACAAACAGGTGTCCTGGATATAACCCTAAACAATCTGATGGAAGTTTGGGGAATGCAGATTACTACTTCATTACCATCGCTCCCAGACCCGCTCTCTACGTACTTATACTAAACTAAATTGTTTGAAATAAAACTGTTTCAGGATTTTGTTGTGTGTAAACAAAAACTATATTTACACTAAACTAAATTGTTTGAAATAGAACTGTTTACATGTATAAAAATGGATTTGGTATTAATAACTTACACTGGTTTATGTGCTATAAAAACAGACGAAATTATCATCATCATCATGTTCCGCTGCGAGCACGGATCTCTCTGACTCTCTCTTGCGACCTGGTTTTATAGTCCATCGCTCCTTGGAGGTCTTCCAGACCACGTCCTGTATCGGCACAGAGCTGTTGTATATAGGTTCTAGCTGGTCGTCCTATCTTTGCTCGTCCTTGTGAAGAGGTCCATAGGAGTACATCGCTTATGAGTTCCTTCTTACTTCTCCATCAGTGACCTGCATGTCTGGTTTGTCTAATTTTAATAGTTTTCGTGATGGGTGGTAGGTGGCTGAATAGCTGCTGATTTGTGGGGTGTTGTCTCCAGGACTTGTTCAATACAGCTCACAGTGGTCTAGACCAAACCAAACCCAACTATTTACCCATAACTGGAAGGAAAATAGCTGGATTCTTACTTTTATCAAGAGTATTAGTGCTATGTGAAATGCAGTCAGCCTGGTCCAGGATTAGAACTCATGGTGCCGTTTCCAATTCCAACGACAAGAAGCAATACACTATTAGCATCTCTTTAGAGCTCACATATGCAACTCTTTACTAGTCGGCCAACGCAGGTGTGTCTCTGTGTTGGAGTTCATGGAGAAAGTCACTTATTAAGTGCGTTCGTGCCTCATCAGCAATGCCCACCATATGTTGTTCGTAGGAGGTGCCCGTGGTGTAATGGTTATCGTCGTAGGAAATGGACATGGCGACACGATTTCAAATCCTGGCCGTGACTAATTGCATTTCACATAGCACTAATACCCTTGGGAAAGGTATGAATCCAATTATTCTCCCTCCAGCTATAGGTAAATAGTAGGGCAGACTAGTTTCTTCAGCCTTGGTTAGGCAACTAGTCTAGGAGAAGGAAAACTCTGAATTCAAACCTGTTAAACTTCGCTTAAAAATTGACCTTGTGTTACATCCTGCCCGAGCGGAGGGGTTGGGTAAATATAATATGTTGTTCGTCAAGGATGATCCGTGAGACGGTTGGAAAGTGGCCGTATACCTGCTATTTTGCGAGTACCTGTTTCCAGCTTTTTTTTCCCAAGAGTCTTCATCAGATTCCTTGTGATGCATTTCTACAGGTCTACTCCAGATGATGATGTTGTTGTCACAGTGTGGTTATTGTCTTCTACTTTGGTCTTTTTTTATTGTTCTTATCATTTAAAAAGAAAGCAATTACACCAGAATGCTGCGAGCAATATTGAACAAGTCTTGGCAGCAACACTCCACAAGGAACCAACTATACGGCCACCGGCCTCCCATCACGAAAACTATCCAAGTTAGACGAACCAGACATGCAGAACACTGCTGGAAAAGCAGGGACGAGCTCATAAGTGATGTACTCTTATGGACCCCCACCAATGGCCGAGCAAAAGCAGGACGACCAGCTGGAACATACATACAGCAGCTCTGTGAGGATACGGGATGTAGCCCTGAAGACCTGCTAGAGGCGATGAACGATCGGGAGAAGCGGCGAGAGAGGGTCAGGGATATCCATGCTGGTGGCACGATATGATGATGATGATATTATTGTTTGATTTAATTTTGGGGATAGGAATCTCCGTTCTCCATTCAATCATTATCAATTATTATTTCCACTGGCTTCTTTATTTGCCTTTACTTCAGTTTTTATAATTTTGGTATTCGTTGCTAAGGAAATGTATTCAACCAACGTTATATACATTTGATTTGTATCAATGGACTTAAAAGCTAGATGTAAATGAGTATAGTTGGCGAGACTTAGAATATGCTAACTTTATTCCCTTCAAGGAGGGTTAGGCTGCTGCTACCAAAAAAAAAAAAACAGAAAAAATGTGAAGACAAATAAAGAAAGAAAGAAAAAAAAGAAAAAATGTGGAAAAGGAAGGAAAAAGAAAGGAAATTTTATTTAAAGAAGGAAGTGGAGAATAAGAAAGAAAGAAACAAAAGGGAAAAAAGGAAGGAAAAAGAAAGGAAATTTTATTTAAAGAAGGAAGTGGAGAATCAGAAAGAAAGAAAGAAAAGAGGAAAAAGGAAGGAAAAAGAAAGGAAATTTTATTTAAAGAAGGAAGTGGAGAATAAGAAAGAAAGAAAGAAAAGGGAAAAAAGGAAGGAAAAAGAAAGGAAATTTTATTTAAAGAAGGAAGTGGAGAATCAGAAAGAAAGAAAGAAAAGGGAATAAAGGAAGGAAAAAGAAAGGAAATTTTATTTAAAGAAGGAAGTGGAGAATCAGAAAGAAAGAAAGAAAAGGGAATAAAGGATGGAAAAAGAAAGGAAATTTTATTTAAAGAAGGAAGTGGAGAATAAGAAGGAAAGAAAGAAAAGGGAAAAAAGGAAGGAAAAAGAAAGGAAATTTTATTTAAAGAAGGAAGTGGAGAATCAGAAAGAAAGAAAGAAAAGGGAAAAAAGGAAGGAAACAGAAAGGAAATTTTATTTAAAGAAGGAAGTGGAGAATCAGAAAGAAAGAAAGAAAAGGGGAAAAAGGAAGGAAAAAGAAAGGAAATTTTATTTAAAGAAGGAAGTGGAGAATAAGAAAGAAAGAAACAAAAGGGAAAAAAGGAAGGAAAAAGAAAGGAAATTTTATTTAAAGAAGGAAGTTGACAATCAGAAAGAAAGAAAGAAAAGGGAAAAAAGGAAGGAAAAAGAAAGGAAATTTTATTTAAAGAAGGAAGTTGAGAAACAGAAAGAAAGAAAGAAAAGGGAAAAAAGGAAGGAAAAAGAAAGGAAATTTTATTTAAAGAAGGAAGTGGAGAATCAGAAAGAAAGAAAGAAAAGGGAAAAAAGAAGGAAAAAGAAAGGAAATTTTATTTAAAGAAGGAAGTGGAGAATCAGAAAGAAAGAAAGAAAAGGGAAAAAAGGAAGTAAAAAGAAAGGAAATTTTATTTAAAGAAGGAAGTGGAGAATCAGAAAGAAAGAAAGAAAAGGGGAAAAAGGAAGGAAAAAGAAAGGAAATTTTATTTAAAGAAGGAAGTGGAGAATCAGAAAGAAAGAAAGAAAAGGGAAAAAAGGAAGGAAAAAGAAAGGAAATTTTATTTAAAGAAGGAAGTGGAGAATCAGAAAGAAAGAAACAAAAGGGAAAAAAGGAAGTAAAAAGAAAGGAAATTTTATTTAAAGAAGGAAGTGGAGAATCAGAAAGAAAGAAAGAAAAGGGAAAAAAGGAAGGAAAAAGAAAGGAAATTTTATTTAAAGAAGGAAGTTGAGAATCAGAAAGAAAGAAAGAAAAGGAAAAAAGGAAGGAAAAAGAAAGGAAATTTTATTTAAAGAAGGAAGTGGAGAATCAGAAAGAAAGAAAGAAAAGGGAAAAAAGGAAGGAAAAAGAAAGGAAATTTTATTTAAAGAAGGAAGTTGACAATCAGAAAGAAAGAAAGAAAAGGAACAAAAGGAAGGAAAAAGAAAGGAAATTTTATTCAAAGAAGGAAGTTGAGAATCAGAAAGAAAGAAAGAAAAGGGAAAAAAGGAAGGAAAAAGAAAGGAAATTTTATTTAAAGAAGTAAGTGGAGAATCAGAAAGAAAGAAACAAAAGGGAAAAAAGGAAGGAAAAAGAAAGGAAATTTTATTTAAAGAAGGAAGTGGAGAATCAGAAAGAAAGAAAGAAAAGGGAAAAAAGAAGGAAAAAGAAAGGAAATTTTATTTAAAAAGGAAGTGGAGAATCAGAAAGAAAGAAAGAAAAGGGAAAAAAGGAAGTAAAAAGAAAGGAAATTTTATTTAAAGAAGGAAGTGGAGAATCAGAAAGAAAGAAAGAAAAGGGGAAAAAGGAAGGAAAAAGAAAGGAAATTTTATTTAAAGAAGGAAATGGAGAATCAGAAAGAAAGAAAGAAAAGGGAAAAAAGGAAGGAAAAAGAAAGGAAATTTTATTTAAAGAAGGAAGTGGAGAATCAGAAAGAAAGAAACAAAAGGGAAAAAAGGAAGGAAAAAGAAAGGAAATTTTATTTAAAGAAGGAAGTTGACAATAAGAAAGAAAGAAAGAAGGGGGAAAAAAGGAAGGAAAAAGAAAGGAAATTTTATTTAAAGAAGAAAGTGGAGAATCAGAAAGAAAGAAAGAAAAGGGAAAAAAGGAAGA
The DNA here is from genome assembly GCA_963585895.1 of Sepioteuthis lessoniana. Lineage (NCBI taxonomy): Eukaryota > Metazoa > Mollusca > Cephalopoda > Myopsida > Loliginidae > Sepioteuthis > Sepioteuthis lessoniana. The sequence continues at coordinate 4,412,884 of OY757944.1, forward strand.
AAAGAAAGGAAATTTTATTTAAAGAAGGAAGTGGAGAATCAGAAAGAAAGAAAGAAAAGGGAAAAAAGGAAGGAAAAAGAAAGGAAATTTTATTTAAAGAAGGAAGTTGACAATCAGAAAGAAAGAAAGAAAAGGGAAAAAAGGAAGGAAAAAGAAAGGAAATTTTATTTAAAGAAGGAAGTTGAGAATCAGAAAGAAAGAAAGAAAAGGGAAAAAAGGAAGGAAAAAGAAAGGAAATTTTATTTAAAGAAGGAAGTGGAGAATCAGAAAGAAAGAAAGAAAAGGGAAAAAAGGAAGGAAAAAGAAAGGAAATTTTATTTAAAGAAGGAAGTGGAGAATCAGAAAGAAAGAAAGAAAAGGGAAAAAAAGAAGGAATAAGAAAGGAAATTTTATTTAAAGAAGGAAGTGGAGAATCAGAAAGAAAGAAAGAAAAGGGAAAAAAGGAAGTAAAAAGAAAGGAAATTTTATTTAAAGAAGGAAGTGGAGAATCAGAAAGAAAGAAAGAAAAGGGGAAAAAGGAAGGAAAAAGAAAGGAAATTTTATTTAAAGAAGGAAATGGAGAATCAGAAAGAAAGAAAGAAAAGGGAAAAAAGGAAGGAAAAAGAAAGGAAATTTTATTTAAAGAAGGAAGTGGAGAATCAGAAAGAAAGAAACAAAAGGGAAAAAAGGAAGGAAAAAGAAAGGAAATTTTATTTAAAGAAGGAAGTTGACAATAAGAAAGAAAGAAAGAAAAGGGAAAAAAGGAAGGAAAAAGAAAGGAAATTTTATTTAAAGAAGAAAGTGGAGAATCAGAAAGAAAGAAAGAAAAGGGAAAAAAGGAAGTAAAAAGAAAGGAAATTTTATTTAAAGAAGGAAGTGGAGAATCAGAAAGAAAGAAAGAAAAGGGAAAAAAGGAAGGAAAAAGAAAGGAAATTTTATTTAAAGAAGGAAGTTGACAATCAGAAAGAAAGAAAGAAAAGGGAAAAAAGGAAGGAAAAAGAAAGGAAATTTTATTTAAAGAAGGAAGTTGAGAATCAGAAAGAAAGAAAGAAAAGGGAAAAAAGGAAGGAAAAAGAAAGGAAATTTTATTTAAAGAAGGAAGTGGAGAATCAGAAAGAAAGAAAGAAAAGGGAAAAAAGGAAGGAAAAAGAAAGGAAATTTTATTTAAAGAAGAAAGTGGAGAATCAGAAAGAAAGAAAGAAAAGGGAAAAAAGGAAGTAAAAAGAAAGGAAATTTTATTTAAAGAAGGAAGTGGAGAATCAGAAAGAAAGAAAGAAAAGGGAAAAAAGGAAGGAAAAAGAAAGGAAATTTTATTTAAAGAAGGAAGTTGACAATCAGAAAGAAAGAAAGAAAAGGGAAAAAAGGAAGGAAAAAGAAAGGAAATTTTATTTAAAGAAGGAAGTTGAGAATCAGAAAGAAAGAAAGAAAAGGGAAAAAAGGAAGGAAAAAGAAAGGAAATTTTATTTAAAGAAGGAAGTGGAGAATCAGAAAGAAAGAAAGAAAAGGGAAAAAAGGAAGGAAAAAGAAAGGAAATTTTATTTAAAGAAGGAAGTGGAGAATCAGAAAGAAAGAAAGAAAAGGGAAAAAAAGAAGGAAAAAGAAAGGAAATTTTATTTAAAGAAGGAAGTGGAGAATCAGAAAGAAAGAAAGAAAAGGGAAAAAAGGAAGTAAAAAGAAAGGAAATTTTATTTAAAGAACGAAGTGGAGAATCAGAAAGAAAGAAAGAAAAGGGGAAAAAGGAAGGAAAAAGAAAGGAAATTTTATTTAAAGAAGGAAATGGAGAATCAGAAAGAAAGAAAGAAAAGGGAAAAAAGGAAGGAAAAAGAAAGGAAATTTTATTTAAAGAAGGAAGTGGAGAATCAGAGAGAAAGAAAGAAAAGGGAAAAAAAGGAAGGAAAAAGAAAGGAAATTTTATTTAAAGAAGGAAGTTGAGAATCAGAAAGAAAGAAAGAAAAGGGAAAAAAGGAAGGAAAAAGAAAGGAAATTTTATTTAAAGAAGGAAGTTGACAATAAGAAAGAAAGAAAGAAAAGGGAAAAAAGGAAGGAAAAAGAAAGGAAATTTTATTTAAAGAAGGAAGTTGAGAATCAGAAAGAAAGAAAGAAAAGGGAAAAAAGGAAGGAAAAAGAAAGGAAATTTTATTTAAAGAAGGAAGCGGAGAATAAGAAAGAAAGAAACCAAAGGGAAAAAAGGAAGGAAAAAGTAAGGAAATTTTATTTAAAGAAGGAAGTGGAGAATCAGAAAGAAAGAAAGAAAAAGGAAAAAAAGAAGGAAAAAGAAAGGAAATTTTATTTAAAGAAGGAAGTGGAGAATCAGAAAGAAAGAAAGAAAAGGGAAAAAAGGAAGGAAAAAGAAAGGAAATTTTATTTAAAGAAGGAAATGTAGAATCAGAAGGAAAAATACAAAAGGGAAAAAAGGAAGGAAAAAGAAAGGAAATTTTATTTAAAGAAGGAAGTGGAGAATCAGAAAGAAAGAAAGAAAAGGGGAAAAAAGAAGGAAAAAGAAAGGAAATTTTATTTAAAGAAGGAAGTGGAGAATCAGAAAGAAAGAAAGAAAAGGGAAAATAGGAAGGAAAAAGAAAGGAAATTTTATTTAAAGAAGGAAGTGGAGAATCAGAAAGAAAGAAAGAAAAGGGGAAAAAGGAAGGAAAAAGAAAGGAAATCTTATTTAAAGAAGGAAGTGGAGAATCAGAAAGAGAGAAAGAAAAGGGGAAAAAGGAAGGAAAAAGAAAGGAAATTTTATTTAAAGAAGGAAGTGGAGAATCAGAAAGAAAGAAAGATAAAGGAAAAAAGGAAGGAAAAAGTAAGGAAATTTTATTTAAAGAAGGATGTGGAGAATCAGAAAGAAAGAAAGAAAAGGGAAAAAAGGAAGGAAAAAGAAAGGAAATTTTATTTAAAGAAGGAAGTGGAGAATCAGAAAGAAAGAAAGAAAAGGGAAAAAAGAAGGAAAAAGAAAGGAAATTTTATTTAAAAAAGGAAGTGGAGAATCAGAAAGAAAGAAAGAAAAGGGAAAAAAGGAAGTAAAAAGAAAGGAAATTTTATTTAAAGAAGGAAGTGGAGAATCAGAAAGAAAGAAAGAAAAGGGGAAAAAGGAAGGAAACAGAAAGGAAATTTTATTTAAAGAAGGAAGTGGCGAATCAGAAAGAAAGAAAGAAAAGGGAAAAAAGGAAGGTAAAAGAAAGGAAATTTTATTTAAAGAAGGAAGTGGAGAATCAGAAAGAAAGAAACAAAAGGGAAAAAAGGAAGGAAACAGAAAGGAAATTTTATTTAAAGAAGGAAGTGGAGAATCAGAAAGAAAGAAAGAAAAGGGAAAAAAGGAAGGAAAAAGAAAGGAAATTTTATTTAAAGAAGGAAGTTGACAATCAGAAAGAAAGAAAGAAAAGGGAAAAAAGGAAGGAAAAAGAAAGGAAATTTTATTTAAAGAAGGAAGTTGAGAATCAGAAAGAAAGAAAGGAAAGGGAAAAAAAGAAGGAAAAAGAAAGGAAATTTTATTTAAAGAAGGAAATGTAGAATCTGAAGGAAAGATACAAAAGGGGAAAAAGGAAGGAAAAAGAAAGGAAATTTTATTTAAAGAAGGAAGTGGAGAATCAGAAAGAAAGAAAGAAAAGGGGAAAAAAGAAGGAAAAAGAAAGGAAATTTTATTTAAATAAGGAAGTGGAGAATCAGAAAGAAAGAAAGAAAAGGGAAAATAGGAAGGAAAAAGAAAGGAAATTTTATTTAAAGAAGGAAGTGGCGAATCAGAAAGAAAGAAAGAAAAGGAAAAAAGGAAGGAAAAAGAAAGGAAATTATATTTAAAGAAGGAAGTGGAGAATCAGAAAGAAAGAAAGAAAAGGGGAAAAAGGAAGGAAAAAGAAAGGAAATCTTATTTAAAGAAGGAAGTGGAGAATCAGAAAGAAAGAAAGAAAAGGGGAAAAAGGAAGGAAAAAGAAAGGAAATTTTATTTAAAGAAGGAAGTGGAGAATCAGAAAGAAAGAAAGAAAAGAGAAAAAGAAGGAAAAAGAAAGGAAATTTTATTTAAAGAAGGAAGTGGAGAATCAGAAAGAAAGAAAAGGGGAAAATGGAAGGAAAAAGAAAGGAAATTTTATTTAAAGAAGGAAGTGGAGAATCAAAAAGAAAGAAAGAAAAGGGAAAAAAGGAAGGAAAAAGAAAGGAAATTTTATTTAAAGAAGGAAGTGGAGAATCAGACAGAAAGAAAGAAAACGGAAAAAAAGGAAGGAAAAAGAAAGGAAATTTTATTTAAAGAAAGAATTTGACAATCAGAAAGAAAGAAAGAAAAGGGAAAAAAGGAAGGAAAAAGAAAGGAAATTTTATTTAAAGAAGGAAGTGGAGAATCAGAAAGAAAGAAAGAAAAGGGAAAAAAGGAAGGAAAAAGAAAGGAAATTTTATTTAAAGAAGGAAGTGGAGAATAAGAAAGAAAGAAACCAAAGGGAAAAAAGGAAGGAAAAAGTAAGGAAATTTTATTTAAAGAAGGAAGTGGAGAATCAGAAAGAAAGAAAGAAAAAGGAAAAAAAGAAGGAAAAAGAAAGGAAATTTTATTTAAAGAAGGAAGTGGAGAATCAGAAAGAAAGAAAGAAAAGGGAAAAAAGGAAGGAAAAAGAAAGGAAATTTTATTTAAAGAAGGAAGTGGAGAATCAGAAAGAAAGAAACAAAAAGGGAAAAAAGGAGGAAAAAGAAAGGAAATTTTATTTAAAGAAGGAAGTGGAGAATCAGAAAGAAAGAAAGAAAAGGGAAAAAAGGAAGGAAAAAGAAAGGAAATTTTATTTAAAGAAGGAAGTGGAGAATCAGAAAGAAAGAAACAAAAAGCGAAAAAAGGAAGGAAAAAGAAAGGAAATTTTATTTAAAGAAGGAAGTGGAGAATCAGAAAGAAAGAAAAGGGGAAAAAGGAAGGAAAAAGAAAGGAAATTTTATTTAAAGAAGGAAGTGGAGAATCAGAAAGAAAGAAAGATAAAGGAAAAAAGGAAGGAAAAAGTAAGGAAATTTTATTTAAAGAAGGATGTGGAGAATCAGAAAGAAAGAAAGAAAAGGGTAAAAAGGAAGGAAAAAGAAAGGAAATTTTATTTAAAGAAGGAAATGTAGAATCAGAAGGAAAGAAATAAAAGGGAAAAAAGGAAGGAAAAAGAAAGGAAATTTTATTTAAAGAAGGAAGTGGAGAATCAGAAAGAAAGAAAGAAAAAGGAAAAAAAGAAGGAAAAAGAAAGGAAATTTTATTTAAAGAAGGAAGTGGAGAATCAGAAAGAAAGAAATAAAAGGGAAAAAAGGAAGGAAAAAGAAAGGAAATTTTATTTAAAGAAGGAAGTGGAGAATCAGAAAGAAAGAAAAGGGAAAAAAAGAAGGAAAAAGAAAGGAAATTTTATTTAAAGAAGGAAGTGGAGAATCAGAAAGAAAGAAAGAAAAGGGAAAAAAGGAAGTAAAAAGAAAGGAAATTTTATTTAAAGAAGGAAGTGGAGAATCAGAAAGAAAGAAAGAAAAGGGGAAAATGGAAGGAAAAAGAAAGGAAATTTTATTTAAAGAAGGAAGTGGAGAATCAGAAAGAAAGAAAGAAAAGGGAAAAAAGGAAGGAAAAAGAAAGGAAATTTTATTTAAAGAAGGAAGTGGAGAATCAGAAAGAAAGAAAGAAAAGGGAAAAAAGAAGGAAAAAGAAAGGAAATTTTATTTAAAGAAGGAAGTGGAGAATCAGAAAGAAAGAAAGAAAAAGGAAAAAAGGAAGGAAAAAGAAAGGAAATTTTATTTAAAGAAGGATGTGGAGAATCAGAAAGAAAGAAACAAAAAGGGAAAAAAGGAAGGAAAAAGAAAGGAAATTTTATTTAAAGAAGGAAGTGGAGAATCAGAAGGAAAGAAAAGGGGAAAAAGGAAGGAAAAAGAAAGGAAATTTTATTTAAAGAAGGAAGTGGAGAATCAGAAAGAAAGAAAGATAAAGGAAAAAAGGAAGGAAAAAGAAAGGAAATTTTATTTAAAGAAGGAAGTGGGGAATCAGAAGGAAAAAAACAAAAGGGAAAAAAGGAAGGAAAAAGAAAGGAAATTTTATTTAAAGAAGGAAATGTAGAATCAGAAGGAAAGAAAGAAAAGGGAAAAAAGGAAGGAAAAAGAAAGGAAATTTTATTTAAAGAAGGAAGTGGAGAATCAGAAAGAAAGAAAGAAAAAGGAAAAAAAGAAGGAAAAAGAAAGGAAATTTTATTTAAAGAAGGAAGTGGAGAATCAGAAAGAAAGAAAGAAAAGGGAAAAAAGGAAGGAAAAAGAAAGTAAATTTTATTTAAAGAAGGAAGTGGAGAATCACAAAGAAAGAAAGAAAAGGGAAAAAAGGAAGGAAAAAGAAAGGAAATTTTATTTAAAGAAGGAAGTGGAGAATCAGAAAGAAAGAAAGAAAAGGGGAAAAAGGAAGGAAAAAGAAAGGAAATTTTATTTAAAGAAGGAAGTGGAGAATCAGAAAGAAAGAAAGAAAAGGGAAAAAAGGAAGGAAAAAGAAAGGAAATTTTATTTAAAGAAGGAAGTGGAGAATCAGAAAGAAAGAAACAAAAGGGAAAAAAGGAAGGAAAAAGAAAGGAAATTTTATTTAAAGAAGGAAGTTGACAATAAGAAAGAAAGAAAGAAAAGGGAAAAAAGGAAGGAAAAAGAAAGGAAATTTTATTTAAAGAAGGAAGTTGAGAATCAGAAAGAAAGAAAGAAAAGGGAAAAAAGGAAGGAAAAAGAAATAAAATTTTATTTAAAGAAGGAAGTGGAGAATCAGAAAGAAAGAAAGAAAAGGGAAAAAAGGAAGGAAAAAGAAAGGAAATTTTTTTTAAAGAAGGAAGTGAAGAATCAGAAAGAAAGAAACAAAAAGGAAAAAAGGAAGGAAAAAGAAAGGAAATTTTATTTAAAGAAGGAAGTTGACAATCAGAAGGAAAGAAACAAAAGGGAAAAAAGGAAGGAAAAAGAAAGGAAATTGTATTTAAAGAAGGAAGTGGAGAATCAGAAAGAAAGAAACCAAAGGGAAAAAAGGAAGGAAAAAGAAAGGAAATTTTATTTAAAGAAGGAAGTGGAGAATCAGAAAGAAAGAAACCAAAGGGAAAAAAGGAAGGAAAAAGAAAGGAAATTTTATTTAAAGAAGGAAGTGGGGAATCAGAAGGAAAAAAACAAAAGGGAAAAAAGGAAGGAAAAAGAAAGGAAATTTTATTTAAAGAAGGAAGTGTAGAATAAGAAAGAAAGAAAGAAAAGGGAACAAAGGAAGGAAAAAGAAAGGAAATTTCATTTAAAGAAGGAAGTGGAGAATCAGAAGGAAAGAAACAAAAGGGAAAAAAGGAAGGAAAAAGAAAGGAAATTTTATTTAAAGAAGGAAGTTGAGAATCAGAAAGAAAGAAAGAAAAGGGAAAAAAGGAAGGAAAAAGAATGGAAATTTTATTTAAAGAAGGAAGTGGAGAATCAGAAAGAAAGAAAGAAAAGGGAAAAAAGGAAGAAAAAAGAAGGGAAATTTTATTTAAAGAAGGAAGTGGAGAATCAGAAAGAAAGAAACAAAAGGGAAAATAGGAAGGAAAAAGAAAGGAAATTTTATTTAAAGAAGGAAGTTGACAATAAAAAAGAAAGAAAGAAAAGGGAAAAAAGGGAGGAAAAAGAAAGGAAATTTTATTTAAAGAAGGAAGTTGAGAATCAGAAAGAAAGAAAGAAAAGGGAAAAAAGGAAGGAAAAAGAAAGGAAATTTTATTTAATAAAGGAAGTGGAGAATAAGAAAGAAAGAAACCAAAGTGAAAAGAGGAAGGAAAAAGTAAGGAAATTTTATTTAAAGAAGGAAGTGGAGAATCAGAAAGAAAGAAAGAAAAAGGAAAAAAAAAAGGAAAAAGAAAGGAAATTTTATTTAAAGAAGGAAGTGGAGAATCAGAAAGAAAGAAAAAAAAGGGAAAAAAAGGAAGGAAAAAGAAGGGAAATTTTATTTAAAGAAGGAAGTGGAGAATCAGAAAGAAAGAAAGAAAAGGGGAAAAAGGAAGGAAAAAGAAAGGAAATTTTATTTAAAGAAGGAAGTGGAGAATCAGAAAGAAAGAAAGAAAAGGGAAAAAAGGAAGGAAAAAGAAAGGAAATTTTATTTAAAGAAGGAACTGGCGAATCAGAAAGAAAGAAAGAAAAGGGAAAAAAGAAGGAAAAAGAAAGGAAATTTTATTTAAAGAAGGAAGTGGAGAATCAGAAAGAAAGAAAGAAAAGGGAAAAAAGGAAGAAAAAAGAAAGGAAATTTTATTTAAAGAAGGAAGTGGAGAATCAGAAAGAAAGAAAGAAAAGGGGAAAAAGGAAGGAAAAAGAAAGGAAATTTTATTTAAAGAAGGAAGTGGAGAATCAGAAAGAAAGAAAGAAAAGGGAAAAAAGGAAGGAAAAAGAAAGGAAATTTTATTTAAAGAAGGAAGTGGAGAATCAGAAAGAAAGAAACAAAAGGGAAAAAAGGAAGGAAAAAGAAAGGAAATTTTATTTAAAGAAGGAAGTTGACAATAAGTAAGAAAGAAAGAAAAGGGAAAAAAGGAAGGAAAAAGAAAGGAAATTTTATTTAAAGAAGGAAGTTGAGAATAAGAAAGAAAGAAACAAAAGGGAAAAATGGAAGGAAAAAGAAAGGAAATTTTATTTAAAGAAGGAAGTGGAGAATCAGTAGGAAAGAAAGAAATGGGAAAAAAGGAAGGAAAAAGAAAGGAAATTTTATTCAAAGAGGGAAGTGGAGAATAAGAAAGAAAGAAACAAAAGGGAAAAATGGAAGGAAAAAGAAAGGAAATTTTATTTAAAGAAGGAAGTGGAGAATAAGAAAGAAAGAAAGAAAAGGGAACAAAGGAAGGAAAAAGAAAGGAAACTTCATTTAAAGAAGGAAGTGGAGAATCAGAAGGAAAGAAACAAAAGGGAAAAAAGGAAGGAAAAAGAAAGGAAATTTTATTTAAAGAAGGAAGTGGAGAATCAGAAAGAAAGAAAGAAAAGGGAAAAATGGAAGGAAAAAGAAAGGAAATTTTATTTAAAGAAGGAAGTGGAGAATCAGAAAGAAAGAAAGAAAAGGGAAAAATGGAAGGAAAAAGAAAGAAAATTTTATTTAAAGAAGGAAGTGGAGAACCAGAAAGAAAGAAAGAAAAGGGAAAAAAGGAAGGAAAAAGAAAGGAAATTTTATTTAAAGAAGGAAGTGGAGAATCAGAAAGAAAGAAAGAAAAGGGAAAAAAGGAAGGAAAAAGAAAGGAAAGTTTATTTAAAGAAGGAAGTGGAGAATCAGAAAGAAAGAAAGAAAAAAGGAAGGAAAAAGAAAGGAAATTTTATTTAAAGAAGGAAGTGGAGAATAAGAAAGAAAGAAACCAAAGGGAAAAAAGGAAGGAAAAAGAAAGGAAATTTTATTTAAAGAAGGAAGTGGAGAATCAGAAAGAAAGAAACAAAAAGGGAAAAAAGGAAGGAAAAAGAAAGGAAATTTTATTTAAAGAAGGATGTGGAGAATCAGAAAGAAAGAAAGAAAAGGGAAAAAAGGAAGGAAAAATAAGGAAATTATATTTAAAGAAGGAAGTGGATAATCAGAAAGAAAGAAACAAAAGGGAAAAAAGGAAGGAAAAAGAAAGGAAATTTTATTTAAAGAAGTAAGTGGAGAATCAGAAAGAAAGAAACCAAAGGGAAAAAAGGAAGGAAAAAGAAAGGAAATTTTATTTAATTAAGAAAGTGGAGAATAAAAAAGACAGAAAGAAAAGGGAAAAAAGGAAGGAAAAAGAAATGAAATTTTATTTAAAGAAGGAAGTGGAGAATCAGAAAGAAAGAAAGAAAAGGGAAAAAAGGAAGGAAAAAGAAAGGAAATTTTATTTAAAGAAGGAAGTGGAGAATCAGAAAGAAAGAAACAAAAAGGAAAAAAGGAAGGAAAAAGAAAGGAAATTTTATTTAAAGAAGGAAGTTGACAATCAGAAGGAAAGAAACAAAAGGGAAAAAAGGAAGGAAAAAGAAAGGAAATTGTATTTAAAGAAGGAAGTGGAGAATCAGAAAGAAAGAAACCAAAGGGAAAAAGGAAGGAAAAAGAAAGGAAATTTTATTTAAAGAAGGAAGTGGAGAATCAGAAAGAAAGAAACCAAAGGGAAAAAAGGAAGGAAAAAGAAAGGAAATTTTATTTAAAGAAGGAAGTGGGGAATCAGAAGGAAAAAAACAAAAGGGAAAAAAGGAAGGAAAAAGAAAGGAAATTTTATTTAAAGAAGGAAGTGGAGAATCAGAAAGAAAGAAAGAAAAGGGAAAAAAAGAAGGAAAAAGAAAGGAAATTTTATTTAAAGAAGGAAGTGGAGAATAAGAAAGAAAGAAACAAAAGGGAAAAATGGAAGGAAAAAGAAAGGAAATTTTATTTAAAGAAGGAAGTGTAGAATCAGAAGGAAAGAAAGAAAAGGGAAAAAAGGAAGGAAAAAGAAAGGAAATTTTATTCAAAGAGGGAAGTGGAGAATAAGAAAGAAAGAAACAAAAGGGAAAAATGGAAGGAAAAAGAAAGGAAATTTTATTTAAAGAAGGAAGTGGAGAATAAGAAAGAAAGAAAGAAAAGGGAACAAAGGAAGGAAAAAGAAAGGAAATTTCATTTAAAGAAGGAAGTGGAGAATCAGAAGGAAAGAAACAAAAGGGAAAAAAGGAAGGAAAAAGAAAGGAAATTTTATTTAAAGAAGGAAGTGGAGAATCAGAAAGAAAGAAAGAAAAGGGAAAAAAGGAAGGAAAAAGAAAGGAAATTTTATTTAAAGAAGGAAGTGGAAAATCAGAAAGAAAGAAAGAAAAGGGAAAAATGGAAGGAAAAAGAAAGAAAATTTTATTTAAAGAAGGAAGTGGAGAATCAGAAAGAAAGAAAGAAAAGGGAAAAAAGGAAGGAAAAAGAAAGGAAATTTTATTTAAAGAAGGAAGTGGAGAATCAGAAAGAAAGAAAGAAAAGGAAAAAAAAGGAAGGAAAAAGAAAGGAAAGTTTATTTAAAGAAGGAAGTGGAGAATCAGAAAGAAAGAAAGAAAAGGGAAAAAAGGAAGGAAAAAGAAAGGAAATTTTATTTAAAGAAGGAAGTGGAGAATCAGAAAGAAAAAAACCAAAGGGAAAAAAGGAAGGAAAAAGAAAGGAAATTTTATTTAAAGAAGTAAGTGGAGAATCAGAAAGAAAGAAACCAAAGGGAAAAAAGGAAAGAAAAAGAAAGGAAATTTTATTTAAAGAAGGAAGTGGAGAATCAGAAAGAAAGAAACAAAAGGGAAAAAAAGGAAGGAAAAAGAAAGGAAATTTTATTTAAAGAAGGAAGTGGGGAATCAGAAGGAAAGAAACAAAAGGGAAAAAAGGAAGGAAAAAGAAAGGAAATTTTATTTAAAGAAGGAAGTGGAGAATCAGAAAGAAAGAAAGAAAAGGGAAAAAAGGAAGGAAAAAGAAAGGAAATTTTATTTAAAGAAGGAAGTGGAGAATAAGAAAGAAAGAAACCAAAGGGAAAAAAGGAAGGAAAAAGAAAGGAAATTTTATTTAAAGAAGGAAGTGGAGAATCAGAAAGAAAGAAACAAAAAGGGAAAAAAGGAAGGAAAAAGAAAGGAAATTTTATTTAAAGAAGGATGTGGAGAATCAGAAAGAAAGAAAGAAAAGGGAAAAAAGGAAGGAAAAAGTAAGGAAATTTTATTTAAAGAAGGAAGTAGATAATCAGAAAGAAAGAAACAAAAGGGAAAAAAGGAAGGAAAAAGAAAAGAAAATTTATTTAAAGAAGGAAGTGGAGAATCAGAAAGAAAGAAACAAAAGGGAAAAATGGAAGGAAAAAGAAAGGAAATTTTATTTAAAGAAGGAAGTGGAGAATAAGAAAGAAAGAAAGAAAAGGGAAAAAAGGAAGGAAAAAGAAAGGAAATTTCATTTAAAGAAGGAAGTGGAGAATCAGAAGGAAAGAAACAAAAGGGAAAAAAGGAAGGAAAAAGAAAGGAAATTTTATTTAAAGAAGGAAGTGGAGAATCAGAAAGAAAGAAACCAAAGGGAAAAAAGGAAGGAAAAAGAAAGGAAATTTTATTTAAAGAAGTAAGTGGAGAATCAGAAAGAAAGAAACAAAAGGGAAAAAAGGAAGGAAAAAGAAAGGAAATTTTATTTAATTAAGAAAGTGGAGAATAAAAAAGACAGAAAGAAAAGGGAAAAAAGGAAGGAAAAAGAAAGGAAATTTTATTTAAAGAAGGAAGTGGAGAATAAGAAAGAAAGAAAGAAAAGGGAAAAAAGGAAGGAAAAAGAAAGGAAATTTTATTTAAAGAAGGAAGTGGAGAATCAGAAAGAAAGAAACAAAAAGGAAAAAAGGAAGGAAAAAGAAAGGAAATTTTATTTAAAGAAGGAAGTTGACAATCAGAAGGAAAGAAACAAAAGGGAAAAAAGGAAGGAAAAAGAAAGGAAATTTTATTTAAAGAAGGAAGTGGAGAATCAGAAAGAAAAAAACCAAAGGGAAAAAAGGAAGGAAAAAGAAAGGAAATTTTATTTAAAGAAGTAAGTGGAGAATCAGAAAGAAAGAAAAAAAAGGGAAAAAAGAAGAAAAAAGAAAGGAAATTTTATTTAATTAAGGAAGTGGAGAATAAGAAAGAAAGAAAGAAAAGGGAAAAAAGGAAGGAAAAAGAAAGGAAATTTTATTTAAAGAAGGAAGTGGAGAATCAGAAAGAAAGAAACAAAAGGGAAAAAAAGGAAGGAAAAAGAAAGGAAATTTTATTTAAAGAAGGAAGTGGGGAATCAGAAGGAAAGAAACAAAAGGGAAAAAAGGAAGGAAAAAGAAAGGAAATTTTATTTAAAGAAGGAAGTGGAGAATCAGAAAGAAAGAAAGAAAAGGGAAAAAAGGAAGGAAAAAGAAAGGAAATTTTATTTAAAGAAGGAAGTGGAGAATAAGAAAGAAAGAAACAAAAGGGAAAAATGGAAGGAAAAAGAAAGGAAATTTTATTTAAAGAAGGAAGTGGAGAATCAGAAGGAAAGAAAGAAAAGAGAAAAAAGGAAGGAAAAAGAAAGGAAATTTTATTCAAAGAGGGAAGTGGAGAATAAGAAAGAAAGAAACAAAAGGGAAAAATGGAAGGAAAAAGAAAGGAAATTTTATTTAAAGAAGGAAGTGGAGAATAAGAAAGAAAGAAAGAAAAGGGAACAAAGGAAGGAAAAAGAAAGGAAATTTCATTTAAAGAAGGAAGTGGAGAATCAGAAGGAAAGAAACAAAAGGGAAAAAAGGAAGGAAAAAGAAAGGAAATTTTATTTAAAGAAGGAAGTGGAGAATCAGAAAGAAAGAAAGAAAAGGGAAAAAAGGAAGGAAAAAGAAAGGAAATTTTATTTAAAGAAGGAAGTGGAGAATCAGAAAGAAAGAAAGAAAAGGGAAAAATGGAAGGAAAAAGAAAGAAAATTTTATTTAAAGAAGGAAGTGGAGAATCAGAAAGAAAGAAAGAAAAGGGAAAAAAGGAAGGAAAAAGAAAGGAAATTTTATTTAAAGAAGGAAGTGGAGAATCAGAAAGAAAGAAACAAAAGGGAAAAAAGGAAGGAAAAAGAACGGAAAGTTTATTTAAAGAAGGAAGTGGAGAATCAGAAAGAAAGAAAAAAAAGGGAAAAAAGGAAGGAAAAAGAAAGGAAATTTTATTTAAAGAAGGAAGTGGAGAATAAGAAAGAAAGAAACCAAAGGGAAAAAAGGAAGGAAAAAGTAAGGAAATTTTATTTAAAGAAGGAAGTGGAGAATCAGAAAGAAAGAAACAAAAAGGGAAAAAAGGAAGGAAAAAGAAAGGAAATTTTATTTAAAGAAGGATGTGGAGAATCAGAAATAAAGTAAGAAAAGGGAAAAAAGGAAGGAAAAAGTAAGGAAATTTTATTTAAAGAAGGAAGTGGATAATCAGAAAGAAAGAAAAAACAGGGAAAAAAGGAAGGAAAAAGAAAGGAAATTTTATTTAAAGAAGGAAGTGGAGAATCAGAAAGAAAGAAAGAAAAGGGAAAAAAGGAAGGAAAAAGAAAGGAAATTTTATTTAAAGAAGGAAGTGGAGAATCAGAAAGAAAGAAACAAAAGGGAAAAAAGGAAGGAAAAAGAAAGGAAATTTTATTTAAAGAACGAAGTGGAGAATCAGAAAGAAAGAAAGAAAAGGGAAAAAATGAAGGAAAAAGAAAGGAAATTTTATTTAAAGAAGGAAGTGGAGAATCAGAAAGAAAGAAACAAAAGGGAAAAAAGGAAGGAAAAAGTAAGGAAATTTTATTTAAAGAAGGAAGTGGAGAATCAGAAAGAAAGAAACAAAAGGGAAAAAAGGAAGGAAAAAGGAAGGAAATTTTATTTAAAGAAGGAAGTGGAGAATCAGAAAGAAAGAAAAAAAAGGGAAAAAAGAAGAAAAAAGAAAGGAAATTTTATTTAAAGAAGGAAGTGGATAATCAGAAAGAAAGAAACAAAAGGGAAAAAAGGAAGGAAAAAGAAAGGAAATTTTATTTAATTAAGGAAGTGGAGAATAAGAAAGAAAGAAACAAAAGGGAAAAAAGGAAGGAAAAAGAAAGGGAATTTTATTTAAAGAAGGAAGTGGAGAATCAAAAAGAAAGAAAGAAAAGGGAAAAAAGGAAGGAAAAAGAAATGAAATTTTATTTAAAGAAGGAAGTGGAGAATCAGAAAGAAAGAAAGAAAAGGGAAAAAAGGAAGGAAAAAGAAAGGAAATTTTATTTAAAGAAGGAAGTGGAGAATCAGAAGGAAAGAAACAAAAGGGAAAAAAGGAAGGAAAAAGAAAGGAAATTTTATTTAAAGAAGGAAGTGGAGAATCAGAAGGAAAGAAACAAAAGGGAAAAAAGGAAGGAAAAAGAAAGGAAATTTTATTTAAAGAAGGAAGTTGACAATCAGAAGGAAAGAAACAAAAGGGAAAAAAGGAAGGAAAAAGAAAGGAAATTTTATTTAAAGAAGGAAGTGGAGAATCAGAAAGAAAGAAAGAAAAGGGAAAAAAGGAAGGAAAAAGAAAGGAAATTTCATTTAAAGAAGGAAGTGGAGAATAAGAAAGAAAGAAAGAAAAGGGAAAAAAGGAAGGAAAAAGAAAGGAAATTTTATTTAAAGAAGGAAGTGGAGAATCAGAAAGAAAGAAACAAAAAGGAAAAAAGGAAGGAAAAAGAAAGGAAATTTTATTTAAAGAAGGAAGTTGACAATCAGAAGGAAAGAAACAAAAGGGAACAAAGGAGGGAAAAAGAAAGGAAATTTTATTTAAAGAAGGAAGTGGAGAATCAGAAAGAAAGAAACCAAAGGGAAAAAAGGAAGGAAAAAGAAAGGAAATTTTATTTAAAGAAGTAAGTGGAGAATCAGAAAGAAAGAAACAAAAGGGAAAAAAGGAAGGTAAAAGAAAGGAAATTTTATTTAAAGAAGGAAGTGGGGAATCAGAAGGAAAGAAACAAAAGGGAAAAAAGGAAGGAAAAAGAAAGGAAATTTTATTTAAAGAAGGAAGTGGAGAATCAGAAAGAAAGAAAGAAAAGGGAAAAAAGGAAGGAAAAAGAAAGGAAATTTTATTTAAAGAAGGAAGTGGAGAATAAGAAAGAAAGAAACAAAAGGGAAAAATGGAAGGAAAAAGAAAGGAAATTTTATTTAAAGAAGGAAGTGGAGAATCAGAAGGAAAGAAAGAAAAGGGAAAAAAGGAAGGAAAAAGAAAGGAAATTTTATTCAAAAAGGAAGTGGAGAATAAGAAAGAAAGAAACAAAAGGGAAAAATGGAAGGAAAAAGAAAGGAAATTTTATTTAAAGAAGGAAGTGGAGAATCAGAAGGAAAGAAAGAAAAGAGAAAAAAGGAAGGAAAAAGAAAGGAAATTTTATTCAAAAAGGAAGTGGAGAATAAGAAAGAAAGAAAGAAAAGGGAACAAAGGAAGGAAAAAGAAAGGAAATTTCATTTAAAGAAGGAAGTGGAGAATCAGAAGGAAAGAAACAAAAGGGAAAAAAGGTAGGAAAAAGAAAGGAAATTTTATTTAAAGAAGGAAGTGGAGAATCAGAAAGAAAGAAAGAAAAGGGAAAAAAGGAAGGAAAAAGAAAGGAAATTTTATTTAAAGAAGGAAGTGGAGAATCAGAAAGAAAGAAACAAAAGGGAAAAAAGGAAGGAAAAAGAAAGGAAATTTTATTTAAAGAAGGAAGTGGAGAATCAGAAAGAAAGAAAGAAAAGGGAAAAAAGGAAGGAAAAAGAAAGGAAATTTTATTTAAAGAAGGAAGTGGAGAATCAGAAAGAAAGAAACAAAAAGGGAAAAAAGGAAGGAAAAAGAAAGGAAATTTTATTTAAAGAAGGAAGTGGAGAATCAGAAAGAAAGAAACAAAAAGGGAAAAAAGGAAGGAAAAAGAAAGGAAATTTCATTTAAAGAAGGAAGTGGAGAATCAGAAGGAAAAAAACAAAAGGGAAAAAAGGAAGGAAAAAGAAAGGAAATTTTATTTAAAGAAGGAAGTTGAGAATCAGAAAGAAAGAAAGAAAAGGGAAAAAAGGAAGGAAAAAGAAAGGAAATTTTATTTAAAGAAGGAAGTGGAGAATCAGAAAGAAAGAAACCAAAGGGAAAAAAGGAAGGAAAAAGTAAGGACATTTTATTTAAAGAAGGCAGTGGAGAATCAGAAAGAAAGAAAGAAAAGGGAAAAAAGGAAGGAAAAAGAAAGGAAATTTTATTTAAAGAAGGAAGTTGACAATCAGAAAGAAAGAAAGAAAAGGAAAAAAAGGAAGGAAAAAGAAAGGAAATTTTATTTAAAGAAGGAAGTGGAGAATCAGAAAGAAAGAAACAAAAAGGGAAAAAAGGACGGAAAAAGAAAGGAAATTTTATTTAAAGAAGGAAGTGGATAATCAGAAAGAAAGAAACAAAAGGGAAAAAAGGAAGGAAAAAGAAAGGAAATTTTATTTAAAGAAGGAAGTGGAGAATCAGAAAGAAAGAAACAAAAGGGAAAAAAGGAAGGAAAAAGAAAGGAAATTTTATTTAAAGAAGGAAGTGGAGAATCAGAAAGAAAGAAACAAAAGGGAAAAAAGGAAGGAAAAAGAAAGGAAATTTTATTTAAAGAAGGAAGTGGAGAATCAGAAAGAAAGAAACAAAAGGGAAAAAAGGAAGGAAAAAGAAAGGACATTTTATTTAAAGAAGGAAGTGGAGAATCAGAAAGAAAGAAACAAAAAGGGAAAAAAGGAAGGAAAAAGAAAGGAAATTTTATTTAAAGAAGGAAGTGGATAATCAGAAAGAAAGAAAGAAAAGGGAAAAAAGGAAGGAAAAAGAAAGGAAATTTTATTTAAAGAAGGAAGTGGAGAATCAGAAAGAAAGAAACAAAAGGGAAAAAAGGAAGGAAAAAGAAAGGAAATTTTATTTAAAGAAGGAAGTGGAGAATCAGAAAGAAAGAAAGAAAAGGGAAAAAAGGAAGGAAAAAGAAAGGAAATTTTATTTAAAGAAGGAAGTGGAGAATCAGAAAGAAAGAAACAAAAGGGAAAAAAGGAAGGAAAAAGAAAGGAAATTTTTATTTAAAAAAGGAAGTGGAGAATCAGAAAGAAAGAAAGAAAAGGGAAAAAAGGAAGGAAAAAGAAAGGAAATTTTATTTAAAGAAGGAAGTGGAGAATCAGAAAGAAAGAAACAAAAGGGAAAAAAGGAAGGAAAAAGTAAGGAAATTTTATTTAAAGAAGTAAGTGGAGAATCAGAAAGAAAGAAACAAAAGGGAAAAAAGGAAGGAAAAAGGAAGGAAATTTTATTTAAAGAGGGAAGTGGAGAATCAGAAAGAAAGAAAGAAAAGGGAAAAAAGGAAGGAAAAAGAAAGGAAATTTTATTTAAAGAAGGAAGTGGAGAATCAGAAAGAAAGAAACAAAAGGGAAAAAAGGAAGGAAAAAGAAAGGAAATTTTATTTAAAGAAGGAAGTGGAGAATCAGAAAGAAAGAAACAAAAGGGAAAAAAAGAAGGAAAAAGAAAGGAAATTTTATTTAAAGAAGGAAGTGGAGAATCAGAAAGAAAGAAAGAAAAGGGAAAAAAGGAAGGAAAAAGAAAGGAAATTTTATTTAAAGAAGGAAGTGGAGAATCAGAAAGAAAGAAACAAAAGGGAAAAAAGGAAGGAAAAAGAAAGGAAATTTTATTTAAAGAAGGAAGTGGAGAATCAGAAAGAAAGAAACAAAAGGGAAAAAAGGAAGGAAAAAGAAAGGAAATTTTATTTAAAGAAGGAAGTGGAGAATCAGAAAGAAAGAAACAAAAGGGAAAAAAGGAAGGAAAAAGAAAGGAAATTTTATTTAAAGAAGGAAGTGGAGAATCAGAAAGAAAGAAAGAAAAGGGAAAAAAGGAAGGAAAAAGAAAGGAAATTTTATTTAAAGAAGGAAGTGGAGAATCAGAAAGAAAGAAACAAAAAGGGAAAAAAGGAAGGAAAAAGAAAGGAAATTTTATTTAAAGAAGGAAGTGGATAATCAGAAAGAAAGAAACAAAAGGGAAAAAAGGAAGGAAAAAGAAAGGAAATTTTATTTAAAGAAGGAAGTGGAGAATCAGAAAGAAAGAAACAAAAGGGAAAAAAGGAAGGAAAAAGAAAGGACATTTTATTTAAAGAAGGAAGTGGAGAATCAGAAAGAAAGAAACAAAAGGGAAAAAAGGAAGGAAAAAGAAAGGAAATTTTATTTAAAGAAGGAAGTGGAGAATCAGAAAGAAAGAAAGAAAAGGGAAAAAAGGAAGGAAAAAGAAAGGAAATTTTATTTAAAGAAGGAAGTGGAGAATCAGAAAGAAAGAAACAAAAGGGAAAAAAGGAAGGAAAAAGAAAGGAAATTTTTATTTAAAAAAGGAAGTGGAGAATCAGAAAGAAAGAAAGAAAAGGGAAAAAAGGAAGGAAAAAGAAAGGAAATTTTATTTAAAGAAGGAAGTGGAGAATCAGAAAGAAAGAAACAAAAGGGAAAAAAGGAAGGAAAAAGTAAGGAAATTTTATTTAAAGAAGTAAGTGGAGAATCAGAAAGAAAGAAACAAAAGGGAAAAAAGGAAGGAAAAAGGAAGGAAATTTTATTTAAAGAGGGAAGTGGAGAATCAGAAAGAAAGAAAGAAAAGGGAAAAAAGGAAGGAAAAAGAAAGGAAATTTTATTTAAAGAAGGAAGTGGAGAATCAGAAAGAAAGAAACAAAAGGGAAAAAAGGAAGGAAAAAGAAAGGAAATTTTATTTAAAGAAGGAAGTGGAGAATCAGAAAGAAAGAAACAAAAGGGAAAAAAGGAAGGAAAAAGAAAGGAAATTTTATTTAAAGAAGGAAGTGGAGAATCAGAAAGAAAGAAAGAAAAGGGAAAAAAGGAAGGAAAAAGAAAGGAAATTTTATTTAAAGAAGGAAGTGGAGAATCAGAAAGAAAGAAACAAAAGGGAAAAAAGGAAGGAAAAAGAAAGGAAATTTTATTTAAAGAAGGAAGTGGAGAATCAGAAAGAAAGAAACAAAAGGGAAAAAAGGAAGGAAAAAGAAAGGAAATTTTATTTAAAGAAGGAAGTGGAGAATCAGAAAGAAAGAAACAAAAGGGAAAAAAGGAAGGAAAAAGTAAGGAAATTTTATTTAAAGAAGTAAGTGGAGAATCAGAAAGAAAGAAACAAAAGGGAAAAAAGGAAGGAAAAAGGAAGGAAATTTTATTTAAAGAGGGAAGTGGAGAATCAGAAAGAAAGAAAAAAAAGGGAAAAAAGAAGAAAAAAGAAAGGAAATTTTATTTAAAGAAGGAAGTGGATAATCAGAAAGAAAGAAACAAAAGGGAAAAAAGGAAGGAAAAAGAAAGGAAATTTTATTTAATTAAGGAAGTGGAGAATAAGAAAGAAAGAAACAAAAGGGAAAAAAGGAAGGAAAAAGAAAGGAAATTTTATTTAAAGAAGGAAGTGGAGAATAAGAAAGAAAGAAAGAAAAGGGAAAAAAGGAAGGAAAAAGAAAGGAAATTTTATTTAAAGAAGGAAGTGGAGAATCAGAAAGAAAGAAAGAAAAGGGAAAAAAGGAAGGAAAAAGAAAGGAAATTTTATTTAAAGAAGGAAGTGGAGAATCAGAAAGAAAGAAACAAAAGGGAAAAAAGGAAGGAAAAAGAAAGGAAATTTTATTTAAAGAAGGAAGTGGAGAATCAGAAAGAAAGAAAGAAAAGGGAAAAAAGGAAGGAAAAAGAAAGGAAATTTTATTTAAAGAAGGAAGTGGAGAATCAGAAAGAAAGAAACAAAAGGGAAAAAAGGAAGGAAAAAGAAAGGAAATTTTTATTTAAAAAAGGAAGTGGAGAATCAGAAAGAAAGAAAGAAAAGGGAAAAAAGGAAGGAAAAAGAAAGGAAATTTTATTTAAAGAAGGAAGTGGAGAATCAGAAAGAAAGAAACAAAAGGGAAAAAAGGAAGGAAAAAGTAAGGAAATTTTATTTAAAGAAGTAAGTGGAGAATCAGAAAGAAAGAAACAAAAGGGAAAAAAGGAAGGAAAAAGGAAGGAAATTTTATTTAAAGAGGGAAGTGGAGAATCAGAAAGAAAGAAAAAAAAGGGAAAAAAGAAGAAAAAAGAAAGGAAATTTTATTTAAAGAAGGAAGTGGAGAATCAGAAAGAAAGAAACAAAAGGGAAAAAAGGAAGGAAAAAGAAAGGAAATTTTATTTAATTAAGGAAGTGGAGAATAAGAAAGAAAGAAACAAAAGGGAAAAAAGGAAGGAAAAAGAAAGGAAATTTTATTTAAAGAAGGAAGTGGAGAATCAGAAAGAAAGAAAGAAAAGGGAAAAAAGGAAGGAAAAAGAAAGGAAATTTTATTTAAAGAAGGAAGTGGAGAATCAGAAGGAATGAAACAAAAGGGAAAAAAGAAGGAAAAAGAAAGGAAATTTTATTTAAAGAAGGAAGTGGAGAATCAGAAAGAAAGAAAGAAAAGGGAAAAAAGGAAGGAAAAAGAAAGGAAATTTTATTTAAAGAAGTAAGTGGAGAATCAGAAGGAAAGAAACAAAAGGGAAAAAAGGAAGGAAAAAGAAAGGAAATTTTATTTAAAGAAGGAAGTGGAGAATAAGAAAGAAAGAAACAAAAGGGAAAAATGGAAGGAAAAAGAAAGGAAATTTTATTTAAAGAGGGAAGTGGAGAATCAGAAAGAAAGAAAGAAAAGGGAAAAAAGGAAGGAAAAAGAAAGGAAATTTTATTTAAAGAAGTAAGTGGAGAATCAGAAAGAAAGAAACCAAAGGGAAAAAAGGAAGGAAAAAGAAAGGAAATTTTATTTAATTAAGGAAGTGGAGAATAAAAAAGAAAGAAAGAAAAGGGAAAAAAGGAAGGAAAAAGAAATGAAATTTTATTTAAAGAAGGAAGTGGAGAATCAGAAAGAAAGAAAGAAAAGGGAAAAAAGGAAGGAGAAAGAAAGGAAATTTTATTTAAAGAAGGAAGTGGAGAATCAGAAGGAAAGAAACAAAAGGGAAAAAAGGAAGGAAAAAGAAAGGAAATTTTATTTAAAGAAGGAAGTGGAGAATCAGAAAGAAAGAAACAAAAGGGAAAAAAGGAAGGAAAAAGAAAGGAAATTTTATTTAAAGAAGGAAGTTGACAATCAGAAGGAAAGAAACAAAAGGGAAAAAAGGAAGGAAAAAGAAAGGAAATTTTATTTAAAGAAGGAAGTGGAGAATCAGAAAGAAAGAAAGAAAAGGGAAAAAAGGAAGGAAAAAGAAAGGAAATTTCAATTAAAGAAGGAAGTGGAGAATAAGAAAGAAAGAAAGAAAAGGGAAAAAAGGAAGGAAAAAGAAAGGAAATTTCATTTAAAGAAGGAAGTGGAGAATCAGAAGGAAAGAAACAAAAGGGAAAAAAGGAAGGAAAAAAAAAGGAAATTTTATTTAAAGAAGGAAGTGGAGAATCAGAAAGAAAGAAACCAAAGGGAAAAAAGGAAGGAAAAAGAAAGGAAATTTTATTTAAAGAAGTAAGTGGAGAATCAGAAAGAAAGAAAAAAAAGGGAAAAAAGGAAGGAAAAAGAAAGGAAATTTTATTTAATTAAGAAAGTGGAGAATAAAAAAGACAGAAAGAAAAGGGAAAAAAGGAAGGAAAAGAAATGAAATTTTATTTAAAGAAGGTAGTGGAGAATCAGAAAGAAAGAAAGAAAAGGGAAAAAAGGAAGGAAAAAGAAAGGAAATTTTATTTAAAGAGGGAAGTGGAGAGTCAGAAGGAAAGAAACAAAAGGGAAAAAAGGAAGGAAAAAGAAAGGAAATTTTATTTAAAGAAGGAAGTGGAGAATCAGAAGGAAAGAAACAAAAGGGAAAAAAGGAAGGAAAAAGAAAGGAAATTTTATTTAAAGAAGGAAGTTAACAATCAGAAGGAAAGTAACAAAAGGGAAAAAAGGAAGGAAAAAGAAAGGAAATTTTATTTAAAGAAGGAAGTGGAGAATAAGAAAGAAAGAAAGAAAAGGGAAAAAAGGAAGGAAAAAGAAAGGAAATTTTATTTAAAGAAGGAAGTGGAGAATCAGAAAGAAAGAAACAAAAAGGAAAAAAGGAAGGAAAAAGAAAGGAAATTTTATTTAAAGAAGGAAGTTGACAATCAGAAGGAAAGAAACAAAAGGGAAAAAAGGAAGGAAAAAGAAAGGAAATTTTATTTAAAGAAGGAAGTGGAGAATCAGAAAGAAAAAAACCAAAGGGAAAAAAGGAAGGAAAAAGAAAGGAAATTTTATTTAAAGAAGTAAGTGGAGAATCAGAAAGAAAGAAAAAAAAGGGAAAAAAGAAGAAAAAAGAAAGGAAATTTTATTTAATTAAGGAAGTGGAGAATAAGAAAGAAAGAAAGAAAGAAAAGGGAAAAAAGGAAGGAAAAAGAAAGGAAATTTTATTTAAAGAAGGAAGTGGAGAATCAGAAAGAAAGAAACAAAAGGGAAAAAAAGGAAGGAAAAAGAAAGGAAATTTTATTTAAAGAAGGAAGTGGGGAATCAGAAGGAAAGAAACAAAAGGGAAAAAAGGAAGGAAAAAGAAAGGAAATTTTATTTAAAGAAGGAAGTGGAGAATCAGAAAGAAAGAAAGAAAAGGGAAAAAAGGAAGGAAAAAGAAAGGAAATTTTATTTAAAGAAGGAAGTGGAGAATAAGAAAGAAAGAAACAAAAGGGAAAAATGGAAGGAAAAAGAAAGGAAATTTTATTTAAAGAAGGAAGTGGAGAATCAGAAGGAAAGAAAGAAAAGAGAAAAAAGGAAGGAAAAAGAAAGGAAATTTTATTCAAAGAGGGAAGTGGAGAATAAGAAAGAAAGAAACAAAAGGGAAAAATGGAAGGAAAAAGAAAGGAAATTTTATTTAAAGAAGGAAGTGGAGAATAAGAAAGAAAGAAAGAAAAGGGAACAAAGGAAGGAAAAAGAAAGGAAATTTCATTTAAAGAAGGAAGTGGAGAATCAGAAGGAAAGAAACAAAAGGGAAAAAAGGAAGGAAAAAGAAAGGAAATTTTATTTAAAGAAGGAAGTGGAGAATCAGAAAGAAAGAAAGAAAAGGGAAAAAAGGAAGGAAAAAGAAAGGAAATTTTATTTAAAGAAGGAAGTGGAGAATCAGAAAGAAAGAAAGAAAAGGGAAAAATGGAAGGAAAAAGAAAGAAAATTTTATTTAAAGAAGGAAGTGGAGAATCAGAAAGAAAGAAAGAAAAGGGAAAAAAGGAAGGAAAAAGAAAGGAAATTTTATTTAAAGAAGGAAGTGGAGAATCAGAAAGAAAGAAACAAAAGGGAAAAAAGGAAGGAAAAAGAACGGAAAGTTTATTTAAAGAAGGAAGTGGAGAATCAGAAAGAAAGAAAAAAAAGGGAAAAAAGGAAGGAAAAAGAAAGGAAATTTTATTTAAAGAAGGAAGTGGAGAATAAGAAAGAAAGAAACCAAAGGGAAAAAAGGAAGGAAAAAGTAAGGAAATTTTATTTAAAGAAGGAAGTGGAGAATCAGAAAGAAAGAAACAAAAAGGGAAAAAAGGAAGGAAAAAGAAAGGAAATTTTATTTAAAGAAGGATGTGGAGAATCAGAAATAAAGTAAGAAAAGGGAAAAAAGGAAGGAAAAAGTAAGGAAATTTTATTTAAAGAAGGAAGTGGATAATCAGAAAGAAAGAAAAAACAGGGAAAAAAGGAAGGAAAAAGAAAGGAAATTTTATTTAAAGAAGGAAGTGGAGAATCAGAAAGAAAGAAAGAAAAGGGAAAAAAGGAAGGAAAAAGAAAGGAAATTTTATTTAAAGAAGGAAGTGGAGAATCAGAAAGAAAGAAACAAAAGGGAAAAAAGGAAGGAAAAAGAAAGGAAATTTTATTTAAAGAACGAAGTGGAGAATCAGAAAGAAAGAAAGAAAAGGGAAAAAATGAAGGAAAAAGAAAGGAAATTTTATTTAAAGAAGGAAGTGGAGAATCAGAAAGAAAGAAACAAAAGGGAAAAAAGGAAGGAAAAAGTAAGGAAATTTTATTTAAAGAAGGAAGTGGAGAATCAGAAAGAAAGAAACAAAAGGGAAAAAAGGAAGGAAAAAGGAAGGAAATTTTATTTAAAGAAGGAAATGGAGAATCAGAAAGAAAGAAAAAAAAGGGAAAAAAGAAGAAAAAAGAAAGGAAATTTTATTTAAAGAAGGAAGTGGATAATCAGAAAGAAAGAAACAAAAGGGAAAAAAGGAAGGAAAAAGAAAGGAAATTTTATTTAATTAAGGAAGTGGAGAATAAGAAAGAAAGAAACAAAAGGGAAAAAAGGAAGGAAAAAGAAAGGGAATTTTATTTAAAGAAGGAAGTGGAGAATCAAAAAGAAAGAAAGAAAAGGGAAAAAAGGAAGGAAAAAGAAATGAAATTTTATTTAAAGAAGGAAGTGGAGAATCAGAAAGAAAGAAAGAAAAGGGAAAAAAGGAAGGAAAAAGAAAGGAAATTTTATTTAAAGAAGGAAGTGGAGAATCAGAAGGAAAGAAACAAAAGGGAAAAAAGGAAGGAAAAAGAAAGGAAATTTTATTTAAAGAAGGAAGTGGAGAATCAGAAGGAAAGAAACAAAAGGGAAAAAAGGAAGGAAAAAGAAAGGAAATTTTATTTAAAGAAGGAAGTTGACAATCAGAAGGAAAGAAACAAAAGGGAAAAAAGGAAGGAAAAAGAAAGGAAATTTTATTTAAAGAAGGAAGTGGAGAATCAGAAAGAAAGAAAGAAAAGGGAAAAAAGGAAGGAAAAAGAAAGGAAATTTCATTTAAAGAAGGAAGTGGAGAATAAGAAAGAAAGAAAGAAAAGGGAAAAAAGGAAGGAAAAAGAAAGGAAATTTTATTTAAAGAAGGAAGTGGAGAATCAGAAAGAAAGAAACAAAAAGGAAAAAAGGAAGGAAAAAGAAAGGAAATTTTATTTAAAGAAGGAAGTTGACAATCAGAAGGAAAGAAACAAAAGGGAACAAAGGAGGGAAAAAGAAAGGAAATTTTATTTAAAGAAGGAAGTGGAGAATCAGAAAGAAAGAAACCAAAGGGAAAAAAGGAAGGAAAAAGAAAGGAAATTTTATTTAAAGAAGTAAGTGGAGAATCAGAAAGAAAGAAACCAAAGGGAAAAAAGGAAGGAAAAAGAAAGGAAATTTTATTTAATTAAGGAAGTGGAGAATAAGAAAGAAACAAAAGGGAAAAAAGGAAGGAAAAAGAAAGGAAATTTTATTTAAAGAAGGAAGTGGAGAATCAGAAAGAAAGAAACAAAAGGGAAAAAAGGAAGGTAAAAGAAAGGAAATTTTATTTAAAGAAGGAAGTGGGGAATCAGAAGGAAAGAAACAAAAGGGAAAAAAGGAAGGAAAAAGAAAGGAAATTTTATTTAAAGAAGGAAGTGGAGAATCAGAAAGAAAGAAAGAAAAGGGAAAAAAGGAAGGAAAAAGAAAGGAAATTTTATTTAAAGAAGGAAGTGGAGAATAAGAAAGAAAGAAACAAAAGGGAAAAATGGAAGGAAAAAGAAAGGAAATTTTATTTAAAGAAGGAAGTGGAGAATCAGAAGGAAAGAAAGAAAAGGGAAAAAAGGAAGGAAAAAGAAAGGAAATTTTATTCAAAAAGGAAGTGGAGAATAAGAAAGAAAGAAACAAAAGGGAAAAATGGAAGGAAAAAGAAAGGAAATTTTATTTAAAGAAGGAAGTGGAGAATCAGAAGGAAAGAAAGAAAAGAGAAAAAAGGAAGGAAAAAGAAAGGAAATTTTATTCAAAAAGGAAGTGGAGAATAAGAAAGAAAGAAAGAAAAGGGAACAAAGGAAGGAAAAAGAAAGGAAATTTCATTTAAAGAAGGAAGTGGAGAATCAGAAGGAAAGAAACAAAAGGGAAAAAAGGTAGGAAAAAGAAAGGAAATTTTATTTAAAGAAGGAAGTGGAGAATCAGAAAGAAAGAAAGAAAAGGGAAAAAAGGAAGGAAAAAGAAAGGAAATTTTATTTAAAGAAGGAAGTGGAGAATCAGAAAGAAAGAAACAAAAGGGAAAAAAGGAAGGAAAAAGAAAGGAAATTTTATTTAAAGAAGGAAGTGGAGAATCAGAAAGAAAGAAAGAAAAGGGAAAAAAGGAAGGAAAAAGAAAGGAAATTTTATTTAAAGAAGGAAGTGGAGAATCAGAAAGAAAGAAACAAAAAGGGAAAAAAGGAAGGAAAAAGAAAGGAAATTTTATTTAAAGAAGGAAGTGGAGAATCAGAAAGAAAGAAACAAAAAGGGAAAAAAGGAAGGAAAAAGAAAGGAAATTTCATTTAAAGAAGGAAGTGGAGAATCAGAAGGAAAAAAACAAAAGGGAAAAAAGGAAGGAAAAAGAAAGGAAATTTTATTTAAAGAAGGAAGTTGAGAATCAGAAAGAAAGAAAGAAAAGGGAAAAAAGGAAGGAAAAAGAAAGGAAATTTTATTTAAAGAAGGAAGTGGAGAATCAGAAAGAAAGAAACCAAAGGGAAAAAAGGAAGGAAAAAGTAAGGACATTTTATTTAAAGAAGGCAGTGGAGAATCAGAAAGAAAGAAAGAAAAGGGAAAAAAGGAAGGAAAAAGAAAGGAAATTTTATTTAAAGAAGGAAGTTGACAATCAGAAAGAAAGAAAGAAAAGGAAAAAAAGGAAGGAAAAAGAAAGGAAATTTTATTTAAAGAAGGAAGTGGAGAATCAGAAAGAAAGAAACAAAAAGGGAAAAAAGGACGGAAAAAGAAAGGAAATTTTATTTAAAGAAGGAAGTGGATAATCAGAAAGAAAGAAACAAAAGGGAAAAAAGGAAGGAAAAAGAAAGGAAATTTTATTTAAAGAAGGAAGTGGAGAATCAGAAAGAAAGAAACAAAAGGGAAAAAAGGAAGGAAAAAGAAAGGAAATTTTATTTAAAGAAGGAAGTGGAGAATCAGAAAGAAAGAAACAAAAGGGAAAAAAGGAAGGAAAAAGAAAGGAAATTTTATTTAAAGAAGGAAGTGGAGAATCAGAAAGAAAGAAACAAAAGGGAAAAAAGGAAGGAAAAAGAAAGGACATTTTATTTAAAGAAGGAAGTGGAGAATCAGAAAGAAAGAAACAAAAAGGGAAAAAAGGAAGGAAAAAGAAAGGAAATTTTATTTAAAGAAGGAAGTGGATAATCAGAAAGAAAGAAAGAAAAGGGAAAAAAGGAAGGAAAAAGAAAGGAAATTTTATTTAAAGAAGGAAGTGGAGAATCAGAAAGAAAGAAACAAAAGGGAAAAAAGGAAGGAAAAAGAAAGGAAATTTTATTTAAAGAAGGAAGTGGAGAATCAGAAAGAAAGAAAGAAAAGGGAAAAAAGGAAGGAAAAAGAAAGGAAATTTTATTTAAAGAAGGAAGTGGAGAATCAGAAAGAAAGAAACAAAAGGGAAAAAAGGAAGGAAAAAGAAAGGAAATTTTTATTTAAAAAAGGAAGTGGAGAATCAGAAAGAAAGAAAGAAAAGGGAAAAAAGGAAGGAAAAAGAAAGGAAATTTTATTTAAAGAAGGAAGTGGAGAATCAGAAAGAAAGAAACAAAAGGGAAAAAAGGAAGGAAAAAGGAAGGAAATTTTATTTAAAGAGGGAAGTGGAGAATCAGAAAGAAAGAAAGAAAAGGGAAAAAAGGAAGGAAAAAGAAAGGAAATTTTATTTAAAGAAGGAAGTGGAGAATCAGAAAGAAAGAAACAAAAGGGAAAAAAGGAAGGAAAAAGAAAGGAAATTTTATTTAAAGAAGGAAGTGGAGAATCAGAAAGAAAGAAACAAAAGGGAAAAAAAGAAGGAAAAAGAAAGGAAATTTTATTTAAAGAAGGAAGTGGAGAATCAGAAAGAAAGAAAGAAAAGGGAAAAAAGGAAGGAAAAAGAAAGGAAATTTTATTTAAAGAAGGAAGTGGAGAATCAGAAAGAAAGAAACAAAAGGGAAAAAAGGAAGGAAAAAGAAAGGAAATTTTATTTAAAGAAGGAAGTGGAGAATCAGAAAGAAAGAAACAAAAGGGAAAAAAGGAAGGAAAAAGAAAGGAAATTTTATTTAAAGAAGGAAGTGGAGAATCAGAAAGAAAGAAACAAAAGGGAAAAAAGGAAGGAAAAAGAAAGGAAATTTTATTTAAAGAAGAAAGTGGAGAATCAGAAAGAAAGAAAGAAAAGGGAAAAAAGGAAGGAAAAAGAAAGGAAATTTTATTTAAAGAAGGAAGTGGAGAATCAGAAAGAAAGAAACAAAAAGGGAAAAAAGGAAGGAAAAAGAAAGGAAATTTTATTTAAAGAAGGAAGTGGATAATCAGAAAGAAAGAAACAAAAGGGAAAAAAGGAAGGAAAAAGAAAGGAAATTTTATTTAAAGAAGGAAGTGGAGAATCAGAAAGAAAGAAACAAAAGGGAAAAAAGGAAGGAAAAAGAAAGGACATTTTATTTAAAGAAGGAAGTGGAGAATCAGAAAGAAAGAAACAAAAGGGAAAAAAGGAAGGAAAAAGAAAGGAAATTTTATTTAAAGAAGGAAGTGGAGAATCAGAAAGAAAGAAAGAAAAGGGAAAAAAGGAAGGAAAAAGAAAGGAAATTTTATTTAAAGAAGGAAGTGGAGAATCAGAAAGAAAGAAACAAAAGGGAAAAAAGGAAGGAAAAAGAAAGGAAATTTTTATTTAAAAAAGGAAGTGGAGAATCAGAAAGAAAGAAAGAAAAGGGAAAAAAGGAAGGAAAAAGAAAGGAAATTTTATTTAAAGAAGGAAGTGGAGAATCAGAAAGAAAGAAACAAAAGGGAAAAAAGGAAGGAAAAAGTAAGGAAATTTTATTTAAAGAAGTAAGTGGAGAATCAGAAAGAAAGAAACAAAAGGGAAAAAAGGAAGGAAAAAGGAAGGAAATTTTATTTAAAGAGGGAAGTGGAGAATCAGAAAGAAAGAAAGAAAAGGGAAAAAAGGAAGGAAAAAGAAAGGAAATTTTATTTAAAGAAGGAAGTGGAGAATCAGAAAGAAAGAAACAAAAGGGAAAAAAGGAAGGAAAAAGAAAGGAAATTTTATTTAAAGAAGGAAGTGGAGAATCAGAAAGAAAGAAACAAAAGGGAAAAAAGGAAGGAAAAAGAAAGGAAATTTTATTTAAAGAAGGAAGTGGAGAATCAGAAAGAAAGAAAGAAAAGGGAAAAAAGGAAGGAAAAAGAAAGGAAATTTTATTTAAAGAAGGAAGTGGAGAATCAGAAAGAAAGAAACAAAAGGGAAAAAAGGAAGGAAAAAGAAAGGAAATTTTATTTAAAGAAGGAAGTGGAGAATCAGAAAGAAAGAAACAAAAGGGAAAAAAGGAAGGAAAAAGAAAGGAAATTTTATTTAAAGAAGGAAGTGGAGAATCAGAAAGAAAGAAACAAAAGGGAAAAAAGGAAGGAAAAAGAAAGGAAATTTTATTTAAAGAAGGAAGTGGAGAATCAGAAAGAAAGAAACAAAAGGGAAAAAAGGAAGGAAAAAGAAAGGAAATTTTATTTAAAGAAGGAAGTGGAGAATCAGAAAGAAAGAAACAAAAGGGAAAAAAGGAAGGAAAAAGAAAGGAAATTTTATTTAAAGAAGGAAGTGGAGAATCAGAAAGAAAGAAACAAAAAGGGAAAAAAGGAAGGAAAAAGAAAGGAAATTTTATTTAAAGAAGGAAGTGGATAATCAGAAAGAAAGAAACAAAAGGGAAAAAAGGAAGGAAAAAGAAAGGAAATTTTATTTAAAGAAGGAAGTGGAGAATCAGAAAGAAAGAAACAAAAGGGAAAAAAGGAAGGAAAAAGAAAGGAAATTTTATTTAAAGAAGGAAGTGGAGAATCAGAAAGAAAGAAAGAAAAGGGAAAAAAGGAAGGAAAAAGAAAGGAAATTTTATTTAAAGAAGGAAGTGGAGAATCAGAAAGAAAGAAACAAAAGGGAAAAAAGGAAGGAAAAAGAAAGGAAATTTTTATTTAAAAAAGGAAGTGGAGAATCAGAAAGAAAGAAAGAAAAGGGAAAAAAGGAAGGAAAAAGAAAGGAAATTTTATTTAAAGAAGGAAGTGGAGAATCAGAAAGAAAGAAACAAAAGGGAAAAAAGGAAGGAAAAAGTAAGGAAATTTTATTTAAAGAAGTAAGTGGAGAATCAGAAAGAAAGAAACAAAAGGGAAAAAAGGAAGGAAAAAGGAAGGAAATTTTATTTAAAGAGGGAAGTGGAGAATCAGAAAGAAAGAAAAAAAAGGGAAAAAAGAAGAAAAAAGAAAGGAAATTTTATTTAAAGAAGGAAGTGGATAATCAGAAAGAAAGAAACAAAAGGGAAAAAAGGAAGGAAAAAGAAAGGAAATTTTATTTAATTAAGGAAGTGGAGAATAAGAAAGAAAGAAACAAAAGGGAAAAAAGGAAGGAAAAAGAAAGGAAATTTTATTTAAAGAAGGAAGTGGAGAATAAGAAAGAAAGAAAGAAAAGGGAAAAAAGGAAGGAAAAAGAAAGGAAATTTTATTTAAAGAAGGAAGTGGAGAATCAGAAAGAAAGAAAGAAAAGGGAAAAAAGGAAGGAAAAAGAAAGGAAATTTTATTTAAAGAAGGAAGTGGAGAATCAGAAAGAAAGAAACAAAAGGGAAAAAAGGAAGGAAAAAGAAAGGAAATTTTATTTAAAGAAGGAAGTGGAGAATCAGAAAGAAAGAAAGAAAAGGGAAAAAAGGAAGGAAAAAGAAAGGAAATTTTATTTAAAGAAGGAAGTGGAGAATCAGAAAGAAAGAAACAAAAGGGAAAAAAGGAAGGAAAAAGAAAGGAAATTTTTATTTAAAAAAGGAAGTGGAGAATCAGAAAGAAAGAAAGAAAAGGGAAAAAAGGAAGGAAAAAGAAAGGAAATTTTATTTAAAGAAGGAAGTGGAGAATCAGAAAGAAAGAAACAAAAGGGAAAAAAGGAAGGAAAAAGTAAGGAAATTTTATTTAAAGAAGTAAGTGGAGAATCAGAAAGAAAGAAACAAAAGGGAAAAAAGGAAGGAAAAAGGAAGGAAATTTTATTTAAAGAGGGAAGTGGAGAATCAGAAAGAAAGAAAAAAAAGGGAAAAAAGAAGAAAAAAGAAAGGAAATTTTATTTAAAGAAGGAAGTGGATAATCAGAAAGAAAGAAACAAAAGGGAAAAAAGGAAGGAAAAAGAAAGGAAATTTTATTTAATTAAGGAAGTGGAGAATAAGAAAGAAAGAAACAAAAGGGAAAAAAGGAAGGAAAAAGAAAGGAAATTTTATTTAAAGAAGGAAGTGGAGAATAAGAAAGAAAGAAAGAAAAGGGAAAAAAGGAAGGAAAAAGAAAGGAAATTTTATTTAAAGAAGGAAGTGGAGAATCAGAAAGAAAGAAAGAAAAGGGAAAAAAGGAAGGAAAAAGAAAGGAAATTTTATTTAAAGAAGGAAGTGGAGAATCAGAAAGAAAGAAACAAAAGGGAAAAAAGGAAGGAAAAAGAAAGGAAATTTTATTTAAAGAAGGAAGTGGAGAATCAGAAAGAAAGAAAGAAAAGGGAAAAAAGGAAGGAAAAAGAAAGGAAATTTTATTTAAAGAAGGAAGTGGAGAATCAGAAAGAAAGAAACAAAAGGGAAAAAAGGAAGGAAAAAGAAAGGAAATTTTTATTTAAAAAAGGAAGTGGAGAATCAGAAAGAAAGAAAGAAAAGGGAAAAAAGGAAGGAAAAAGAAAGGAAATTTTATTTAAAGAAGGAAGTGGAGAATCAGAAAGAAAGAAACAAAAGGGAAAAAAGGAAGGAAAAAGTAAGGAAATTTTATTTAAAGAAGTAAGTGGAGAATCAGAAAGAAAGAAACAAAAGGGAAAAAAGGAAGGAAAAAGGAAGGAAATTTTATTTAAAGAGGGAAGTGGAGAATCAGAAAGAAAGAAAAAAAAGGGAAAAAAGAAGAAAAAAGAAAGGAAATTTTATTTAAAGAAGGAAGTGGAGAATCAGAAAGAAAGAAACAAAAGGGAAAAAAGGAAGGAAAAAGAAAGGAAATTTTATTTAATTAAGGAAGTGGAGAATAAGAAAGAAAGAAACAAAAGGGAAAAAAGGAAGGAAAAAGAAAGGAAATTTTATTTAAAGAAGGAAGTGGAGAATCAGAAAGAAAGAAAGAAAAGGGAAAAAAGGAAGGAAAAAGAAAGGAAATTTTATTTAAAGAAGGAAGTGGAGAATCAGAAGGAATGAAACAAAAGGGAAAAAAGAAGGAAAAAGAAAGGAAATTTTATTTAAAGAAGGAAGTGGAGAATCAGAAAGAAAGAAAGAAAAGGGAAAAAAGGAAGGAAAAAGAAAGGAAATTTTATTTAAAGAAGTAAGTGGAGAATCAGAAGGAAAGAAACAAAAGGGAAAAAAGGAAGGAAAAAGAAAGGAAATTTTATTTAAAGAAGGAAGTGGAGAATAAGAAAGAAAGAAACAAAAGGGAAAAATGGAAGGAAAAAGAAAGGAAATTTTATTTAAAGAGGGAAGTGGAGAATCAGAAAGAAAGAAAGAAAAGGGAAAAAAGGAAGGAAAAAGAAAGGAAATTTTATTTAAAGAAGTAAGTGGAGAATCAGAAAGAAAGAAACCAAAGGGAAAAAAGGAAGGAAAAAGAAAGGAAATTTTATTTAATTAAGGAAGTGGAGAATAAAAAAGAAAGAAAGAAAAGGGAAAAAAGGAAGGAAAAAGAAATGAAATTTTATTTAAAGAAGGAAGTGGAGAATCAGAAAGAAAGAAAGAAAAGGGAAAAAAGGAAGGAGAAAGAAAGGAAATTTTATTTAAAGAAGGAAGTGGAGAATCAGAAGGAAAGAAACAAAAGGGAAAAAAGGAAGGAAAAAGAAAGGAAATTTTATTTAAAGAAGGAAGTGGAGAATCAGAAAGAAAGAAACAAAAGGGAAAAAAGGAAGGAAAAAGAAAGGAAATTTTATTTAAAGAAGTAAGTGGAGAATCAGAAGGAAAGAAACAAAAGGGAAAAAAGGAAGGAAAAAGAAAGGAAATTTTATTTAAAGAAGGAAGTGGAGAATAAGAAAGAAAGAAACAAAAGGGAAAAATGGAAGGAAAAAGAAAGGAAATTTTATTTAAAGAGGGAAGTGGAGAATCAGAAAGAAAGAAAGAAAAGGGAAAAAAGGAAGGAAAAAGAAAGGAAATTTTATTTAAAGAAGTAAGTGGAGAATCAGAAAGAAAGAAACCAAAGGGAAAAAAGGAAGGAAAAAGAAAGGAAATTTTATTTAATTAAGGAAGTGGAGAATAAAAAAGAAAGAAAGAAAAGGGAAAAAAGGAAGGAAAAAGAAATGAAATTTTATTTAAAGAAGGAAGTGGAGAATCAGAAAGAAAGAAAGAAAAGGGAAAAAAGGAAGGAGAAAGAAAGGAAATTTTATTTAAAGAAGGAAGTGGAGAATCAGAAGGAAAGAAACAAAAGGGAAAAAAGGAAGGAAAAAGAAAGGAAATTTTATTTAAAGAAGGAAGTGGAGAATCAGAAAGAAAGAAACAAAAGGGAAAAAAGGAAGGAAAAAGAAAGGAAATTTTATTTAAAGAAGGAAGTTGACAATCAGAAGGAAAGAAACAAAAGGGAAAAAAGGAAGGAAAAAGAAAGGAAATTTTATTTAAAGAAGGAAGTGGAGAATCAGAAAGAAAGAAACAAAAGGGAAAAAAGGAAGGAAAAAGAAAGGAAATTTTATTTAATTAAGGAAGTGGAGAATAAGAAAGAAAGAAACAAAAGGGAAAAAAGGAAGGAAAAAGAAAGGAAATTTTATTTAAAGAAGGAAGTGGAGAATCAGAAAGAAAGAAAGAAAAGGGAAAAAAGGAAGGAAAAAGAAAGGAAATTTTATTTAAAGAAGGAAGTGGAGAATCAGAAGGAATGAAACAAAAGGGAAAAAAGAAGGAAAAAGAAAGGAAATTTTATTTAAAGAAGGAAGTGGAGAATCAGAAAGAAAGAAAGAAAAGGGAAAAAAGGAAGGAAAAAGAAAGGAAATTTTATTTAAAGAAGTAAGTGGAGAATCAGAAGGAAAGAAACAAAAGGGAAAAAAGGAAGGAAAAAGAAAGGAAATTTTATTTAAAGAAGGAAGTGGAGAATAAGAAAGAAAGAAACAAAAGGGAAAAATGGAAGGAAAAAGAAAGGAAATTTTATTTAAAGAGGGAAGTGGAGAATCAGAAAGAAAGAAAGAAAAGGGAAAAAAGGAAGGAAAAAGAAAGGAAATTTTATTTAAAGAAGTAAGTGGAGAATCAGAAAGAAAGAAACCAAAGGGAAAAAAGGAAGGAAAAAGAAAGGAAATTTTATTTAATTAAGGAAGTGGAGAATAAAAAAGAAAGAAAGAAAAGGGAAAAAAGGAAGGAAAAAGAAATGAAATTTTATTTAAAGAAGGAAGTGGAGAATCAGAAAGAAAGAAAGAAAAGGGAAAAAAGGAAGGAGAAAGAAAGGAAATTTTATTTAAAGAAGGAAGTGGAGAATCAGAAGGAAAGAAACAAAAGGGAAAAAAGGAAGGAAAAAGAAAGGAAATTTTATTTAAAGAAGGAAGTGGAGAATCAGAAAGAAAGAAACAAAAGGGAAAAAAGGAAGGAAAAAGAAAGGAAATTTTATTTAAAGAAGGAAGTTGACAATCAGAAGGAAAGAAACAAAAGGGAAAAAAGGAAGGAAAAAGAAAGGAAATTTTATTTAAAGAAGGAAGTGGAGAATCAGAAAGAAAGAAAGAAAAGGGAAAAAAGGAAGGAAAAAGAAAGGAAATTTCAATTAAAGAAGGAAGTGGAGAATAAGAAAGAAAGAAAGAAAAGGGAAAAAAGGAAGGAAAAAGAAAGGAAATTTTATTTAAAGAAGGAAGTGGAGAATCAGAAATAAAGAAACAAAAAGGAAAAAAGGAAGGAAAAAAAAGGAAATTTTATTTAAAGAAGGA
This sequence comes from Sepioteuthis lessoniana, assembly GCA_963585895.1. NCBI lineage: Eukaryota > Metazoa > Mollusca > Cephalopoda > Myopsida > Loliginidae > Sepioteuthis > Sepioteuthis lessoniana. The sequence continues at coordinate 4,447,771 of OY757944.1, forward strand.
AGTTGACAATCAGAAGGAAAGAAACAAAAGGGAAAAAAGGAAGGAAAAAGAAAGAAAATTTTATTTAAAGAAGGAAGTGGAGAATCAGAAAGAAAGAAACCAAAGGGAAAAAAGGAAGGAAAAAGAAAGGAAATTTTATTTAAAGAAGTAACTGGAGAATCAGAAAGAAAGAAACCAAAGGGAAAAAAGGAAGGAAAAAGAAAGGAAATTTTATTTAATTAAGGAAGTGGAGAATAAGAAAGAAAGAAAGAAAAGGGAAAAAAGGAAGGAAAAAGAAAGGAAATTTTATTTAAAGAAGGAAGTGGAGAATCAGAAAGAAAGAAACCAAAGGGAAAAAAGGAAGGAAAAAGAAAGGAAATTTTATTTAATGAAGGAAGTGGGGAATCAGAAGGAAAGAAACAAAAGGGAAAAAAGGAAGGAAAAAGAAAGGAAATTTTATTTAAAGAAGGAAGTGGAGAATCAGAAAGAAAGAAAGAAAAGGGGAAAAAAGGAAGGAAAAAGAAAGGAAATTTTATTTAAAGAAGGAAGTGGAGAATAAGAAAGAAAGAAACAAAAGGGAAAAATGGAAGGAAAAAGAAAGGAAATTTTATTTAAAGAAGGAAGTGGAGAATCAGAAAGAAAGAAAGAAAAGGGAAAAAAGGAAGGAAAAAGAAAGGAAATTTCATTTAAAGAAGGAAGTGGAGAATCAGAAGGAAAGAAACAAAAGGGAAAAAAGGAAGGAAAAAGAAAGGAAATTTTATTTAAAGAATGAAGTGGAGAATCAGAAAGAAAGAAACCAAAGGGAAAAAACGAAGGAAAAAGAAAGGAAATTTTATTTAAAGAAGTAAGTGGAGAATCAGAAAGAAAGAAACCAAAGGGAAAAAAGGAAGGAAAAAGAAAGGAAATTTTATTTAATTAAGGAAGTGGAGAATAAGAAAGAAAGAAAGAAAAGGGAAAAAAGGAAGGAAAAAGAAAGGAAATTTTATTTAAAGAAGGAAGTGGAGAATCAGAAAGAAAGAAACCAAAGGGAAAAAAGGAAGGAAAAAGAAAGGAAATTTTATTTAAAGATGGAAGTGGAGAATAAGAAAGAAAGAAAGAAAGAAAGAAAAAAGCCTGATAAGGGTCCTCTCTATGGATTATATAGAACTAAACTATGCTTCCTTCACTATATTGATTTTTGCATTTAAACTGCGTATTTATTAACATAGAACTGTTTCGAATATTAACTGTGTGTAAAAAAAATCTGTACTTATACTAAACTGAATTCGCTGAATTAGAACTGCTTGACTAAACTGAATAGCTAGAAATAGAAATGTTTTTCACAATCAAACTGTACTTACATTTAAACTGCGTACCTATGCTAAACTGAATTGTTTGAAATAGAATTGTTTTTGACATTGAAACTGTACTTACACTAAACTGAATTGTTATATATGATTGAAATGTTTTTGAAAATTAAACAATGTACTCATGCTAAACTGAACTGTTTGAAATAGAACTGATTAATTGCATAAAAATGGATTTGGCGTTAAATAACCTACACAGGTTGATATGCCATAAAACCCAACGATCCATACCGTATCTCTTTAGCTTTTCATCATACAATTAGAGATATAGTAGTTATCTGTGATCCTCTCTTTCAATGTGACTGAACCATTTTACTTGTAGCACTTGTAAAGCAACAACAACTAAGTGGAAGTATCGACACTGTTACTTTATTCAGTATCAAGCATTAATACAAAATCGGAATTTACTAAGCTTTTTGGCAAGATGGACCTTAAAGCCATTTGAATGGGGCACCTAATGAGACTTGAACTCACTCATGAAGGCTTACTTGTCTGTCTTAGAAACCATGACCCTGCCCGAGGCACCCTGCGTGAATATGAAGCTCCTCCATCTCTAATGACTTAAGTTCGTTTAAATAAGAGGAGGTAACTTCTGTAGTTCAATGTTTGCCTATAGAAGGTCCGATTTAGGCGCCTCGGTTAGTTTAATAAATAGTAATCTACACTAGCAACCCTTTAAGAGTGAGTTCGAGTACCCGATTTATACGGCCTCGTGCCACATCTGGGCTAAAATCTTAGTTGATTACAAGAAGCTCTGATTATTTAATTGGATGGTCCAAAGATTCTTCTGAAAGAAATAACTTCATGAAATTCGACACCAGCCAGTCTTAATACATTTAGATTTGTGACCAAGCTATTTTAACGTTTGATTAATCTCAATATCTCATCCCATCAAATGTTATTCTATGTCTTGAGGTTAAGGAATCGCGTTCATTGTATTTATATTTTTTGTTTTGTTTCTTATCTGTTTTCTTTTCTTTACACATGGTCCTATTGAATGTAAATAATTTCAAACAGAAATATTGGACCTATTGATAAAAAAAGAAAGATTGGGATTTATAATAGTTTCTAAACAATAATAATTCTAAATTACTATCCTTCATGAAAATAATTTACTGGCCTAGCGGTTAGAGTGTTTGCCAATCGCCCGGGAGACCTGGGTTCGTTCCCCGGTCGAGTCATACCAAAGACTCAAAAAATGGTACTTGATGTCTCCTTGCTTAACAGTAAGCATTATAAGGTTCGGATCAAGCGTAAAGTGGAGCAATCCAGCGAAAGGAGTCGCGCCCTCTCCTACACAATGGTGTAGTAAGCTATCGAAAAGGGAGCCTTCGGGTCACCCTCGACTATGGTCGCCAACTTTACTTATATGGTATATAGTATTCCTGTCTAAGAGTAATGATTTTCGAACATATCTATTTGATTCATAAATGGCTTAGTTTGGTTGGGTTTGATGGCATATTGTTGAGATGTCCCTTTTTGATGCACTCGTCCTCATGTAACATATACCAGCTGAGATCTCTTCTGCGCAGTCTCAGTCGGAGTCTCGGCAGCTGGATAATTTCCTTCGGCCTCAGGGGGCCTTCCCTCCAGGCTATTACCCCCCCCTTTCGAGGGGGTGTTGGGTTCATCGCCCCACGCATGAGGCGCCCCTAATAAGGGGAATGCCGACCGGGCCGTAGGCATTTTTGAGAAACGCCTGGCGCGTGTGGGCTACAGCCCTGCGCCCGATCCCACCTAAAAAAGGGCCTTGTGCCACACTTGCTCGTTAGGTTATTGATAGTTATTATTGATAAACATTCAGGTTAATTTATTTGACATCTTTTTCATTATATCTATATCACTAAAATTATGTGTCAGTATTACTGAATGGAGGCACCATCAGGAGGAAAAGGTCGGTGTGAACTACACAAGAACTGTTTTGAACAAATCCCGGAACTAAAACTACTGTTGTACCTCCCATTACACTTACTATCCAAGTAAGGAGGTGCCCGTGGTGTAATAGTTAACGCCGTAGGAAATGGACACGGCAACATGAGTTCAAATCCTGGACGAGACGGATTGCAAATCACATAGCACTAATACCCTTGGGAAAGGTATGAATCCAATTATTCTCCCTCCAACTATGGGTAAATAGAAGGGCAGACTAGGTTCTTCAGCCTTGGTGAGGCAACTAGTCTAGGAGAAGGAAAACTTTGAATTCAAACCAGTTAAACTCTGCTTAAAAATTGACCTTGTGTCATATCCTGCCCGAGCGGAGGGGTTGGTAAATCTGTACTATCCAAGTAAGACGATCAAGAAATCCCGTGCACTGTTGGGGAAGTAGAGATATACTCATAAGTGAGGTTCTTCTATGGACGACTACACCAGTACTGGCTGCAAAGCAAAAATTTGCATCCATCATCTCTTTGCGGACACTGGATGTCGTCTTGAGGACTTACCCCGAACCAATATGGACTGATAGCAAGAGAAAGAGAGAGAGAGGGGGGGTCAAGGGAATCTTTACAATCAATATTTGATGATGATGATTCTGTCAACAAGATGTCTGTTTTAAGGGCATATCAACCTGTTTGCGTTACTTTTTAACCCATAGGTGAGTGGATGGTTGAAGAAGGCTTCATATTTTTTTAGAGAGTATAGTAGGAAAGTGAAACCGTGACTGGAGTTCGAACTTGCTTACGATAATATCGCAGTCCAGCACGTTAGCCACTACGCCACGGAGACTCCACCCAAATAAACCAACAGAAGGGTCAATAGGATATACATCACCCGGAAAAATATCTTTGCTGTGGATAAAGAAGAATAAACAAAAAGAATAGATAAGTAAATACAACGACATGGTTATCAATTTGAATGTCTAGATGTGAGGGGTTAGTTTCTTCAGAGACCCCCTCCACCCAATCAATCAGTGATACTTTTTATATTTTATAATTGATAAATATTTCATAATTAATTGATTAATTTTAACCTGATATCAAATCACCTAGGGTTATCAAATGCCTCAAGTTAAATGAATCACCTTCATTGTTCGTGTGAAATACAGCTGACAATATAGGACGAGGTTAAAATCCCACGGTGCAGTCACAAAGTGATCCACCGGAGAGGGTGACCTGTGAACTGCATGACAGTTATTTTCGCTCGACGATCATCAAACATGCCACTCCAAAAAGGGCGGAAGTTGCATGTTCCGTTGGCCATTTATGGGAGGAGATTGCATGTCCATATCTCCGCGCGGAAGTTTGATGGTAATATTAGGTCGACGATTTTGAACGGAAGGCAGTGAAATTCCGCTGTTCACGCAAGCTTGTCCCGTAGTTACCCCGTGTGCATTTTCTCGGCCATCGTCTAATTTAAACCGAAGTGTCCAGGCTTCATAGACGAACAATTCGAATACTTCTCCTGATTGCTCCTACTTCACACAAGCATCCGTCTAGAAAATAAATATATGTCTATATATATATATATATATATATATATATATATATATATATATATATATATATATATATATTACGTGTTGTCGTTTGTTTGGCCAGAGCGAAACGTAACGTTCATTGTTCGTTCATTTTTACAGGTTTTGTTTCGTTGTTTCTTAAAATTTATTGATTGATTGATTTTAACGGCATGTCATTCCGTCTAGAGTTATTTTATGCCAAGAGGTTAGGGAATCACGTGTTATATAGCCGTAATACACATACAAGCGGAAACAGGCGGACTCTGTTGTACAGGATGAACGGGTTTAACTTCGTGACTTCGGTTCTTCGACATGAGAAGAGAGACACAATTCTTTAAAGTCTTTCGTAATCATACTATGCTAACCATACAAACTGACCCCATTTCAACGCGCACCGCATCTTGTGGTGTTTAAGATATCTGACGGTAGAGATCCGAAAAACTTAACAGGTAGAAAACACGCCCCTTTTGGTATATTTCAATAGCAGAAACTCAATTGTCTGCCTCCATGGTCCAATCTCAAATATCCACTACTGTGTTTTTAAAACCTCAAATTCTCAGCCCATTTCTTTCGGACATGACGTCATACACACTCCATTTCTTGTCCGGGGTTTAATATGAGAATGGTGATTGTCATATCCTTTGCGCACGAGCGTAAACTGCGCCAATTGACTACACACCTGAACTCTTAACCCGAATAGTCCAAAGCCCAACCAAACTGAATGATAAAATATAATCAACGAAAATGATTAATGTAAGAAAAATGATTCCTATTATTTTATAATTAATTGATTAATTTTAATCTGATATCAAATCCTTTAGGGTTATCTAATGCCTCGAGTAAAAGGAATCGCATTCATTGCACGTTCATATTTACGGGTTTTGTTTCGTTGTTTCTTAAAATTGATTGATTGATTGATCTTAACGGCGTGTCATTTCGTCTAGAGTTATTTTATGCCAAGAGGTTAGGAATCACGTTTATGGCATGTTCATAATTACATTTTTTTGCGTATTTGTTATTATTTTTCTTTTGTTGTTGTTGTTGTTGTTACCCCTCAATCAAATATTAATCATTTTCAAACCGATCAAAGATAGGACCCAGGCCAGAGTGGGCCTGGGAGTAATGACAACAAAAGTGTAGTCTACACTCTTCAGATCTCCAGAATTAAAACGTCATCCTCAAGTGCAGTTTAGTGTTAAAACAAGGACACCCCATTCTTGGAAAGGGGGATTACCACCCCCCTACAGGAGGGCTACTGTCAGTGTATTCTAAGCCCTGCCAACAGGGCTGTTTTACAAAGAAACTGAGGCAAGCACAAAAATACCCATTTTTACCTAATTTGAGGGTGCTGAATTCAAATTTTAAATCCGTTTTTACTCATCACATCTAGTTTTTTTTAAATATGCATAGTGTGCATTTTGTGCATATACGGTTCATAAAGGCGTATATGAATTCAGGGTTAATTCTAATATTGTGAGACTTATGCCTTATTCTTTAGTTATTATGCACTAAATATAAGTGATAGCATTACATTATATATATATATATATATTTATATAGTTATATATCAGGACGGATTTTGACAGTTAAGGCAGCAGGTCTCAATCCACACTCTGGCAGTCATTGGAAGAGGTTGTCTCGCAGGCGGCGCAGGAGGTTGGTGTCACTCATCTATCGTGTTACACATCTTTTAGGTTACTAAATATTAGTATTACATTTTCAAATGCACATTTAGTTTTACTTTGTTATATTTTCAGATTCTCCAATGGCTTCAAGCACATCAAAATGTCGAGGATGCCTCAACAAGGCCAATTCTTTCTGCTACGTGTGTGGGGACTTCACAACAGTTGCACAGCATCGAACCATCACTTCCCTCCTCAGAACCGCATACTTTCACTATTTTGACTGTAAAATTGGTGATCAGGACAAGTCTTCGGCTCCACACATCTGTTGTAAACCCTGCTATAATGGACTAACTGCATGGTTTAATGGCAAGAAAGCGGCTTTCAACTTTGCAGTTCCGATGGTTTGGAGAGAGCCGCCAAACCCCACAAATTATTGTTATTTTTGTTTAACTAATATAACTGGTTTCAATGCATCTTCTAGGAAAAAGATAAAATATCCCAACCTTCGATCTGCGATGAGACCCGTTCCCCATTCAGATGATCTTCCTGTACCCACACCTCCAGTAAATAAGGATCTTCTTTCCTCATCAGATGAAGAAATGCCTTCAAGGGAGGATTCTGCCGAGTCAATATCTTTGGAAGTCTACATAATCAGCAACAAGTGGCAATGAGCCACACTGGATCACGCAAGAAGACCTGAACGATCTTGCTAGTAATTTGTATCTGTCAAAACAGCAGTCAGACCTCTTGGCTCCTAGGCTTAAACAGTGGAACCTTGTCCAGGAAGATGATCACCAGTTTCAGGAATCGGAACAAATAAGGTCATTGGTCTTCTTATGGGTATGCCAGCAGGTTTCACAAAGTACTGTTGTTTTCTCTGTCTCTGGGATAGTCGAGCTGTATCCCAGCATTACAAGCAGAAAGACTGGGGGTCTAGAAGCACTTTTGTTACTGGCAAACACAGCCTCAAGGAGAATCCTCTGGTGGATATGAATAAGGTGCTTCTTCCTCCTCTTCACATCAAGCTTGGTTTGATGAAGAATTTCGTGAAGGCGTTGCACAAAAATGGTACTGCTTTCCAACACTTGTCTACTGTGTTCCTAGGTATTAGTACTGCTAAGCTCAAAGAGGGCATCTTTGTAGGACCTCAGATTACCAAGCCTGCATTGAGAAGTTGCTAAAGTCTTACGAGGATATGGGGTGCCGAATGTCACTCAAGATTCATTTTCTCCATTCCATCCTCAACTTCTTCCTGCCAAACTTTGGAGCAGTGAGTGATGAACATGGAGAAAGATTCCAAAGAGACATTACGAAAATGGAGAGCAACTATCAAGGCAAATGGAACCCCGGCATGATGGGAGACTTCTGCTGGATGCTCTTGCGTGACATACCGGTGGCAAGATACACCAGATCTTCTAAGAAAACACACTTTTGACTGTCTGTGGTTCTCTGAATTGTGTAATTGTGTCATCCAAGTATATTGATTCAATCAGTGTTCTTTATCTATCCTGTTTTATCTGTTATCCTATTTACCCAACCCATCCGCTCGGGCAGGATATGACACAAGGTCAATTTTTAAGCGGAGTTTAACAGGTTTTAATTCAGAGTTTTCCTTCTCCTAGACTAGTTGCCTCACCAAGGCTGATGAACCCAGTCTGTCCTACTATTTACCCATAGCTGGAGGGAGAATATATGGACTCATACCTTTCCCAAGGGTATTAGTGCTATGTGAAATGCAATCAGTCTCGTCCAGGACTTGAACTCGTGTCGCCGTGTCCATTTCCTACGACGATAACCATTACACCACGGGCACCTCCTCTTACAAGAAACAGATATACCCGGATGGATGAGAAAAGGAAAGACCACCCTAATCCAAAAGGACGCGCAAAAAGGAATTAAAGAAGTAAAGTTGGCAACGGTAGTCGAAGGTAACCAGAAGGCTCACCTTTCAATAGCTACTACACCAATAGTAAGGCGCTACTCCTTTCCCAGGATTGCTCCACTTTACCCTTGATACGTACCTTATATTGCTGAGTATTAAACAAGGAGGTATCAGGTACCATTTTTAAAGTCTTTGGCATGACGCGACCTGGGATTGAACCCAAGTTTCCCGGTCCATTGGCGAACACTCTAGAAAGTTTAAAAAAAGGAATTACCTCAAGCAATTATCTACTCATAGCGTGCCTTCAGATGATGTTGAAAATGTTAATGGCACAATTTAGGGAGGAGATTTACTACTCGTTCATAAGCTTCGCACTGTTCCCTAAGGAACAAAAAGGATACCGCAAAGAACCCAGATGAACAGGAGACCTACTCTATATAGATCAATACATCCTCAACGAAAAGAAGATTATCTGAAGAAACTAGTCTGTCCTACTATTTACCCATAGCTGGAGGGAGAATAATTGGATTCATACCTTTCCCAAGGGTATTAGTGCTATGTGAAATGCAATCAGTATCGTCCAGGATTTGAACTCGTGTCGCCGTGTTCATTTCCTACGACGATAACAATTACACCACTGTTATAAGCTGCTGCAACTCTTGAAATATGCACATATATGCTCTGTTTATACTAAAATGTGACTATTTAAAACCCAGAAAACTAGAGGTGATAGAGCAAAACTATTTATAAATTTTAATTCAGCACACCCAAATTAACGGAAAAAACCCCACCTATATCCATTCTTGCCTCAGACCAAAAGTTTTTTTTTTTGTAAACCAGTGATATATGTCGTAGTGCTTCCGCATCAGATTGGCCCCGTCTAAAAAAACAAAACATATTTTTTACTCATCTTTACTGTCATATTTAAAACGTTTCGGTCGATGTGTTCTTCATTCATCAGGTATTTCATATCGAACTTGGGTGCTTACACAGAACTCCAAACCGAACCCCAACCGTGAATGAAATAAAGGGTTCAGATCGAAGTTTAGTGTTGGCTCTCGAGTTCGGCATGAAACACTTGAAGAAAGCCGAAGAACGCATCGGCCGAAACGTTGTGGATATAACTATAAGTAAGTAAAGTAAAGTAAAGTTGGTCATCCTTGTCGATGGGGACCCAAAGCTCCCTTTTCAATAGCCACTACACCGTTGTGTAGGGGAGGGCATTATTCCTTTCCTTAGATTCCATCACTTTACCCTTGATAAGTACCTTATAATGCTGGGTGTTAAGCAAAGAGGTATCAAGTAGTATTTTTTGAGTCTTTGGTATTACTCGACCTAGGATTGAACCCGGGTGTCCCGGAGTATTGGCGAACACCCTCTCCGCTCGGTCTATGGGTCTATAACTGTAAAGATTATCGAGCTTCACCTCATAAATATGAACAAATAAATAAATTTTACTTAGTATTCAGAATATTTCTTTATCTAGGTAATTAAACAGATTTGTAAAATATTAATTTCTTGTCTTTTTAGACGGTGATTATACACGGGGTATGTCATATTCAATTGTCAACTTGGGTCCAAATATTTCTTTCTTATTTCTATATAAATAATGTTAAGAATATCTATTTGGAGAAGCCCAGATTTACACACAGCGTTCATTGTTTTCGTTTGGGTTGTTGTTTATTCACATATCAGCCTTCATGGGATATTAAATGCCAAAGCCATGTTTGTATAAGAACAGCAGAGATACTCTTTAACCCATAGCTGGGGAGATTCTGTGAAAAATAGAACGTAATAGCGCGACTGGAGTTCGAACTCGTTTACGCTGATAGCGCAGTCTATCACATTAGCCACTACTCCACTGAGACTCCCCGGTGAGTGTTTAATTTTTTTTAGTCATTCCAATTCTTAGAATATTAAATACCACTATGAAATATTAATTTGTATCCTTTGTACTTTTTTAATCATAGAGTCGGCACGGCTGAGGATATGGGGATTATTTCCCCAAAAGAATGGTAATACTCGACCACCCAAAAATGTTATGTCCTAGATATGACACTAAACTACTCGTGGTGAGACTTTAATTCTAGAGCGAGGGAGAGTTTACAGTACCTCTTCATTGTCATTACTCCCAGGTCCACTCTGGCCTTGAGTAGTTGTACCAGTAAGAATTACATCTATGAATCAAATAGATCCGAATATATGATACCATATAACCCTGTGTAAAAAAGAATTAAACCTTAGAATAACCGTGGCATGTTTACCAGGCCTGAAGAATCCCCTTCTGAAAAAGAGCCAAAATATCACAACTTACGGCCAATAGGCGTGAGCCTTATATTGAGATTTTCAGCAAGACTATAAACCGATAAGTATGCATATTTCCAGAGAGTATTGCAAACAGGATGAAGAAAGTGGACAAAAATATAAACTTATCTTATTCGTTAACGTCTGTAACAGAGGCATTAATAAGCCCAAATGGGTTGATAGTTGGTTTGTAGGGTTTTATGGCATATCAACCATTGTAGGTTATTTAACGCCAAATCAATCTTTATGTAAATAATCAGTTCTATTTCAAACAATTCAGTTTAGCATGAGTACATAGTTTAATTGTCAAAAACTTTTCTATTTCAAACTATTCAAGCAGTTATATGTTATAATTCAGTTTAGTGTAAGTACAGTTTCAATGTAAAAAACAGTTCTTAAATGTCAAGCAGTTTCATTTCAGATAATTCAGTTCAGCATAAGTACACAGTTTAGACGTCGAAAGAGTTTTATTTTAAACAGTTCAGTTTAGCATAAATACGCAGATTGTTTAGTGTCTTATCAGGACACTCATTGAGGGGGGTCAGTGTATTCTACAGCCCCAGCCGACAGGACAAAACCAAATGGGTTGACATGCCATTAAAATTAATAAGTAGGTACATTAATATCTTAATTAATAGCTGTTGTAGCAGCAAGCCAATTCCTTGATATAAGACGAGGGCAATTCAATAAATACGTGTAATTTTTTAAAAAGAACAAAAAAATATTTTTTGCATTTTTTCCAGAAACGTAAACTCTTCATTGGATGGAATTGGTTTATTGCACAAATTATCTTAATCACGCAAAAAATATTTCTTTTGAGGCTATTTAAAATGGTGGTATGCCAAACACAGGGCTCAAGGCTTGAACAGAGGTCTGGCATAAAATGTTTGGTGGCTGAGAAGTACAAACCATATGAAATTTACAGAAGAAAGTGCGACGTATATGTGTGAGCGTGTTTTATGTAAAAATGTTTACAAAATGGGCTAAACGTGGGTTTGCCACTTCGAGCCTGGGTAGAAAAGATTGTCCCTCGAGTTGAAATATTGACTCACCGGTAAATAAAATATTCCGTATGAATCATCTGGTAATTATTTGTGTTATTAAAATAAAATACTCGTTTTCTGTACAACTTTTAATTATACAGTTTGAATTTTTGTTTCACTTAGCGATTGGGGTTTGTGTTAGACTTGGTTCTCTGGAATGCGTCAATTCAAAAATTTGTGATAGATAAAATATATATTTAATCTGATCACTTGTAATTCTGAACTTTTAGTATCAGTACAAAAGTTGTGACAATAGCGTTATAAATCCGTCACAACAATTTTCTTAACTTTAATCTGAACTGTAAAGAAAAGTAGAAAAAAGAACTTCCGCCATCAATAGATAAATGGAATTTTTTTCATTGTTAGGTATTGAAATTTAATTTTCTCTCTCTCTCTCTCTCTCTCTCTCTCTCTCTCTCTCTCTCTCTCTCGTTATTTCCTTTTTTTTATTTTTCTCTAGCTATTTCTTTTTCATAACGTCCATTTCTAATATACACTTCGACTGAAGAACAACGTCTTTTAAGCTTGTGGGAATAACTCTCCATTTTCGAGGTAAGAAGACTTGATCTCTCTCTCTCTCTCTCTCTCTCTCTCGTCTACAAAATGTCATAAATATCCATAGCAAATATAAATCTGTGCACAAAATTCAGTTAACTTTTTAAAATAGAGATGTAATACTCTTTTTTAAATTATCAAAATTATTCGGCACAATATGGTTTCTGCAGTCCCATTCGGAACGTAGATTCTGAGTTCATTGGTGGGTAAGCAAATATAGTCCGATATCAAGTTTCAGAGCGTTTTTTCACCCTTTATTTCACCTGAAAGTGTATTTTTAGAGTTAGAACTAATATGGTATTATTTTGTGCTACCGGCACATTGGTCAAGTGGGTAGAGTGTTCGCCAATGGTCCGGGAAATTTGGGATCAATCCCAGGTTGCATCATACAAAAGACTTTAAAATGGTACTGGATACCTCCTTGCTAAACACTCAGCATTATAAGGTAAGTACCAAGAATAAAGTGGAGCAATCCAGGGAAATAAGTAGCCCCCTCCCCTACACCACGGTGTAGTAACTATTGAAAAGGGAGCCTTCAGGTCGTCCTCGACTACGGTCGCCAACTTTAATTTATTTAAAAGAGATTCAGTTTCTCTCGGCAGGATTCCTCTTCTTGGTTTTGTCCCGGTGATCTCATGCTCCAATTTTCTTATTTTTTTGATCTAAGTATCCATACAGTTTTTTTTTTTACTTTTGCTTTTTATTTTTTCTTGATGTTTTCCAGTTTAATTTTCCCTCAATTTTGTTGATATTTCTGCTATTGCTCTTGCTGCCTTCTGTAATTAATCTTTTTCTGCTCTTTTTCTATATTTTTAATGTTCCTGAATTTTTGCATCTTCGCATCAATGATGTCATGACCTCTTCTTGCGTCTTTTCTTGATATGTTATCCCACGGATATATAATCTGATTCAATGATCCATTTGTCTGAATTCGTCCTGTATCCATTTTATGAAAGGATCCGGAGTGTCTTAAAATGGAACTTCCTTGGTAGTTGATGAGTTTCTTTTCCAGAAGTCTTCTTGTTCTTCTGAGGTACATATAATATTCCCAAGTATTCAATAGTCCAGTCGGCTGGGTGCTATGGAATACACCGACTGCTTCTCTGCAAATGGGTAAGACACCCCGCCAACAACCAACGTGTGTCCTGTATATGACACAAAAAATCTGATAGTGAGATTCCAGTGATGCTGGGCTTTGGGAAATGTGGAGCATCCCTTCACTGTTATTGCTCACAGGTCCACTCTGGCCCGGAATGGTAGCACCTGATAGGGCCTTATCTATGGGTTAAATGGAACTAATGGCATACTTCGCAGTGTACTTTCTTTAACAGGCTTGCGGGATTCTGTAGAGCTCAGTTTGAAGACATCTGTTATCTCCTATCCAAGAACTCTATTTCTGTTTCTTCGCCCGGAGTTTTGGCATGAGATCACGGTGACCTCTGTCCTAAAAACTGAATTCTTTATTCCTATTTCCTCTGACGAAAAGGAGCTACTTCCAGCTTTAAGGTTCTGGCCAATCATTTGGCCTCTTTCTTCTTCCTCACCCTGCCAGGTGAATCATTCGGACTACTATACGGACCTCTATGTCCCCTTCTCTATCCACCCAGATGAGGTTATGGGGCTTAGATAGCTTGACCTACATTCTATTTTCCTCTTTTAACGGTCAACCTTTGGGGCCTGTCCATTCAAAAACGGAAGAATAGGGGAATTTTTTTATTTTTCTCCTCTCAGTGGGAGACCACGTGACAAACAGTTGTGGGTGTAATGGTTAGCAAGCTTGACTAGCAAACCTACACGAGTGAATTCGAGTCCCATTGGATGCCACTTTCATTCGGCCTTGTGCCACATCGAAGCAAAGAGTTTGTAAATTACAATATATATATATATATATATATATATATATATATATATATATATGAGGATCATTAAAAAGGTTTCCCGACTTTTTTTGTATGGGCACTTTTATTAATAGTACACACATGAAACTTTAGTCCCCTTCGAAGTAATCTCCTCCGGATGCGTTGCACTTGTTATACCATTCCAAAATCTTCTGGAAGGCTCCATTGAAGTCCTCTTGTGTGAGCGTGTCAATGACCTTCGTCACAGCCTCTTTCTTCTCTTCTAAGTTTTTCTTTGAGCTTAGGGAATAAGCAAAAGTCACAGGGAGCAAGGTCTGGACTATAGGGAGGGTGAGGAACTGTCTTGATACCCATCATGGTCAAATAGTCTGTGACAAGGATGGAGTTGTGGACTGGTGCATTGTCCTGGTGGAAATGTCACTGGCCCGATTTGAAGTGTGCTGGCCTCTTCCGGCGGAATCTTTTCCGGAACTCCCTTAAAACCTCAACATAGTAACCCTAACCCTAACCCTTTGGCCAGTCAACTGTGGTGTATTGACTTCCTTACTCCTCCCACACCTCTCACCATCCCTCACATATTCCCCTGCCTTCCTTGAATCTCTTATGCCACTCAAAAACTGATGCTCGATTCATGCAAAATTGTCCAAAAGCAGTCTGAAGAATTCCATGCGTTTTTGTGGAATTTTTCCAAGTTTAAAACAGAATTTTATTGCATATCATTCTTCTAAAGTGTCATCACAACCTGAATGCATTTTTGAAATTCACCTGCCGTGACAATGTGGCTTTAGTATGGTGTATTCCAATTGCTGCTGTAGCTGTTCATTTGAACCTGAAATCATAAAAATTGGTCTGTCATTTCATACGATGTATAGCAATAACATAACGAATTCTTAAAAGTCTACGACAATTTTCAATGCCTGGACAAAAAAGTGTGGAAACTTATTCAATGCACCACGTATATATATATATATATATATATATATATACATTTGAACTCCAGTTGCGCTATTAAGATCAAAATCAGTCTAATACGCTCGGTAAATGTATGAAATCTTTTAATTCTTCCTCCAGCAACGATCAAAACTCCCACAAATGTTGGCTTATGCAGTAAATACCTCACGAAGTTTTTTTTCTCTCTTTCTTTTTCCGCTTCGTGGCATACCAACTCTTTTGGGTAATTCTTTGGCGGGGTGGTCTTTGATATCTCTCTTAGTTTGAAATCAATCGCTCATAGAGTATTTATTTTGGATATTTTTTTTTTTTTAGATAGCAGTTTAAATTTTCTTGTATAGTTTAAAATTTTTTAGGTAGTGTATTATATTGTTTTGGTGAAGAGGCCTTTTAAGTTATATAGCAGATAATTATTTGATCTGATCAAACTGAAATTACTGCAGTTTTTTCTATCTTTCATTGTCCTTGTCTTTTTTGGAGGTCTGAACTTGTAATAAATCTATTCCCTTCCAGATTCTTGCCCAAAACACTTGTAAGCTTTCTACAGACAGTTCTGTGTGTTTTTATGTTCCCATGGATACCAAAACCGATCAGTCTCCATGGAAATGAAAAGCAAACAAATATTTTGGTTTGGTTTGGTTTTATGGCATATCAACTGTTGTAGGTTATTTTGTAGGGAATAGTAAGTAAATAAAGTTGGCGACCGTAGGTTCCCTACAGTTGGCGACAGAAGGCTCCCTTTTCGATAGCTACTAAACTGAGGTGTAGGGGAGGGCGCTACTCCTTTCCCTGAATTGCTCCATTTTACCCTTGATACGTACCTTATATTGTTGAGTGTTAAGCAAGGAGATATCAAGTACCATTTTAAGTCTTTGGTATGACACGACTTGGGATTGAACCCAGGTCTCCCAAACCGTTGGCGAACACTCTAACCATTAGGCCAATGTGCCGGATTTGATGGGAATAGAAAAATAAAAGAAATTAAATTAAGATTAAGATATTTATTAGAAATAAGCAAAAACTCATGAATGCACATTTTAGTTACATTTGGACAATAGATAGGACCCTATCAGGTGCTACCACACCGGGCTAGAGTGGACCTGGGAGTGATGACAATGAAAGGGTACTCCAAATCTCCAGCATTACTAGAAACTCACCATTGTTAATGTCATATCCGGTCGGTGTATTCTTCATCCCCTGCCGACTGGGCAAAGGTAAATGGTTTCAAATATTTTTATGTAACAGTAACCATTTAACATCAGTCATTTGTTTGCACAGGGTTAAATGGATATGCATACAAATTTATAAGTGAATAGTTTGCAAGTAGATTCATTTCTTAATGAGTCAGAACTAATTTGTTTGCACTCTAGAATTGCTATTGTTTCTACTCAGTTAGATGGTTTCAAGTATTTCTATCTAACACTAATGATTCTATTCAATATTAATCATTTGTTTGCACTGTTACGACCAGGATTTCACTGGGACTTTGATAGCTGGCCCGTAACGAGAATAATAATAATAATAATATATATATATATATATATATATATATAGATAGATATATATATAAAATAGCGAGAATGCCCAAGGTTCGATAAAAAAAGGTGAACTATAGGAAGGGAATTTCTCCAATTGAAGACTCTCGGTAAATCACAGCGGAATAGGCAACAAGCACTCACAAAACCAACATAACACAATTTAAAGATTTAACAGCAAAATTTATTACAAAATTAACAATGTAATAAGGAGAAAATAAGATAAAAAGGGTTTATGAACAAAAGTGGATGGAAAAATAGCAATACTATTTATATATAAAGACGAATCACAACTCAAATAGATTTGCAAGGTAGACATAAAGGCAAAAGAAATATGAAACTCACTGAGGGTTTAGGGCTTGTTAACAATCTTATTTTCTTTCGTTCTTTTTTTTTTTGTTTTTTTTAAGAGGCTTGAATTTAAGTGCCACGAGTTGTTTGGTTTCTTGGTCACATTTCGAGTGTACTGGAACGAAGCTCCTGAATGGATGTTAACGCCGCAAAGTCAGCACCGCTACTACTATTGTCACCTTGTGAGTGTGCCGAAAAAGGGTCTCTCCACTGGCTCTTAGAGCTGGACACGTGGCTGGTAAGGTCACCCAAAATTCGCTCCAAGAGTTCAAGGCTAGCTGAGATGGGTAAATAGTGGAAAGGGGTTGACTTGTAATTCCATTTCTTACCGTCTTCTTTTTTTCTTTTCTCTTCCTCTTTTAGCCTCGTGAACTACGAGCAAATCACGCGTGATGAGAAAGGGTGGGCTTGGCGCTTCTACTTCTTAACTTCTTTATTTTTCGTCCCAGAATAATAAGGACCGCCTTATTAATCTATTTTCCACCCCACGTAACAGCACATAGGGAAGTGGTTTCAAGTACTATTTAACACTAAAATTTCTATTCAACATTATTCATTCAATTGTACACAGTTATACGATCTCAAGTATTGCTATGTATCGCTAACAATTTGAATTGGCAGTAATATGTCAGACAGTTTTATTTGACCTATAGATAGGACCCTTTTATAAAAAGAAATTCATCCTTATTTCTTGAATAAACCTCATAGCTTGTTTTACTTGTTTGTCACAAAGATTACCCTCTTTCTCTTACTCCCTTTCTATCTCTTTCTCTCTCTCTCTCTTTCCCTCTTTCTCATTCTCACTCTCTTTTTTGTCTTTCTCTCTTTTTCTCTTTCACTCTCTCCCTCTCACTTTTTCTCTCTCTCATTCGCTTTCTCACTCTCTTTCTGACATTCTCTTTCTCTCCCCCTCCTTAACTCTCTTTCTTACTCTTTCTCTCACTATCTTTCTCTTTCTCTCCCACTCTCGTTTCCTCTTTCTCACTCTAATTCTCTCTTTTTCTCCCTTTCTTTTTCTCTTTCACTCTCATTCTCTCTCTCTTTCTCACTTTCTTTCTTTCTCTCTCTCTCTCTCTTTTGCTCTCTCTCCACACACACACACACACACAGGAGCATTTATATTTGTATTTTCTTTTAATTAATTTTAGAGTTCACTATATTTTATCAAACTCTTATGAATATTGGGCTTTATAGTCAAGTATAAATTATTTTTTAGTCTTCCTTTTATCTATTTCCTGGTCAAATATTTTCAAAAAGGCAACTTTCTTCTTCAACCTCTTCTCTTCAGTTTTTCAACGTTTCTTTTTATACTTTTTGATGACACGTCCTCTTTCTTTGTCTGCGTATGTGTATACGTGTTTATACTTGTTAAAAAGAAGTTTCACTCATGTATAAAAAGGAAAAGAATTATTATTTTACTTTATTTTGAAAATAGATAAATAAATAAACGAACAAATAAAAACTGAACGCAAGAATTGTACCATAGCCATATACATGAATATGCGAAATGTACATAGAATGTTCATAACATACATACATAGAACATAGGAATCCTGAAACACGAAAAACACGTAACGATTTCTTTGTTCAGGTACGAAACTTTTTATTACCTTTGAGTTTAAAGTTTCTTCGACACAAGGAGAGAGATACACATTCTTTCTTTTCTGGCTTTTTCATCTGCCCCCCTATCTTCCAAAACCTGCCCAAGGCCTCAGCGAGCAAGCGAAAGTCAACAGTTTTCTCCCGAGGCTGACTTACTCTGAGATAGATAGATAGATAGATTGAAAGAAAGGAATGGTTGGTTGGTTTGTTGGTTGGGTTTTATGGCATATCAACTGACTTTTTCAAAATCCCCAGAATCCTCCACGCGCTTCCGGTGCGTCACGTCATTCGCACTCTCTAGCCCCGTTTCCCATCTCAGGTTTCTATTGTGACATCTCTGAGTGAGACGACCGCTCCGCGCGCGCGTTAACACCTGAGTTAATGTTGCACCTAAGAAACCCATGTGCTGAGCCGAAAGGTTATCAGCCTAACTAAACCCAAAGGCATAAAACGAAATCCCTCGGTCATTATATTACAGAATAATCTAATGCATAGATCAAGAAAAACGAACTTTATGAAAATAAGACAAATTGCTGAATAAAAGATTCAAACTCGATTAGAGATGCCACCATGAAAATAAATTGTTACTTATACTACTGCAAATAATAATGACAAAAGTCAAAAGAATCGAGAAAATTTTCAATGGCACCGGTTGTATAAACTATATGAAGAGGCATTTGAACAAAACTTAAACAGCCAACCACATACTCATAGATAGATAGATAAATACGAACAGACTGACTTACTCTGGGGTAGATAAATAGATTAAAAGAAAGGAATGGTTGGTCGGTTTCTTGGTTGGGTTTTATGGCATATCAACCTTTGTAGGTTATTTAACGCCAAATCTATTTTTATGTAAATAATCACTTCTATTTCAATCTATTCAGTTTAGTCAAGCAGTTCTAATTCAACTAATTCTGTTTAGTATAAGAAAAGGTTTTGTTTACACATAGTTAAATGTCAAAACAGTTCTATATTAAACAAATCAGTTTAGTGTAAGTACAGTTATAATGTCAAAAAACAGTTGCATTTCAAATAATTCAGTTTAGCATAAGCATGCAGTTTAAATGTCATTACAGTTTAATTGTCAAAAACATTTCTATTTCAAGCTATTCAGTTCAGTCAAACAATTCAGTTTAGAATGAGTATGCCGTTAGTTCTATTCAACCCATAAATAGGGCCTTATCAGGTGCTACCATTCCGGGCCAGAGTAGACCTGCAAGAAATAGCAATGAAGGAGTGTTCCACATTCCCCAAAAGCACAGCATTACTGGAACCACACCGTCAGATTGTTTAGTGTCATAACAGGACATTCATTTGGTGGGGTCTTACTCTTCTCCAAAGGTGTAGTCGGTATATTCTACAGCCCGAGCAGACTGGGCAAAGAAAGGAATGAAATATATTAGATAGATAGATAGATAGATATATCCGCTCCAACAAATGAGCAGATTGCGATACGAAATCAATTCATCAAGCTAAGTCTGATATTTCCTTCTCCGAGACCGGTTGCCGAATCCAGTTTATAGAGCCAAGTTCGATGTATACCTTTCACAGAGTATTAAGTGCTATGAAAAATGCAAACAGCTTTGTCAAAGATTTGAACTCAGTCAACGTTTTCGTTTCCTACGACATAAACCTTTAAACAACAAGTACCTATTCACACACACACACACACACACACACACACACATATATATATATATATATATAGTGATTCAATAAATACGGTGAGTATTGCTGAAGATGTTGACTATAAAAAAGCGTAGTTTGCAATTGGACTATTTTGAGAAATATGGAACAGCTTCTGGAGGCAACAACCCACAAAACAGCAGTTATACGGCCACCTACAACCCATCACGAAAACAATCTAAGTTATTGGAACCAGTCATGCGGGACACAGCTGGAGAAGTAGGGACGAACTCATAAGCGACATACTCCGGTGGACCCCTTCACATGGACGAGCAAAGGCAAGACAACCAGCAAGAACCTATATGCAACAGCTCTGTCCCGATACAGGATATAACCTTGAAGTTCTCCCGTGAGCGATGGACGATAGTGACGGTTGGCGAGAGAGGGTCAGGGAGATCCGTGCTAACAGTGTGACATGATGATGATGATGATTAGTAATCATATTCGGTTGTAATCATTATTTTGACAAAAACATGATTCTCTTTTTACATCACATGATTTGCGTCAATCAACCACCAAAAATCCTAATGTTCGACCTCTGTTCAAGCCTGGATCACTGATTTGCTGCCATTTTGAATTGCCTGAAAAAGATATTTTATGAGATTGAAATAACTTTTGCAAAAAATAATTCCAGACTACACAGGGTTTAAATTTCTTTTTTTCTTTCGTTTTTTTTTTTCGCTTTTTTTTAAAAGAAATTCATTCTAATTTCTTGAATAAACCTCATAGCTTTTTCTATTTGTTTGTCACAAAGATTACATTTTGTGCTCGAATATGTGGCGGTACATTAAGATAAGAATAAATATGACTAGCTATCTTTTTTTTATTTATCTCTGTTCATGTATTTCAGTAGAGATTTCGTATATATATATATATATATATATATATATATATATATGTATAGTCATCCACAGACTTTCGTATATATATATATATATATATATAGTCATCCACAGACTTTCGTATATATATATATATATATATATATATATATATATATATATATAGTCATCCACAGACTTTCGTATATATATATATATAGTCATCCACAGACTTTCGTATATATAAATCTATATATATATAGTCATCCACAGACTTTCGTATACATATATATATATATATATATATATATATATATATATATAGTCATCCACAGACTTTCGTATATATATATGTATATATATAGTCATCCACAGACTTTATATATATATATATATATATAAAGTCATCCACTGACTTTCGTTGTGTCACAAATTTTTAGTTTGGCTAGAAGCTCCGGGCACTTAAAACTGGGATCGAAACCCGCCTAATATTACGCTAGACTTAGTATCTTACCTCTCAGCCATTAGGCGACCTACGTTAGCTTTGAAATTTGAAATTATAATAAATTACATATGAGCTTTTTTTTTTTACATTTTTGTGCTACCAGATACCAGGTTGCTCAATTTGTTAGAAGAGATTTGCATTACATGGATGGCTGCCCTTAATTCCTTCACCAAAGTTTTCAAACTCTTAGAAGGGTAGTCAACGACCAAATTATTCGTACACCCAAAATGTTGAATATTTTGACTCATTTCTTTAGAATTTAATACTCGTATGTTTCCTGATGTTTCTGTTTTTAAATACAAAAAAGGATATAAAACACAATTTTGATGGCTTAGATTTACTAAATATGTCAAGAAACGTTTGAAAAATTGAAATAATTGAACAATTTCCACAATATCAATTGTCAATAAGATGGCCTATCATATTTATAACTTGCTGCAATCGTTATCTAAATTTTTTGATTAGATTTAAACAAGTATTTTCCTAGATTTTCTTCCATTCTTCAATGTTTACACGTTCAAATTTCCTCAAGTTTTTTTTTTTTTGACCAAAAATCTATTCGGACTTTTAATTCTTGTCATAGATTTTCAATAGGATTCACGTCAGGACTCATTGAAGACAATGGCAGAACTGTACTTTTTTTTTTCTGAAGCCACAAGCAGTCACTGATTTAGACGGACGTTGAAAAGTAAATCACCGACCTAGATCATGATTTTGAGCTGATAGTTGATGATTTTCATCCAAAATTTTGATATAGTCATCGGATTCGCGGACGCTCTCAAGGAACCTATGTATGGCACAAGACCTTGCTGCCTAGTTCAAGCCATAACCCGGCATACGTGCCCGGACCCACATTTTTGTTCGTGAAACTGTTTACCTCATCAGGCTCACATTGCACCAAGTGAGCAGATGAGCAGCATAGACCAGCCGGGTTCGAGTCTCGGCTCGTCACTGATTTAGACGTACGTTGAAAAGTAAATCACCGACCTAGATAAAAATTTTAGCTGATAGTTGAAGATTTTCATCCAAATTTTGATATACTCATCGGATTACATTATTTCTTAAATTTCAATTAATCGTCCAGTCTCTCTTGTGCTAAAACGACCCCAAAAATCATCGAGCAGCATCCATGTTATAATGTTTCAATTTTTTTTTTTAAAGAAAGTCTCACCTTTCTTGTGCCAAAACATTTTTCACGTCATTATGTTCAAAATTCTCAGGTTTTCTTTCATCAATTCATATAATTTGTTCTCGAAAGAATTTTTTTTTTGTCCCAGAACATTTTGACGAAAATGCGACCGAGCAAAAATTAGACATGTTTTGTAAAGAGGAGATCGTCGTGGTCACATTCCATACAACCATTTCTATTGAAACAACGTCGTATTGTGCAATTAATTACATTGATAAAATCATCATCGTTTTGTCATGCTATCGGCACGGATATCCCTAACCCTTTCTCGCCACCCCTCCCTCTTATTCATCGTTTCTGGCAGGTCCTCAGGGCTACATCCCGTATCCACACAGAGCTGCTGTATGTAGGTTCGCCCTGCTTTTACTCGGCCATGTGAAGGGCTCCATAGTAGTGCATCACTTATGAGCTCGTCCCTACTTCTCCAGCAGTGTCATGCATGTTTGATTCGTCTAATTTCGATAGTTTGGTGATGGGTAGTAGGTGGTCGTACAGCTGCTGCTTTGTGGGGTTGTTACCTCCAGGACCTGTTCAATATTACTTGCAGTATTCTTGTGTAGTTGCCGTCAAGCTTTTTCTCCAGTCGTTTATTTAGCGTCTATGTAGTGCATCCATATAGCAGTATCGACACGATCGCTGCTTGGAAGAAACTGCGTTTCAATTTATCGGTCAGTTCTGACTTCCATATGACCGATAGCCAATTGATATCGCATCCCAACCTTTGACGACGTCTTTCAAAACAACTCTTGGTTTTATATTAACCTCATGACACAGTTGTCGAATCATTCTCGGTGACAATTTTGGTTTTTCTTGCACGCCCAAGCAAATCTTCTGTAATGCCAAACTGTTTAAACTTCTTTATAACGAACTATTCCGTAAATCTAGGGATTGTTAACCAGTTGGAAATAGTGCCATGCATATTTCTCGACTTATGGAAATTAATAATTCTCTGTCTCACGTCAAGGCTAAGCTCCTTTGTTTTCCCCATCGTAATTTGCCTAGTCGGCTGGGGCTGTAGAATTCACCGACTGCTTCTCTGCAGAGGGGTAAGACCCCCCCACAACAAGTGTCTTGGCTATGACACTAAATAATCTGATGGTGAGGTTCCGGCAGTGCTGGGGCTTTGGGGAATGCGGAGTACCCCTTCATTGCTATCGGTCCCAGGTCCACTCTGGCCCGGAGTGGTAGCACCTGATAAGGGTCCTATCTCTGGGTTAAATAGAACTAAACTGTGCTTCTTTCACTATACTGATTTTTGCATTTAAACTGCGTATTTATGCTAAACTGAATTGTTTAAAATAGAACTGTTTTGACATTGGAACTGCGTACTAATGCTGAACTGAATTGCTCGAAATAGAACTGTTTTTGACGTCTAAACTGTGTACTTGTGCTGAACTGAATTATCTGAAATAAATCTGTCTGACATTTAAATCTGTGCATTGCCCAGTCAGCTGGGGCTGTTGAATACACTGACTGCACCTCTGCAGAGGGGTAAGACCCCCCCAACGAATGTCCTGGATATGACACTAAATAATCTGATGGTGAGGTTCCAGCAGTGCTGGAGCTTTGGGGAATGCGGAGTACCCCTTCATTGCCATCGCTCCCAGGTCCACTCTGGCCCAGAGTGGTAGCACCAGATAGGGCCCTATCTATGGGTTAAATAGAACTAACAGCATACTTATGCTAAAATGAATTGAGTAAACTAAATAGCTTGAAATAGAAGCGTTTTTGACAATTAAACCGAACTTACACTTAAACTGAGTGCTTATGCTTAACTGAATTATTTCAAATAGAACTGTTTTTCGACATTAAAACTGTATTTACACTTAACTGAATTATTACATATAACTGCTTGAATAGTTTGAAATGGAAATGTTTTTGACAATTAAACTGTGTACTTATGCTAAACTGAACTGTTTTCAGTAGAACAGATTATTTACATAAAAATGGATTTGGCGTTAAATAACCTACAAAGGTTGACATGCCATAAAACCAAACCAAACCAAACCAAACCCCCTCGTAATGTTTATGTAAGAATAACAAAGGTGACATTTTATGCACCACGTGATGTTTCTTTGCTCATATTTAACTGAGTTTCCACTAATCCAGAATGTGGGACAAGGCCATTGTATAGTGAGGACCGCGCTCGAATCGAGAGTCATGCGCAATTGGCCCCAAAATACTCGGCCCCGTCGGCGTTCTCCCAATGGGACGTCTCAGACGCAAAGCAGGTAAAACCTGAGGAAGCAGCTGACTGACATCAAATTTTCACTTGCGGACTAAACTCCCAGTGCGAATCCTGTGATGTTCTTTTATTCTACGTTCCATCACATCGAAACTGGCCCAGTCGGCTGGGGGCTGTAGAATATACCGACATATCTGCAGAGGGGTAAGATCCCAACACAACGAGTGTCCTGGATATTACACTGAACAATCTGATGGTTAGGCTTCAGGAATACTGCAGCTTCCAGGTCCCCAGTGGCCAAGAGTAGTAGCACCTGATAGGGTCAAATAGAAGTAAACTGTGTGCTTATGCTAAACTGAATTGTTTTAAATTGAACTATTTATATGCATAAAAATGTATTTGACATAAAATAACCCAAAATGATTGATATGCCATAAAACCAAACTAAATCGAACCAAATTAAACCACAACAAACACCGAAATGGGACACGAGGCTATTTTAAAGCGAGGGTCGGGAAATGGACAAGAACGCAGTGAGAAAGGAAGAAAAACGATTGGACCCGTCGGTAATTAAGTCAGTCCTGCAATGTCGCTACACCTGGGTGGACGGTCTCCTGAGATCAAATGTTCACCAGCAAACATCACAGCCCGAATACCGATATGGTCTTGTATAAACAAACATCTGATGCCAAAATCCTGATGCGTTTGACTGGTATTTATCCAATGCCCCATCACACCAAAATGCGGGACATGGCATTTTTAAAGAAAGCGGGGCGAACGGGTCAAGACATGTGAGGCTGGAACAAAAAGTCTTGGCCCCGTAGGCATTTTCCAAATGAAGCGCCTCAGACGTGAAGCAATTAAATCTCACAAAGCAAACAAAGCCGGGGTGGGGGGAAAGAAACCAGAGGTTAAATGTTGACCGTCTATCATCACAGCTTTCGTGTTTTCTTGGTCTTGGCTAACAAAATATCTGTCGTGCACCAGGTAGGATTTGACCCTTGGTCATTTTAATGGTGACGCATGAGTAGCATTAACAAAAATCCATGGCCTCGCCAATAATCCCCTTTTAAGGCGCCACAGATTCTCAACCCTACAAAGAAGGTAAAGGAAAAGGGGAAAAGCCCCCTCAGGCTAAATGTTAAAAAGCCTGCAACATGGCAGGAATACTACTACGTGCTGACCATCAAAACTCCAGGTATAGATGCTCTGATATTCTTGGCTGGGTATTTATTCGACGCCCCAACCTGCCGAAATGCGGCACAATTCTATTTTAAAGTGGGAGCCGCACACGAATCGAGACATGCGTGGCAGGAACAGATATTATTGGCCCCGTCGGCATTCCCCTATTGCGGCACCTTAGATGGCGATCAATTTACTCCTGCAAAGGAAGCAAAACCTGGGGAACGACCTCCTGAGGTCAAGTGTTAAATATCCAAAATTAGGGTAAGAATGTCGTGATGGTCTTGGCTGACCAAACATCTGAAATAGATGCTGTGATATTTTTGGCTGGTTTAGATTGTTCG
Organism: Sepioteuthis lessoniana; assembly: GCA_963585895.1. Classification (NCBI taxonomy): domain Eukaryota; kingdom Metazoa; phylum Mollusca; class Cephalopoda; order Myopsida; family Loliginidae; genus Sepioteuthis; species Sepioteuthis lessoniana. The sequence continues at coordinate 4,474,172 of OY757944.1, forward strand.
CTAATGGCCCGGGATACCTGGGTTCAATCCAAGGTCGAGTCATACCAAAGACTCAAAAATGGTACTTGATGCCTCCTTGTTTAATACTCAGCATTATAAGGTAAGGATCAAGGGTAAAGTGGAGCAATCCAGGGAAAGAAGTAGCGCCCTCTCCTAGACCTTAGTGTTGTAGCAATCGAAAAGGGAGCCTTCGGGTCACCTTTGACTATAGTCACCAACTTTACTTTCTTATTTATCCAGTCTCCCACCTTATAGGATTTAACACAAGGTCATTTTATTATTGGGAGTCATACTTGAATCGAGACATGTGCGATAGGATAAAAATACTTGGCCCCGTCGGCATTCTTCAATTAGTTTCCACAGATGCAGAGCAATTGACTCAACCTCGCAAAGCAAGCTAAGCGTGGAGGGACGGGTCTCTGAAACTAATGCTCCAATGTTCTTGGCTGGATATTCATCCAACGCTCCAACCGTCTGAAATGTTGAACAAGGCTTTTTAAAGTGGGAATCAAATTACAAATCGTTATTTATGCGTAGCAGGAATAGAAATTCTTGGCCCCATCGACATTCTTCAATTGGGAGACTCAGATGCCGAGCAATTAACTCAATCTTGAAAGGAAAGTTTAGCCGGGAGGAACGGGCTAACTCAGTCTTGCAAATCTGGTAGGGCCTATTGCAACACACTCTTCTGTATTGATCTTATTGTTTCGCAAAAGTAAAACCTACAAATTAAATAATTTTCATGAAAACAATCTGATTTTGGTTCGCTGCCACTAGTCCAGTAAGCTGGTTTGCTAGAGGGGGTTTTATACAACGTGTTTTTGGTAGGAACGTCCTTGCGGAAACAATTCCACTCCTTATTTGAATATAGAGTTGTCCTTCTCCTAGACCAATGGCCACACCACGCCAAAAAGGAGAGATAAATGGAGTTTGGTTTCAATTCTTTCTTTGAATTTAGAAGATAACTATTGTTGTACGCTACTATCTATTTATCTGAAGAGTCAGCAATACACACACACACATATATATATATATATATATATATGATAATGTTCACCCAACATAACAACAGACTACTAAAATTCTTGAGATTTGTTGGTGTCTTATCAAAATAGAGCAAAACATATTAAACTTTTGATTTTTGACTATCATGTTACCTGGAAATTTTGATTATTAAAGAGACTTTCTTTTTCAGTTCATTTTCCTCCTGAAAAAATGGTTGATGCAAATGAGTCAATGCAATCTGTAAGGGTAAGTTATCAGTTAAACAACTCGGTCCGCTGGTTTTACGACATATCATCCCTTGGTGGGTTATTTAATAACGATGTCCACCTTTTTCTCTAGCAATTATAAGGTTCCAAATAATTTATAATACTCATTTGTAAACGCTAATAAAAGTTGGCAACCGTAGTTGAGGACGACCCAAAGGCTCCCTTTTCAATAGCTACTACCCCAAGGTGTAGGAAAGTGTGCTGCTCCTTTTCTTGTATTGCCCCACTTTACCCTTGTTACATACCTTATAATGCTGAGTGTTAAGCAAGGAGGTATCAAGTCCCATTTTTTGAGTCTTTAGTATGACTCGACCAAATTATATATATTTGATATATATGTATAAAGAGGATTTGGCATTAAATAACCTACAATGGTTGATATGCCATAAAACCCAACAAAACCAAATCATATATATTTAATATATATGTATAAAGAGGATTTGGCATTAAATAACCTACAATGGTTGATATGCCATAAAACCCAATCACACCAAAAAATATATATGTAATATACATGCATAAAGAGGTTCTTGCATTAAATAACCCATAAGTGTTGATATACTATAAAACCAAACTAAATAAACGATATTTCTATTAAAGTTTTGATAGATTACTTTTGCCACTAAACAGCCTCTTCTATTACTGAAATTAAAATTTTGCAATATGTATTACATATCACAAAGAAATAAAGGTTTCCATATGATGTGGTATGGGTAATTTGCATACAGGTTTCAACGAAAGCTTGCTAAATAAATAATTACCAGGTAATATTGAATTCTAATATCATTGTTTAATCCCGAATGGATTAAAAGAAATCCTATGAGTAATTTTATATAGAGGCCAATTAGAAAAGAGTAAAAGTAAGAGTAATATATATATATATATATATATATATATGTGTGTGTGTGTGTGTGTGTGTGTGTGTGTGTGTGTGTGTGTGTGTGTGTGTGTTTTTCGGTCCAGTTAAAGCGGTGTTGGGAGTAATTCTATTAGGAAAAAAAAGCATTCAACAGTGAACATTTAAATTTTCCTGGTGAAGAGCTCAATGTAACTGACATTACAGAGCAATAATTTCTTTAAGAAAAAACAAAAACTGGTCACATTAGGATTATAAATTTATTTCCATCCTGTTATAACAGGATAGAAATAAATTTATAATCCTAATGTGACCCGTTTTGTATTTTCTTAAAGAAATATATATATATATATATATATATATATATATATATACGTGTGTGTGTGTGTGTTCTTATTTATTTATTTTTAGTTCTTCTTTGATATATTTCATTGCATTAAAACTTAAATACTTGTGCTCTGCGGAGAGTGTATATGTTTGCTAGTGGAAATAATAACGCGCATGATCGTTATATATATGGAATATATTTATTGCCTTCTCTTTCAGCTGCAAATCGCCAAAGTGAATACCATTTTCCTGTTGAATTATGTCATCTTTCCACTGTTGGCCATTCTTATACTCTACATTTTATGGCATGGTCTGAAGAAAATGGTTCGATTTCTTTTGTCTTGGTGCAGCAACATCACTGGCACTGATGTTGAAACAGCGTTATTTTCTGAAATGCATGTCTCAATAAAGCTAGATTAAAGCCGATAAAAAGAAGACATTTCCGAGAACCGTACTTCCATTTATTGAGCCACGTTTTGATATTGCTTCTTCGGAAGCTCATTTCACAAACAAAAGGGAATTCTTCATGGACTCATTTTCTTCACTTCTAAATCTTTGGGCTTCGAACCCACTTAAAACGTTAAGATAAAACTAACATGAAACACACGCGCCCGCACGCACGAGCCCACACGCACATTGACGCGCACGCGGACACGCGTATATAATGGATACATAAGATTTAAATTCAATAGTATAATAATCCTACAGAGCGACAACAATCTGACAAAGTCTGGTGGTGGCGTGAGATACTGCTAGGGCACTCTGGGCTAGTGGTAATGATGCTTCGGCCCCGAAACCATGCCTGAACCCAGAGTCATCATCTGATGAAGGCTTTGTTAGAAGCAATGCTGTTGTATAAACATCAGTTAGTGTATAATACCTACAGTGTGTTTCAGAAAAAAATCGATATTATTTTGTTATCAAATAATTTGACCAATTCATGTTTAAGTGATCTCAAGAGTGTGTTGAATGTTTAAACAGATTTTCTTTTTTAATGGATGACATTTTCCTACCTGGAAAGAAAGCCACGTGAAGTATAAATAAACAGATTTAAATTACGAATATCAGTTGAAATGTTTTCATTTCTAAAGTTTAATCAACATTCAGATCCTTTTTTCAGTCCCAATATTTTACATTTAAAAACCCGAATCGGTTTGATTGAGTAAATTCATCTTAAACTATTTTCTCTTTTTTTTTTCTGATTTTATATAAAGTACAAATAAGCACTACTGTTATATATTGCTTCCTTCGAAAAGTGTGGCCGTTTTTGGTGTAGAATCAATCGTCACTTTGTTCCCAATTGGGGAAATGTTTGTAGTTTAATTAAAGGACTAATCCATGACTAGACCTCCACTATCTTGTAAGCAAAAAGCTAACCCTTGACCTTATAAGACGTTTAAGATGGATAAGTGACAAAATATGTGTTTTCACGTGACCTGCTATATGTTGGATATTCATGCAAAGATGGAAGAGCAATAAATATCGTCTACAAAAGATCTCTCAGAAATTAATAAGATGATTTTTCATTATGTTTATAACTCCTTTTGCAATGAGTAATTACCCAGCCCCCCCACTCCTACCAAGAGGCGACACAAGGACACTTTTTATGCAGAGTAAAGCTTTATGATTGTACATCTCCTAGAGTGGCTACTGTACAATGACGAAATATAAACGTATATTTACACAATTTCCCACAAAATCAGATTTGACATGAAGTCATTTTAAGTAAGGGGCAACGCAAGAATTTAGACTTGATCATCTCAGTATTTTCGATATCGAGGCGCCTCAGGCACTAAGAGAGGAATTTAGCCCTCCCAAATAGGTATTGCCTCGTAGGAATAACCTCATCAAACCAGGCAATCAGCTCAGTAACACCCATCTGACTCCCGGAAAAGCTGAGAAGCCAGTAGAATTTATGCCTTTATCCCCAGGTAGTGGAAGAAAAAAAGAATTCCTAGCATTCTCAAGGGCATTAGCACAAAATAAAATACAAGCATCATCGTCCAATACTTGAAATAGGCTCACTGATTCCATTTCCAACAATACTAACCGTTGCATTAAGTGCGCCTCATCTTTTTATATATTTATACCATGTTCATAATTCTGTATCCATAAGATATTGTTAAAGATATAAAGGAATAATTTAATCCAACCATTTTGTTTCTTATATATTCTAAGGCTTACCAAGTATGCCTGATGGTAAAAATGTAAGTACAATTACGTTTTCATTGGCCTAGTGGGTATAGTGTTCGCTAATGGTCCGGGAGAATGGGGTTCAATCCCAGGTCGAATCATACCAAAGACTTAAAAAATGGTACTTGATACCTCCTTGCTCAACACTCAGCATTATATAGTACGTATCAAGGGTAAAGTGGAGCTATCCAGGGAAGTGAGTAACGCCCTCCCCTACACCTCGGTGTTGTAGCTATTGAAAAGGGAGCTTTCAGGTCGCCCTCGACTACAGTCACCAACTTTCCTTTTACGTTTTCATAATCATTTTACTCCTTGTGAGTAGTCTTTCACTGGGGTCTGAGTGACAGAAAGTTTCCGTGACTTCTCTGTTATTCTAACCAATCTAAAAAAAAATGTTGCTGTCTGGATAGTCATGATTCACCCCGCTATTTCCAGCTCTTCCCATCCCCTTTCCAAAACTTTTGGGACTGTTCCAAGTGCAACAATTATTATTGGCACCCAGTTACCCTCACTTTCCACAGCTATATCTGTTCTCTGGCAAGATCGAAGAATTTTTTTTTATCTTTTCGCTTTCTATTATTTTCACTCTGTGGTCAGCTGAATCGGTAAAATCCTCTTAATAGCCAGATCTCTCTGTTTTTGCTTATTTGACGTTAGGACTGGTCTTCTGGACGTGATTAGGTGATCCGTTTGTATCTCAAAGTTCGCGAGAATTTTATTTCTCTCATTCTCTAGAATAGCTTTTGATTTGAGCATATACCATTTTAGCTTCTTGCACAATTCCTTGTGGATCATCTTTCCTTTTCGGTCGTGCCTAGATCTGTATTTCTTATATGCTAGTTTACGGCATTCGATCACTATGTAATTAACCGTTCGATCTATGTCCCCGAATAACCTACACTTACTCTTCTCTTCCATGTTATCGAATTTTGCTTTAACATTATCCTCCTTATAGTTATCTCGCGAGTTTGTCGCTTGCAATATCCATACAGTTGTTATTTTTTACATTTGTTTCCTAGTTATGGTTATTCTGTTGACCTTTATGATTGTGCTGTTTCTGGTTGTTGTATTAAGTTTTCCTTCGTTCTCTTTAATGTAGTCTTCCAGTCATTGTATTAATGTATCCACGCTATCGACAATGCTGCTGTTTCCTCTTCCCCCTTCCTTTCTTGACACATATAGTCTATCCACATCATCTCTCGTCGGTGATGCCTATTGCATCGTCATTAGCTTTCTTATCCTCTGGTCCTTTTTTCTGGGTCCTTTCTTTGTTGATTTCAGGAATGGTTTCGAGTATCTTACAAGTAGAACACCCCAGGTGTTTATCACTTTGATGAGGTTCTTGCTATAGAGCTAGTTTCCAGAAGTTTTCTCTTTCATCTGAGATATTGTTTTATTTTTTCTTTAACTCCTCTTGTTTGATAGCGTACACTTCCAATATTCCCAAGAATTTGTAGGATTCCTTTTCTTCGGGCAATCTGATTCTTTCTTGATTCGACATTTCTATTCCTTCCGTTATTTGGCTTTTCCCTCTTCTAGTTATTAGCATGGCACGTTCTGTTCAATCGAATTCCATTCTTATATCCTGACTGTATATTCTTCTTATTTTTTTTTTTTTATCAATTATTTTCCATCTTTTGCAAAGAGTTTGATATCGTCCATGTACTGTTGGTTGTTAATCTTTTCTTGTGATTTAGTAAATTTATAGCCCCCTGTGATTTTCTTAAGAATGTAATTGAGTGACATCATCGTTATTACTAGTGGTAATACAAAACGTATCTCCCAGGAAGATACCTCACTGGATTTTCACCTCAGCAAACGTTTTTTCTGCCACAGTCAATTCCACTTTCCACGTTTTCATATCATCCGTGTTGAATCTTATGACTTTGTCGGATATCTTGTACATTTTTAGACAGTCTGTTATCTTTTAACTGAACCTAAGAAGACAAAATGAAAGTCATAACTGAACAGAAGACGATATTACCATCTCTCAGAAACCAGGATCGAAAAATAGTCAAGGTAACCGAAAATCATAAAAGCAAGGTTACTCACAGCTGTTTATAATTTGTGGATTTTTAAAAGCCAAAGTGTAAATATGCATTTTAATGTTGAAAGGAATAGAAATTAAGACAGATAAATTCTATCAGCATGATTAAATTATTTTATCGGTTCAATTTTTAAAGTAAATTCTCTTTTTAGATTAATTTCCTATGCGGCCATTAATGAATCTTTTTGTTTCGGCCCGTTAGAATTCAGCCGGGTAATGTCCCCAGTATTTATTAGTTGGCTGTGTACGCAGAGGAAAACAGTGTTTTGTTCAGCTCAGTGACACCCTATTTTGCAAAACACAGAACTGGCTTCCAGGAAAAATAACTTTCCATTTAGTACCCGAATCATATAGTCCTTAAGAAGCTTGCACAATGGCCGTACAACCGGGCAGTGATAAAAGGTGTGCGTAATCAACTCTTCCCTATCACCACACTAAACGCCTTCCAGTTAAATTGCCAGACGTGCAGTAAACAGCTTTTAGCTGACCTTGAGGGTGCTCAGAATTACCAGCCAGGTGAGCAATGCCTCATCATGGGGGCCCACGGACGCAATAATCGATCTTCCTCTTTCGTCACATCGTCCTCGTCGATCAAGTCCTATCGTACGGGCCGATATAATGAATAACTGAAGACTGATTGCATTTCACATAGCACTAATATCCTTGGGAAAGGTATGAATCCAATTATTTTCCCTCCGGGTATGGGTAAATTGTAGGGCAGACTGGGTTCTTCAGCGTTGGTGAAGCAACTAGTCTAGGAGAAGGAAAACTCTGAATTGAAACCTGTTAAACTCCGTTTAAAAATTGACCTTGTGTCATATCCTACTCGAGTGGAGGGGTAGGTAAATATAGATATAATGATTTACTCGATAACTGCCGGCTGTAACAGGGACCAGTTTGCAGTCAACACAGAATTTTTTAATGTCTTTTTGTCATTGTTTTTGTTTTCTTTTTTATTATTTTTTTTTTCAGACTTTTGGTGGGGGGTGTCACGAAAAGGGCTTTTATTGCCGAGTCATTACTCTGGCTGGCCATAAGGAGGGGAAAAACAAAAAAAAAACCTTACCTTATTCGATCATACTTTGTTGGATTTTTGTTTTGTTTTGTTTTGTGGGGTTGGAGAGGAAAGCGGGGTTTCCATGGTACAAAAAATAAAGAAGGTTCGTCTTTAATTTACACAGAACGGAGACAAAAAGAAATCGAGATGAATTCTGGGATTTTTATACGTGATCATGACGTGTCCAATGGACATGTGAACTTTTCAAGGGAGACAATAAATAATTGTATATCTGCAAGTCGATGTATTGAATCCATCTCGCCAGAATATTATTAGACAATTTTATATAAAGATTTTTCCTTTTTTTTTAAGTCTCTGGTTTAGAAGTCTTCGGCAATAAAAAATATGAATTTTTTATTTAAAACATTTGGGGAGTCCTACTGGCTAAAGTGCTACATTGCGGCCTCAGATTGAGTTCAAACTCCAGGCTTGCTCTTCATTTTAAAAGTAATAAAATTGGGAAATATATGAACCCCCTTAGCCGCCTTCACTATTGATTAAACAGTACCCCGACTCTTTTTCTACACGGATGGCTTTGCTATTAAAATACCCATGAAAGAGTTAAATGTCCAGCTTCAGAAATTAGACGATCAATTCTATACACCTGTAGTAATATCTCATCTACAGAAATCGATGATAACATATACATAGAAAAAGAACTGAACTTCTAATGACAGGTTATGGACCTCATGGAAATTTGATCTCTCTAATAAAATAAAACTGGACTTCTCTCACGTTGAAGCTGTGTCCTTACTATTGTAAGGCTGTACCATGTTAACGAAACGTCAGGTGGAAAAAACCTAGATGGTAACCTCAGAAGAATGCTGAGTGCTGATTTCAACCAATTCTGGATGCAGTATACTATGAAATAGTAGTTGTATGGCCACTTACCTCCTATCGCACAAACCATCCAAGCAAGATGAGCTATACATGCTAGGCACTGCTGGTGAAGTTCTCTGAATCGTACAGTTTTCGCGGAATGCAAAGAATTCGAACTCGAATTGATTAACACAACTTTTCGCGGACAAAAAATGTTTGTGGATGTGTGTGTGTGTACGTGGGTGTATGTGTGTACGTGTATGTCTATGTGTGCATTTGTGTGTATATGTGTGTATGTGTGAGTCTGTATGTGTATGTGTGTGTATGTGTGTTAAGTATAAGCACGCAGTTTAAATGGAAGTACACTGTTTAATTGTCAAAAGCGTTTCTGTTTCAAGCTATCCAGTTTAGTCAAACAGTTCTAATTCAAGCAATTCCGTTTAGCATAAATATGCAGTTTAGTTCTATTTAACCCATAGAGTGGGCCCTATCAGGTGCTACCATTCCAGGCCAAAGTGGACCTGGGAGCAATGGCAATGAAGGGATGCTCTGCATTCCCTAAAGCTCCAGTATCACTGGAACCTCACCATCGGATTGCTTAGTGTCATATCCAAGACACTCATTGGAGGTGCCGTTGGTGTATTCTACAGCCCCAGCAAACTGAGCAATCAATATCTGTGATAGAGCTCTTATATCATATAATATCAATAAATAAATATATATTAGATTTTATATATTTAATGGTCATAGACAAACTTCCATGGCATTAGATATATAAAATCTAAGACGCACACACACACACACACACACACACACACACATATATACATATATATATATATATATATATATATATATATATATATATATAACAGGACGAAAGATGGATGTTTAGTGTAGTTGATAATTTATCATTTATTTATTTATTTATGACAACACATTTCGACTTTATAATTTGCCCGCATTCCAAAGCATTTTATCAAAAAATAAAATAATTATACGAGAAAAATGTTTCATTCAAGTCTAAAGTCATCTTCAGGGCTAAATGCTTTACGAAGACGGGTAACACAGAGAAAACACTCCTCTTTGCAAAACCAAAGCATTTAACCTTAATGAGGACTTTGGACTTGCCTGAAAGAATTTTCTTTTATGATTATTCTACTCCATATTCATACTTAAAATATTTTTTTTAATGAACGCTTTTGTAAGCGGGCAAATTTTGAATGGTTAGTTGGTTAATTAGGTATTATGTCTATTATACAAACAACTGTTTTATTCCAAATAATTCAGTTTAGCATAAGAACACAGTTTAATCCTATTTATCAACCCTTCTGCTCGGGCAGGATATGACTCAAGATCAATTTTAAGCGGAGTTTAACAGGTTTGAATTCAGAGTTTTCCTTCTCCTAGACTAGTTGCCTCAACAAGGCTGAAGAACCTAGTGTGCCCTACTATTTACCCATAGCAGGAGGATTCATACCTTTCCCAAGGGTATTAGTGCTATGTGAAATGTAATCAGTCTCGTCCAGGATTTGAACTCGAGTCACCGTGTCCATTTCCTACGTCGATAACCATTTCACCACGGGCACCTCCAACACTGTTTAATTGTCAAAAGCATTTATATTTGAAGCTATTAAGTTTAGACTAACAGTTCTATTTCAGACAATTCAGTTTAGCTTAGGTATACTGTTTATTTCTATTTGACCCATAGATAGGGCCTTATCAGGAGTTACCACTCCGGGCCAGAGTGGACCTTGGAGCAATGGCAATGAAGGGGTTCTCCGCACTCTCCAAAGCTCTATCATCATTGGAACCTCACCATCAGATTGTTTAGTATCATATCCTGGACACTCAGTGGTGGTGAGGGGGTTAACCCTCTGCAGAGGTGCAATCAGTGAATTCTATAGCCCCAGCAGACTTGGCAATACACAGAGTTAAATGTAAAAATAATGTAATTTCAGATAAATCAGTTAAGCTTAAATACGCTGTTTAAATGTCAAAACAGTTCTATTTTAAACAATTCAGTTTAGCATGAATACGCACTTTCAATGCAAAAACAGTAAACTATCGAAACAACGATTTATTTCTATTTGACCCATAGATAGGATCCTTATCAGGTGCTACTACTCCGAGCAAGAGGGGACGTGGGTGTGATGGCAATGAAGGGGTACTCCACATTCCCCAAAGCTCCAGCATCACTGAAACCTCACCACCAGATTGTTTCTTGCCATATCCACGACACTCGTTAAGGGAAGTCTTACCCCTCTGCAGAGGTGCAGTCGGTGTATTCTACAGCCCCAGACGACTGGGCCACAAATTTTTACGTCGAAACGTGTTGGCAAAAAAAGATAATAAAGAAATCATTAACAACATCAAATATATATCATTCATCCGTTTACCATTTCCCACATATATTCTGTGTGATACATCTTATTCCTTCTCTCATATATATATATATATATATATATATATATATATATGGCTTGGCGTTTGAGTCAACCGGGTTTCGATCCCAGCTACGGGAAGATACTGTCTAGCCACACTGATGAGTTCTGATAGAACGAACAGATCTATCAGTGGATGACTATATATATATATATATATATATATATATATATATATATATATATATATATATATATACGGGTATGTGTGAACGTTTTTCATGAATCAAGAAAGTGTTAAAATATTAGTCAGTAGGCCAGGATAAAATCTAAAATAAATTCTTATCTTTCCTCTACATGATTTTGTACCCAAGCTTATGATCTGTAATAGATTACTTTTACTGTTGCTTAGCTCACGATATATATATATATGTGTATGTATATATGTATATTTATATATATTAGAGATAGAGATTTTAGAAGTGTCGATCTCACTGCTTCGTGTTCATGATTGCAGAGATCAGAAAATGATCGGTTCAAGACATTTGAATAGATATTTTTTCATTTTTCGTCGTTTATTTTGCTGATTGGCTGGTGGTTTAGCTTGATTTTACGGCATATCAAGCCTTGTGGGCTATTTAATACAAATTCCTCTTATATATATATATATATATATATAGTTGTGTGTGTGTGTGTGTATCTGTGTGTGTGTGTGTGTGTGTGTGTGTGTGTGTGTGTGTGTGTGTGTGTGTGTGTGTGTGTGTGTGTGCTTAGATTTTATATATTTAATGTCATGGAAGTTTGTCTGTGACCATTAAATATATAAAATCTAATATATATTTATTTATTGATATCATATGATATAAGAGCTCTATCACAGACATTGATTGCTCAGTTTGCTGGGGCTGTAGATTACACCGACGGCACCTCTGCAGTGGGGTAACCCCTCCAATGAGTTTCTTGGATATGACACTAAAAAATCTGATGATGAGGTTCCAGTGATGCTGGAGCTTTGGGGAATGCGGAGCACCTCTTCATTGCCATTGCTCCCAGGTCCACTTTGGCCTGGAATGGTTGCACCTGATAGGGCTCACTCTATGAGTTAAATAGAACTAAACTGCATACTTATGGTAAACGGGATTGTTTGAATTAGAACTGTTTGACTAAACTGAATAGCTTGAAATAGAAACGTTTTTGACAATTAAACAGTGTACTTCAATTTAAACAGCGTGCTTATACTTAACACACATACACACACATACACATACAGACTCACACATACACACATATACACACAAATGCATACATAGACATACACGTACACACATACACCCACGTACACACACACACATCCACAAACATTTTTTGTCCGCGAAAAGTTGTGTTAATCTATTCGAATAGCTTGAAATAGAAACCTTTTTGACAATTAAACAGTGTACTTCCATTTAAACTGCGTGCTTATGCTTAAGGGTTTTATTTGAAATGGAACTGTTTTTGACACTGAGACTCTACTTACACTAAACTGATTTTTTAAATATAGAACTTCTTTGATATTTAACTGTGTATAAACAAAATGTCATCTTATACTAAACTGAATTATCTGAATTAGAATTATTTGAATAAACTGAATAGTTTGAAATAGAAATGTTTTGACAATAAAACTGTCTACTCATGCTAAATTGAATTCTTTGAAATACAACTATTTGCATAAAAATGAATTTGGAGTTAAATAACCTGTAAAAATTGATATGCCATAAAATCCAACCAACAACAACAACAACAACAACAGATATTGAGCTCTCTCTAAATTATATCGCACTTAGTTCACCACAAACACTCAAAGTGAATTAGTGACAACCGTCAATTGTCCGGGAGACCTTGGTTCAATCCCAAGTCACGTCATACCAAAGACTTAAAAAACGGTACTTGATACCTCCATGCTTAACCCTCAGCATTATAAGGTACGTATCAAGAGTAAAGTGGAGCAATACAGGGAAAGGAATAGCGCCCTCCCCTACACCTCGGTGTAGTAGCTATCGAAAAGAAGCCTTCTGGTCGCCCTCGACTACGGTCACCAATTTTACTTATTTTATAAGAATAGTAAATGATAAATCAGTTCTATTTGATTCGTAGATGGAACACTAAGAGTTACAATCATTCTGGATCTGAGTGGACCTGGGAGTAATGGTGATAAATGTGTATTCCACATTCCCTATCAGATGCAATTTAATGTCCTATCTCTATTCGCGAGGTTGGATGGTCTTATCTCTCTGTAGGGATGCGATCGGCGTATTTTTCAGTCCCTGTCCACGGGGCTCACTGGCACATTGACTCTTTTCCAATCTATCTTTAGAAAAAATTCTCCTCAAACACTTTTCTTGTGTCAATGACTTCAGATCGAAACTAGTTCAAAACAATTTCTTGTATTTCCTATAAGTTGGGGCTGCTAGTAATCTTGATAATGTGTTGAGCTGTCTCTTTTTTTACACAGTACTCCGAATATTAGAGGTACAGTAGTAGTGTTAAGGTCATCATCAGCACAGATATCCCTGACCCTCTCTCGCCACTTTTCCCTATCGTTTATCGCCTCTGGCAGGTCTTAAGGGCTACATCCCGTATCCTCACATAGCTGCCGTATCCTCACATAGCTGCCGTTCTATCTGGTCGTCCTGCTTTTGCTCGGCCATATGTGGGGGTCCATAGGGGTACATCCCTTATGAGATCGTCTCGGCTTCTCCAGCTGTGACTTATTCAATATTGCTCGTAACATTCTTGTGTAATTGCTGTCTAGCTTCTTCTCCAGCCGTTTTGTTAGTGTCCAAGTGGTGCATCCATACAGCAGTATCGACACGACCGCTGCCTGGAAGAAACTACGTTTCCTTTTATCGGTCAGGTCTGATTTCCATATGATCGATAGCTTATCGATAGCTGTCCATGCCTTCGTTAGCCGCGTGTTTATGTCCTTTTGGTTTGGTTGGGTTTTATGGCATATCAACCTTTGTAGGTTATTTAATGCCAAATCATCTTTATACATATATATTAAATATATAGGATTTGGTTTTGTTGGGTTTTATGGCATATCAACTATTGTAGGTTATTCAATGCCAAATTCTCTTCACACACATACATTAAATATATAGGATTTGGTTTGGTTGGGTTTTATGGCATATCAACTATTATAGGTTATTTAATGCCAAATCGTCTTTATACATATATATTAAATATATAGGATTTGGTTGGGTTGGGTTTTATGGCATATCAACTATTATAGGTTATTTAATGCCAAATCGTCTTTATACATATATATTAAATATGTAGGATTTGCTTTGGTTGGGTCTTATAGCATATCAACCATTGTAGGTTATTTAATGCCAAATCATCTTTATACATATATATTAAATATATAGGATTTGGTTTGGTTGGGTTTTATGGCATATCAACTATTGTAAGTAATTGAATGCCAAATTCTCTTCACACACATACATTAAATATATAGGATTTGGTTGGGTTGGGTTTTATGGCATATCAACTATTGTAGGTTATTTAATATCAAATCCTCTTTAGGCATATATATGAGAATATATACAATTAGGTTTTGCTGGGTTCTTTATATACATATATATAATTTGGATGGTTTCGAATTTAGGGCATATCTACTCAGTAGCTTAATTGATGCCAAATCCTTGTTATACATATATATTGAATATATATGATTTGGTTGGGTTGGAATTTATGGTATATCAACCGTTGTAGGTTATTTAATGACAAATCCTTTTTATACATATATACGAAATATATATTGTTAGATTTGATTGGTTTTTATGGGTATCAACCGTTGTAGGTTATTTAATGCCAAATCCTTTTTATACATATCTCTGAAATAAATATTGTTCACTTTGACTGGGTTTTATGGTATATCAACCGTTGTCGGTTATTTAATGCCAAATCCTTTTATACATATATATGAAATATATATTGTTAGGTTCGATTTCGTTTTATAGTATATCAACCGTTGTAGGTTATTTAATGCCAAATCCTTTTTATACATATCCATGAAATAAATATTGTTCAGTTTGACTGGGTTTTATGGTATATCAACCGTTGTCGGTTATTTAATGCCAAATCCTTGTTGTACATATATATGAAATATATATTGTTAGGTTCGATTTGGTTTTATAGTATATCAACCGTTGTAGGTTATTTAATGCCAAATCCTTTTTATACATATATATGAAATATATATTGTTAGGTGTGATTAGTTTTTATGGTATATGAACCGTTGTAGGTTATTTAGAGTCAAATCCTCATTATCCCTATAGAGTAAACATATTTTTTAATGAGTCAGGGGTCATATTTACCTATTCATATTTATTTTTTATTTTCTTTTAATACGTATATTTGTATTTACTACTGACCATTGGTTTGTTTGTTTTGTTTTGTTGTTGGCGTAACAACCGTTTTCGGATCATTTAACGCCGAATTAAGTGATTTTGATAAAAGTTTCAAACAATTACTTTTAGTATAATATAGGTTTTTGTTTACACACAGTTAAATATAAAAACAATACAGTTTAGAGTAATTTCATAGTTTAGTTATATTTGACCCGAAGAAAGGTTCTACCTCTCAGAGTCAAAGTAGACCAAGGATCGATGACAATGAAGTGGAACTCTGTATTTCCCAAATCTCCAGCATTTCTGGAGCCTCGCCATCAGATTGTATAGTGTCATATCCTGTACCCTCGTTAGGGGTTTCTTCCCCCTCTGTAGATATGCAGCTAGTGTATTTTCCAGCCTCAGTTGACTGCGCCAACACATTAATGCTTTTAAGCCCTGCTATTGACAAAATCAAAGAGAATGGCTTCGAACTGACGAAGAAAAGAAGCAGAAGGTACCCCGCAACAACAATTACCGACGCCGACTACGCCGATGACATAGCGATACTGGCAAATACACCTGACCAAGCCGAAACACTTCTGCATAGTTTGGAACGAGCAGCAGCAAGCATAGGCCTCTATGTTAATGCGCACAAAACGGAATATATGTGCTATAACCAAACGGGGGACATCTCCACTCTAGAAGGAACTCCTCTTAAACTAGTAGACAAATTCACGTACCTAGGAAGCAGCGTCGAATCGACCGAAAAGGACATCGAAACGAGGTTAACGAAAGCATGGACAGTTATCAATAGGGTATCGATTATATGGAAATCAGACCTAACCGATAAAATGAAACGCAGTTTCTTCCAGGCAGCGGTCACATCGATACTGCTATATGGATGCACTACATGGACACTAACAAAACGGCTGGAGAAGAAGCTAGACGGCAATTACACAAGAATGCTGCGTGCAATCCTGAACAAGTCCTGGCAGCAACACCCCACAAGACACCAACTGTACGGCCACCTGCCCCCTATCACGAAAACTATTCAGGTTAGACGAACCAGACATGCAGGACACTGCTGGAGAAGCAGAGATGAACTCATAAGAGATGTACTCTTATGGATCCCCACACATGGCCGCGCAAAAGCAGGACGACCAGCACGAACGTACATTCAGCAGCTATGTGAGGATACGGGATGTTGTCTTGAAGACCTACCTAGGGCGATGAACGATAGGGAGGAGTGGCGAGAGAGGGTCAGGGATATCCGTGCTACCAGCGCGATATGATGATGATATCTCTCAAACAATACACCGACTGCTTCTTTGTAGAGGGGTAAGACCCCCTCCCCTAACGAGTGTTCTGGATATGACTCTAAACAATCTGATGGTGAGGTTCCAGCAGTGCTGGAGCTTTTGGGAATGCCGAGTACCCCTTCATTGCCATTGCTCCCAGGTACACTCTGGCCCGGAGTGGTAGCACCTGATAGGGCCCTATCTATGGGTTAAATAGAACTGACAGCATTCTTATGCTAAACTGAATTGTTTGAGTAAACTGAATAGCTTGAAATAGAAATGTTTTTGACAATTAAACCGTACTTACATTTAAACTGCGTGCTTATGCTTAACTGAATTATTTGAAATAGAACTGTTTTTCGACATTAAAACTGTATTTACACTTAACTGAATTGTTACATATAACTGCTTGAATAGTTTGAAATAGAAATGTTTTTGACAATTAAACTGTTTACTTATGCTAAACTGAATTTAGATAGAACAGATTATTTACATAAAAATGGATTTAGCGTTAAATAACCTCCAAAAGTTGATGTGCCATAAAACCCAACAAACCAAACCAAACCAATCAAACAATTTATAACTACTCATTTGTTTGCACACAGTTAAAATTGATATAAACCTTGATTTGTAAGGGAACAGTTTGTAGATAATTTCGTTTCTAAATGAGTTTGAACTAATTTCTTTGCACACAAGTATTGGTATTGTTTCTCCACACTTAAATGATTTCAATTATTGCTACCTATCGCTAATAATTTCATTCAATAGCAATCATTTGTTTGCACATAGTTAAATGGTTCTGCGTATTGCAATTTAATACCCTTAATTCAATTTCGGCTTACAATTAAAGAGTTTCAAGTATTGCGATTTAACACAAATATTTCTATTCAACATTAGTTAGTCATTTACAGAGTTAAAATATTGCTATGTATCACCAACAATTCAATTAAATATTAGTCATTTGTTTACACAGTTAAATGGTGAAACCGTTGTGTTTTTTGCCAATTCAATTCAAAATAAGTCATTTGTTTAAACATCGTTTAAATGTCAAACTGCTCTGTTTGACCCATTGACAGGACCCTATCAGGTGCTACCACTCCGGGTTAGAGTGGAGCTGGGAGCAATGGAAATGAAGGGGTACTCCATATTCCCCAAATCTCCAGATTTTCTGGAGCCTCACATAAGATTGTTTAGTGTCATCAGCAAGACACTCATAGGTGAGTCTTATCCCTCAGAACATATACAGTCAGTGTATTCCACGGCCGCTGCCATTTAGATGAGTATTTTTAGGTACCAGGGTGTGGCAACACACTTAAGAGTTTTTTGGGTGATCTACATTCTAGCAACGCTACTGAATGTAAAGATTTATTATTTTTTATCGTTTTTTTATTTTTATTTTGCTCTTTTTTTGCGAAATGTATCCGTCCTGTCCTGGAAGTATTTTATTTTGTTTTCTGTCAATACTTTTCTGTTCTTTTCTTCTGCCCAAATTATTCCTTGGAAATTAACTTGCGTAAAAGTGTTTTCGCCGAAATCCTAGAAGTGGACTATTCCACATTAACACCATTTTTTTTCTTTCGAGCGTAAAGTTATTTCATGGAGTATAAAATGCTATCAGGACCCGTGAAAATTCCACGGAAGGAAAATCGAACAAGATTTATTTAAACAAGAATGGATGATCGTAATTTTAAATAATCTGCGAAAACATACAATAACAATCTATATAATATCCTATACACATATAATCTGTGACTATTCAACTCTAATGACACAGCAAAATCGAATTATAGTAGTACATTTTATTTTGAAGATAGCGGTGTTGCTGGTATCAAAGAATCTTCGGGGCTATTTTTTCTTTTTTCTTTTTCAGTTATTAAACAAAGACACCTTTTTTGAATTCCTTGCTCCCCTGTCTTTCTGGATTCACCTCGTCCGGATTTCAAAGAATAGATACAAACGTTTATTTTGGCAGGTTTAAAGTATCATACCACGGTGATCCATCATCAATTTAGTCTTAATCGTCTTCCAAAACGTGACCATGTATGTGCAAACAATATTTCTTACTTCCATTGCACTAGGGGTGGTTATACTTTTTATACTGGTGCTTAAGGGTCCATTTAAGAAAATGGTCATCAATCTTGGGCTATTTAAACGTCCGCAAACCCAAAGGACCAAATCGATGTCATCAGAAATGAAACCGGAGGAGGAGGAGGAAGATGGAGAGGAGGAGGTCCCAACGTTAAATTCCGCTTTAGAGTCTTCCTCTTCCACAGCCGAACCCCACTCTGAAAACACAAAAGACAGCAGTCAAGAAAGGCGACGACTTATTGCACACGTAATGGAAAAGATAATTTTCAAAATTGAAGAATCAGAAAAGACTGTAAATGTAAGTATATCAAACTGTTTTCGGTAGAAATATTTAGGGTAACTCTATAGTCTGTGTATGTGTCTCTCCTGCGGAAATTTTTTATTAATTCCTCGAAGTATTGTCACAAGTTTTAACTTATGGTACTGCTCACCAGCTTTGAAAAGATCAGTATCTCTACCGAAACCGTCTATCACAAACATACAAGTAAACAATGAAAAACCTAAACGCATTCTAATTATCCGCCTCAAAAAATTTAACCTCTTCCTCCACCAAATTCAAAAGAAATCTCTTAAGTCCGCTAACTCTGATTAAGAATAATCGTTATAGTACCATAAAAAAGTAAAATAGAGTCCCTACGAATGTTCAAAACTTAAAATCATTTAACTGTGAGCTAACATATGCATTCTGGCTCGTTTAAAAATGTTATCGACAAACTATTTGTTTTCAAATCAAATCTGGTATAATTTTTTAAAGCGGGAATTGGCATTAAATAACCTAAAAGGGTTGTATATACCACAAAACACAACCAACGTTTATATGGATAAAATAGACGAGTGATAATATTTAGTATTTGATAGGATCGTTCGTAAAAACCTTCAACAGCTAAATAAAAACGTAAGATATGATTCCTGATCTCAAGAACACATCACTAACGTAATTGTTGACGTGCTGGACTGTGACATTTTTTTGTAAGAATACCAGAACAATATGCTTGGAAGTTAAGAAGCTATTGATTTCCGAGCTATGAGTTAAAGAGTACTTCTACTTTTCATCGACATGGATGGCCTTATTAAATAACTTCCCGGGGCTGTAGAACAATTTCACAGCATCTTTGTCCAGTCAGCTGGAGCAATAGAATACACCGACTGCAGTGAGAGTGAGACCAACACCCACCCACCCATGAGAGTCCTGGATATGACACTAAACAATCTGATGGTGAGGTTCCAGTAATGCTGGTGCTTTCGGGAATACGAAGCATCTCTTCATTGCCCTTGCTCCCAGGTCCACTCTGGCTCAGTGTAGTAACACCTGATGGGGCCCTATCTATCGGTTAAATAGAACTACCAGCATATTTATGTTAAACGGAATTGTTTGAATTAGAACTGTTTGAGTAAACTGAATAGCTTGAAATAGATGTGTTTTTGACAATTAAACTGTGTATTTACATTTAAACAGCGTGCTTATGCTTAACTGAATTATTTGAAATAGAACTGTTTTTTGACATTAAATCTGTATTTACACTAAACTGGATTGTTTAATATAGAACTGTTTTGATATTTAACTGTGTGTAAATAAAATCTATACTTATAAAAAACTTAATTAGCTGTATTAGAAATGTTTAAATAAACTGAATAGTTTGAAATACAAATGTTTTTGACAAATGAACTCTGCTAAACTGAATTGTTTGAAATACAACTATTTGCATAAAAATGGATTTGGCGGTAAATAACCTACAAAGGTTGATATGCCATATAACCCAAACAATCACTGCATCTCTGTCGAGGGATAAGACACCCACCAACGTGTGTCCTGGATATGATACTAAGCCAACTGATGGTGAGACTCCGGTAGTGCTGGAACCTTGGGGAATGTGGAGTACCCCTTCATTGCAATGACTCCTAAGTCCACTCTGGCCCAAAATGATTGCACCTGATCGGATCCTATCTAGGGGTAAAATAGAATTTAGACGGCGTAATTTGACATTTAAATAGAGTGCAAACAAATGAATTATGCTAAAGTGAATGATTTGAAATAGAACTGTTTGATCATTTAACGGCGTAAACAAATGATGTTTAATTGAATTGTTAATATTAAATAGCAACGCTTGAAAATCTTCAGCTGTGTACAAACGAATGATTAATAGTAAAGGGAATTTATTCATATTAGAAAAAAAAATGAAACTATTAACCTATTTGTCGAAAAAAATGAGCTCAAGCTCATAAAAGGTTTTATCTGCAAAACGTTAACCAATTATATTATATATTGGATTGTTGTTTTACAGCATATCAACCGTTGTGGGTTATTCAATGCCAAATCCCTATTTATTCATTTATATAATCTCAGTTCTATTTCAGACACTTCGGTTCAATCAACAATGTATCACTAACAATTTAATTAAACCTCAGTCATATGTTTACACACTGTTAAATGATCAAACAGTTCTATTTCCAACAATTCAGTTGAGCATAAGTTCACAGTTTAGGGCTATTTGATCAATTGATAGGACCATATCAGGTGCTACCTCTCCGGGCCAGAGTGGACTTTGGAGCGATGGCAATAAAGGGATACTCTGCATCCCCCAAAGCTCCAGTATCAGATTTTTAGTGTCATATCCAAGACATTCATTGGAGGAGTCTTACCCCGCTAAAAAGATGCAGCTGGTGTATTCTACTGTCCCAGCCGACTGGGCCATAATATATGCGTATAAAAATGGATTTGGCATAAAATAACCTACAATGGTTGATATGCCATAAAACCAAATCATATACCCCCCTCAAAGGTTGTTATGCTTCTAAACAAACATCAAAGTTAACGAGTCAAACTACTTGATCTTAAGGAAAAATCTTTTTCTATCGGTGAAAATTTACTTTTCTGAATCTCCAAGAAGCAATTTTTTCTTCACCAACTTTTAATAAGTTACTAGAATGCTACGCAGCATTGCCTGGATGGAGAGAATAACATCAAACCTATTCATCTCCCCATGAACAGGTGTAATATAATGGCCGATGGATTTTATTTTATATATCATGCCTTTCTATTTTGTTAGGCTTAGAACCTTTCGCTTAGCACATGGGTTAGTTAGGTGCAAACGTGAGTACAGGTGTTCACGCTCGTGCGGAGCGGATGTGTCATTCAGAGAAGTCACAATAGAAACCCCCAGTTAGAAAATGTGACCGCGGGATGTGAATGACGTCATGCACCGGAAGCGTGCGCGGAGGATTTTGAGGATTTGAAAAAAAGTCAAAGGGTTGAATTTTAGCGTCAGAGGAAGACGGTTGACTTTCGGGGCTCGCCGAGGCCTTGCGGCAGGTGTCGCACATGGTTTGGGTCAGATGGAAAAGTCGTCACAGAAAGATTGTGCCTCTCTCTTCCTTATGTCGGAAAACCTTTTAACTCTAAGGTAATAAAAGGTTTCGTACTTGAACTAAGAAGTCGTAAGTGTTTTTTTGTGT
Organism: Sepioteuthis lessoniana; assembly: GCA_963585895.1. Taxonomy (NCBI): domain Eukaryota; kingdom Metazoa; phylum Mollusca; class Cephalopoda; order Myopsida; family Loliginidae; genus Sepioteuthis; species Sepioteuthis lessoniana. Next base: position 4,496,338 of record OY757944.1, read on the forward strand.
TTTGGGATTCATATGTTATCTATATATGAGTTATGAACATTCTATGTATATTTCACGTATCCGTATATCTGACTATGTAACACAGGGTGTGACACAAGGTCGCAATTTAAAGAGCCAAGTCAGCACTATTACTTATACAAACCTGGGGAGAAAATAGTTGGATTTATACCTTTTCACATGTTTTTTTTTTTTTTTTTTTTTTTTTTTTTTACTATGTAAAGAGCAAAAGGCCTCGTCTAGGACTTGAACTTTGGGTCACAGTGTTTATTCCTCACAACAATCGTTACATCACAAGCGTTTTTGACTGAGAAAAGAAAATATTTTACGATATATTTCTTCTAAACTAGTAGACATATTTTGAAGTGTGTATCTTTTTTAGATAGTTTCCTAGATTCCTTAAGGGAAAAATCGCCCAAAGACTTATTGAATTGTAATTTATTTTTCCAAAAGTATCCCACTTATTCACACATCCGTTAGAAATTGCGTAGATTGCACGTTTCTAATTTTTCCGTTGTATTTTACAGCATGTCATACCTCGTGGGATATTAATGCTTATTTCTCTCTAAACCTGTGTATAAAATAATTTGGAAATCGAGAGTTAGTTGGTAGCATTAATTTAAATCTGGCCAAATCTCACTTGCTGGCTCACAGTTAAATGATTTAAAGTATGGAAAATGATTCAATTTTTCTCTTTGACCCATAGAGGGGATATAACCAGTTACTATCACTCCGGGCTTGTGAAACTGGGAGTAATGTGAAGAGTGGGAACTTCACACTGTCTTCTTTTCCCCTCATACCTCAATCGTAAATGCAAAAGCCCCCTCCCCCACAAAAAAAACCAAAACATTGGCTTTAATACAGATGCAATTTTATTACGAGGCTACAATAGCGATTTGTATTCAATATTTTAAGATCTTTTAATTTCGGCTTTTTAATTTTTTCTTTTTCTGCAGATGAAGAATGCCGCGTGGAAATATAATGCGTTACACGATTCTTAATACCAGGATAAGATAAGAGAATTCAGCAACTCTGCAGTTTCCCAACCAAGAATGTTATCTCCTTATATAAATCCTTGTACCGTATTTTTTCTAAGATAGAAAACCTATTATAATAAAATTGACAGCCAAAGATTAGCCACAATCCGCAAGGTTTATTTTCGACTTTAAATATTTCGCTTTGCGACAGGACATCTTAGGCCGGGAAGTATCAGTAATCACAAATAAATTAAAACACAGTCGAGATGATTCTATGGAATAGCCTCTTGTTAAAAATTATGTTGTAATGCATAGGACCAATTTTTAATACTTACTCCAGCGAAGAATATATGTGTGTGTGTGTGTGTGTGTGTGTTTCCCGCCACAAAAAAAAATTCGACTGTTTTATGCTTTTGTCTTGTATTTAAAACCAGCTGAAGGCTTGCCTGCAAGACTTTCCTCAGAAAGTCTTTGATTCGGATTTCGCTGTCTTCAATATCTTGATGGTGTATTTACTTTGATGATTTGTTTAGAACCAGACACTTAGTTTTGGGAGGGGAAAGAGAATATGGCTGATAGCTAAATTGGTGCAAGTTGAATATGCATATTTAGAACTTAACTTTTCATGTAAGAAATCGGCATGCGGTAACCACATAGATGAGGAATGCATTAAATGTCTAAATAATTTTTACATTAATGCAGATCTAACAGATTTTGTCTCTACGGAAGAAGGACGTAGAAATTTACTTCCAAACTTTCTGACGCTCACATTCAAATAAATATTTAATCAAACCTTTCGATATTATTGTCCAAAAACTTGATACAGATTCATTCTTACTGGTTGAAGATTGAGCCTGACCACTGTTTTTAAGTAGTTGCCACTGAAACCCACCTATTTTCAGACTAAAGCTCCCATTGGCTTAGTGCCAGGATAATCAATTCTCTTTTGTGTGTGTGTGTGTGTAATATATATATATATATATATATATATATATATATATATATATATATAAAGTAAAAAGTAAAGTTGGCGACCATAGTCGAGGGTAACCCGAAGGCTCCCTTTTCGATAGCTACTACACCAATGTGTAGGGGAGGGCGCTACTCCTTTCCTGGATTGCTCTACTTTACCCTTGATCCGTACCTTATAATGCTGAGTGCTAAGCAAGGAGGCATCAAGTACCATTTTTTTGAGTCTTTGGTATGACTCGACCTGGGATTGAACCCAGGTCTCCCGGGCCATTGGCGAACACTCTAACCCCTTGGCCAATGTCATAGTTCTTTACATAACTATACAGCTTCCTATTTTGGGGCACCTCTGGTGGTGTAACGGTTAGCAAACTAGACTAGCAAACCACCACGAGTGAGTTCGAGTCTCATTGGGCGCCCCATTCATTCGGCCTTGTGCCACATCGAAGCAAAGAGCTTCGTAAATTACTATACAGCTTCCTATTTTGACGATATTCAGTTAAATTAAATCGAAAAGCAAATAAATATCTTTTATTTTTAATGATGAATTTCGTTCTAGTATTTTTCGTCTACCTTCTAAGAATAAAAAGAAACAAAGGTAATTCGTGTCTACTGTTGACTAAGGCCGAATTACCCAAAAGATCGGATTTGCTACGATTCCATTGTGAGATCAAGTTTCAAGAACGATACGTTAATAAGCAGGCATTTTTCATTGTATTAAACTCGTCTTTTCGGCAACTAAACACTTATAAATAAGAGACTTTTCAATCGAAGAAAATATAATCTGTAACAAAGTATTTCATGGGTAAAAATTGTCAATGCCTGGGCCAAGGTGTCAATTTCTGGATAGATTATTTGTAGCTTTTTTTTTTTTTTTTTTTTTTCAGAACTTATGATTTTTGTTTGGTTATTTGATTTTTTTCTGATACAGCGAACTTTATCAAAAGCGGAGAAAAAGCCATATGGCGAAAAAAAACTGTAATTCACTGAACAGTATCAGTAATTTATTACCGAATACTTCATAATTACTCATGGTTCATTAACTGATTTTAAACAGCATGTTGAAGCATGTAGTTTTTTTTTTTATGTCTAACAAAAAAAAAAAAAAAATAGCTGGAAGTGGGTGGGTGACTGTGTGTGCACGATATAGTTTTGTGGAGAAACCTGAAGATCTTAATATTCCTTTTTATTTTCTCTTGCTTTCGATAGTGTAAATTCTCAACTGGTGTTGTAACTAAGCAAGATATAGTATTCGGGAAGAAAGCAACCCTGGAAACAGGAAACACCGTCAATTTAAGAAACTGAGTTTATCATGAAGGTCATTACTTAAACGTGCTGGTCATTTTTGCAATCCTCTGATTTGACAAAACTATCAAAAAAGCAAATTTATTTTTCTTGGACGTACGGGATCATAATCCCCATATTCCAGAAATCAATCAAATCTCTCTTCACGAGTAAATACTAGAGGTGTCAATAAGGCGTTGTTTAAATAAAATCTGAGTTTCAGTAATATACTTAAAATCTTGCGGGACGTTTAAGAGACCATCTTTAAATTTCTATGGTTTGCATCTGTCTGTTTTAAATCAATCGAGCATTCTTCAACGAAGAGAAAAAAAAAATTGCATCTGGTCAGTCCTGTGGCTTTTTTTACCTGATTGAAACGGTGACAAGAGTAAAATATCTTGACCACAGCACCGTCAAATATCAGCAAGCTTCTTAATACATGTTTTTTTTTCTTCTAGAATGACCGTCCTGTTTAGAAATCCATTGATTTTTCTGGAATGAAACACGCAAACATATTGACTCCCATACTTTTAACTTTAAAATCTCTGTATATATTTTGAAAAATTAAAATTCTTATACTCGTTTCGTCCTCTTTTTTTTCCATCTTGGAGTAACTAGTCTTCATCTTAAAGAATACCAATTTCGATTTAATGAGAAAAGTTTATCGGAATTCAAATTCCGTTGCAATTATGACATCCGAATTCACTTTTTTTTTTCTTTATCCATTGCGGCTGTATACGATAAATTCTTAACAATTAAAACAGGAAAATCATGAGCTGTTATAGACTATATGGAAATCTTATCTAACCGAAAAAATTAAAATCCTTTCAAACTATAGCCGCGTCCTTACTACTCTACGGCTGCACTACCTGAATTGTAACAAATCTCATGAAGAAAAAGCGAGATGAAACCAGCGCCCAGCAAATCCAAGTCAGGTTGGACACTTTCGAAGACGAATGAACATGTGTTCTATGAACTGAAGAGTGTTGGCCTATCAGCGAAAATTTACGTTCATCAACTCTGCAGACAGGTGGTACTGTCCAGAAGACTTACTGCGTGCTATAGCCGGCAAGGACGGGAGCTTGTCGGTGTGTCTTGATATTCTGCCACATAAAAAATGTGTATGCATAGTGTGGGAATGTTCCGTTGTAGTGATGGCATTTAGCCGATTCTAAACTCTCCCATGACTATTATTAGCATTAAGTTATCCATGATATACTAACCGTTAGCACAACGGACATAAAGAGAAAATGATTCTCATTTGGACATACAAAAACGTATAAACATTTTTACATTTGATTTCCATGAACCATCAGTATGAGGGGTAAGTAACATAGCCACTTAGCTTAACCCAATCCTAGCAGGCTCCGAGACAACATCACTACTATTCAGAGTTGAAGCGAGAATGGGTTTCTGAGAATATTGTGTGACACTCCTCGAAGCCCCCCTCCATTAACAGAGGTGTCTATTATCTGAAGGAGATAATCAATTATTCTCTCCATTCGAATGTTTCGCTTTTACATATATATTTTTTCTCAATTAACAAAAGCAGTTATTTCAAATTATTCAGTTTAGCTTAAGCACAGTTTAAATGTCTAACAATTCTATTCAACCCATAGATAGGAAACTAGCAAGTGCTACCACTCCGGGCCACACTGGACCTGGGAGCGATGGCAATAAAGGGGTACTCCGCATTCCCCAAAGCTCCGGTCGGCTGGGGCAGTAGAATACACTGACTGCATCTCTGCAGACCCCCACCAATGAGTTTCCAGGATATGACACGAAACACTCTGAAGCTGAGGTTCTAGTAATGCTGAAGCTTTGGGGAGTACGGAGTGCTTCTTCATTGCCCTCACTCCCAGGTCTACTCTGGCCCCGGAGTTGTAGCACCTGATAGAGTCCTCTCTATGGGTCAAATATAACCAAACTGGTTTTAATAGAACTGTTTGACATTTAACTATAAGTAAACAAAAAATAATCAAATAAGTTGGTGACTTTAGTCGAGGGTGACCTGAAGGCTCCCTTTTCAATAGCTACCACACCGAGGTGTAGGGGAGGTTGCTACTCCATTCCCTGGATTGCTCCACTTACCCTTGATCCTTACCTTATAATGCTGAGTGCTAAGCAAGGCGGCATGAATTACCATTTTTTGAGTCTTTGGTATGACTCGACCTGAGACTGAACCCTGATCTCCCGGACCATTGGCCAACATTCTACTCATTAAACCAATGGACCGATTAGAACTGATTTGTCTAAACTGAATAACTTGAAATAGAAATGCTTTGACATTTAAACAGTGTACTTATGCAAAATTTAATTGTTTGAAACCTGATACATTTGACTTTAGATACCTCCCAACTTTTCCTGCTACAATTAGACCCTCTCCACTCTTCTCACATGCTTTTAAATAGAAAAACTCAGGAAACAACCTGTCGTGAAGAAGTTTGTGAAATCTAAATCTGAGTTAAGTGTCTGGTTTATCTAACTTTCCTCATATTTCTACAGTCAGATTCACTACAAATCTATCATTTCAACATAATAATATATATAAAATATATATGTACTTAAATATATATATATATATATATATATATATATATATATATATATATATCATCATTACGCCACGCTGCTAGCACGGATTTTCCTAACTCTCTCTCTCTCTCCATTCGTCTCTATCATCCATTGCTTTCGACAGGTTTTCTAGAATACATCCTGTATCCGTGGGGAGCTGTTGATAAGTTCTTCTGTCTGTACAACAGGGTGAAGGAGTCAAAAGAAAAACGTCGCTTATGAGTTGTTGCTTACTTCTCCAGCTCTGTCCCGCATGTCTTGTTCGTCTAATTTGTATGGTTTTAGAGATGGGAGGTAGGTGGTCGTACAGCTGATTTTTGAGGGATGTTGCTTCGAGGAATTGTTCAGTGTAGCTTGTAGCTTTCTTGTGCAGATGCCGTCTCGCTTTTCCCCTGTAAGATTTGTCTGTGTCAGTGTGGTCCATCGATATAGTAGAATTGACATAATCGCTTTTTATAAGAAATTGCATTCTATTTTATCGAATACATTTGTTTGCATTTTCACTATTTACAAAACGGCCTATTCACATAATGGGGATGTCCCCGTGGTGTAATGGTTAAAAGCTATGGACTGCAGAATCGTAGTAAGCGAGTTCGTACTCCAGTCGCGCTATTACGTGCACTTTCAGGCAAATACCCTTGGGAAATGTATGAACCCTCTTATCTTCCCAGCTATGGGTTAAATAGTACCACTACTGTTCTTCTTGGAGAATGGTTTTGGCATTAAATAACCTACAAAGAGTTGATATGCCATTAAACACAGAAACCAAATTAAACCAAACCTATTCTCATAATAAAAGAAAAGAACTAATGCCTCGCGTATATTGAGAATTGAGTGGGTATAATTGCTTCGTATGTACCCGTGCGTCTCTATGTGAGACTAATTTTCAGCTAGTGTAGGAGTCTTGGTGTGTCTCAGAACTACATCAGCACCGAGTCATCCGCTGTGAAGGATGTTGACTTGAGGAAGAAAGAAGAAGGAAGAAAAGAATGTGGGTTCAAGAAGAAAATGAGTGTGAATTTCAGAAAATGAAAGTCGAATGAATGTATGTTGTTTTTTTTTTAAATTGGAATTGGACAAGAGAAATACTTCAGCTATGGGGAAGATAATAAGCATGTGCACACATTTCCATCATTATCCCGAAATGAAAATGATAAAAAAATGTTCTTTAATTAATGGGGCGTGAAAAAAGAAAGGAAAATGTGTCGATTAAAGAAAGAAAGAAAGACGGAGAGAATGTGTGTGTGTGTGTGCGTGTATATATATATATATATGCGTTTATATGAAAATATGTGTATACATACATGTATATATATATGTGTCTTTATATATATATATATATATATATATATTGTTATGCCGGGTAGAAAATAGATTATTAACGAGAAATATATTTTCATGTATATTAAAAATGCGTTTTATTTGTCCTTAATATTCCGAGACAAAAAATAAAGAAGTGGAGAAGAAGAGGCGCCAAGCCTATCCTTTCGCCTTACGCATGATTTGCTCAATAGTTCACGAGGGCAAAGGAGAAGAAGAAAAGAAAAAAAAAAGAAGACAGTAAGGAATGTATTTTCAAGTCAACCCCCTTCCCCTATTTACCCATCTCAGCTAGCCTTGAGCTCTTAGAGTAAACTTTAAGTGACTTTACCAGTCATGTGTCCAACCCTAGGAATCGGTCGGAGACCCCTTTTTTGGCGCACTAACAAAGTGACAAACGATTAGTAGCAGTCCTGACTTCGAGGCGTAAACATCTATACAGAAGGAGTCGATAGGCCTTCGTCCCAGTCCACCCGAAATGTGACCAAGAAACAGATTTCAGAGATCTTTGTGGCACTTCAAGCTGAATCGTCTCTTACAGAAAAAAAAAAAAGAAAGAAGATAAGATTATTAACAAGCCCTAAACCCTCAGTGAGTTTTATATTTCTTTTGTGTCTATCTTGCAAATCTATTTGAGTTGTAATCTTTGTGATTCGTCTCAGATTTTAGATATAGATATTATCGTTACTTTTCCATCCCCTTTTGTTCTTAAATCTTTTTTAAAATTTTATTTTCCTCTAGTTACCTTGTAAATTTGGTAATACATTTTATTGTTGAATCTTCAAATTGTGTTATGTTGGTTTTGTGAGTGCTTGCCGCTTATTCCGCTGTGATTTACCGAGAGTCTTCGATTGGAGAAATTCCCTTCCCATAGTTCACCTTTTTTTATCGACAATTGGGCATTCTCGCTATTATATATTCTTTTTTTTTTTATTATTCTCGTTACGTGCCAGCTATCGCAGTCCCAGCGAAACCCTGGTCGTAACATTAAATATACATATATATATATATTCACATATATATACGTATATATATATGTATATCATTATGTCGCACCATCAGCACGGATATTTCTCACCCTTTCTCGCCACCCCTCTCCATCGTCCATTACTTTTAGCAGGTCCTCAGTGCTACATCCAGTATCAGCACAGAGCTGTTGTATGTAGGTGCGAGCTGGATGTAGGTTCGAGCCTTTGTTTGTCCATGTGAAGGAGTTCACAGGAGTACATCACTTACGAGTTCATCCCAACTTCTCCAGCAATGTCCTGCATATCTGCTTCGTTTAATTTTGATGGTTTTCGTAATGTGTGGTAGGTGGCCGTACAGCCGCTTTTTTTCGGGTGCTGTATCCAGGTATTGTTCAATATTGCTCGTAGCATTCTTGTGTAATTGCCGTCAAGTTTTTTCTCCATACATTTGGTAAGTGTCCATGTGGTGCATCCATATAGCAGTATCGATACGACCGCTGCTTGGAAGAAATTGCGCTTCATTTTATCGGTCAGGTCTGACTTCCCTGTGACCGATAGACTATTGATTGCAGTCCATGCCATTGCTAATCACGTGTCGATGTCTTCCTCTGTTGATGAGACATTGCTTCCTAGGTTGGTGAACTTGTCAACTAGATTTAGAGCGCTACAGTTTAGTGTGGAAATGTCGCCTGTTTGATTGAAGCATATATATTCCGTCTTGTGTGCACTGACTTGGAGGCCGACGCCTGCAGCGACTCGTTCCAAACTATGTAGCAGGGTCTCGACTTGGGCGGGTACATCTGCCACAAGCGCTATATCATCGGTGTAGTCTACGTCGGTAATTGTTTTTACGGGATACCTTCTGCCTCTTTGTTTTGTTAGTTTGAAACCGTTTTCTTTGATTTTATGGATGGATGTTCTAAGCACGAAGTTTAGACATATGATGAAGAGGCATTGGGCTAATGTGTCTCCTTGCAGTGTACTTTCAACAATGTCGAAGTAGTCTGTATCTCCATCCGGAGATCGAACTTTTACTTTGGTGTTTCCAGAGAGCATCATTATGGCTGCAACTGTTTCTTCTGATAGGCTGTATGCGAGAAGAATTTGCTCCATCTTTCCTCTTTGAATGAAGTCGAAGGCTTTAGTAAAGTGGACAAATAATATTGCTGCCTGTAGGGTTTTTGCGCGTACACCTTCAAGAATTCGATGGATTGTCAAAATTGGAGATATTGCGGATCTATTTCTCCAGAGGCCATTTTAGTTCTTCCTAAGTATATTGTCAAATATCTATCATGAAATCAGTTAGATGTTGTCCATTCCTATTTGACGTGTTGTGAAGGCTGTATTTTTTATTCTGTTTTTCCCGATTTGGGCATTCATATCCCCACCAATGACTAGCAGGTTGTGTTTCGGAATGCTACGCACTAGAGAGGATAGCTCCTCGTAGAAGGTGACTAGTTCGGTTTCTTCTCTAACATTGGTAAGATTGTAGCAGGAGATGATTGTTGCCTTGGTGTTGCCATTAAACGTAGCTGCCATCATCCTAGTTTGTATTCTTTCAATGCTATTAAGTGTTTTTAACGCTCTTGGTCCTATAAGCATTCCTACCCCTCCTACCGTGGCATTGATCGAGTTTTTCCATGCTGATACAGTTGCTGGCGCCCATCCATTGCCAGTTTCGTGATATTTGATATCTTCGGTGTGAGTGTATCGGTGATCTTGTACGCAAATTATGTCTATCTTGTTCTACGGCTGATGCAGTTAGCTCTGGTAGTTGACCTATTCTATTTAGGGTTCTAACGTTAAATGTCGCTATTTGTATTGTTTGTTTGCATTTTAGTAATTTTTGTTGTTTGAGCTCTGTAGCTGATTTTTCGAACACTGAGGCCAGGGCTCCAACTTCAGCAGGACGCGCCCCTTTTTTACCCGCGCGAAGAGCGATGCGTTTTATGTATGTGGTTTGAGTGTGGGTCATGGTTATCTTCCGATGGCTGTTTTTATTCTCATCTATAGAAGCTTTTAATTTCATGGAGACACAGGCTTCTTTCTTGTCGCTTCTGTTCTATTCTAATGTTTAGTTCCTAATGAATTTAAAATATATTTGGGAAGTTCTTCAGATCGGGGTATGGGAAGCTATTCATTTCGTCATTTTGGGAGGGGAGTTTTTTTTACTTTTTTCTTGGTTTAAGGAGAGTTAGCATTTCGAATTTTACTTGGGTCGGCTTGTTTTTCTTATTAACTGTTATGGGGATGGGAAAACTGTGAGACTTCTAAGCTTTTAGAAAAGATTCAAAACCTTTTTGCCGTGTATAGTAATATATTCGACCAGACTCATATATTCAATTTGGATTAACTGCAAAAGATGTCTTTACATGTAAAATACATAGTACAAGCGGCATTTTACAAAGAAGTGAAAATATCAGCGTGCAATTTTGTAAAAATTTCGGCATTAAATTTAAATATCTCGATTCGTGCGCGGCTCCCACTTTAAAATAGCCTTGTGCCGCATTTCGGCAGGCTGGAGCGTCGGATAAATACCCAGCCAAGAGTATTAGAACATTTGTACCTGGTGTTTTGATTGCCAGCACATTGTAGTATTCCAGCTGGCTATTTAACATTTAGCCTGATGGGGATTTCCCCCCCCCTTCCTTTACCTTTTTTATTGGGTCGAGTCAAGTCTTCGGCATCTGTGGCGCCCAAATGGCGATTACTGGCGAGGCCGAGGATTTTTGTCTCACATTAAAATGACCTAGGGTCAAATCCTACCTGGTTAAATGTTAGAAAAATACGACAGATATTTTGTTAGCCAAGACCAAGAAAACACAAATGCTGTGATGATGGGTGGTGAACATTTGACCTCTGACACCGAATTAGTTTGCTTTGTGTGATTTAATTGTTGAGGTGTCTCATTTGGAAAATGCCTACGGGGCCAAGACTTTTTGCATCTGCATCACATGTCTTGACCCGTTCGTTCCCCTTTCTTAAAAAATGCCATGTTCCGCATCAGGATTTTGGCGTCAGATGTTTGTTTATACAAGACCATATTGGTATTCAGGCTGTGATGTTTGCTGATAAACATCTGATCTCAGGAGACAGTCCATCCAGGCATAACGACTTTGCAGGATTGTGTTAATTAGCGACAGTACCAATCATTTTTCTTCCTGTCTCACAGCCTTCTTGTCCATTTCCCGGTCCTCACTTTAAAATGGCCTTGTGTCGCATTTCGGTGTTTGTTTTGTTTTAGTTTGGTTATGTTTAGTTTGGTTTTACCGCATATCAACCATTGTGGGTTATTTTATGCCAAATCCATTTTTATACATATAAATAGTTCTATTTAAAACAATTCAGTTTAGCATAAGTACTGTTTTGTTTGAATACAATTAAATGTAAAAATAGTTTTATTTCAAACAATTCAGTTTAGCATAAGCACACAGTTTTTTTTTTTTTTGTATTTGACCCAACCAGGTGTTACTACTCCGGGCCACAGTGGACCTGGGAGTGATGGCAAAAAAGGAGTTCTCTGCATACCACAAGTGTCATATCCAGGACACTTGTTGGTGGGGGGGCTTACTCCTCGGCAAAGATGTAGTCAGTATATTCTACAGCCCCACCCCACCAGCAGTTTGATGAGATGGGATGTCGGGTAAAAGAACATCACTTAATTTACACTGGGTGTTTTTAGTCCGCGAGTGAAAATTTGATGTCAATAAGCTGATTCCTCAGGCGTCTGAGACGTCCCATTGAGAGAATGCCGACGGGGCCAAGTATTTTTTGGGCCAATTGCGCATGACTCTCGATTCGAGCGCGGTCCTCACTATAAAATGGCCTTGTCCCACATTCTGGATTGGTGGAAACTCAGTTAAATATGAGCAAAGAAACATCTCCAGGTGCATAAAATGTCACCTTTGTTATTCTTACAAAAACATCACGATGGGGAAAACAAAGGAGCTTAGCCTTGACGTGAGACAGAGAATTATTAATTTCCACAAGTCGGGCAATAGGTGCGGCACTATTTATTATCAATACCTAGATTTACGGAATAGTTCGTTATAAAGAAGTTTAAACAGTTTGGCATTACGGAAAATTTGCTGGGGCGTGCAAGAAAAACCAAAATTGTCACCGAGAATGATTCGACAACTGTATCATGAGGTTAATATAAAACCAAGAGTTGTTTTAAAAGACGTCGTCAAAGGTTGGGATGCGATATCAATTGGCTATCGGTCATATGGAAGTCAGAACTGACCGATAAAATGAAACGCAGTTTCTTCCAAGCAGCGATCGTGTCGATACTGCTATATGGATGCACTACATGGACACAAAATAAACGACAGGAGGAAAAGCTTGACGGCAACTACACCAGAATGCTGCAAGCAATATTGCACAGGTCCTGAAGGTAACATCCCACAAAGCAGCATCTCTACGGCCACCTACCACTCATTACCAAACTATCCAAATTAGACGAACCAGACATACAGGACATTGCAGGAGAAGTAGGGACGACTTCGTAAGTGATCTACTACTATGGACCCCTTCACATGGCCATGCAAAAGCAGGGCGACCAGCTCGAACCTACATACAGCAGCTTTGTATGGATACGGGATGTAGCCCTGAGGACCTGCCAGAAGCGATGAATGATAAGGAGGGGTGGCGAGAAAGGGTCAGTGATATCCGTGCCGATGACATGACAAAGCGATGATGATTGTATCAATCTAATTAATTGCACAATACGACGTTGTTTCAGTAGAAATGGTTGTATGGAATGTGACCACGACGATCTCCTCTTCACAAATCATGTCCCATTTTTACTCGGTTTCATTTTCGTCAAAATGTTCTGGGACAAAAAAAATTTCTTTCGAGAACAAATTATGTGAATTGATGAAAGAAAACTTGACCTTTTTAGACATAATGACGTGAAAAAAGATTTGGCATAAGAAAGGTGAGACTTTCTTTAAAAAAAAAAACATTGAAACATTATAACATGGATGCTGATCGAGGATTTTTGGGGTCGTTTTAGCGCAAGGGAGACTGGACGATTAATTAAAATTTGAGAAATAATGTAATCCGATGAGTATATCAAAATTTTGGATGAAGATCTTCAACTATCAACTCAAAATCTTGATCTAGGTCGGTGATTTACTTTTCAACGTACGTCTCAATCAGTGACTGCTTGTGGCTTCAGAAAAAAATACAGTTCTGCCATCGCTTCAATGAGTCCTGACTTGAATCCTATTGAAAATCTATGACAAGAATTAAAAGTCCGAATAGATTTTTTGGTAAAAAAAAAACTTGAGGAATTTGAACGTGTAAACATTGAAGAATGGAAGAAAATCTAGGAAAATACTTGTTTAAATCTCATCAAAAACTTTAGATAACGATTGCAGCAAGTTATAAATATGATAGGCCATCTTATTGACAATTGATATTGTGGAAATTGTTCAATTATTTCAATTTTTCAAACTTTTCTTCTCATATTTAGTAAATCTAGGCCATCAAAATTGTGTTTTATATCCTTCTGGGACAAAATATATGAGCTTTTTGGGCATAATGACGAGAAAAAAGTTTTGGTGCAAGAAAGATGAGGCTTTCTTTAAAAAAAAAAAACAGTGACAAAATTATAACAGAGCGGCTGTTTTATGATTTTTGGGGTCGTTTCAGCTCAAGGGAGTCGGGACAGGTAATTCAAATTTAAGAAATAATGTAATCCGTTGACTATTTATTTGTCGCTGCTTCCCACCAAATAAGACTTCACATAGGGTCAAAAGCCCGAAGGCCGATTAAAGTGGGGATAAAGGGGAGGGGAGGGGAGGTCGGGAACGAGCCGAGACTCGAACCCTGCTGGACTATGCTCCTCATCAGCTCACTTGGTGCAATGTGAGCCTGATGAGGTAAGCAGTTTCACGAACCCAAATGTGGGTCCGGGCACGTATGCCGGGTTATGACTTGAACTAGGCAGCAAGGTCTTGTGCCATACATAGGTTCCTTGAGAACGTCCGCGAATCCGATGACTATATCAAAATTTTGGATGAAAATCTTCAACTATCAACTCAAAATCTTGATCTAGGTCGGGGATTTACTTTTCAACGTCCGTCTAAATCAGTGACTGCTTGTGGCTTCAGAAAAAAAATACAGTTCTGCCATTGTCTTCAATGAGTCCTGACGTGAATCCTATTGAAAATCTATGACAAGAATTAAAAGTCCGTATAGATTTTTTGGTCAGAACAAAAACTTGAGGAATTTGAACGTGTAAACTTTGAAGAATGGACGAAAATCCAGGAAAATACTTGTTTAAATCTCATCAAAAACCTTAGATAACGATTGCAGCAAGTTATAAAGATGATAGGCCATCTTATTGACAATTGATATTGTGAAAATTGTTCAATTATTTCAATTTTTCAAACTTTTCTTCTCATATTTAGTAAATCTAAATTATCTTTCTCAAAATTGTGTTTTATATACTTTTTCTGCTTAAAATCAGAAACATCAGGAAACATACGAGCATTAAATTCTAAAGAAATGAGTCAAAATATTCAATATTCATGGGTGTACGAATAATTTGATCGTTGACTACCCCTCTCAGGGGTTGAGAACTTTGGTGAAGGAATTAAGGGCAGCCATCCATGTAATGCAAATCTCTTCTAACAAATTGAGCAACCTGGTATCTGGTAGCACAAAAATGTTTAAAAAAAGCTAATATGTAATTTGTTATAATTTCAAATTTCAAAGCTGACGTAGGTCGCCTAATGGCTGAGAGGTAAGATACTAAGTCTAGCGTAATATTAGGCGGGTTTCAATCCCGGCTTTAAGAGCCCGGAGCTTCTAGCCACACTGTAAATTTGTGACACAATGAAAGTCTGTGGATGACTATATATATATATATATACGAAAACTCTACTGAAAAACATGAACTGAGATTGATAAATAAAAGATAGCTAGTCATATTTTTTCTTATCTTAATGTCCCGCCACATATTCGAACACAAAATGTAATCTTCGTGGAAATTGTTCAATTTTTCAAACTCTACAAATTATTTTGTCGTTTTTACTTTTGTTTATATTTCTTCTCATATTTAGTAAATTTAAACTATCCTTCTCAAAATTGCGTTTTATGTCCTTTTTTTGTACTTAAAAACAGAAACATCAGGCACCACACCAATATTAAATTCTTAGAAATGAGTGAAAATACTCAATATTCATGGGTGTATGAATAATTTCGTCGCTGACTTCCCCCTCTCAGGGGCTGGGAACTCTGGCGAAGGAAAGCCATCTACGTAATGCAAAGATCTTCTAATGAAGTATTTGCTAGTACAAAAATATAAAAAAAACAACACCTAATTCGTAATTCGTTATAATTCCCGAGCAGACATAGGTCGCCTAATGTTTTAGTGGTAAGATAATAAGTCTAACGTAAAGTTAGGCGGGTTTCGATCCCAGCGTCAAGCGTCCTACGTGTCTAGCCACACTGAAGAGTTGTAACACAACGAAACATTCTGTCAGAACAAAATGAAAAAATAAATCCTAAAAAATAAAAATCTCTTCGTGAATCTACTCATTTAAAAATATTTTTATACCCTCTTCGGACCAGCAACAAAAAAATTATATGCATATAAATTGGCCGACCTTAATCGAGGCTTACCCAAAGGTTCCCTCTCCAGTAGCTCCTGCTGATGGCATCAATTTTTCTCGAATTCTTTCATTTACCCTTGATCTGAACCTCATAATTCTGAGTGTTAGGCAAGGAAACATCACGTAACATTTTTTGAGTCTGAGGATTAATTTTATTGCGGACTCTTGTTTTCATCTTGGTAGTTTTTTTAAAGTTTTTTTCTCACTACGTTTCGGCCAAATTTCACCTCTGGCCGTCTTCAGGTGATTAACCAAATATCCGCAATAAAATTAATACTTAGATTAAGAAGCCGCATCTCAAAAAGGATTCCTAATAAAGACAATTTTTTGAGTCGTTGGTATGACTCGACCTGGAATTGAACCCCTTTCTTCTAGCTCATTACGGAACACTGTAACTATTTAACCAATAAACCTTTGTTTAACTCGTTTCCTCGTGTTGTGTTTTTAGTTCTAAATAAGATAAATGTTGTTTTCATGTTTAGTACTCGATTACAAATGTCTTATTTTCGAAAAAATATCAAATTTAAATTTTTTTGCCTCTTTTATTAAAACTTTGTGTTTATTCTGATTAACTGTTTGTTGCTCGTGCAATTTCTCCTCGCGAAAAACACCGAGTCGTTCCATAAATCAGTTTTACATTATTTGATTAAGTCATTTATTCAGTTGGTGTACTCCTTTTAATTTTTGGGCATGTCAGTGTGTTAGAATGATCTAAATTTTTAATTACATCTCATTCTGTGTTATAAGGCTACACTTACATACCAAAACTAGATTGAGTACTATATACTGAGCTACAGAAACTGTGTTATCACCCCTAGTTGGCGGCTGATGTGGACAGAGTATCGCACGTGCTTTCACACGTTGTATGATGAAAAATAATATATATATATATATATATATATATATATATATATTAAAATTTAAAAAATTAAAAATTAAACCCGAGTTAAAAAAAAAAAGAGATGGTTCGATTTGGCAGGTGTGCTGGGGTTTGTGCCGGTAGTTCTGGTAAGGCGAGAAAAGAAGAAGTTGCGAGTAGATTCTACTTCCCTGGAAGGTGGTTGTAGCTCTTCTCATATACTGTTTCCCTTGTCACCACCGTCGACGCCACTTTTTGACCGGCCCATTGGTCTAGTTGGTAGAGTGTTTGCTAATGGGCAGAGAGACCGCAGTCAAACCCTGAGACCAAAAAAAAAAAAACGGTACTTGATACCTATATGCTTAACACTTGGCATTACAAGGTACGTATCAAGGGTAAAGTAGAGCAGTCCAGGAAAAGTAGTAGCTATCTCCCCTACACCTCGGTTTAGTTGCTTTTGAAAAAGGGGTCTTCGGGTCACCCTCGACTTCAGTCGCCAACGTTACTTTATATTATTATCACATATATATGTATATATATAGCGTGCGAACGCAAATAAAACAGAAGGAATATCTCATCTCCTTAAAGTGGTATGAATATACTTAGATTGTTTGATTGGTTGTATTGTTTTAGAGCGATCAACCCTTTCCGTGTCATTTAACACCAAATAAATTTACAATTTAATTTAGTATAAGTATAGTTTTTGTTTATAATTAGTTAAATGTCCAGCAGTTCAGTTAAATGTCAAAACAGTTCTATTTCCAACCATTCATTTTGGAATAAGTACTAGTTCTATTCAAACCATAGATAGGACCCTATCAAGTGATACCACTCCGGGTTAGAGTGGACCTGGGAGCGATGCAATGAAGGGGTAATCTGCATTCCCCAAAGCGCCAGCATTACTGTTTAGCGTCATATCCAGGACGCTGTTTTTTTTTGTTTTTGTTTTTTTGGTGGGGGGTGTTCTTACTCCTCTACAGAGAAACAGTTGGTGAATTTTATAGCCCCAACCGATTAGGCTAAATATGCTCAGAAGAAAGGTATGTACTTATGAGAGTTGATACTTCATAATAAACTTTTTTTCCATCCGGGTAAAGGGTACATAACATTAGCCTGATGATTCCCAATTTTGCAGGAGTCGTCTTGAACATGTTTCAGCAAAGGTTGGCTTTGATTATGTAGCTTTAAAGTTGATTATCATATTGCGGTAGTTGGTAGGCTGACACGTTGTGCTTTGCTCCATTCATTAACTGATTATAAAGTCGTACAGATGAACGTTTTATTCACGAATATTATTTACAAGTTTTGACAAGGCCATAATGCCATGAAAGCAATGAAAATACTTTTTTGTACTATCGTGAATAATTGGATGGATTGTGAGAATTTTATTTCAAGGATGCACGAATTGTTTTAAATATACAGGGTGTCTTTTTTAGAATGTATCAGCTACCATACGCCATTTTGAAAATGTTCCTCCCACAACAAACTGTTCTTATTTTTTTATTTTATGAATTCATTTATTTATCTCTCTTTCATTTGTAAGTGACTTGTGTTTTCTGTTTTGCTTTTTTTTTCAGAGTTTCGCTTGCTGTTATGGAAGCGGATGCTGTCAGGCTCCTCTGCAGAATTTTGGATATCTAAAAGGAAGAAAAAAAAAAGGAATCAACACCACGAATGCATAGAGTCGGTGGACTGGGAGACAGAGTATGGAAGATTGGACTGGTCTGAGGTGACGCAGTGGACGGTTGAAAGGTGTTGGATTTTGGAGAGGTATGATGAAAGAATGGTCCCTAAAAATTCACAAGATGTACGTATGTTAAAAAGGAGTTAGGAGCTTGACCAGTATTTACAATGGTAAAAATATACCGACAACAAATGAAGAAAACTTTTTTCTAAAAGTTTTCTAAAGCAGGTGAACGTAAGCAAAAGAAAGAAAGAACAGGATAGAAAGAAAGAATGACGAAAACCGGAAAAAAGACTAAAAGCAAAGAAAGAAAAAAAAAAGAATGACAAAAACAGAAAGAAGGATAGAAAGAACAGGATAGAAAGAAAAAAAATGACAAAAACCGGAAGAAAGACAAAAATCAAAGAAAGAAGAAAGAACGGGAAAGAAAGAAGAGGAAAGAAAGAATGACAAAAACAGAAAGAAAGAAAGAATGAATGACAACAACAGAAAGAAAGAAAGGAGAGGAAAGAAAGAAAGAATGACAAAAGAAAGTAAGAAAGAAAGAAAGAATGACAAAAACCGGAAGAAAGACAAAAAGCGAAGAAAGAAAGAAAGAAAGAACTTGCAGCATCAAGAATGGTAGTAAAACCTAAGAAAAACCGTGATATCACCCTTTGTTGACGACTGATGAGATCCAGGTACAGCACAGGCAACAAGACGTTGTAGGAAAAAAAAATAGAATATACTATAGGAAATACATCACATTGAATGTGTTTATGTGTGTATGTATGTGTGTTGCTGTTTCAAAATGCACTATATATATATATATATATATATATATATATATTGGTAGGCCGTATGCTAGTAGGATTTGTTACATCTTCCCTCTTTGAATGGAATCGAAGGCCTTGGTAAAGTCGACAAATTGTAATGTCACCTGTAGTTTTTTTGCCCGTACGCCTTCAAGGATTCTACGGATAGTCAATATTTGTGAGGTTGTGGGTCTATTTCTTCGGAAGCCATTTTGGTTTTTCCTAAGGATGTTGTCGATTTAGGGTTCTATGAGGTTTCGTAGTCGGGCAGTGTAAATTTTGGCTGCTATAGATGTAAGTGTTATACCTCGGTAGTTCTTGGCTAATCCGAGGTCGCCCTTTTTAGGGAAGGGAGAAAGCATCTCTTAGTCCATCTTTCTATCCTATTTTGATTATAGACTGCGTTGTCGTGTCAGAGCAGTATGTCGTCAAATTGTCTGGTCTTCCATACTTCTGGGGGAATCTCGTCAAGCCCTACAGCTTTCCTATTTTTAATTTTTCTCAGAACCAAGTCGAGTTCTTCTTGTGTGAACGGTCCTAGTTTAATGTCCAAATGCTTACTGATAATTCTGGTGATCGGTTCCTAGTAGATATTCGAAATGCTGTTTCCACAGTTTTATTCTTTCTTGTTGGTTTGCTGCTTTCAATTTTCCTTTGGTTGTGCTCTTCCTTCTACTCACTTCGTTTATTGTTTGCCAGGCTATCCTAGATTGCCTATCTTCCACTGAGTCTCGAACATTATCTATCTGATTTTGTATGTCTTCTTTCCGTTCTTTTAGATATATGCCTGTTAATTGATATTGTGCCTTTTTTAGTTTTCGGGCATTTGTGTTTGGTGGGTTCTTCCTATAGCTTTTGGTGGCAGTTTTCATGTGTACACGTTTTTCCCTAACTGCTAACGTTTCCCACGGGACTCCATATTTAGTTCTAGGTTTTGTTGGAATACACGTTGATACCGTCTCGAGGTGTACGTTGACGAAATTCTCATATTCGTCATTTTGGGTACCTTTTTCTGTCTTCTCTTGCAGTGTCTCGAATCTGTTTCTTAGTTCTAATACATATTTATCTCTAATATCTCTGTTGTTAAGGAGGGCCCAGTCATAGTGCTTAGTGGTCGCTGTTCGTGTGGCGTTTTTTCGTTGGCTTAGTCATATTTTTGCTGTGACTATTCGGTGATCGGAGGACACACCCTCGAAAGAGAAGTATGCTTCGTAATTCATTGCGCTATTTTTCCATTTCTTGTTTATAAAGTCGTAGTCTATCTGTGCTTTACTATTGCTTGCATATGTGTAGGTCCATAATTTCCCCTCCCGTTTTTGATAGTTTGTGTTGAGGTATGTTTATTTATTTTCTATCATGAAATCAGTTAGATGTTGTCCATTCCTATTTGATGCGTTGTGAAGGCTGTATTTGTTGTTTCTGTTTTTCCCGATTTATGCATTCATATGCCCGCCAATGACTTGCAGGTTGTGTTTCAGAATGCTACGCACTAGAGAGGATAGCTCCTAGTAGAAGGTGACTAGTTCATTTTCTTCACTAACATTGGTAGGGCTGTAGCAGGAGATGATTGTTGCTCTGGGGTTTCTATTAAACGTAGCTGCCATCATCCTAGGTCGTATAATCTCAATGCTATTAAGTGTTTTTAACGCTCTTGGTCCTATAAGCATTCCTACCCCTCTAACTGTGGCGTTGACAGAGTTTTTTTATGCCGATAAAGTGGCTAGCGTCTATCCATCCAGTATCGTGATATTTGATATCTTCGGTGTGCGTGTATCTATGTTCTTTTATGCATATTATGTCTATCTTTTAAGTGGAAATTTGTTAAGGAACTGGGGATCCTGTTTCACCGAATATCAGCAGGCCCTTAGGGGGTCACGTGGCGTCCACTATAAAAAGCGCTCCAACTGAAGATTCTTCCTCTTTTTTCCACTCCCACCGCTGTTAGCAACAGGTCCATTCGTAGCAGCCCTTGACAGCAAACGTATTTGGTAACTTCCACCAGCCAGGAGCCTAGAGAGACGAACGCACGTGCTGAGTTAAAAGGAACGGGACACACAGCTAAGTCCCAGTAGGCATTTTATCTGCAAAACTTTACCTTATAACTTTACCTTACAACTTCACCTAACACCTTATAACAAACCTTACAAAACCTCACCTAACCTTACTCTTATACGCCTACCACCTATCAGAACACTGAACTCTTTTTTTTTAACTTTTACATATTCGTTGATTGTTCCATTTGGTGTAAAACCCTGTTTGCTGTTTGTTGTATATAAACTTTGCTACACTAAAAGTCGTTCGTCTCCTTTCTTCAAAAGCTGCCACCCATCTCACTACTGCTGTTGAAGTACGGTTTATTTTTTTACAAAACGTAAGAAAAAACCGGGCTTTTTGGGGTTTATAAAAATCCTCACATATGTTCAACGACCGATGCAGTTAGCTCTGATAGTTGACCTATTCTATTTTAAGTTCTAACGTTAAATGTCGCTATTTGTATTGTTTGTTTGCATATAAGTAGTTTTTGTTGTTTGAGCTCTGTAGCTGATTTTTCGAACACTGAGGCCAGGGCTACAACCTCAGCAGAACGCTCCCCTTTTTTTTACCCGCGCGAAGAGCGATGCGGTTTATGTATGTGGTTTGAGTGTGGGTCATGGTCATCTTTTGATGGCTGTTTTTATTCTCATCTATAGAAGTCACTCTTATAGATGAGCAGCAGTAGTTCCCCGATCGAACTGACGGCCTACCAAAAGAAACCGTAGCAGCAAAAACGATTCTCTATAGAAACACCAAAGTGAAAGTACGTTCACCGGATGGAGGCACACAATATTTAGACATTGTAGCAGAAGTACTACAAGGGGACACGCTAGCCCTATACCTCTTTATCATCTGTCTAGACTACGTGCTTAGAACATCGATTGATAAAATCAGAGAAAACGGCTTCGAGCTAACAAAGAAAAGAAGCAGAAGGTACCCCACAAAAACAATTACCGACGCCGAATACGCCGATGACATAGCGATTCTGGCAAATACATCCAACCAAGCCGAAACACTACAGCATAGTTTGGAACGAGCCGCCCCAGGCATTGACCTCTATGTCAATGCACACAAAACTGAATATATGTGTTTAATCCAACAGGCGACATTTTCACACAAGACGGAACCTCTGTGAAACTGGTAGACAAATTCAACCTAGGAAGCAGTGTCTCATCAATCGAAAAGGACATCGACACGCGGCTAACGAAGGCATGGACAGCTATCGATAAGTTATCGATCATATGGAAATCAGACCTGACCGATAAAAGGAAACACAGTTTCTTCCAGGCAGCGGTCGTGTTGATACTGCTGTATGGATGCACCACTTGGACACTACCAAAACGGCTGGAGAAGAAGCTAAACGGCAACTACACAAGAATGTTGAGAGCAATATTGAACAAGTCCTGGCAGCAGCACCCAACAAAGCACCAACTATACGGCCACCTGCCTCCCATCACGAACACTATCCAAGTTAGACGAACTAGACATGCAGGACACAGCTGGAGAAGCAGAGACACGCTTATAAGTGATGTACTCCGATGGACCCGCACATATGGCCGAGCAAAAGAAAGGAAGACCAGCTCAAACATACATGCAGCAGCTATGTGAGGATACGGGATGTATCCATGAAGACCTGCCAGAGGTGATGAAAGATAGGGAGAAGTGGCGATGATATATATATATATATATATATATATATTCCCGATGCAAAATATATATAATACTATATTTTGCATCGGGAGTACATATGATACATGATATGATATACAATTTATTATATGTATTGATTTCTGTTGTTAAATACGTACTTAGCTATTCATAATATATACTATAATATGAAATATATAATATATGTGTACTTAATCTAAAATGATCCTCAAGACAAATTTTTGTATTAGATATAATTTCTAAAGTGACAGGACTGTTAATTACTGGTGTGTTTTTTGCTTGGCATACACGAAATTTTACGAATCGTTGGACTTTTCTTTTCTTGATACTATGCTCTGGTCAACAAATCTTACGTATACTTAGAAGCTAGTTCTTTTATCAATATAATAAGCGGATAACGATCAAACTGGCGAACTATTTCGAAGTTGACATGCATTATAACACATAGACTGTGAAATCAGGCTTCAAATCACCTTGTGGATTTTTCCATTATTGAAATTGGAAGATAAATTTAAAAAATAATGGAGAATCTCTTGCAACATATTAGAGTAATGTGATATTGTTTAATAAAAAGGCAGGATACATCTTATTCGAGGGTGACCCAAAGGCTCCCTTTTCAGAAGCTCCTACACCAAGGTGTAAGGGAGGGCACTTCTCTATTTCATTAATTGCTCCACTTTACCCTTGATCCTTACCTTATAATGCTGTGTTAAGCAAGGCGCCATCAAGTACCATTTTTGAGTCTTTGGTATGACTGGACTTGAGATTGAACCCCGGTCTCTCGGACCTATTCCGAACACGCTACTCTTTAGGCTAATGGGCAGAAGACCAGAGCTAGTATTAAGAAGAAAATATTTTGTCAACTAATGGATTTTGCCGTTTCCGCGGACCACACTCGACTAAAGTCTGTGAAAGATTATAATGAAGGCGGTCATTGACGAGCAAGAATAGTACTGAATCTAATTGTCCAGTTCAAGCTATAAACAGTTATTCGTGCCGGGACCAATGTTTGGGTCTAAGTCCAGCTAGGCTCATCAGGCTCGCATTGAACTATGAGAGCCGATGACCTGCTAAGTCTAGCAGAGTTCGAGCCGAGGCTTGAACCCGACCTTCGAGTCATTGACCTTGTGTTAAATCCTGTCTGGTGGGAGGCAGAGACAAATAACAGTTCAGACAGTAACACTGTTAAGATCAATGAGAATATTCCAAATAATCTTGGAAACTTGATGCTACTATTCTGTAGTCCCACGCTTTAAACATTACAACACGAGGACACCCTCCTTGGAGATTTGAGGAGACTTGCACTCACGTAGACTCCAGTGGAAAATCAACAGTAAGAAGAGGTACGAAAAACTATTAGGGTATCAAATAATAATAGTAACAATAATAATTGATAATGATATTAATAGTAAATGGCGTACTTGGCATAGTTACCAATAGATTGGTACAGATTTGGAAATAGTGGACGAGTGGAGACAATCCAAATCACAGCATTTTTTAGATCGGCCAGAATATTAAGGAGAGTCCTAGTATCTTGATGAAACTTGCAGTCTCTCAGACGCCAGTAGAAAGCTATCGGCTAACACAGGTATGAAAAATTTCAAATGATTAATAATAATAATAATAATAATAATAATGATAATAAAATTTGACCACACGAACAAATGGTAGAGGCACAATCCGAAAACTCTCCGGAAAAATGAGATGCACAAACTTTTCTGGGATTTTGAGATACGAATGGATCACCTAATCTAAGCCAGACGACCAAACCAAGTAATAATCAACCAAAAAAAAAAGGGAACTGAATTGTGGATTTTGCTGTCCCGCCTGAGAACAGAGTAAAATTGAAAGAAAATAAAAAGAAAGGTAAGTGCCTCGACCTTGGGAGAGAACTGAAAAACCGAGGAAGATGAAATTGACGTTTATACCAATTGTCGATGGTGCTCTTGGTACAGTCGTCGAAGGTTTGGTAAAGGGGCTTGAAGACTTGGAAATAAGAGGTTTAGTGGAGACAATCCAAACTACAGTATTGTTGAGATCGGCCAGAATACTGAGAAGAGTCCTGGAGATTTGAGGATACTTGCTGTCACTCAAAATATAGTGAAAAAACATCGGCTAACTCGAAAATGAATAAAACAATAAAAAAAAAACAATGGAAACAATAAACAAATACTAGTCCCATGCAAGCAAATAAAAAAAACCCTTGAAACATTTGGGTTACTATCCCAGACGCTGAAGCCGTATAAATCGTCGACTGCGTTTCTGCAAAAGGGTGAAATCTCCACCGAATATCCTGATGTGACACTGAATCCTCTGATTGTGAGGGTCCGGTCCTGAAGCTTTAGGGAGTGTGTTGTATACTCATATAATAAATATGCATATATACACATATACATGCAGAATACATATTGACGCAAAGAATAAAGACGAGCGAAGACTTCTTAAAAAAATATACCTCTTACTTGATTTGAAAGGTTGTGTGTGAGAGGGAGTTGGAGACTGAACAAAGATTGCAACATATTGACCTCCCCAGCCCATCCGGCCATCGCCGTGTGTCGTTCTCGTTCTCTTAGATTGCTCAACCGGGGGCCTGGGGGCCCAGCCTCTCTGGGACATGTTCTCATTCAAGCATCTTCTCACCAACTGGTCTGCAAACTCAATTGGGGGTCCTGAGGGCCCCTTCTGCTGAGTGGTGGCTTTCTCAACCAAATCTTGTCTCCAAATCTCCGACATCCTATCCTCACCGAGTTATATAATAGTTCAATCACCCACTCAATCTTTGGAATAGCATGTTTGGTCGTCATCAAGCGGAAATAATTGTCATGTAGTTCACAGGTCACTCTCTTCCGGTGCATCAGTCTATGACTGTACCATAGGATTTTACCTTGTCCCATATCGTCAGCCAATCCTGCCTACGCGATTTCTTCTCATAACTGCCATCGGAATGTGTCACTTCCTTCCGGTGCATCACTTTGGAATGGCATGTTTGGCCGGGTCGAAGGTCAATATACAACAAGAGTGGAGTGCTCTTTCATTGTGATTTCTCTCAGGTTCACCCTGACACGGACTGGGTGTGTCCCGGTGTTGGCAAATCTATGGATCAAATAGGAATATTCAATAATTTATTATTCTTGAAATCATTTAAATGTGGGCAAACAGGTGAGTTCTAGTTCGTTGCAAGTATAACCTAAAAACTGTCCATTTGTGTATCTTGTTTATTTATGTCGTACTCCCCACATAATGGACTCACCCTCCTCCATAAATACACGTAAACGGGGAGTTCACCAGAATTGATCCAAACCCACGTGACACGATCACGTGAGATACCACTAGCTTAGCGGACAACAGCCGCTACCCGACTGGATACTCAACTTACCCAGTTCACTTGTATCTTATTTCTGTTACTTGAATATATATTTTTTCTATCAATTCTTTTTGCGTTCCCTGTGTCTTTCTTTTGTCAGCATCACAACAATTTAATACATGCATAAGCAGGATTTGGCATTGAATAGCCAGCAAAGATTGACGGACCATAAATACAAGCAACCAAGCATGTGGTGACTTTGATAACAATTTTAGTTGGTGAGCTTGGAAT
Source organism: Sepioteuthis lessoniana (assembly GCA_963585895.1). Lineage (NCBI taxonomy): Eukaryota > Metazoa > Mollusca > Cephalopoda > Myopsida > Loliginidae > Sepioteuthis > Sepioteuthis lessoniana. Next base: position 4,522,683 of record OY757944.1, read on the forward strand.
GATGCCAAAAATTGGTTTTAAAAGTCTTGAGAAATTAGATATCGGCGGAAGAAGAGACCAGCCAGACTACAGCCTTTTTAAGAACGGTTAGAATACTCAGCGAAGTCCTGGAGACCTTTAAAGACTTATCTCTCATACTCCTTCATTGACCACAGCAAACGCTGGTTTAAAAAAAACCTCCCAAGGAGTGAAATATAGATGAATAGCTATTCCATATTTTACTTCATAAAATCTTTTATTTTAATGGCCTTTTTCTTTTGAAATCTTTTATTTTAATGGCCTCTGTAATGTTAAACAACGGTAAAAGCAGATTTTTTTTCAGATTTTCATCGATTTCAAATATTTATCTATTGAAGGGATTCGTCACAAAGCCAACCCACAACGAGATTTTTACTATTTTAGGGTCAGGGTCTCTGTACATTTTGACCTGTTATATTTTTACTAAACATTCAAGTGTTGGCGGAAAAGTTGACTGAGGAGTTCAAATGATGATATTATATTGTAGTCACACACTTAGAAAAGTGCACAGAATCGCCTCGTCAGTGATGTTCATGAGGCCCTTACAAGGTTCGGGTCTTCCAACTAAGTGACCCTACCGAAACTATTGTTTCAGCTGGCGATCCTGCAGTAAAAATACGCCCAGCATGCAAAATCACACAGTTCACCCCTCAAAAAAGAAAAAAAAAGCTACTGCTAATGAGTTTTTAAAATGGTATTGGCCAATGAGAAATGACTCACGTCACTTCCCTTCCAGTCGCGGCGAATTATAAAGGTAAATATAACACAAGCTTGTCTTTATTCTATACCTTATATTAGTACACTGACACGCACTGAGGCAGGTTTGGATCAAGATAACAGGTAAAATTCTTCTGATATTGATGAATTTTGACCAATCATATTCAAACACACTAACAGAAATCGAGGAAGTGTGTGAACTTTAAGGGAAACTATGCAGAAAATTAAACCTCATTTGGTCACAGCTCATGGAAGTATCCTTGTAAGCCTTTTTTAGCCGGTCTTTTATAAATCTGATTTAGTCACATTCCATGAGAGTATCTCGGTTAGCCTATGAAATTTGAAGCTGACCTTTGTACGTTTGTGCAGATACTGTACTCTGATACTTGCAAGACTGACTTATGTGTGATTTTTTTCAGGTTTCTGAAAAGGATGACTCGTATCAAACTTAATAGATTTGACTAAGTGGAAGATTTTAAGAGCTACAATTGTGTAGAGGTGCTATGACCAAAGGAAAACTTATTAAAATACCTATGTTCTATAAAATCTTTGTACGTCTCTTCATTATCTATCTATCTATCTATCTATCTATCTATCTCGATAGTATAATCTAAGGACTCAGATGATATTAAAGGAGATACATACGACGGTGTAGATGTGCTATGACCAAAGGAAAACCCATTAGAATACGTTTCTTTAATAAAATCTATGTACGTCACTTCTTTATCTATCTATCTATCTGGATGGTATAACCTAAGGACGCAGATGATATTAAAAGAGATACGACGGTGCAGATGTGCTATGACGAAAGGAAAACCCATTAGAATACGTTTGTTCAATAAAATCTATGTACGTCTCTTCATTATTTATCTATCTATCTATCTATCTATCTTGATTGTGTGATTTAAGGACGCAGATGATATTTAAAATGATACGACGCTGTCGATGTGCTTTGACCATTGGAAAACTCGAAAAACATATCTTTTCCAGCACGTTTCTTCTCCATTGTTGTGTTGGTTCTCTGATTTTCACTTTCGTTCACTCTCTCTCTCTCTCTCTCTCTCTCTCTCTCTCTCTCTCTCTCTCTCTCTCTCCCTCCCTCCCAAGGGAATAAACACTTTCTCTCAAAGAAAAAAACAATTTTACCCAAAGGTAATAAACACTTTCACACAAAGGGGAATAAATATTTTCTCCAATAAGATAAATTCTTTCTCCAAAATGAATAAAAACCTTCTTCCAAAAGGGATAAAACTTTCTCCCAAAGGAATACACACTTCCTCTCAAAGGAAATGGACTCTTTCTTCCAAGAGAATGAACATTTTCTTCGAAAAAAAAAAAAAAAACACTTTCCGCTAAGGGAATGGATACTTTCTTTCAAAGAAAATAAAATCTTTCTCCCAAAAGAATAGACACTTTCTCCCCGAGGGAATAAACACTTCCTCAAAAGGGATTAAGAACTTACTCCCCTGGGAAGGAACACTTTCTCCCGGGGGAAAAGGCACGCTCTCCTAAAGATAATAACGACTTTCTCCAAAAGGAATAAACACTTTCCGCTAAGTTAATAAACACTTTTTCCCAAAGCAAAAAACGCTTTCTCCATGTAAAAAATACGCTCAACCCTCAAAAGAGATTGTAGTATCACCTCCCTTACTAAGGTCAGTAAATGGGCAGTCAATACTAACTCAACAGAAATCTTGGTCCTTACTTCCACCTCGGCCAAGGAATGCTATCCCAGAATCCATCGCCTCTCACTCTTCTCTCTTCCCTTCTCTCTCCTTTTATCTCTCGCTTTCCCTCTCCCTCTGGCCAATCAGCGGAGATAGTAGCAGTTGCCGAAGACGACCCAAGACAGAAGGGAAAGCAGTTGCTGAAGAGATTCCAAACACTAAACACACGTGTTGACCGCCGGACATTTTCTAGCCAACACGTGGCGTTGTATACGAAGAATAAAATTCCTATTTTAAAGTTAATATTTGTACTTCTCATTTATTATCTCAAATAACATAACCCAAGTACATATATTACAAGATAAACACTTTCTCACAAAGGAAATAAACACTTTCTTCGAAAGAGAAACACTTTCTCCCAAAGAGAAACACTTTCTCCAAAAAGGAATAAACACTTTCTACAAAGAGAATAAAGACTTCCTTCCAAAGGATATAATTACTTTCTCCCAAGCTAATAAACACTTTCTCGCAGCACCATAGATTTAAACACTTCAACTAAACCACATACGTATCAATGATCAAGTACGAATTTTTTTCTAAATTTGGTTCTAATATTTTGAGCATTTTAGAATATTGGCGTATTTTAACATCCTTTATTCGAACCGGTCCATTGGTCTAATGAGTTGAGTGTTCGCCTATTGTCCAGGAGACCCGTGTTCGATCCTAGAGAGAGATTTTTTCTTTTTATTCACATAGCCAAATGAAGAAAGTAGAAATAAATCTTATTACTTTGATATACATTTTATCATCTATTTTCCAATTCCCGTGAGCTTTCTTGCGCAATCGGCTGGGGTTGTAGAATACATTGTGAAGTACCCCTTCATTAACATCACTCCCGGGTCCACTCTTGCCCGGAGTGGGAGCACCTGATAGGGTTCTATCTGTGGATCAAATAGAACTAAACTGTGTTCTTATGCTAATCTGAATTATTTGAAATAGAGCTAAGGCGACATTTCCACACTAGACGGAACCTCTCCGAAACCCCTTGACGAATTCACCTACCTAGGAAGCAGTGTATCATCAACCGAAAAACACATCGACATGCAGCTAACGAAGGCATGGACAGCTATCGATAAGCTATCGATCATAAGGAAATCAGACCTGACCGATAAAAGGAAACGCAGTTTCTTCCATGCAGCGGTGGTGTCGATACTGCTGTATGGGTGCACCACTTGGACGATAACAAAACGGCAGGAGAAAAAGCTAGACGGCAACTACACAAGAATGTTGCAAGCAATATTGAACAAGTCCTGGCAGCAACACCCCACAAAGCACAAACTATACGGCCACCTGCGCCCCCCCCATCACGAAAACTATCCAAGTTAGTCAAACCAGGCACGCAGGACACTGCTGGAGAAGCAGAGACGAGCTCATAAGTGATGTACTCCTATGGACCCCCACATATGGCTGAGCTAAAGCAGGACGACCTGCTAGAACATACATACAGCAGCTATGTGAGGATACGGGATGTAGCCCAGAAGACCTGCCAGAGGCGATGAACGATAGGGAAAAGTAGCGAGAGAGGGTCAGGGATATCCGTGCTAGCGGCACGACATGATGATGATGATGATGATGATGATATCTTTTGATAATATTACGATGGATTAAATAAAGGACGTAGTTCGAAGTTCGTATAAGTTCCTGAGTTTAAAAAAAAACAACTGAAGAAGGCAGGAGGACGCATCGACCGAAATTTTGTGAATGTAACAATAAAGATAAAGAGAATTGTCGGAAAACACCGAATGATAAAAATATTTGGAACCATTTAACTGTCTTCAAACGAGTAATTTTGAATTGAATAATTAGTGTGAAATATCAATACTTTGAATCACTTCACGAAGTGCAAACAAATGATTAATTGCAAATGGAATGGTTTGCGGGAGATGGCAATATTCGGAACCATTTATCGTTAAAAAATGTAATAAACAGAATGATTATAAATCCTTTATATTTAATATATATGTATAAATAGGATTTGGCATTAAATTACCTACAATGGTTGATATGCAAAAAAAAAAACAAAAAAAAACAACCAAACCAAATCATATAGATTCAATATATATGTATAAATAGGATTTGGCATTAAATTACCTACAATGGTTGATATGCCTTAAAACCCAACCAAATCAAATCATATATATTTAATATATATGTATAAAGAGGATTTGGTATTAAATGACCTATAATGGTTGATATGCCATAAAACCCAATCAAACCAAATCATATATATTTAATATATATGTATAAAGAGGATTTGGTATTAAATGACCTACAATGGTTGATATGCCATAAAACCCAATCAAACCAAATCATATATATTTAATATATATGTATAAAGAGGATTTGGTATTAAATGACCTACAATGGTTGATATGCCATAAAACCCAATCAAACCAAATCATATATATGTATAAATAGGATTTGTCATTAAAATCCCTGCAATGGTTGATATGCCCTAAACCCCAACCAACCCAAATCCTATATATTTAATATATATGTATAAACAGGATTTCGCATTAAATATCCTACAATGCCATATAACTAAACCAAAAAAAAAGCTGTTTCAATGACATTTCCCAGTATTCAAGCTAATTTTAACCCTGCCGTTGTCTGGATGGTCTCAATTCTTTCTGATTTTCAATTCCTCTAGTTTTTTTTTCCCAAGGCTCTGGGAACAATTTGAAGTGCAACAACCATCAGCGACATGTTTTACTTTGTGTTTTAGTTCTCAGGCAAGGTCCAAAAGTTTATTTATTGTTTCGTTTTTTTTTTTTCATTTTCATTCGGTTGTCCGCAGAAATAGCAAAATCAACTAGAATACAAATTATTTTGTTTTATTTCATCATATTTTAGTTCACCAAAGTGAAAGTACGTTCACCAGATGGAGACATAGAATACTTCGACATTGTAGCAGGAGTACAACAAAGAGACACGCTAGCCCCATACCTCTTTATCATCTGTCTAGATTACATGCTTAGAACATCGATTGATAAAATCTGGGAAAACGGCTTCGAGCTGACAAAAAAAAAAAGAAGCGGAAGGCAACCCGCTAAAACAATTATCGACGCCGACTACGCCGATGATATAGCGTTACTGGCAAATACACCCAACCAAGTCGAAACACTACTGCATAGTTTGGAACGTGCAGCCGCAGGCATTGTCCTCCATATAAATGCACACAAAACTGAATATATGTGCTATAATCAAACAGGTGACATCTCCACACTAGACAGAACCCCTCTGAAACTAGTAGACAAATTCATCTACCTAGGAAGCAGCGTCGAATCAACCGAAAAGGACATCGACACGCGGCTAACGAAGGCATGGACAGCTATCGATAGTCTATCGATCATATGGAAATCAGACCTGACTGATAAAAGGAAAAGCAGTTTCTTCAGGCAGCGGTCATATCAATACAGCGGTCGTATCGATACTGCACTACTTGGACGCTAACTAAACGGCTGGAGAAGAAGCTAGACGGCAATTACACAAGAATGTTGTGAGCAATATTGAACAGGTCTTGGTGGCAACACCCCACAAGACACCAACTATACGGCCACCTGCCTCCCATCACGAAAACTATCCAAGTTAGACGAAACAGACATGCAGGACACTGCTGGAGAAGCAGGGAAGAGCTCATAAGTGATGTACTCCTATGGACCCCCACATATAGCCTGGCAAAAGGAGGACGACCAACTCGAACATACATTCAGCAGCTATGTGAGGATACGTGATGTAGCCCTGAAGACCTTCCAGAGGCGATGAACGATAGGGAGGAGTGGCGATAGATGGTCAGGGATATCCGTGCTAGCGGTACGACATGGTGATGATGATGAACACTAGGTCTGGTCCACACAGAGGAATTTGGTAATCTGTTTGTATCTCAAAATCCCAAAGAATTTTATCGGTCTCATTTTCTAGAATGGATTCTGACACATGAAACTCTAGTCCCCTTCGAAGTAATCTCCTCCGGCTGCAATGCACTTGTTCTACCGTTAAAACAACTTCTGCAATGTCCCATGGAAATCCTCTTGTGTGAGCGTGTCAATGACCTTCGTCACTGCCTCTTTCATCTCCTCAATTGTCTCATAACGATAGCCTCTAAGTTTTTCCTTGAGCTTAGGGAATATCCAAAAGTCACAGGAAGCAAAGTTTGGACTATAGGGAGGCTGAGGAACTGTCTTGATGCACATCTTGGTCAAATAGTCTGTGACAAGGATGGAGTTGTGGACTGGTGCATTGTCCTGGTGGAAACGCCACTGACCCAATTTGAAGAGTGCTGGCCTCTTCCCACGGAATATTATCCGGAACTCTCTTAAAACCTGAACATAGTATTCCTTGTTGACTGTCTGTCCATTGGGAACCCAGTGCATGTAGATCATTCCAGTGCTGTCAAAAAAAGGGATCATCAAAAGTTTGTTGGTGGATTTGCTCTGTCTGGCCTTCCTGGGTCTGGGAGAACCAGCATGCTTCCACTTGGAAGTCTGTCTCTTGGTCTCTGGGTCATAGCAGTAGATCCAACTTTCATAGCAGGTCACCAGAGCATCAAGAACTGCGGGATCTGAATTGATCTGATCGACCATCTCGCTGCTGTCATGACAACGTCTTTCTTTCTGATCTTCTCTGAGCACCCTTGGGACAAACTTCGCGCAAATCTTCAGTATCTTCAGTTCCTCGCGAATAATTTTGTGCACAGTTCCCACACTGACATCAAACTGTGCACTTATTGTCTCTATAGACACACGACGGTCCTTATCAAAGAAATTCTTTATTTGGCCCATCAACTCTGGGGTTCTGACTTCCTTAATCCTCTCACACCTCTCATCATCCCTCACAGACTCCCTTCCTTTCTTGAATCTCTTATGCCACTCAAACACTGATGCTCGATTCATGCAAGATGGTCGAAAAGCAGTCTGAAGCATTCCATACGTTTCTGTGGCATTTTTTTTCCAATTTTAAAACAGAATTTTATTGCATATCGTTCTTTTAAAGTGTCCTCACGTCTAGATTGCATTTTTGAAATTCACCAGCTGTGACAATCATGTTTTTGTAGGGTCTATTCGAATTCCTGCAGTAGCTGTTCATTTGAAGCTGAAATCATAAAAATTGGTATGTCATCTCATAAGATGTATAGTAATAACATACTGAATTTTTAAGAGTCTATGACAATTTTAAATGCCTGTACAAAAAAGGTCTTGAAACTTATTGAAGGCACTAGTATATCATTTATTTGTAGGGTCAAATTTTAATCTCTGGCAAAATTCTTAATGGATCACCCTCCCCACTCATTCACGCCTTGTCTTGAACGCCTTTTCTGCAAGTTTGCCGCATTTACTCGTGTTACCTCTAATCAATTTTAGCTTAAATATAATTGGTCTTTATGGCGTTATTTTGTGCTTCTACTAAAAGAGAATCGGTTTCTCATTTAAGGTTTCTCTTTCTTAGCCATGTCCACGTCTTTTCCTGTAAGATATCGTCATTTTGTCACTTGAAATATCCATACAGTAGTTCTTCCTGCTATTTCGGTTTTTGCTGTTTTTTTCTTTTTAGTCTTATATTGTTATTCCTGTTACTGGTTGCTCTAATAAATATTTCATTGCTCTTTTGAATGTTAGGGTACAGCTACGAAATTTTCAATGCTGGCAAGTCCTTTTCGTCCTTCTTTTTTCATCTCTGTTTGATGGTGTCCGCCTTCAATATTTCTAGGTTCTTGTAATTTTCCTTTATTATTATTATTATTTACTACTTTAGAGTTTTTCACATCAGTATTAGCTGATGGTTTTTCACTGGAGTTTGAGTGACAGCAAGTCTCCTCAAGTTTCCAGGGCTCGTCTCAGTATTCTGGCCGTCCTCAGCAATGCTGTCGTTTGGATAGTCTCTAGCCGTCCGCTAACTTCCAAGTCCTCCAAGCCCTTTAATAATCCTTTAGTTACTGTGCCTAACGCACCAATCACAATTGGCACAATCGTTACTTTCATGTTCCACAGTTTTTTAATTCTCTAGCATGGTCGAGGTACTTATCCTTCTTTTCACTTTCCTTCAGATTTATTCTGTGGTCCGCCGGGACAGCAAAGTCAACAATTTTCCAGATTCTCTTTCTTTTGTTGATTATTATGAGGTCTGGTCTTCTGGCCGGGATTAGGTGATTCGTTTGTATGTTAAAGTCCCATAGGAGTTTATGCGAGTCATTTTCTTGGACAAGCGCCGGGTTTCGCATATACCATTTGTTTGTATGGTCGAATTGAAATTTCCTGCACATTTCCCAGTGGACTACCTTGCTGACCCAGTTGTGTCTCGCCTTGTACTCCTTCTGTGCTAATTTGCTGCATTCGCTTATTATGTGATTGATCGTTTCGTCTCTGTCACCGCATAGCCTAGATTTATTGTCATTATTATTATTATTATTTGTTGTAGCTGTAGTTTTAGTAGCAATAATATTTGTAGTAGTTTGCAGGAAGAAGTTTTGGTGATTTATAAGAACAACAAATGCGATGGTAATTCATTAACAAAGGTAAATCATGCCTAAGAATTTGGCAGCCCAGTCACCTGAGGTTCTAGAATAAACCGATGGCATTTCTGCACAAGGCTAAGAGCTCCCTAACGAGTGTCCTGGCTCTAACATGAAACCGTATGATGGCAAGGCTTCAGCCTTGCAGATTTGAAGAATGTGGAGTACTTCTTCCATGCCATTGTTTCCAGGTCCACTCGGAACCGCGTTGGTAGCACCTGATAGGGTCCTATCTAAGGATCAAATAGAATAATTGTGTGCAAACAGATGACTAATGTTGAATTGTAACTGTTACACTGTAATACTTAAAACCATTTAATAGGACGCGAACAAGAGCACTGGTTAGTTTAAGACTGTTATCAACAAAATGTGTTTACAAATCATATATATGTTTAATATATATATATGTATACACAGAATTCGACATTAAATAACCTACTATGGTTGATATACCATAAAAACCAACCCAACCAAACTACCTGGGTACTAGGTGACAGTACATCAGTTTTTAATCGGAGTACAGCTGCTTTGATATCATAGCTATCCTTCTCCTACATCGGTTGCCATGTTAGAGGCTAAAGAACCCAGTCTGCCAAACAATTTACCTATAGCTGGGGCGATATGGTTAACAGCCTAGTCCAGGATTTGATGTCAGGTTGCTAAATTCATATTCAATATATAAGTATACACTGGATTTGGCTTTGAATAACCCACAAGGGTTGATACAACATAAAACCAAACCAAACCAAACCAAATGAACTAAGAATCTGTCAATAAGAAGCAGTGTATACATTTTCACTTTTCAAGGAAATCCGTTTTGATAGATCTTTTCATGTCACAGAAGACTGACTACGTGACGTTCTTTATTAACTACTGCGTCCGAAACTCTTTCTTTCGCAAAAAGTGAGTGGATTTTCACTCCACAGACTATTTTTTCGACACAGACACGTCGAGGCAAAACCCATTTTTAGCCAATTTATAAAAAAAACCTCATACTTTTAATAAATTTCACACGATTTGCACATCTCAGCCAGTAAAACTTTGATGATAGACCTCTGTTCAAGCACCTTGTTTGATTTACTACCATTTTGAGTAGGCTCAAAAGAAATACTTTTTCAAGTGATTAAGATAATTTTTGCTATAAGCCAATTAAAAAAAAGTAAAGTTTAAGTGGATGGAAAAAAACCCGTAAAGTAAATTACTTTGTTTTTTTTTCCCAAAAATGCATATTATAATAATATTGATCATTAAGGGTTTTCGGACTATTGTATTCATCTTTGTTGTTATTTCCACAACGTTTCGACCTATGTGTCCTCCGGCCTTCTTCAGGTGTTTGTCGAACTACATCATCATCATCATCATCATGTCGTGCCGTAAGAACGGATATCCCTGACCCTCTCTCGCCACTTTTCCCTATTGTTCATCGCCCCTGGCAGGTCGTCAGGGGTACATCCTGTATCCTCACATAGCTGCTGTATATATGTTCGAGCTGGTCGCCCTGCTTTTGCTCGGCCGTATGTGGGGGTCCATAGGAGTACATCACTTATGAGCTCGTCCCTGCTTCTCCAGCAGTGTCCTGCGTGTCTGGTTCGTCTAACTTGGATAATGTTCGTGATGGGAGGCAGGTGGCCGTATAGTTGGTTCCTTGTGGGGTGTTGCCGCCTGGAGTTATTCAATATTGCTCTCAACATTCTTGTGTAATTGCTGTCCAGCTTCTTCTCGAGCCGTTTTGTTAGCGTCCAAGTAGTGCATCCATACAGCAGTAATGACATGACCGCTGCCTGGAAGAAACTGTGTTTCTTTTTATCGGTCAGGTCTGATTTCCATATGATCAATAGCTTATCGATAGCTGTCCATGCCTTCGCTAGGCGCGCGTCGATGTCCTTTTCGGTTGATGAAACACTGCTTCCGAGGTAGGGGAATTCGTTAACCAGTTTCGGAGAGGTTCCCTCTAGTGTGGAAACGTCGCCCGCTTGATTAAAGCACCTATATTCAGTTTTGTGTACATTGACATGGAGGCCAATGACGGGAACCTACACTAAACTTCAAACTATGTCCTTTATTCTATCCACAGGGTTCGTCTGTTCTGATTCCGTTAGTCATAACCGGGTACAAGTGTTAAGTATTCCTGAATTTTTATTCGCCTGCAGTCAGGATTGAACTTTCAACCTCCATAAGATTGTCTCCTTAGAAGATTAGGGAAGCAACGCCTATAACGGAATCAGAAAAGGCGACCCCAGTGGATTCACTAAAGGATGTTGTTCGAAGTTCCGTGTAGGTTCCCGAGTTCGACAAACACCTAAAGAAGCCCGGAGGATATATCGGCAGAAACGTTGTGGAAATAACAATGAAGATGAAGAAAATAGCCCGAAAACCCTTAATGATAAAAATCAGTAAGCTTTGTCTTAGAAATTTTGACAACTATTATGATAATGCTGTTGATGATAAAGAATGACCCACCTATCGTGATAATGTTTGGAGATGCCCGTGGTTTAATGGTTATCGTCGTAGGAATTGGACACGGCAACACGAGTTCAAATCCTGGACGAGACTGATTGCATTTCACATAGCACTAATACCCGTGGGAAAGGTACTATTTACCAACCCCTCCGCTCGGGCAGGATATGACACAAGGTCAATTTTTAAGCGGAGTTTAACAGGTTTGAATTCTCCTAGACTAGTTGCCTCACCAAGCCTGAAGAACCTAGTCCGTCCTACTATTTACCCATAGCTGGAGGGAGAATAAGGGGGTTCATACCTTTCCCAAGGGTATTTGCCCGAAAGTGAACGTAATAGCGCGACTGGAGTACGAACTCGCGTACTACGATTCCGCAGTTCATCGCTTTAACCATTACACCACGAGGACAACCCTAAAAATACCCTTGGGAAAGGTATGAATCCAATTATTCTCCCTCCAGCTATGGGTAAATAGTAGGACCGACTGGCCTCTTCAGCCTTGGTGAGGCAACTAGTCTAGGAGAAGGAAAACTCTGAATTGAAACCTGTTAAACTCCGCTTAAAAATTGGCCTTGTGTCATATCCTGCCTTAGCGGCGGGGTTGGTAAATAGGATTATGATAATGTTGTTGATAATAAATAATGACCCACCTATTATGATAATGTTGTTGATAATAAATGATGACCCACCTATTATGATAATGTTGTTGATAATAAAGAAGCTATTCAGAAAGATTGTAGTGTTGCTTATGTAATAGTTGTAGTAAGCATGTGTATTGAGTTATAAACTTGAGGTGATGAATGTAAGGTCAAAGCAATTCTTCTTTGCAAATCACCATCTTGTCGTGATGAATATTGAGCGTGAAATGGAGAAGATTATAATCGTTCAATGGAATGATATTGGGATATGACCTTGGATTTGATTAAGGCAGGTGGAATAAGTGATCACCTTAGGGAAGAAACGATACAAAAAATTCCTGAAAGGAAGAGAGAAATAAATAAAGAAAAAAAAAGAAAGCAAGCAAGAAAGAAGGAAATAAAGAAAGAACCCGAGAAGAAAGACAGTGACGAACAAAAGAAAGAAAGAAAGAAAGAAAGTAATAAATAGATAGGAATGAAAACGTTATTAAAAGAAAGAAAGAAAGAAAGAAAGAAACCGAGAAGAATGACAGTGACGAAAAAAGAAAGAAAGAAAGAAAGAAACGAAAGAAAGAAAGAAAGAAAGAAAGAAAGAAAGAAAGAAAGAAAGAAAGAAAAGTTATAAATAGAAAGGAATGAAAATGTCATTGAAAGAAAGAAAGAAATAAACCGAGAAGAAAGTGACGAACAAAAGAAAGAAAGAAAGAAAGAAAAGGAATGAAAATGTAATTGAAAGAAAGAAAGAAAGAAATAAAGAAAGAAAGAAAAGAAGAAAGAAATAAAGAAATAAAGAAAGAAAACGAGAAGAAAGACAGTGACAAACAAAAGAAAGAAAGAAATGAATGAAAGAAACGAAAGAAAGAAACAAACAAACAAAAGACATTGAGGAACAAAAGAAAGAAAGAGACGAAGGATAGTGACGAACAAAATAAATAATTAAAGAAAGAAAGAAAGAAACTGAGAATAAAGACAGCGACCAATAAAAACAAGAAAGAAAGAAAGAAAGAAAGAAAGAAAGAAAGAAAGAAATCTGTCCAAACAAAATCTCAAAAATCTTAGAACAAAATACTTTTAATTAAAGAAATATAATAAAATAAGACAAAATTTATTTACGATTGGCAAAGAAAAAATAAGGACGAATGAATATGATAAATTTAAAGAAAGAAAAAAATTCTGTCTCGAGCAAAAAAAAAAAAAAAGCGGGAATAAATATTGACAAAGAAAGGAAAAAGACACTAAAAAAAAAAGATGGAAAACAGAAAGAAAATTTATTGTGAATGCGATACGAGTGAACAAAACAATCGATAAACGGGGTTGTTGGTTTTCAGAGGATCATCTCAATTTATTAGCAAAGTCGATATAAATATTATGGCTTTTAAATGAATTGGGACTTTCATAGCAAAGAAAAATGGGAGCAGAAAAACCTTCGTTATAACAAAATGTAAGCAGATTGCAAGATATACATATCACCTCTCTTTGCAAATATACTGAGTGAATGTTTATTGGACAAAAACTGATATGCTCTGATATATCTAAAAATACATACACAGATTCTTGTGCGAGTAACCCTTTGTATCCATTACTTCCAGGTTTAGTTAGGGTCAATGTTATCATCATCATCATGTTGCACTGTCAGCACGAATCTCCCTGACCCTCTCACGCAACCCGTCTCTATCGTCCATCGCCCCCACCCGGAAGTCTTCTACGCTATATCCAGTATCGACACAGAGCTGATGTATATAGGTTCTTGGATGTCGTCTTGCCTTTGCTCGTCCATGTGAAGGAGTTCCGATGAGTATGTCATTTATGAGCTCATCCTTATTTCTCCCGCAGTGTCCCGCATGTTTGGTTCGTCTAACTTGGACAGTTTTCGTGATGGGTGGTTGGTGGCCGTACAGTTAGTGTTTTGTTGGGTGCTGCCTCCAGGACTTGGTCAATATCGGTCGCAGTGTTCTTGTGTAATTGCAGTTAAGCTTTTTCTCCTTACGTTTAGTTAGTGTCCACGTAGTGCATCCATATAGCAGAATCGACACCTCAGCTCTTTGGAAAAAACTGCGTTTTATTTTATCGATCAGGTGTAACTTCCATATGACCGATAGCCTATTGATAGCTGTCCATGCCTTTGCTAGTCGCATGTTGATGTCTTTCTCGGATGATGAAACATTGTCCACTATTTTCAGAGGACTATCCTTTAGTGTGGATATGACGCCTTTTTGATTAAAGCACATGTATTCTGTTTTGTCTGCGTTGACATGGAGGCCTATTCTAACAGCTGCTTATTCCAGACGATGTAGCAGGGATTCAGCTTGGGTGGGTGTATCTGCCAGAAGCGCTATGTCATCGGTGTAGTCCGCGTCCGTAATTGTTTGTGTGGGGTATCTTCTGCTTCTCTCCTTTGCCAGCCTGAAACCGTTTTCTTTCATTAAATCTATAGACGTTCTAAGCACGTAGTCTAGGCAGATGATAAATAGGTAAGGGGCTAATGTGTCTCCTTTTGGCACACCTGCAACAAGGTCAAATTAGTCTATGTCTCCGTCGGATGAGCGGACTTTTACTTTCGTGTTTTTATATAGCATCATTATGGCTACCACAGTTTCTTTGGGGAGGTCGTAAGCGAGAAGTATTTGCCCCTATCTTCCTCAGTGTTATAGAACCTGTTAATGTCCTATCGCCCTGGCTACTCAACCTAAAATCCTCGGTTTAGAGAAAACGCAGAGTCACCCGTAACATCAGACAAACTAAAATGTTGGTTTATACGTCATGAGTGAACTTCTGTTAATAAGACTAACTACTTGTCGAAAGGATTAATTTTGCTGGCCTTTCGGAAATAAATTTATAACCACAGGATAAAATACATCAAATTTAAAAGTTCCTCTTCAAAATATGATGAAGGATTTCGTTATTATTTATATTTAACAAAGGAATTTCTTGTGTACTGAATCACTTCACTTGACCCACTAGTGTAGTAACAGCTCAACACTATATAAATAGCAGACAGCTACTCAAAATAAAATTGGTGATGGGATCCCCCAGAGCCACCGTGATTTCAAGGTTAAGAACAGATTCTTGGCCGAATTGCTCCTGGTTTCGGCTGGTCCACCTTCAGTTGGACGATGATGTCATTGACAAGCACTGTATAACCCTTTGATCCAGTTTAAGCTATAATCAGGCATCCTTGCCAGGGCACATGTTTGAGTGCATGTCCGGCTAGGCTCATCAGGCTCACATTGCACTAAGTGAGCCGATGACCCGCAGTGTCCAACAGGGTTCGAGTCTCGACTTGAGCCCGATCTCCCTTTCTCTCAACCCCCACTATATACCGACCTTCGGGTCACTGACCTTGTGTCAATCCTGTCTGGTAAGAGGCAGACAAAAGAGATTCTAGGCCGAATGGCTCCTGGCTACGGCTGGGCCACCTTCGGTTGGGTGATGATGTCACTGACAAGCATTGTTCAGCACTAGACCCCATGGTCGAGTAAAAGCTATAATCCGGAATCCGTGCCCGGATTCACGTTTGAGTCTATGTCCACCAAGGCTCACAAGGCTCAAATTGCATTAAGTGAGCCGATGACCAGCATAGTCCCTTAACACCCTCTATTATCTGACCTTTGGGTCATTAAACTTGTGTCAAGTTCTGTCTGGTTAGAGGCAGAGACTAATAAAATGAATGATTCCTAGCTTCGGCTGGGCCACCTTCGGATGGGCGATCATATCATCGACAAGCATTGTAGAGCACTGGATCTCTTAGTTCAGTTTAAGCTATAATCAGACATTCGCGCCGGAGGAGGGGTATCCGTTCCCTCTGCCAGGACTATGGAGTCTGTGTCTTCACCATTAAGCCAAGCTGCCGAACGTGGGGTCTGCATCCTTACCAGTCAACCCAGCACAGCCAATCAGATCAATTACTGCAGCTCGTCTCATTCAAACAGTTCTTTTAAGAGGTTACCTCAGAAGGTCTTTTGAGACCACCTCTGGTCTCCTTACAATACCTTCCTAGCAGATAACATAACAAGTAATCAGCACCAATTGCAGATCATCTTCAGCTAAACCCAGCAGCCGTTACTGTGCAACCAAGCAACACTATTTGCATTACCAAGTCAACTGCTCGGGCAAGCAGCAATATTTGAGGCCACATCGACACACAACCGGTTAACCAAGGATTGAACAACCCGAGACATCGATATTGATAAAAGAAAGGGGAATATAAGTTTTGCTGTTTCGTTCTTTCAATTGTTTTCAAATATATGACGACTAAGGTCTCTTGATCGGTATTTCGAGTGTCAGTGATACGCTCTACGATAGATAGAGAGGGCGATTTTGTGTCACTTATTTTATTTCATTTTTTATTCTTTATTTTTTTACTAAATTTTTTTTTTCGGAAGACGCTGGTATGGTAGAGGGAAGGAAAAAATTTAATTGATGGAAGAAGGAATACAAATTCCATCAAATTTTGTCTTTCAAGTAAATAGTTATAAAAAAAATATATATTTCTTGATCAATTTATCAAGCGCCAAGGATCTGTTATATTGTAAATAGTTAAAGTGAATCATATAGTTTTTACTGTGATTCACTTAACATTTTATTGTCAATTAAGATTCTTTCTTTAGTGGGGGCTAAAGGGCAAAAAGGTTTTAATAACCATTGTAATTAAGTCGCCCTTTGAAATATCTTATTTTATATTCAGTTGATAAAAAGCAGATTTTGCAGAGAGGGGTTTTACTAGCCCATGAAAAGCTAGAACATTTCAACAAAACCGTCCTTCTAAAACGTAAAATTTCTCAAGCACTGTTTTGGGTGCTGTTACGGCCCGGCTTTCACTGGGACTGCGATAGCTGGCACGTAACGAGAATTATATATATATATATATATATAAAATAGCGAGAATGTCCCAAGGTTCAATAAAAAAAGGCGAACAATGGGAAAGGAATTTCTCCAATCGAAGACTCTCGGTAAATCACAGCGGAATAAGCGACAAACACTCACAAAACCAACATTACACAATTTGAAGATTTAACAACAAAATTTATTTCAACATTAACAATGTAATTAGGGGAAAATAAGATTTTTAAAAAAGGTTTAAGAACAAAAGGGGATGGAAAAATAACGATACTATTTATATATAAAATCCGAGATGAATCACAACTCAAATAGATTTGCAAGGTAGACACATAAAGGCAAAAGGAATATGAAACTCACTGAGGGTTTAGGACTTGTTAACAATCTTATTTTCTTTCGTTTTTTTTAAGAGGCTTGAATTTAAGTGCCATGAGGAGTTGTTCGGTTTCTGTTATCTATTTCTTGGTCACGTTTCGGGTGGACAGGAACGGAGCTCCTGAATGGATGTTAACACCTCAAAGTCAGGACCGCTACGACTGTTGTCACTTTTCGAGTGCCAAAAAACAAGAAGGGTCTCTCCACTGGTTCTTAGGGTTGGCCACGTGGCTGGTAAGGTCACTCAAAGTTCACTCCAAGATTTCAAGGCTAGCTGAGATGGGTAAATAGTGGAAAGGGTTTGACTTGCAGTTCCATTTCTTGCCGTCTTCTTTTTTTTTTTCTTTTCTTTTCCTCCTTTAGCCTCGTGAACTACCGAACAAATCATGCGTGAAGAGAAAGGGTTGGCTTGGCGCTTCTACTTCTTCACTTCTTTATTTTTCGTCCCAGAATAATAAAAACAAATAAGACACATTTGTGATATACATAAAAAATAGATTTCTCCTAATTAATCTATTTTCTACCCCATGTAACACCTCCTCACCAAAAAAAAAGGAAAAAGGATCGCTTGCGATCGTTTTTCAAAATGATACGGATGTTGCTTGGTAGGTCTGGCATTTCCAACACCAACGTCATGTTGGGCAATATCGGTTTGCTTGGGTACGTCGGGCACTGTTTTGGGTGCTCAGAGGTGTTGTAAAACACATACGGAAAAAGGGATTCCTTTTATTTCATTATTCTTATTTGCTAGAGTGGGAGTGTTTAAAGAAATTTAAACAAAAAAAAAACAGATAAAGAGAAAAAAAAGGAAGAAAGGTTAAAAAAAAAAGGACTTTTTCCCTGTTGCCATCGTAATTTTAGTAAGTTGATCTAATCGAAACTGACATAATTTAGCTATGGTGAATTTTGAAATTTGAAGATGTATAGAGGGGGGATTTGGCGGGGTGGGGCGCTGGAAGAGCAAGGAAAGGAAAAAAGAACTCACACAACCAAATACCCTTGTCTGGCGAGAGCTGACTACTGGACAGGAAGGCAAAAGCTGTGTGAATGTGATTTGTTGCATGCCCCAAATAAAATAAGTGACACAAAAATAAAAGGACAGCGATTGCGAAATAACTCTTTCTATCTTCCGTAGAGCGAATCACTGACACTCGAAATACTCATCGAGAGATCTTAGTCTTCATACATTTGAAAACAATTGAAAGACCGAAACAGCAAATCTATATTCCCCTTTCCAGTATCAACATGAACACACATGCACGACTAAAAGAATAATAATAAAAACTACCTTCACTCTTGTATTATATAATGAAAGGTTCCAATTAACCCTAACAACAATTACAAAAAAATTAGAATGAACTCATTAAATCAACATATGGAATATTAAAATGTTTATCGATTGTAAAAATTTACAAAACAACGTTTAAAACCTTATTATTTACATCTTATTCTTAAGGTCCTAATAGACGAACCAGACATGCAGGACACTGCTGGAGAAGCAACCACGAGCTCATAAGTGATCCTATTTACCCAACCCCTCCGCTCGGGCAGGATATGACACAATGTCAATTTTTAAGCGGAGTTTAACAGGTTTGAATTCAGAGTTTTTCCTTCTCTTAGACTAGTTGCCTCACCAAGGCTGAAGAACCTAGTCTGTCCTACTATTTACCCATAGCTGGAGGGAGAATAATTGGATTCATACCTTTCCCACGGGTATTAGTGCTATGTGAAATGCAATCAGTCTCGTCGAGGATTTGAACTCGTGTCGCTGTGTCCAGTTCCCACGACGATAACCATTACACCACGGGCACCTCCAAGCTCATAAGTGATGTACGCCTATGGACCCCGCATATGGCCAAAGAAAAGCAGGACGACCAGCTCGAACATACATACAGCAGCGATATGAGGATACGGGATTTAGCCCTGAAGACCTGCCTGAGGCGATGAACGATAAGGAGAAGTGGAAAGAGAGGGTCAGGTATATCCGTGCTAGCAGCACAACATGATGATGATGATGATGATGAAGATATATTACAAAAAATGAAAAAATGCGTGAAGACCACCACCGTAAGCTACTAAAATATAAACATAAAATTCGAAAGGTCGTATATTTCTTCCTTTGATACCAAATGAAATGTAATATACATCGATAATCCACTCTCACCCACGAACCCTTGCAACCACCCTCATTTATGCCCAAATACTCAGACACACTCAGCCACACACAGACACCCATTTTTATAATTACATTCCGATTGTTCGATTATTGATAATACCTCGATTAAAATGGGGTCAACAATTCAACGTGTAAAATGTATATTGCTAGTTTGTAGATAATTACAGAACCGGTTTCCCATATAAATCCTGCAATTACTAATTGGTGAAACCTACTAATCTTCGTGTAAAAAAATGAGAAAAAAAATTATACCTTGTTTGTGATTATTTACAAAAAATAAAAAATAAATAAACTTTAAAAAAAATTATACAATTATGCATGTTACATTATGTTTTTTTTTTCGTCGCCCATCGGCCACGTTTTTAACTCCAGCCATTTGGCTGTTCTCTCCGTCGTTATAATTATCACTTCGAGGGCTTTCCTTTTTTTAATTCCTTTCAAACCAATGTCTACCATGACCTTACATAGGTGTCCTCGTGGTGTAATGGTTAAAGCGATGAACTGTGGAATCGTAGTACGCGAGTTCGTACTTCAGTCGCGCTATTACGTTCACTTTCGGGCAAATACCCTTGGGAAAGGTATAAACCCCCTTATTCTCCCTCCAGCTATGGGTAAATAGTAGGACGGACTAGGTTCTTCAGGCTTGGTGAGGCAACTAGTCTAGGAGAAGGAAAACTCTGAATTCAAACCTGTTAAACTCTGCTTAAAAATTGACCTTGTATCATATCCTGCCCGGGCGGAGGGGTTGGGTAAATAGTACCATGACCTTACATAGAGATCTTTCAATGAAACCCCTTGAGCCAACCTCTATACAACCTCATACAGCTTGCATACCACCCATTTTCTTTACATTTCTTTAGGAGTTCATCATATTTGTACTTCTTTCGTTAATAAACTTTTTCTGTGTGTTCCTCCCATCGGACTGTCAATTCCAATATCAATATTTTTCCTTGTTTTGTTTGAAAATATTTGTATATCTGGACGTAAAGATATTGGAGGTGACAGTAGTGCGGTGACACAGCGATCCGAGTTCAAGTCTTGGACGAGGTTCATCGCATTTCACATAACGCAAATACACTCGAGAAAGGCATAAATCCATTATCCTGCAAATGATGAGAAAATTGGGTTCTTTTGCCTTGGTTAGGCAACCAGTATAGGGGAGAAGGAAATCTATGAATTGAAACCTCCACTGAAAAATTGACCTTGCGTCACATCCTGTTCATGTGGAGGGGTTGGGTGATTGTAATATAATTGCAGAGGGATTTTTTTTATATATTATCATTTTTCGTTTTATATATCTTGCCTTTCGGCTAGTGCATGGGTTAGTTAGGTACACACATTGAGTGCAGGTGTTCACGTGCGCGCGGGGCGGATATGACAATCAGAGATGTCACAATAAAAACCCCAGATAAAAAATGGGGCCGGGGACGTGAATGACGTCATGCCCGGAAGTCTGAGGATTTTGGAATTTGAAATAAAAAAACAGTTGAGATTTCAACTCCGAACAAGAGAGTTGAGATTCGAGTCTAGAGGAAGGTAGTCGATTTTTGGTCTCACCGAGGCAAGACCAGTTCACGAAATGTGCCGCGCGTTTGTTGAAGAAATTGTGTGTGTCTCTCTCTCTCCTCATGTCGAATTACCTTGAACTCAAAAAGGTAATAAAAAGTTTCGTACCTGAACCAATTTCGTGTTTTTCGGGATTCCCTATGTAAAGTTCACGTGTTCATATCTTGGTCGTATTTTTGGACGTGGCTATGTTAAAGGATTGCACACGGAATCCTTTATATAAACAATTAGTCTAGGAGAAGGAAAACTCGGAATTCAAACCTGTTAAATTTCCCTAAAAAATTGACCTTGTGTCGCATCCTGTTCGCGCGGAAGGGTTGGTAGATACCATATTTACCAACCCCTCCGCTCGGGCAGGATATGACACAAATTCATTTTTTAAGCGGAGTTTAACAGGTTTGAATTCAGAGTTTTCCTTCTCCTAGACTAGTTGCCTCATCAAGGCTGAAGAACCTAGTCTGCCCTACTATTTACCCATAGCTGGGGGGAGAATAATTGGATTCATACCTTTCCCAAGGGTATTAGTGCTATGTGAAATGCAATCAGTCTTGTCCAGGATTTGAACTCGTATCGTCGTGTCCATTTTCTATGACGATAACGATTACACCACGGGTACCTCCTGTACCCAACCCCTCTGCTCGGGCAGAATATGACACTAGGTCAATTTTTTTAAGCGGAGTTTAACAGGTTTGAATTCAGAGTTTTCCTTCTCCAAGACTAGTTGTCTCACCAAGGCTGAAGAACATTGACTGCCCTACTATTTACCCATAGCTGGAGGGAGAATAATTGGATTCATACCTTTCCCAATGGTATTAGTGCGATGTAAAATGCAATCAATCCAGGATTTGAACTCGTGTCGCCGAGTCCAATTCCTGTGACGATAACCATTACACCACGGGTTGGTAGATACACGCACACCTTATTCGAGATGCGAGACAAACCTGTATCTGGTGTTGAAGCTCTGGTTTGGGAGCACAGGGGAATGTATCGCGCCCCCACCCCCAACTGCGTTATCAATTCTGGTAGTACATTTAAGCGTCCAATCAATAGGTTAAATAGAATTGTTTGAAAATTATTTGTATTAGATAGGAATAATTGCAACCATATCTGTGCATTGAAGATACGCGTATTACAAAAAGTAAGTTGAATTATTTACTAATAGCTGTAATTAGTTGTTTGAAATTAGATGAATTGCTGGCAGAAAAATGCTGTAAAACCAACAAACACGCACTCACACACGTATATATATATATATATATATATATATATATAAAGGGAGAGAGAGAGAGAGAGAGAGAGAGAGAGATGGTAGATTTTGGAAAATCTGACAAGATGATAAAAATTAGTAGAAAACTGGATAAACCAAGACACTTTCAAAGGGTTTAGTTCTTTATTCAAGGAAGAACTTCTTCAGACTAAGATATTTTTGAGTTCTTCTACAATTCAGCAATTCAGAAAATATTTCAAATGGTGAAAATGGTGAAAATGTAACTAGATATGAAGTGAGGGAAAGGGTCGAGAGACAAGATTTAAACAAGAAAAGAAAAAGGAGGGAAATAGATATAGATTTGAGCAAGTGCGGTATATTTATTGGTTTTGACCATAACCATCTGGGTAGATGGTCAAGGCTTGAAGGCATCAAGGGGATCAGGTTTCATTAGAAATTTGACCAGACAGAGATGGATTTATTTCCGTGAGAAAGATGGAAATATGAGGAAAGGAGAGGTTTTGAGAAAGACAAAATGGACATGATGAGGAGGGATGGAAGGGGCTAGGATTCAGATTTATACCGTTTTATCAAAGACATTGACTATAATGGAATATCTAAATGGAAAAAGAAAGAAAAACCGTATGTTAATATTGTGTAAGAAAAGTTTAGTTTTAGCTAAGATTTTTTTATCACTTTTCTGTTGCTCAAAACCAGTTTACAAGGATGGGTCAAACGTCTTGCAATATTTTTGTTTTTCTAGGATGAGTCAAAAGTTTTGAAATATTTTTGGTTTTTCAAGATTGGTCAAAAGTTGTGAAATATTTCGGTTTTTCTAGGATGGGTAAAAAGTTTTGCGATATTTTGTTTTTTCAATGTCAAAAGTTTTGCAATAATTTAGTAACATAGGGCATAAATCGGCTGAACTGAATAATTTAGCCAAGATTCTAAAGGCATTGGACCACACTGGATTGTCAGATGCTGAACTCACCTGATACTCTCCGGGTGCATCTCAATGGATTTGTCTCTTGGGAATTTACGCTCTTGGACTTAGAATCTACGCTCTTGGGCTTACCAAAAGTTGGCTGATTGTTAAGGATCCTACAAAACGAGTGAATGTTCCTTAACCAAGCCCAAATTTTTAATCATAATTTAACACACAGGGGGAAGAAATGCACAAGATGTCAGTGCACAAACTACCAGTATACTAACAAACACAGCAGGTACCTTTCGCGGATCGATTGCACGATATGCATGCTATAACCTAGCACGTACTACTAAAATATGGCAAAATCTTTGACTCACCCTAGTGTGAATAAGTCAAAATGACCTTTCTTCCAGGTTATGTTTGAGTGGAAAAGTAGTGAACTGTCTAAACATGCCTGATGTTTCAAAGCAATAGTGACGCGGTACAGCTCTTTCTTTTCCATCACCAAACGACATGTATCCAATGTCAACATTCCAGGAACAATAATCGTATAACATGTTGACCCTCGACCGAGCCGTCAATCAAGAGATTCACCTGTGTAACAGCGAAACAGGTGCATCCGGTCGAAGATATCGGAATATAACCTTGACCTGAGGTTGAATTCGGTGCAGATGCGCACGCCCACAGGAAGCAGGTGGACGTCAGACAATTATATCGTGCCACAGACGGATTGAGTTAGTCAGTTCAGTTCCAGTCGCAGTTGGAGATAGGATGCCTGCGGAGTGAGAACCAGCTCCAGACAGAGTGCTTGGGCCCTCAGCGACCCACGGTTGAGCAGCCGAGCCAAGATGAGGATGAAGTACTGCTATGGTCGCGAGAAGAACTTTGGCTCAATACTTAGCAGTCTGTCTCCGTCTCCAACTCACCTCTCACACACAAGAAACATCAACCCTTTTCAGAATAAAGTGTGAGAGGTATAATTTTATAAAGAAGTGTGTTCGTTCGTTCATTGAAGTCGTCATTATGTTTCTGCTTACATCTGCATGGATATGAGTATACAATAATTGGACTTTGCTAGTGCTCAAATCAAGTGAGGAGTTGGAACATTGTTAAAAATGTGCGTCTTGATTATTGACGTTAACAATATTAGATATTTTATTCGTGTCATCCTAAACGTTTAAACATCAGTTTCAACAGCTCTTAAGTTCTCGAATATATCCTCTTTATAGAATTTACTAGACGATTCATGAATCCACAGGGTCCTCTATTTATTGGTAGTCCATGATGATATTAATGCTTCTATTTATGAGGTCATTTAAGTATTGATATACCGGGTGAAACGATAAAATTATCGCCCTAAAGCTTTATTTTAAAACTTTTATTGAAAAAAAATCAATTCAGCTAAATCGATTATGTAGTAGAGCTGACATCTACAGGGTGAAACGATAAAATTGTCGTCCTAAAGAAAACAACACTACAGCTTTATTTTAAAACTTTTATTGAGAAAAATCAATTCAGCTAACTTGATTATGTAGTAGAGCTGACGTCTATTCAATATAGCCGCCTTCAGCCTCAATCACCGCCTCGATACGGATCCGGAACCGGGAGCATGGCTTTTCCACAAGCGCCGGCGGGAGCTCGGCGAATACTCGACGGGTGGCGGCGATCAGGCTGGCTTTGATGTTTTGGGAGGCCATGTTGGTGATGTTCTCGACATATGACCAAACAGAGATGTCCAGCGGGTTAAGGTAGGGGGAGGAGGGGGGCCTGAGGTTCTTTGTCTTCTCAGTCAAGATCTGGCTAGTCTGGCCGCTGGGGAGTTTCATCAATGATTGCCTGGACCTTTTCGATAAACTCCTTGGTCCGGGTCTTCCTGGCGGTGTCCTTCCACTCCACCACCTCCAAAGGGTTGTCCGATGCGTTGAGCTGTGCCCTCAAGCGTTGAACACTCCGGATTTGCATTTTGAGGGTGCTGGCAATGGTCCTGTTGTCATAACTTGGATCGGTAGAGTGCATGAGTTGTACAGCGGTGCATCTCCGATCTGGCTCGCTGAACATTGTGTAACTTTCAGACATGATAGAAGGCTTCTATCGCTTTTGGGATTTATACACAACTAGCCAACTAGTTGATGGTCTGCAACAAAAAAAGAAAACCCGGTTTTCATTAAACGGAAATGGAAACAAGTCGTCTTTTCTTGGGCAACAATTTCATTGTTCCACCCTGTAGAAGGCTCCTATAGCTTTGGGGATTTGTACACAACTGGCCAACTAGTTGATGGTCTGCAACAAAAAAAGACCACCGGTTTTCATTAAACGGAAATGGAAACATGTCGTCTTTTCTAGGGCGACAATTTTATTGTTCCACCCTCTAGAAGGGTGCTATCGCTTTTGTGATTTGTACACAACTGACCAACTAGTAGATGGTCTGCAACAAAAAAAGAAAACCGGTTTTCATTAAACGGAAATGGAATATTTTCGTCTTTTCTAGGCCGACAATTTTATCGTTCCACCCTGTAGAAGGCTCCTATCGCCTTTGGGATTTGTACAAAACTGGCCAACTAGTAGATGGTCTGCAACAAAAAAAGACCACCGGTTTTCATTAATCGGAAATGGAATATTTTCGTCTTTTCTAGGGTGACAATTTTATCGTTCCACCCTGTAGAAGGTTCCTATCGCTTTGGGGATTTGTACACAACTGGCCAACTAGTTGATGGTCTGCAACAAAAAAAAAAAAAAAAAAAGAAAACCGGTTTTCATTAATCGGAAATGGAATCATGTCGTCTTTTCTAAGGCGACAATTTTATTGTTCCACCCTGTAGAAGGCTCCTATCGCCTTTGGGATTTGTACACAACTGGCCAACTTATAGATGATCTGCAACAAAAAAAGAAAACCGGTTTTCATTAAACGGAAATGGAATCATGTCGTCTTTTCTAAGGCGACAATTTTATTGTTCCACCCTGTAGAAGGCTCCTATCGCCTTTGGGATTTGTACACAACTGGCCAACTAGTAGATGGTCTGCAACAAAAAAAGTAAACCGGTTTTCATTAAACGGAAATGGAATCATGTCGTCTTTTCTAAGGTGACAATTTTATTGTTCCACCCAGTAGAAGGCTCCTATCGCCTTTGAGATTTGTACACAACTGGCCAACTAGTAGATGCTCTGCAACAAAAAAAGAAAACCGGTTTTCATTAAACGGAAATGGAATCATGTCGTCTTTTCTAAGGTGACAATTTTATTGTTCCACCCAGTAGAAGGCTCCTATCGCTTTTGTGATTTGTACACAACTGGCCAACTAGTAGATGGTCTGCAACAAAAAAAGAAAACCGGTTTTCATTAATCGGAAATGGAATCATGTCGTCTTTTCTAGGCCGACGATTTATCGTTCCACCCTGGAGAATTAAAACTTTGAATAGAAGTAAACTTTTCTCAAGTTTATTTGGGGTTTTTATCGGGGGTGGGATTATGGCATATCAACTATTGTTGGTTATTTGATGCCAAATCAAGTTTTTACATATATATTATTTGTATCATGTGCAAACACAGTTAAATTGTAAAATAACTTTATTTCTAACAATTCAATTTAAGATAAGTCCAAGTATTGCTATGTATCACAAACAATTCAATTAAACATTAGTCATTTCTTTAGACACAGTTTAAATGATCGAACATTTCTATTTTAAACAATCCAATTTAGCATAAATCATTTCTTTACACTCAGTTCAAATACCAAACTTTTTGATTCATAGATAGGACCCTATCAAGGGCTACCGCTCCGAGCCAAAGTGGTCCTCGGTGCGATGGGAATGAAAGAGTACTTCACGTTCCCCTAAGCCCTATCATTACTAGAGCCTCACTATCAGATCGTTTAGTATCCTATTCAGGACACTCGTTTGGAGGGGTCTTCCTTCTCAGCAGCCCCAGACGACTTGGATGGCAAAATAGAGGGCACCCAGTGAAAATCAAACATTAATAAAGGTCGATTAACCTTACTCGCTTAAATCATATGCGACAACTTCAAAAAATCTTTTTATAAGCTTAGTTTTGCACAAAACCAAAGTATAGTGCACTCAGTGAGAATCAAATTCGTTAACAATTACCACAAATCAAATTAGCAATAAATTAATTCTCCCCCACGCCGCGAAAAACGCATTTTAACCCTCAAATATTAAATGATTAAAAATCCATTATTTAGAATTTCATTATTTAAAACTTTATGATTAAAATTTTTTCATTATTTCAACATTTTATTGTACAAAAATTCATTATTTTGAAATTTCATTACGTTCGATGATCAAAATTCATTACTGATGCTATTATTTCACGGGGAGAGGTCCCATGGCGTCGAGGCTAATGTGTAACGTTGTAAAATTGTGAGAAGCGAGTTCTAACTCCAGTCGCGCTATAACATTCACTCTCGGTTAGATGTCCGAGGGAAATGTATTAAGCCTCTTATCCCGCCTCTGGCAATGATTTAAATAGTCTCACTCTTGTTTTTCTACAAGGATAACTTAGCATTAAATAGTTCAAGAGGGTTTGAATAAAAAGGCAGTCATTCTTAATTTCAAGGTATGTATCAGTTACTTCGATTTTACTCATATATATCAGAGTATAAGTGATGTACTCTTATGGACCCCCACATATAGCCGAGCTAAAGCAGGACAACCAGCTCGAACATACATTCAGCAGCTATGCGAGGATACGGGATGTAGCCCTGAAGACTTGCCAGAGGCGATGAACGATAGGGAGAAGTGGGAAGTGAGGGTCAGGGATATCCGTGCTAGCGGCACGACTTGGTGACGATGATGATGAAAATGCGATGGCCTGATCCATAACACAAACTTTGATTGCTCAGTCTCGGGGGCTGTAGAACACTACAACTACACCTCAGGCGAGAGGGAAGACCCTCCCCAACGAATGTCCAGGTTATGACGCTAAACAATCTGCTGGTGATGTTCCAGTAATGCTGGTGCTTTAAGGAATGCAGAGTACCCCTTTATTGCCATGGCTCTAGCTCGGAATGGTTGCACCTGAGACGGTCTTATCTATGAGTCAAATAGAACTAAACTGCGTACTTATGCTAAACTGAATTACTTGAAATAGAAGTGTTTTGATATTTAAAGTGCGTATATATGCTAAACTGAACTGCTTGAAATAGAACTATTTTTGACATTTAAACTGCGTACTTATGCCAAAATGATTTGTTGTAAATAGAACTGTTTTGACATTTTCCTGTGAGTAAACAACAATTATACTTATACTAAACTGCATTGTTTGAATTAGAACTGTTTGACTCAACTGAATAGTTTGAAATAGAAATGTTTTTGACAAAAATAAACTATGTACTTATTCTAAACTGAATTGTTTGAAATAGAACTGTTTTTTGTAATAAAATAGATTTACCATTAAATAACTTACAAATGTTATATGCCATAAAACCCAAACAACACTGATTGCATTTCACATAGCACTAATACCTTAGCGAAAGGTATGATTCCAAATATTCTCCCTCCAGCTATGGGTAAATAGTAGGGCAGACTACGTTCTTCAGCCTTGATGAGGCAACTAATCTAGGAGATGGAAAACTCTGAATTCAAACCTGTTAAACTCTGCTTAAAAATTGACCTTGTGTCATATCCTGTCCGAGCGGAGGGGTTGAGTAAATATGATAAAACCCAAACAAACAGACAAACTTTGATTTGTAAATAATGTTTTCCAGAAAAATTACAATGATTTAAGTTTAGTATATAGCGTATTAAGGTTGTTATAGAAGAAGAAGAAGAAGAAGAAGAAGAAGAAGAAGAAGAAGAAGACATAAAATAAGAGAACCGTTTGAGAGAGATAGTGAGAGAGAAAAGAAAGTGAAAGAGATACAAAGAGAAAGAAATAAGTAAAATTAGAAAATGTATAAAATCGATAAAGTTCTTGATTGATCAACATGTTACTATTTTATCGACAATGAATGGCATTGTGGCGTTTTTTAATGGTATTTACAGGAAGAATTCTGTGCTGAATTCGGTTATTTGTCATCGTAAATTTGAAAGAATAAATGCATTAGAAAACCTGCAAGCAAGTGCCAAGTGCTGTAATGGCTTTTTTGCAATGAATTACTTTGGAAAAAGATAAATGTTGGAATCCGTAAAGGAGATATTATTAATGATTCTTATTCTCTAGCAGAACAATCGCGAAAAGCAGGTGGACATGGAGAAAGGAAAAAGGAGAAAAATAAAGAAAGAAATCCATGAAAAGGAATCTAATCCTGTCTGATAGAAAGACAAAGGAGGGTTCAAAGAATATATGATTGTAATAAAAAAAGAATATCATGCAAAGAAGAAGAAGAATGAGGTGTGGGGGGAAGTAGCAGCTGCAGCAAAAGAAAAAGAAAAGAAGAAGAAAAAAGAAGACGAAGAATGAGGAAGAGGAAAAGCAGCAGCTGCAAGGAAAGAAGAAGAAGAAGAAGAAGAAGAAGAAGAAGAAGAAGAAGAAGAAGAAAAATGAGAAAAGAATAAAATGAAGAATGAGGAAGAGGAAAAGCAACAGCATCACCATCACCATCAGAAGAAGAAGAAGAAGAAGAAGAAGAAGAAGAAGAAGAAAACTAGCAACTGAAGAAAAGAAGATATAAACAAAACCTTTACTTAAAAAAGCTTCTAAAGTAATTTTCAAAAATTGCTGTGAAAACAATCGATTAATTTCCTTTCTAAGGAAAATCAAAATCAAAAATGATGTCAGGACATTTTGAAAAAAAAAGAAGGAAATAGAAAATCGGAAATTAAAAAACAAAACAAAAATCAACTTAAAAACTACGAAATCTCATAGACAAATTGCCAACAATAAATTTTTAAAAGACCAAATTCTGTGGACACCAATCAATCAAGCAGAAAAATGCCAGGTGACACAGAGGCAAAACTATTAGGACAAGCTAGTTGTAGACCTGGAAAGGGATGGGCTCTGCCTGGTTAACTATGCCCAAGACATGAATACCACTCCACGGAGAAAACAGGTTAGGGCAGCAATAAGACAAAACATTATTTATTTGAATGGTCAGCATAATTATATAAATACTTGTAAATACTTGTGTGACCACGTCTCCACAACTGTTTAAATTTTAAATGGTACCTCGTATTTGGGGTAATGTTTAGCAAGATAGGTAAATCCTTGTGAGTTTGATTCTCACTAGGTGCCTCATACTTCAAGCTTTTTGCTAGGGGTCATTTTTGATGGTTTATGTTCCATTTAACTCAAATCTTTTGTACGTTTTCACCCAAGCATCACGATTTATATCTACGTATAATTAACGGTTGCTCCTTGCGTAATGCAAAATTCTTCTCATGAATTGTGCACTCCGGTATCCGATAGCGAAAATGTAAACAAAACAAAAGTTAATACATATGCGTTAAATTCACTAGCTGTTGGGTCACCGATTGGCTTAGTCGTGTGTTATTGGTGTGATATAAAGTTAGACGGGCTTCGATCCCAGTTTAAAACGTTTCGCCTGTCTAGTCACACTGTAGAGTTGTGATGCAACGAAACAGTATTCTGTTGAAGACTGTATATATATATATATATATATATATATATATATATATATATATTGTGTACTTTATATTGTAACGAAACTGTATTCTGTTGAAGACTATATATATATATATATATATATATATATATATTGTGTACTTTATATTGCAACGAAACAGTATTCTGTTGAAGACTATATATATATATATATATATATTGTGTATTTTATATTGCAACGAAACAGTATTCTGTAGAAGACTATATATATATATATATATATATATATATATATATATATTGTGTACTTTTTATTGAAGACTATATATATATATATATATATTGTGTACTTAGGCAACACATCAACATTTTCTTT
This sequence comes from Sepioteuthis lessoniana, assembly GCA_963585895.1. Taxonomy (NCBI): domain Eukaryota; kingdom Metazoa; phylum Mollusca; class Cephalopoda; order Myopsida; family Loliginidae; genus Sepioteuthis; species Sepioteuthis lessoniana. The sequence continues at coordinate 4,553,727 of OY757944.1, forward strand.
TTCTGAGTTTTACATGAAGATATTCGTGTCTTCTTCTCATTTACCATTTACCTTATGTCTGGGTCGAGGGGATGAAGAAAGTGTTCCATACCAGTCCAAGCGCTTTCGACCATTTCGCTGGTCGTCCTCATAGGTTGTATTTCATGTGTTCTTGAGGTGATTTTTATATTTATTAGGAGTGTTTTTTCAGAATATATTGTTGGCGCATTCTGGTAGGAAATAAAATATTCTGTGATCTTCAACAGAATATGCTTTAATATATATGTATATGAGTCTGCAACATACCACAAAAAAGCAGCTGTACAGCCACCTACACCCATCTCTAAAACCATTCAAACTAGAAGAACAAGACGTGCGAGACACTGTTGGATTAGTAAGAGCAAGCTCATAAGCGACGTTCTCTTGTGGACACCTTCACACGGACGAGCAGGTGTTGGAAATCCGACTAGAACTTATATACAACAGCTCAGTACAGACACAGGATGTAGTCTAGCGGGCTAGTCGAATGTGATTAATGATAGAGACGAATGGCAAGAGAGGATCAGGGAAATCCGTGCTACCGGCACGATATGATGGAATATATATGTATGGATGTATAGTGTGCAGTGGGTCATTTCTAGTCAAAATTACGCAAAACTTTCAATCACACAGTAATCTCACTTTATTAGGAATATTCACCAAAATTACTTGAAGATATTTTGAAAAATTAAAGATTGAATTCATTAAAAGAAATCGCCGTTGTCTTTAACCACAGCCTATAGACCACTTTGGGATTTCCTGCAAGTTTTTTTCTGACGGTCTCCTTGTTTGAAATGGTGAATGTTGCCGTTATCCTTGCCTTCAGTTCCTCTTTTTTGCTGCATGGAGTTTTATCGGATATCAGTCTTCCAGCTCCCACACAAGAGGATTGCAATCTGGGAAATTAGGTGGTCATGTGTTAGGGCAGATGTGATCGCAGAAATTTACCGACAGCCAACACTAGATTCTTCTTCTTGAATGGCATGACACTGTACTGTTTCCAGATGTAGATTCTTCTATTAAGAACCCTCTCGCTCCAAGATCGCACTACTTCCTTTTGTCACTTGATAATAGCAATTTATCCATTATATTATATATATATATATATAGGGTTATTTTATAAAGAGGATAAATTTTGCCTAAGAATGTAGCAATACGAAGCATTATATACAGTTGCACCATTTTTAAAGAAATCAATTGTGACATATTTTTTATGTCCTAAAAGAGTGTCAGCATGACCTTCTTTACTGGTTACTGCACACGGAACTTGTTCTTCATCAAAGAATCATTGTGTTTACACTCAATGGACTGTTTTTTCGACTCAGGCTCGCTGTAGCAAATTCATTTTTAGCCAATTTGTTAAAATGTTTTAACTAAAACCATACTTATTCTTATAGATCAAAAATTATTTTATGAATTTCATGTTGTTGGCATACCTCAGGCAGTAGAAATTTGATGACAGAACTCTGTTCAAGCCGGAAGCATTCGGTTTGATTAGCCACTATTTTGAATGGCCTCAAAATAATTTTTTACATGATTGAATCAATTGTCTTTATAAGTCAATTCCAAAAAAGCAAAGGTAAAATTTATGTTGTGCTCTTGAAGGGCCAGAAATGAATAACAGAAAGAGATGTAAGGTTTACTGCAGTATATATTTTCGGATATACAGACAGTAACGATTACCGATAATTGACTAGACTCGCTTGACTCGTTTATCGAGTGAGTCATTAGGGTCCATGTAGTAACGTCATGGGGTATATCACAATCATAGTTTTTGTTACAAAAGTCCGAAAAATGTATTTTTTGTGTAACAAAATGTAATTTTTTGTGTAACAAAATGTAATTTTTTGTGTAACAAAATGTAATTTTTTGAGTAATGTAATTCCGAAAAATATATTTTTGTGTAACAAAATTCGAAAAAATTTATTTTTTGGCTTTTTTTCAAAAACAAATTCTTTTTTTTTGTAAAAAAATTATAATTTCTATTGTCAAATATTCTTTTTCTGTCTCTGTCTCTGCCTTTCTGTCTGTCTGTCTTCCTCTCTCTCTCTCTCTCTCTCTCTCTCTCTCAGTTCATCTTTATCGGTCATCGCTGTTGGCAAGTCTTCTAAACAGTGCCTAGTGTCAGTACAGAACTGATGAATGTAAGATTTTGTTATTCAGCCAACACAGTTGTGTTCCATGAGTCGAAGTCCATAACAGAACTTCACTTGTGCGTTCGTCTTTACGTTCCCATCAGTACCAAGTGTTGTATATTGACCTACGACCCGGCCGGGCTGTCAAAATAGGAAATGCACCTATGTAAATAACAGGTGCATCCGGTCGAGGAATATCAGAATTATAACCTTGACCGTGGATGGGTTGAAAGAGTGCAATTGTGACGCCCACAAGAAGAAATGGGCGTTGAACTATTATATAACTCGGTGAAGACAGGAAGTCAGTTAGTTTGCAGACCAGACCCGTTGGTGACAAGATGCGGTAGAGAAAGCCAGCACCCAGCAGAGTGGGCCCCCAGACCCCCGGTTGAGCAGCCTAGGAGAACGGGAAAGAAACGCGGTCATGGCCAATATAGTGAGTGTCAATATGTTGCAGTTCTGTTCGGTCACCAATTCCCTCTCACACACAACCCTTTCAAATAAAATGAGAGGTATATTTTTCTAAAAGAACTCTGTCGCTCGTCTTTATTGTGTGTCGTTTGCATGCATTCATATGGGTATACAACACAAGGTTGTCTTGCTTGTCTTATTTAGGTGGTTTGTGAGATAGAAAACAACTGCAGTTTTGCAAAGTGCTGTTTTTTTTCAAAATTGGGAGAGCATTAGTGCGCAGTTCCTATCGAGCTTCTTTTTTTTCTATGAGTTTTATTCAAGTCCAAGTCAGACAGCAATACAATACTCATCGCAGGGCTACAACTTGTAAGAAATCTAAGATATCAGATTTCTTAACATAATACAGAACTCTTTGTTTTTTTATGCAAACGACTGAGTATTAAATGTTTCCATAAGTGCGATATTTTATACAGATGCAACTATTACAAACCTTACATATCAGGTCGAAAATCGTTGCAAAGTTGATAGCAAAGATGGCTTAAACTGGATTGTTCCCCTGTTTTACCCCATCGTTCAGGGAGATTTTCGTTTACATTAACCTAAGATTCCATGGCATGACGAAAAGATCAAAGGAAACTAATAACGTCTTCAGGCCAAACACGGTTCATTATAATTTCAAACGATGCAATTCGGTTTCGATAATCGAAAGCTTTAGATAGATAGATAGATAAATACGAAAACAACAACTGTTATGATAGGCAAAAGTAAAAAATCATATTTGTATATATATAGTCATATTTCTACATATATATATATATATATATATATATATGTCTTTCTTTCTCTTTCTCTCTCGCTATATCATATTACATTATATATTCCTCTTTCTCTCTCTCTCTCTCTCTATCTATCTATCTATCTATCTATATATATATATATATTACATTATATATTTCTCTTTCTCTCTTTCTCTTTCTCTCTTTCTCTCTCAGTCTGTCTCTCTCTATATATGTGCATATATTTCGAGAGAGAGAGAGAGAGAGAAAGAGAGAGAGAGAGAGAGAGAGGGAGAGAGGGAGGAACAGAATGAGATTGATACGAATGGAATCTGTATAATAAATCTGAAAAGTAAAGGATAATAGATATTATATTATATTTCTCTCTCTCTCTCTCTCTCTCTCTCTCTTTCTCTCTCTTATATTACATTATATATTTCTCTTTCTTTCTCTCTCTCTCTCTCTCTCTCTCTTTCTCTCGCTATATTATATTACATTAGATATTTCTCTTTCTTTCTCTCTCTCTCTCTCTCTCTCTCTCTCTCTCTTTCTTTCTCTCGCTATATTATATTACATTAGATATTTCTCTTTCTTTCTCACTCTCTCTCTCTCTCTCTCTCTCTCTTTCTTTCTCTCGCTATATTATATTACATTAGATATTTCTCTTTCTTTCTCTCTCTCTCTCTCTCTCTCTCTCTTTCTCTCGCTATATTATATTACATTAGATATTTCTCTTTCTTTCTCTCTCTCTCTCTCTCTCTCTCTTTCTCTCGCTATATTATATTACATTAGATATTTCTCTTTCTCTCTCTCTCTCTCTCTCTCTCTCTCTCTCTCTCGCTATATTATATTACATTAGATATCTCTCTCTCTCTCTCTCTCTCTCTCTTTCTCTCTATTTCTCTCTCGCTATATCATATTACATTATATATTTCTCTTTCACTCTCTCTCTCTCTCTCTCTCTCTCTCTCTCTCTTATATTACATTATATATTTCTCTTTCTTTCTCTCTCTCTCTCTCTCTCTCTTTCTCTCGCTATATTATATTACATTAGATATTTCTCTTTCTTTCTCTCTCTCTCTCTCTTTCTCTCTTTCTCTCGCTTTATTATATTACATTAGATATTTCTCTTTCTTTCTCTCTCTCTCTCTTTCTCTTTCTCTCGCTATATTATATTACATTATATATTTCTCTTTCTTTCTCTCTCTCTCTCTCTCTCTCTCTCTCTTTCTCTCGCTATATTATATTACATTATATATTTCTCTTTCTTTCTCTCTCTCTCTCTTTCTCTCGCTATATCATATTACATTAGATATTTCTCTCTCTCTCTCTCTCTCTCTCTCTCTCTCTCTCTCTCTATTTCTCTCTCGCTATATCATATTACATTATATATTTCTCTTTCTCATTCTCTCTCTCTCTCTCTCTCTTTCTCGCTATATCATATTACATTATATATTTTTCTCTCTCTCTCTCTCTCTCTTTCTCTCTATTTCTCTCTCGCTATATCATATTACATTATATATTTCTCCTTCTCATTCTCTCTCTCTCTCTCTCTTTCTCGCTATATCATATTACATTATATTTCTCTCTCTCTCTCTCTCTCTCTTTCTCTCTATTTCTCTCTCGCTATATCATATTACATTATATATTTCTCTTTCTCATTCTCTCTCTCTCTCTCTCGCTATATCATATTACATTATATATTTCTCTCTCCCTCTCTCTCTCTCTCTCTCTCTCTCTCGCTATATCATATTACATTATATATTTCTCTCACTCTCTCTCTCTCTCTCTCTCTCTCTTTCTCTCTATTTCTCTCTCGCTATATCATATTACATTATATATTTCTCTTTTTTTCTCTCTCTCTCTCTCTCTCTCACTCGGTCTCTCTCTCTATATATACATATGCATATATTTCGAGAGAGAGAGAGAGAGAGAGAGATAGAGAAAGAGAGAGAGAGAAGAAAATTATGAGATAGGCCGGCAGATACCAAAAGAAGACAAATAATTTTGCCACGTAACATTTAGTGCATATTTCGGCCATTAAAGGTTTTGTACGAATCTGTTCTACTTATTGGTTTGCAGGAAAGATCCTATTAGTGTCTCCCCGATCAATTCGGCAACCATTCTGTGACCCAGAAAGGTTATTATCTGCAATTTAATCAGCCAAATGATCTATCAAGACCACATATAAAACTTTATGTTCCACGGACAATAGGGTAATAAAAACCGATAATTCCAACAATCACCCTTACTAACATTCTCCAAGAGCAGAACAGAACTTATATCTTCAAGAAAGAAAATTACAAACATCTTGGTCAAGTGGTACAACGACACTGGTGACAGATGAGCCAAAGCAAAAACAAAAAGAATACTGGTTTGTATGGTTTTGTTATACAAAAACTCTGTTCATATACATGAGCTGAGAGTTCACCACGGGTCCGGGAGACCAGGGTTCAATCCCAGATCGAGTCATACCAAAGACTTAAAAACTGGTACTTGATGCCGCCTTGTTGAATACTCCGTATTATAACGTAAGAATCAAGGATAAAGTGGAACAATCCAGGGAATGGAGTAGTGCCCTTCCCTACATCTCGGTGTGGTAGCTATTGAAATGGGAGCCTTTTGGTCACCCTCGACTAAGGTCGCCAACTTTACTTACTTTATATATATTAGATGAAGACTAGATGGATTATTTCTGACTGTAGGTATTCGTATTTCACTCTACATAGTGTCTTAAGTACTCTTATGTTTTAATTTACAGTATTCATCGCGGCGTTTTTTTCTTTTGACTAGGTATTACGTTACTGGTTGATTATTTTCAAGCAGTACAGTTGTTTTTAGTCTTTTCTTTTTTTTTTCTTTTTACATGGAATTTTTTCCCAAATATCAGTTTGTGTAATACTATTTTATTTGCAAATTGTATCATTTGGAGTTTTTTCACATATCAATTTCCAATGACGGTAAACATTTCAACACGAGTGCCCCGATATGGATGTGTGTCTGTACGGGTGTGTGTCTATGTATGGGTTGTCTGTGTGGCATGTTTATCAACCTAATCCTAAACCTGTCTGTATATGCGTGTGCATGAGTGAGTTTCTGTGTGTGCGTGACTTTATGTGTGAGTGTGCTTTTATGTGTGTCTGCATATGTGTGTATGTGTGCCTATATATGTGTGTATATTTGTATATGTATGTGCGTGTATCTGCGTGTCTACTAAGTGTCTGTGTGTCTATCTATGCGTGTGTCTATGATAGTGTGTCGGCGTATCTACGTCTGAGTGTGTTTGTCTATGTGTTAGTGTAACTGTGTGTGTGTGTGTATGAGTCTATGTGTCCGTTTGGATGTCTTTGCGTGTATCTGTATCTGAGTTTACCTCTGTGTGTCAGTTTTTCTATGCGTGCATCTATGTGTGTGTCTTTATGTGTCTATGTGTTTCTGAGTATGTCTGTGTGTGCCTATCAGTGTATGCGTCCGTCTGCGTGTGTGTGCCTGCGTGTCTAACCGTGGGTGTGTGGGTGTGGCTGCAAATGAATACCTGAGAGGTTACTATTTCTACATTGGCAGTCTTGCCATTTTCTCCCTTTATATAATCTCGTTATCGAATATCACCAAAAACATACACAAAAGACAAAAGCAATTCAACCCTTCTGGCATTAATTGACCCACAGAGGTTGATATGCCGTGAAACAAAACTCAAACTCGAATATCATAATCGCATCCATGTAAGTTTGCCGCCATTTTTACTGTTAACAACTTGGGTTGTCCAATCAGCGGTTGATTTCACGGAAGGTGAGTGCCTCCGCGCATTCACAAACTTAATGCAGGCTACATACACATCAAAACGTGACTCCTCACTATTCTTTTAAAATGTTGACTACATTACAACCGATATGTAATGTAGGTTAGTACTGCTTACGAATAATTATCCTAGAGTCTATTAAAAGCGACGCTACATACTCTTTCTATGATAATGTCCATCTTTCACACCGTATACGATTGGGTAATTACAGATCTCATGTCAAATTTCCGCCTAGATCCAGCCGGATATCCTAATATAATTTCAAACTTCTCTTGAAACGATTTTGTCTATTCTAGCAAGTTTTGTTAAAGTACTAGGGTTGGGCTTAAAAGATTATCGGTTGAAAAATTCATAAACTGACAAATGCTTAGGTTAATCTTTTTTACCAAAAAGGAGGTGCCCGTGGGGTAATGGTTATCGTCGTAGGAAATGGACACGGCGACACGAGTTGAAATCCTGGACGAGACTGATTGCATTTCACATAGCACTAATACCCTTGGGAAAGGTATGAATCCAATTATTCTCCCTCCAGTTATGGGTAAATAGTAGGGCAGACTAGGTTCTCCAGCCTTGGTGAGGCAACTAGTCTAAGAAAAGGAAAACTCTGATTTCAAACCTGTTAAACTCCGCTTAAAAAATTGACCTTGTGTCATATCTTGCCCGAGCGGAATGGTTGGTAAATATGGTTAATCTTTTTTTACCAATGGGATTCAAGCAATTCAACACTGATGGAAGAAGTTTGTTGGTCACAAGGGTTACTATGTGGAAAAAAAATCATTTGGTCACAGTCCACGAGAGTGTCTTGGTCAACCTATGAACTTTTCAGATGACCCTCGTAAACCTAAAGATACTGAAGCCTCTGCCGTATCGATGGATGGATATTACGCGATTTATAATAGGATTCTTGTTTTATAAGATAATTTTCAGATAATATGTACACGGATAAGAAAAACAAGAGTTTCCAAAACTATTTTCAGACTACCTCACCGATATGGATCCCACAAAACCTCCCAAGAGCCATTTAACACGTAACCCACTTGTCTGGAGCTGTAGAATACACCAACTATAGCTTTGCAAGGGGTATGCTCCCCCCGTATCGAATATGACATTAAACCATCTGATGGTGAATCTCAAGCCCCGGAACTCTGAAGAATGTGGCTTAGCCCTTCATCGCCATTGCTCCAAGGTCCAGTCTAACCCGGAGAGGATGTACCGGGTAGGGTCTCATCATTGGGTCAGATAGAACTGTTTGATATTTAAACTGTGTGCAAACAAGTGCCCAACGCGAGATCAAATTGTTAGAAATAGACGTATTTGACCATTTGACTGTGTGTAAATAAATGATGGATATTTAATTGAAATTTGAGTGATACGTGTGTTAGATAGTCATCTACATCATCATTCAGCATCACAACGACACAATATCATAGACAGACGCATGAATAAAGGACGCATGATAAAGACGCAGGAAAGAAGACGCAAGAAGACTTCTTTACAATTATATTTACCTCTCACTTTATTGCAAGGGTTTCGAAAGGGTTGTTCAAGGTTTGCATGTGAGAGGGTGCTGGAGACCGAACAAAAACTTCATATTTTGACCCCACTGTTATGACCATCACGTTGTGTCTTTATTGTTCTCCTGATGTTGGGGTCTACTCCATCGGGGCTTTCCGAGGGCCCCCTCGGTCTGGTGTGGCCTTCCCTACCACATCTCGTCTCTAACCCTCTGGGAGTCTGCTGGCAACTGCTTTGGCACCCCAAACTCAACTGAGTTAAATAATAATTCAACGCCCACACGATCGTCTACTGGATCTTTGAAATCGGATGTTTAATCGTCATCAGGCGGAAATAACTGTCATGCAGTTCAGAGGTTACTCTCTTCCGGTGTATGACTGTAGTGGCACAATGGGACCTTCACCTTGTCCCATATCATAAGCCTTAATCCGCCCACGCGATCTCTTTCGATTACTGGCCATTGGAATGTGTCACTTCCTTCCGGTGTATCACCTTGGAATAGCATTTTTGGGCCGGGGCGAAGGGTCAAAACATAACACGTGGCGATACTTGGAACAATTTAATTGTATGCAAATGAATGAGTAATATTAGATAAAACCATTTGAATTGCTTGGCAAAAACTTTAACTGTTTGTCTAAATTTAATAGTTAGTGTTAAATAGCAATACTTGAAACCAATTAAGAAAGGGAAAATAAAACTATTTATATTTGATATATATTAAATATATATTTATATTTGATATATATTTATATATATTTATATTTGATATATATTTATATATATTTATATTTGATATATATTTATATATATTTATGTTTGATATATATTTATATATATCTATATTTGATATATATTTATATATATTTATATTTGATATTTATTTATATATATCTATATTTGATATATTTTTATATATATTTATATTTGATATATATTTATATATATATTCATATTTGATATATATTTATATACATTTATATATATTTATATTTGATATATTTTTATATATATTTATATTTGATATATATTCATATATATTTATATTTGATATATATTTATATATATCTATATTTGATATATATTTATATATATTTATATTTGATATATATTTGTATATATTTATATTTGATATATATTTATATATATTTATATTTGATATATATTTATATCTAAATTTGATATATATTTATATATATCTATATTTGATATATATTTATATATATTTATATTTGATATATATTTATATATATTTATATTTGATATATATTTATATATATCTATATTTGATATATATTTATATATATTTATATTTATATATGTTTATATATATTTATATTTGATATATATTTATATATATTTATATTTGATATTTTTTTATATATATTTATATTTGATATATATTTATATATATATTTATATTTGATATATATTTATATATATTTATATTTGATATATATTTATATATATATTTATATTTGATATATATTTATATATATTTATATTTGATATATATTTGATAGCAGTATTTGAAATGTAAAGATAGTCGCTAACTTAACGAACGGAGAGAAAAAAAAGAAGCTTGACGATGTCTACACAAGAATGCTGCCAGAAATATTGAACAAGTCTTGGAGGCAGCAACCCACAAAGCAACAGCTGTACAGCCACCGACCAGCCATCACGAAAGCTATCAAAGTTAGACGAACCAGACATGCGGGACATCGCTGGAGATGTAGAGACGAGCTCATAAGTGATGTACTCCTGTTGACCCCTTCACATGGACAAGCAAAGGCAGGACGACCAGCTCAAACTTACATACAGCAGCTCTCTGGCGATACGGGATGTATTCCTGAAGACCTGCCGGAAGCAGTGGATGATAGGGAGGGGTGACTAAAGAGGGTCAGGGATATCCGTACTGATGGCACGACATGATGATGATGACGATATTTGATAGCAGTATTTGAAACCATTTAAGTGAGTGCAAAGAAATGATTAATACTAAATAAAACTATGTGTTTTCGAAGATTTAGAACCTTTCAATTGTCAGCAAGCAGAAATATTTGTGTGCAAACCAAACATTTATCACACCGGTATAAGGCACATGACTCTTCTTCGCTATTAAGTCTGTTGCATATTTATTCTTGTATAATTTTAAAGGGCTCACTTTTGAAAACATGAAAATGCGATCATGACCATATTTTTTGTGTCTCTGTTGCCTTATGTAGTCGTGTTTTGCGTGTCCTGTCATTAAATAGGAAACCTTTGCCCTTTTGAATTTAACCCAAGCGTCTAAAATAAAATAAAATTCTTCGTGAATGTTATTTTCTTTGTTTTGTATATATATATATATATATACTCGTCACTTAAACAATCTATATATATATATATATATATATATATATATATATATATATATATATATATATATATATATCACGTTCATGTCGTCCTGCTGTAAACTTTATTCAGCATTTTGTCAAAAGTCTTTCTTTTTTCTAAATTCATTCTGTCTTAGCTAGGGTCAGTCTTGGCTATTTTAGGAACATCTAAATGAAAGTAAACAGACGTTTTCTCAATATTTATGTATCAAGTAGAAAGCAACATTTAAATTCATTTATATTCATGAGATAAAAAACATACGAAAAAGACGCTTGTGGCTTAAGAGTTATCATCTTAGGAAATGGATTTGGCGGGTTCAAATCTCACATGATACAGTTTGCCTTGAAGGAATTTATCTTTCTCTTCTCTTTCAGCCATATAGGTACTCGTATGTGAACTAAGATAGAGAGATAGATAGATAGATATGACCATAGACAAATAAACAGGTTTCAATTAAAACATATTCTTATGTACACATCTATGAAAAGACTGACGCTAAAAACAATTATTCCATTGAGTTTATGATTTGTCGAAGCACTTCTGAAATTCGTCTTTGCTATCATGTGAAAGAACACCAAGATACTTATTAGGGGTGTGTCCTCGTGGTGTAATGGTTAAAGCGATGAATTGCGGAATCGTAGTACGCGAGTTCGTACTCCAGTCGCGCTATTACGTTCACTTTCGGCCAAATACCCTTATGAACCCCCTTATTCTCCCTCCAGCTATGGGTAAATAGTAGGACGGACTAGGTTCTTCAGCCTTGGTGAGGCAACTAGTCTAGGAGAAGGAAAACTCTGAATTCAAACCTGTTAAACTCCGCTTAAAAATTGACCTTGTGTCATATCCTGCCCGAGCGGAGGGGTTGGTAAATAGTACCAAGATACTTATTAAATATTTTCTACGTCTTCAAATACATAGATAGATAGATAGAATTTTGTCAACATTCATGTGTTTAGTTGAGAGCAATACTTAAATTCATTTCCATTCGTTACATATAAATATACGAAAAAGGCGTTTGTGGCATCAGGTTTGTCGCCTTAGAAGTGAATTTAGCTAAACGAGTTCAAATCCCAAACGAAGCTGTTTGTGTTTTCCAAAACATTAATGCTCATGGGAAATGCATTAATCCATCTTTACTCGCTCAGCTATAAGTAACAGGGCAATATTAGTATTATATGTAACATGGCAATATTAATATTATATGTAACAGGGCAATATTAATATTATAAGTAACAGGGCAATATCAATATTATAAGTAACAGGGCAATATCAATATTATATGTAACAGAGCAATATTAATATTATATGTAAAAAGTAAAGTTAGCGACCATAGTCGAGGGTGACCCGAAGGCTCCCTTTTCGATAGCTACTACACCAAGTTGTAGGGGAGGGCGCTACTCCATTCCCAGGATTGCTCCACTTTACCCTTGAACCGTACCTTATAATGCTGAGTGTTAAGCAAGGTGGTATCAAGTACCATTTTTAAAGTCTTTGGTATGACTCGACCTGGGATTGAACCCAGGTCTCCCGGGCCATTGGCGAACACTCTAACCGCTGGGCCAATGTCCCGGTATATGTAACAGGGCAATATTAATATTATATGTAACAGGACAATATTAATATTATAAGTAACAGGGCAATATCAATATTATAAGTAACAGGGCAATATTAGTATTATATGTAACAGGACAATATTAATATTATATGTAACTGGGCAATATCAATATTATAAGTAACAGGGCAATATCAATATTATATGTAACAGGGCAATATTAATATTATATGTAACAGGACAATATTAATATTATATGTAACTGGGCAATATTAATATTCTAAGTAACAGGGCATTATCAATATTATAAGTAACAGGGCAATATCAATATTATATGTAACAGGGCAATATTAGTATTACATGTAACAGGACAATATTAATATTATATGTAACTGGGCAATATTAATATTATATGTAACAGGGCAATATTAGTATTATATGTAACAGGACAATATTAATATTATATGTAACAGGGCAATATTAATATTATATGTAACAGGGCAATATTAGTATTATATGTAACAGGGCAATATTAGTATTATATGTAACAGGGCAATATTAATATTATAACAGGTTGAGAAGCTAAACCCTTAATTTAATTTCCACTAAGGAATGAATGCATACATTGACGCCTAGAGATTACAGTCTGGTATATTCAACAGCAAGGAACCGGACAAATTTGAATTGAAGACTTTTCTTGCGGTTCCGCAAGTGTGTCAGTTCGGTGTGTTGGAACAAAAGAAAATTGTCGCTTTTAAAAAAGCAACTTATCTGGGAAAGAGGCATTGTTAATCTCTTAAACTGACGTTGAACGATGCTTACAATGATACTGGGATAGAAGAATTTTTGGAAACTTCTCTCATTGCAGACGAAATTTGGACTTGCAAGATTCGGCTTCTAAATATAACCCGAAATTAATTGCTGTGAAATAATTCTTTACTGATACAGGAACTACAACTACTGTGTTTGACCTGTCTGACACCTTGCACCATAAACCACATTTTCATAGAATGTAGAGCTTTTGCTTTCGCAATTTTTTAAAGTGGATAATTTAATCGATCTGTTCGAGAACGTCAAAATAGATGAAATTCTGTCCTTGCGAAAGACAGGATTGTACCAAAAAAATATGACGAAGTGAAACCGTGTGCAAACAAATGAAATACTGCCAATAAAAAATTTGACCAGCTAAGAATTCGTTTAGAAATCTTACGTTGAATGTATATAAATATAAACAGAATTTGGCGTTAAATAACCTGCAAACGTTGATATGCCATAAAACCCAACCAACCATCTTTTCTTAAACGAGATCCTACTTGTCTGAGCTTAAAACATCTGACAATCAAATTTCTTTTTTTTTTTTCCTTTTTAAGAGAGTTGGTTGGTTGGTTGGTTAGATTTATGGCATCTCAACTTTTGTAGGTTATTTAATGCCAAATCCATTTTTATGCAAATAATCAGTTCTGTTTCAAACAATTCAGTCTAGAATAAGTACAGCTTCAAAGTGAAATAGTTCCATTTCCAACAATTCAGTTTAGCCTAAGTACACAGTTTAGTTCTATTTGACCCATTCATAGAACCCTATCAGGTCCTACCACTTCGAGTCTGAGTGGACCTGGAAGCGATGGCAATGAAGGGGTATTCAGCATTCCCCAAAGCTCCAACGTTACTGGAACCTCAGCATCAGATTGTTTGGTGTCATATCAGGACAATCGTTAGGGTTGTCTTACCCTACTGCAGAGATGCAGTCGGTGTATTCTACAGCCGGGGCAAAAGAAATTATGTTGGGATATAAAATGGTAAGTGATATAATTTTTTTCAAATTATGGAGTAGTCTTCAGTGGGAGTTATTGTATAATTTTGGCGCAAATTATCCAACAATGAAAGATATTTTCGCGAATCACGATGAAAATGATTAAACTTTGACGAAAAATCAGCCAAAAGAAAAATAACAACTGCTATCGCCGACAAGATTATCACTTTCCATAAGGTTATCACGTCTTTCCAGGACAATTAAATCTATATATTCATACACTTAGACATGCGCACATAGAAACAGATGCGAGTACACTCGCACGTATATATTCCTCAGCTTTAGGGAGCCCTTTCTTACCAAGCAGCTCTTGCTCCCTTGTTTAAAAAGAGATAAAAGTTAGGTTTATTGCCTGACACCTGAAACTTTTAAAAACGGAGAATAATAAAGAAGATGAGCTATTTTTGTCACTGCTTTCAGTTGTAGATGTACGTGCGAGACATCTTCCGACTGAAATTTAATTCTTTATTACATTCTGCCCGTGGCTGGGTGTTAGAAAATCCCAATCCATGCATGCTTACAGCAATGCTTTGCAAGCATTTGTAAAAAAAAATGATAATGGTTTTTAAAATATTGAAGCTGAAGTTATGGTTAGAAAGGCATAAATGAACAGGGACCAATGAAACATTACATATCTATAAATTCCAATTGCATTCGATAAACGTATTCCAACATATTTTCCATTGTTCGAAGCATCTATAAAACTTTTCTGCAGATATATTGTGAAGTTGAACCGTCGTATTTGTTGTTATATCATTTCCGAACTTAAAACTTACTCTTTAGATAGATAGATATAAACTGACAGAGATGAATATATATCATATTTACTAACCCCTCCGCTCGGGCAGGATATGACACAAGGTCAATTTTTAAGCGGAGTTTAACAGGTTTGAATTCAGAGTTTTCCTTCTCCTAGACTAGTTGCCTCACCAAGGCTGAAGAACCTAGTCTGCCCTGCTATTTACCCATAGCTGGAGGGAGAATAATTGGATTCATACCTTTCCCAAGGGTATAAGTGCTAAGTGAAATGCAATCAGTCAGGTCCAGGACTCGTGTCGCCGTGTCCATATCCTACGACGATAACCATTACACAACGGACACCTCCTAAAGATGAACTGAAATACACACATACTCACATGCATATGAATTAGCTGAGATATATAGATATTCATTATAGTTATTCAATCAAGTTTTTAATTTGTCGAAGCATCTTTGAAACTAATCTTTTGTTATAATGAGAAAGAGCACCGAGGCGCTCGTGGTGTAATGGTTATAATGGGTGAAAACAAACATGGCAATTGTTCTACAAGTAGGAAAGCACTGAATTTAAACCTGAAAAAATTCTCTTAAATTTGACCGTGTGTTTCATCTTGTTCATGTTCGATAAATTTATATTGTGCGACGTTGCGCCATCTTATCTATTATATCCTCTGATAACTCAATTCTTTTGCTTGAGATTAATAGATAGATAGATAGATAGATAATAAAGAGACTTATTTAGATTTGAATTCAACATACATATTCCAATGAGCTTTTGATTGGTCGAAGGTCTCCTGCAACTAAAACTTTTTATGGTATATTTTTACGAGGTCGTATCTTTTTAAATATCTTCGACCACGTCAAATCTGTTATCCTTGAGATGATTTTTGGGTTAAATAAATAAGAAAAAATCACACATACGTTGGCCTGGTGAGAATCAGTATACAGTGTTTCCAGAAGCATCGAAGGGTCTGTGGAAAAGTTCCATCAGCTTACCAAGATACTTTCATGGAATGTGACCAAATGAGGTATTTACGAGGGCTGACAGAAAAGTTCGTAAGCTCACCAAGATACATTCATGGAATGTAACAAAATGTGGCATATACGAAGGCTGGTTGAAAAGTTCTTAAGTTTACCAAGATACTCTCACTGAATGTGGCCAAAAATGATATATACGTGGGTGGTTTGTTTGTTTGCTTGCTTGTTTGGGTTTTATGGCATGTCAACTTTAGTTGGTTATTTATTGCCGAATCCATTTTATACAAATAATCAGTTCTATTTTAAACAATTCAGTTTAGCATAAGAATACAATTTAATTGTCAAAAACATTTCTATTTTAAGCTATTTATTTTAGTGAAACAGTTCTAATTCAAACAATTCAGTTTAGTATAAGTATTTTTATTTACACATAGTTAAATGCCAAAACAGTTCTATTTTACACAATTCAGTTTAGTGTATCTACATTTTCAATGAAAAAACAGTTCTATTTTACACAATTCAGTTTAGCGTATGCACACTTTCAATGTCAAAAACAGTTCTATTTAAAACAACTCATTTTACCATTTAAAACCGTTTAATTTCAAGCTATTAAGTTTAACATAAGTGCGCAGTTTACATGTAAACGCAGATTTATTTCAAACAATTCAGTTTAGGAAAAGTACACAATTTAGTTCTATTTGACCCATAGATTGGACCCTATCAGGTGCTACCACACCGAGTCAGAGTGGACCTGGGAGTGATGGCAATGAAGGAGTATTCGTATTCCCTAAAGCTCCAGCATTACTGAAGCCTCATCGTCAGAAAGTTTAGTGTAATATCGAGGACACTCGTTGGGTGGGGTGGGGGTCTTACCCTTCTGGAGAGATGCAGTCGGTGTATTCTACGAGTCCAGCTCGGCAATATACGAGGATTGACCGAAAAGGTCATGAACTTACCAAAATACTCTAATGGAATGCGACCAAATGAGATATAAACGATGATCGGTCGAAATTTCATGAACTTACCAAGATATACTTATGAAATGTAACCAAATGAAGTTTATTTTTTATTCTTATTTTTTAAGATAATAGCTTTTACGGTATATATACTTGTTCCAGGTTCTCTTTTTCTTCTTTTTTTTTTACTATCACTAGGTCAGGTCGTCTGGTCGAGATTAGGTGATTCATTTGTATTTCAAAATTCCAGAAAAGGTCTCATTCTCGAAAATTGATACTGGGTTGTTCGTATACCACTTGTTTGTTGAGTCAAAATTAAACTTCTAGCACAATTTCCAGTTTGGTTTGGAATCGTTCTCGTCAGATAATCTTTTTTTCGTTGAGGGTGTATTGATCTATATAGAGTAGGTCTCCTGCTCCTCTCTGTTCTTTGCGGCATCCTTTTTGTTCCTTAGGGAACAGTGCACAGCTTATAAACGAGTAGTAAATCTCCTCCCTAAATTGTGCCATTAACATTTTCAACATCATCTGTAGAAACGCTATGAGTAGATAATTGCTTGAGGTAATTCCTTTTTTTAAACTTGCTAGAGTGTTCGCCAGTGGACCGGGTTTGGTTTCTTTGGTTTCTTTGTTTAATGGCATATCAACTCTTTCTAGGTTATTTAACGCGAAAGCTATTCTCCTAGGAGAACAGTCATGGTACTATTTCACCCATAGCTGGGAGGATAAGGGGGTTCATTCCTTTCTCAAGGGTATTTGCCCGAAAGTGAACGTAATTGCGTGACTGGTGTACGAACACGCGTACTACGATTCCGCAGTCCATCGCTTTAACCATTACACCACGAGGACACCCCCGCCAATGGACCGGGAGACTTGGGTTCAATCCCAGATCGCGTCATACCAAAGACTTTAAGAATGGTACTTAATACCTCCTTCCCTAATACACAGCAATATAAGGTACGTGTCAAGGGTAAAGTGGAGCAATCCTGGGAAAGGGGTAGCGCCCTACACATTGGTGTAGTAGCTATTGAAAAGGGAGCCTTCTGGTAGCCCTCGACTACCGTAGCTATCTTTACTTCTTTAATTCCTTTTTGCGCGTCCTTCTGGATTAGGGTGGTCTTTCCTTTTGTCATCCATCCGGGTATATCTGTTTCTTGTAAGAGGAGGTGCCCGTGGTGTAATGGTTATCGTCGTAGGAAATGGACACGGCGACACGTGTTCAAATCCTGGACGAGACTGATTGCATTTCAAATAGCACTAATACCCTTGGGAAAGGTTTGAATCCATATATTCTCCCTCCAGATATGGGTAAATAGTAGGACAGACTGGGTTCATCAGCCTTGGTGAAGCAACTAGTCTAGGAGAAGGAATTCTCTGATTTCAAACCTGTTAAACTCCGCTTAAAAATTGACCTTGTGTCATATCCTGCCCGAGCGGAGGGGTTGGGTAAATATGATATATGTTTCTTGTAAGCATCTGTCCATTTTGATTGGCATTCTATCATGAAGAGAAATGGATGTTTTAAACCGGTAAATATTTATGCCATCCTGGCGTTTTCCAATTGGTTATTTTTTTTTTAGTGTTGCTCAGAGTGAATCGCGGTGTATATTTGCATTAGGACCTTCTTCAAGTCCGAGTAACTCTTTGTCAATGTTTCTTATCCTTTTGGTTTTTTCTTTTATGATTACTCCGTTCCCATATTTTGCACCAAAATTGTTTTGCTTCCCTCGCATCTGCTTTTTGGTATATCTTTGCATATTCTCCCTCTACTTGTGGTAGAATTTGCTTTCATTGTTTTGGAATATCCTGTTTAGTCCGTGTTGTTTGATCCAATCTCGTTATCTTTACAGTCTTCCATCTTTTGCCAATAAGTTCCGATTTATTTTCACGAGTTGTATATTTTCTTCTAAATATTTTACTTTTTCCCTCTTTGTTCCAGAATATTTTTCCTTTGTCTTAACATTTTTGCTTGTTTTCGTAGATTTCTTATTCGTGCTTACCGTCTAATTTTCTATCCAGATTTTGATTTTCTGTTTGTGTTCTTCAAGTGAACCCCAAATTTTTCACAAACTAATTTCGCTTCTGCATAGATAAGTTCGCTTAATTCCGTGATGTTGTTCGGTATGATAACTGGTTTACAAAAATAAATTTTTGGTCTGAGGCAAGAATGGAGATAGGTGATTTTTGTTGATTTGGGTGTGCTGAATTCAAATTTATAAATAGTTTTGCTCTATCACCTCTAGTTTTCTGGGTTTTAAATAGTCTCATTTTATTATAAACAGAGAATATATGAGCATATTTCAAGAGTTGCAGCAGATTATAACAGATGAAACAGGATATATAAAGAACACTGCTTGAATCAATATGCTTGGGTGACACAATTACACAATTCATAGTACCACAGACAGTCAAAAGTGTGTTTTCTTAGAAGATCTGGTGTATTTTGCAACCGGGATCTGACGCAAGAGCATCCAGCAGAAGTCTCCGATCATGCCGGGGTTCCATTTGCCTTGATAGTTGCTCTCCATCTTCGTAATGTCTTGGTGGAATCTTTCTCCATGCTCATCACTCACTGCTCCAAGTTTTGGCGGGAAGAAGTTGAGGTGGGAATGGAGAAAATGAATCTTGAGTGACATTCGGCACCCCATATGAATGAAGAAACTGAATCTCGTAAGCTTTTAGCAACTTCTCAATACAGGCTTGGTAATCTGGTACGCGTGTGTTAGCAAGGAAGCCACTACAGACTGACTTGAATGCTTCCCATGCTCTCAGTTCCTTTAAGTTAAGAAGCTCCTCAAAATCAGTATCCTTCAGCACTCCTCGGATCTGAGATCCGACAAAGATGCCCTCTTTGAGCTTAGCAACACGAAGACCTGGGAACACAGTAGACAAGAGTTGCAAAGTTGCAGCATTTTTGTTCAACGCCTTCACAAAATTCTTCATTAAACCAAGCTTGATGTGAAGAGGAGGAAGAAGCACCTTAATCATGTCCACCAGAGGATTCTCCTTAAGGCTGTGTTCGCCAGGAAGAAAAGTGCTTCTAGACCCCCAGTCTTTCTGCTTGTAATGCTGGGATACAGCTCGACTATCCTAGTGACAGAGAAAACAACAGTACTTTGTGAAGCCCGCTTGCATACCTATAAGAAGACCAATGACCTTATTTGTTTGGATTCCTGAAACTGGTGATACTTACATCTTCCTGGACTAGGTTCCACCGTTTAAGCCGAGAAGCCAAAAGCTCTGACTGCTGTTTTGACAGATACAAATCACGAGCAAGATTATTCAGGTCTTCTTGCGTGATCCAGTGTGGCTCATTGCCACTTGTTCCTGAATATGTAGACTCAATATCTTCCAAAGATATTGACTCGACAGAATCCTCCCTTGAAGGCATTTCTTCATCTAATGAGGGAAGAAGATCCTTATTTACTGAAGGTGTGGGTACAGGAAGATCATCTGAATGGGGAACGGGTCTCATAGCAGATCGACGGTTGGGATATTTTATCTTTTTACTAGAAGATGCATTGAAACCAGTTATATTAGTTAAACAAAAATAATAATCATCTGTGTGGTTTCGAGGCTCTCTCCAAACCATCGGGACTGCAAGTTGAAAGCCGCTTTCTTGCCATTAAACCATGCAGTTTGTCGATTGTAGCAGGGTTTACAACTGATGTGTGGAGCCGAAGACTTGTCCTGATCACCAATTTTACAGTCAAAATAGTGAAAGTAGGCGGTTCTGAGGAGGGAAGTGATGGTTCGACGCCGTGCAACTGTTGTGAAGTGCCCACACACATAGCAGAAAGAATTGGCCTTGTTGAGGCATCCTCGACATTTTGACGTGCTTGAAGCCATTAGAGAATCTGAAAATATAACAAAGTAAAACTAAATGTGCATTTGAAAATGTAATACTAATATTTAATAACCTAAAAGATGTGTAACACGATAGTTGAGGGCCACCAACCTCCTGCGCCGCCTGCGAGACAAACTCTTCCAATGACTGCCAGAGTGTCGCTTGAGACCTGCTGCCTTAACTGTCAAAATCCGTCTTGTTATATATATAATGTAATGCTATCACTTATATTTAGTGCATAATAACTAAAGAATAAGGCGTAAGTCTCACAATATTAGAATTAACCCTGAATTCATATACGCCCTTATGTACCTTACATGCACAAAATGCACACTATGCATATCTAAAAAAAACTAGAGGTGTTGAGTAAAAACGGATTTCAAATTTGAAATCAGCACCCTCAAATTAGGTAAAAACGGGTATTTTTGTGCTTTTGTTTAATTTTTTCATTTTACACTTTGACTGTTTTCCAATCTTGATTCCTGAAAGATGGTAATGTGGTCTTCTTCTCTGTTATAATTATCTTTATAATCACTTCATTCATTTTTTTTCATTTTCTATTTGGGTTTGTTCTGTAATGTTTGGGTGTGTAGCCTTATGATTGTTATTACTTGGTGTTTCCTTTCAGTTGGAGAGGTCTGATTTTTCTGTATTTAGCGTCTCTGTTACGGTATTAGGGTCTTGTTGACGTGTTTCTCTATTTATATGGTGGTATTTTTTTTTTTTATATTTCAAGATCGAGAACCCATTTTCTTTATTATTATTATTATTATTATTATTATTAGAGTTTTTCACATCAGCGTTAGCTGATTGTCTTTCACTGGAGTTTGAGTGCGAGCAAGTATTATTATTGTGATCTTACTTTGTATTCTGTGTGATAGCAGGTCATTTCCAGTCAGGAAAATACTTCTTAGTATTCGGGCTGGTCTCAGAAATACACTTTAAAGTAATTCAATTTAATACTAATCAGTTCTATACAATTAGAGGGTTTCAAGTAACCATTTTGATTTAACAATTAGAATTTCTTTGCAGACAGTTGTATGGTTTCAAGTATTCCCACCGAACACACCAATTTGAAAACATATGCTTTCTTTGCACACAGTAATATGGTTTCAAGTATTTGAGTTTGAGTGCGAGCAAGTATTATTATTATTATTATTATTATTCTACATCCGTGTTTTTCATACCAGAGTTAGCTGGTGGTCTAATCATTTTTATACAATCATAGGGTTTCAAATAACCATTTTTATTTTACGATATGAATTTCTTTGCAGACAGTTGTACTGTTTCAAGTATTCCTACCGAACATAACAATTTGAAAACATATGCTTTCTTTGCATACAGTTATATGGTTTCAATTATTCCTATTTAACACAACAATTTGCATACATATACTTCTTAGTATTCAGGCTGGTCTCAACAATACTACAGTTTCTGTAGTCTCGAGTCTCTCTCTCTCTCTCTCTCTCTCTGTTCTTCCAGTCAACAACTATTGGTGTCATCGGCACCTGAACTTTTTTTTTAGTTCTCCGACAAGGTCCAAGTAATTGTCTATCTTCTTTCTTTTCACTCTGTGATCCTCTGGAACTGCAAAGTTTACTTACTGGCAAATTATCTAGCGATTTTTTTTTCAGTAGTTGGGTAACAAGGTGTGTCTTCTCAAAGGAATTCGGTGATCAGTTTGTATCTCAAAGTTGCAGAGAATTTTATACGTTTTCCTTTTAGGACGGATACTGGTCGTGACATTTGGGAGTATAGTCAAATTTTCATCTCTTGTAAAGTTCTCAGTGGATTACCTTTCCAACCCAATGGTGTCTTGTCTAATACACTTTTCTGCAAATTTGCAACATCTATTTATCGTACGATTAGTGATTTCATCTTCATCATCACATAATGTAACATTACATAATCTACGAATACGTGAAATGTACATATGCATAAAATGTCGATACCATATTCATACGCATAGGAATCCGAAAAACACTCAACACTGACGATTCTCTTGGTTCAGGTACGAAACATTTTATTACCTTCTTGAAGTTTAGGTTTTTCGACACGAGGAGAGAGAGACAGACTTTTTCTATGCTGACTGTTCGTCCATCGTCAGCTCTCAACTCACAGACCCAACCAACGCGTGTTCGCACCCCGTAGTCCACAAACTGGACTATTCTAGGTCCAAATCTTAACAAACTGCTTTTTAAAAATACCCAAGAATCCCAGCCCATCGCTTCCGGGCATGACGTCATTCACATCCCCTGTCGCATTTTCTATCCGGGTTTTTATTATGACATCTCTCATATCATCCCTGCGCGCGTGAACACCTGCACTCAATGTGTGCACCTAACTAGCCCGAATCATAAGATATAACCAACGAAAAATGATAATATAAAAAAGATCCTTCCGCAATTATATAACAATAATCTATATTTGCAATTCTCTTGCTTTTGATCAATTTTCGCTTGAATATAATTCATCCTTATGGCGTTGTTTTGTGCTGTTTAAGAAAGGATTCAGTTTCTCTCATCAGGTTTCCAATTTGTTGCCTTTTCTATGTCTTCTCGTTTGAGATTTTGCCAATTTGTCGTTTGAAATATCAACACAATTGTTTTTTCTCCATTTGCTTCTTTGTTATTTTTGCTTTTCAGTCTGTACTTCTGTTGTCCATGCAGTTTTTGTTTTTAATAATTTTATTCGGGCGCCAATGCTGAAATTAATATTTCTTGCTCTTTTTAATGTTCTCTTTGTGTCTTTGTATTGATGCATCAAAGCTAGCGTCAATGCTGGTTAGTCCTCTTCTTCCTTCTTTTCTTGACTCATATAGTCGTCTGTGTAATCTCTCAGATTTAAAGATGTTTGCATAATCATCAATTTTCTTGTCCTTTGGTTCGTTTGTCTGAGTTTTTCCCTTCTCCATTTTAAAGATTGTTCCGAGTATGTCACAAAGGAGACTGCTCTAGTTTTTTTTTTTTTAGGTTCTATTGCAGAACTTTGTTCCAAGAAACTTTCGTTTTTCTAAGATACTTTTTTTTTGTACTTCATCTCCATTTGATTTATGGTGTTTGCTTTCTGTTACGCCGACATGTGCCCAGTGGGCTTTGTGGGGTGCTGTTCGTGCCCACCAACTCCACCAGTTAATGCCGGGCACAGACGTTGGCTGTGGTTTGCCGAATGCTATTTAATGTCACAGGTATCACCAACTCCCAAGCAAAACCACATTCTAAAGCTACTAGACGAGTTCTAGGTGAATTATTAAAAGTCAACAAAGCTTACTGTTTAGCTTTCCCCCTCAAATACAAGTACTTCGATACACCCAATTCTCCCACAAGAAAATAAGGACTCTGAACTGCCGTGTTTGAGTTTATAGGATTAAAAACAATATTCTTTTATTGTATAAAAGAAAGAAACAAAGAAAGCAAAACAATTCAGGTAAAGTCAGGAGCGAGAAAGTCTTTATGTATCCGGGAGGGGCCTCCACTAAAATGTCCATATCTCAGACTAAGCCTTCCATGAAATATCTTTATCCACGGACGAACCAGGCATAAAATATCTGTTAATCCTATTTACCCAACCCCTCCACTCGGGCAGGATATGACACAAGGTCAATTTTTTTAAGCGGAGTTTAGCAGGTTTGAATTCAGAGTTTTCCTTCTCCTAGACAAGTTGCCTCACCAAGGCTGAAGAACCTAGTCTGTTCTACTAATTACCCATAGCTGGAGGGAGAATAATTGGATTCATACCTTTCCCAAGGGTATTAGTGCTATGTGAAATGCAATCAGTCTTGTCCAGGATTTGAACTCGGATTGCCATGTGCATATCCTGTGACGATAACCATTACACCACGTTAATGGCGGAAGGTGAGAAGCTTGTTCGATAACGACAGACACGGTCCGCTTTCCTGCTGACAATGGCAGAGCCCATGCTTCAAATCTCTAGTTGATCATTTCAGTATGAATGCAGCAGGATAAAGTTGAATATACTTAAATTATATGTTCACTTAGTTGAGATGCTGCGGAATTCATTCTCTTCTCTTTTTCCTCTCGTTATTGGGTTTCTATAACATGTTGGTAGAAGGATACACGTCTTATTTCAGATAAGACCAAGGCTAATAACTGTTTCTTTCCTCGGGGACAAGTCTTTTCTTCGAGTATTCGTGTAACGAGGCTTACCATGTCTCGGAGTGCTGATTCATTCAAAAGATAAGTTCTTTCTTTTCTCTCAGGGTTCTTACTCTGAGCGGCATTATTTTAGAATTTGGGTTTCTTCCATATCCCAAATTACGTCCTCGCCTGATGATGAATGAACGGCAACTAACTTATTTCCGTGTTTTGAAAAATTACCACGTGTTGATTTTTCCTTTGGCGGTTTCCTCCTCAGTACCAAATATGGTCGAAGGTTTGCTTCTCCGCTGACAATTACATGGCTAATAGGGAGTGAGGTCCTCCCACGCCCACATCACCCTGCAATGATTGAGAGGCTGGGAGAGAAACGGTCTCTCTCACTGCCAATTCTGCTTACTACTATCATCGTCCGCTAGCCAGCGTCTCCCACTCCCTTTCACCACAACCCGGGGAATGTATTAAGTTATCATATTTCCTCGTCCCATTCCAATATTACCAAGCACTTCGGGTTCCATAGTTTTTGTTTTTTGGGTTTTTTGTTCTCTGGTAAAGTCAACGTACTTATCTCTCTTTTTGCTTTATTATATTTTTACTCAGTGGTTATACGGTTAAGTCCATTAATCGTCAGGGTCTCCATTTTTTACTTTTATTTGTTCTTTTTTGTCTATCACTTCGTCTGGTCGTCTGGCCAAGATTATACGATCAGTTTATATCTCAAAATCCCAGAGAAAGTTGGACGTCTCATTCTCCAGGACGAATTCTGGGTTGTGCATATACTATTTGTACGCATGATCAAATTTAAACTTCTTGCACAATTCCCAGTGGATCACTCCCCCCCAATCATGTCGTGTCTTGTTCTCTTTTTGCTCTCATTTGCTTCATTCGCCTATTATTTAAAGAATCGTTTCGACTCAATCACCACATAACTTACATTTGCTATTTTGTTGCGTCTTATTTATTTTTCACTTTAACGTAGTTAGTCCTTATGGCGATTTTGAACTGCTGTTAGAAGAAATTCAGTTTTTTCGTTAGGTTTCCTTTTTTTTTTTTTATCCATATTCAGGTTTTCTTCTGTGAGATTTTACTTGTTTGCCTTTTGAAATATCCATACATTTATTTTCTTTTTGTTGTTTTTTTTTCACTTTTCTGTTTCCTTGCTATAGCTTTGATATTGATCATTGTGTAGTTTGTATTGTTTCTGGTCGATGTGATTAGTCTTTCCTTTCTCTATGAAGTCTTCGTGTCGTCGTATCGATACATCGACGCTATCATCAGTGCCAGCGAGTCTTTCTTTATAAACTAAAATCCATCATTTTAAATTACACTGTACTCAATCTATCAAATGGAATATAAGATACGTTATAAGATATACGATTTTTCATTAACCAGTTGGACGTTTTCCAATGTTTAATATGAGGGAAGTCGATACCAATGATTAGTATCGATTTCATAAACATTTTCATGATTTTGTTCATTTCTTAGTTATCGGAACATAAATTCTGATCAGATGAACGTTTAACACTATTGTGAGAAATCCCGTATCAAAATGTCTCTTATTAATAGTTTGGAAGAGGAAGCGACCCAAAAGAATTTTCTACTTCAAACAACAATGACCCTCCTTTTGTTCAATTTCATTGTTTGTCATTGTCTTTAATTGGAATCATTTTGAGATGAGGCTTCTTAATCTGAGAATTAATTTTTTAAAAATTTATAGCGGACTTTTTGTCGTCATCTGGGTAGTTTTTGTGTTGTTTCTTCTTTCTCTACGTTTCGGCCAAATTTCACCTCTGGCCTTCTTCAGGTGATTTACCGCGACCTCGGATAGGAATGCTGAGTCTTGTAACCGTATCCCCTGTAATCACTGCCTTCCATAGTTGTTGTCTATCGCACTACGTTTTGGACCAAGTAAACCTCCGGCCGACGTGGGTAGGAATTGAAACCGCTATCTTCTGGCAATGCTCACCTGGAACCGTAGAGACTCAACGTCTCTATCCGCTGCGCAAAAAAAAAAAATTAATTCTCAGTTCATTGTTTGTCGTTGAGCAATTTTTTAGGATAGACTAACCCAGCCTTTTTTATTTAGTCCAAACGGCTGGGTCTGAAGAATTCATCAACTGCATCTTGCAGATGGCTAAAACCCTACCCTCAATGAATATCTTGGATATGACATAAAATAATCTGATGATGAGACTCCAGTCCTGGAGCTGTAGGGAATATAAAGTACTTAGTTCTATTTGACTATAGATATGCACAACCCGAGCAAAAGTGGACCTAAGAGCGACGGCAAAAATTGGTGAACAAACTACTGTTTTGACCAGTTTTGGAATTCACCAATTTTTTTACCAATTGTTTGTTGTTTGTTTCCTGGCATCTGGGATACCCCCTTTGGGGGTGCCGATGAGGCTAAATGTATTTTTGGATTTTGCCAGACGCGTGAGGGCTGCGGCCCTGCGTCCTGACCCAAGTTAAAAGAGGCCCTGTGCCGTACTTGTCCGCTGGTGGGACAGAGAACAAATAAAGCTCATCAATCAGCATAACCCAATCACGTGTGATACCATTTGTATAGTGGACGGATAGTAACTACCTTACTGGACTCTCACCTTCCTATCAACTAACTACTGTTCAACCAGGTTCATTGAATCTTGTTTCTGTTACTTGAATATTTATGTTTTTCTATCAACCCTTTTTGTGTTCTCCGTGTCGTTCTTTTGTCAGCATCACAAAATTTTATGTCCCATTCACTCGGAGGCATTCTGGTTTGCACATATCATATTTACCAACCCTTCCGCTCAGGCAGGATATGACACAAGGTCAATTTTTAAGTAGAGTTTAGCAGGTTTGAATTCAGAGTTGTCCTTCTCCTAGACTAGTTGACTCAAGAAGAAAATAATCTGCCCTACTATTTACCCTTAGCTGGAGGGAGAATAATTGGATTCATACCTTTCCCATGGGTATTAGTGCTATGTGAAATGGAATCAGTCTCGTCCAGAATTTGAACTCGTGTCGCCGTGTCCATTTCCTACGACAATAACAATTACACCACGGGCACCTCCTTTACACCTTCTGATTTGTGCATATACTATTTAATAGTATGGTCAACCTAGTGGTGCCTAGTTTTGCACTCTTTTCAAGATAGTTTACTGCATTCACTTATTTTGTGATTTACAAGTTAATTTCTATTCGCACTTAATCAACTTTTGCACTTCTGTTTTGTATCATCAACTTTAACTTTGATATTACAAGTCCTTATGGAGATTTTTTTGTACGACAGTTAAGAGAGATTCAGTTTCTTTTTTTTTTTTTTCAAGTTTCTCTTAGGCACGTTCTGAACTTCTTTCGTGCAATCTCGACAGTTTGTCTCTTAAAAAATCTATCTTTACCGAGACGATTCTGTGTTAGGAAAATACTCCTTCCAAAGAGGAGTATACCTCTCACTTCAGAGGACTATTACTCCTTCCAAAGAAGAGCCAACCTCTCACTTCAGAGTGCTATTACTCCTTCCAAAGAGAAGTTACGCCTCTCACTTCTGAGGACTATTACTCTTTCCAAAGACGAGTAAACCTCGTGAAAGTTAGTGCAGTATGGAAATTAGTATGGGATTAGTGTCATAGTATTATTTTGTTATTTTTGTCCCTCAGCAGATGCCACCCTTGAGACGATTTATTGACTGAAGAATTTGACCGGACTGTTCACGTGTGAGGTCCTTCAAGATCGCTTAGTATCTGCTGAAGCATGTCACTGACCCAAATTTCGATTCATCCGCCTGACTTCACATACACAATGCTGTCCCCTTGAGTGGCATGTAAAATCCTTCTCTTTCCCACGGATTTTTATCCTTAGAGGAGCCAGGGCATTATATGAATGGTTATGAGGACAAGTTAGGGCAATATAATGAGTATTCATATATATGAAGAGTAAATAAAGGATTGTAATCTGATAATATGTAGAAAAACTGATAACAACGATCCAAGTGGAAGGAATGATTTATTAAGGGGTCGACACTATAGCGTTTCGGTTTATGGCCTTGATGAGGGTTCATTAGAACCGAAACGCTATAGTGTCGACTCGTTAATAAATCATTCCTTCCATTTGGATCGTTGTTATCAGTTTTTCTACATGTATATATATATATATATATATATATATATATATATTTATGTTAGTGTGTGTGTGTGTGTGTGTATGTTTGTGTTTGTAAATAGGTATTTGAATCAAAAGGATTTTGCTTTCAGCATCTCTAGACGGTGAGTATTAGTCTAAGGAGTTTTCTTTGTGTGAATAACTCGTGTGTTTTAGCTCGAAGATACACAAGCAGATATGGCTGCATGAATCTACGGAGTTTTGCGTGAAGGCACGAGATATGGAAGTGAGGGTAAAAGGACCCAGGGAGTTGGTGAGTTAGGAGTCAGCACGGAGGCAGTAAAGAGTGGACAGTTGGCCTGTAGACGTGGGACAATAAGCCTGAGATGAAATCGCTAAAGCGGGATGGATGAGTCGGCATTTCTGATAACTGCTAAGATTTTACAAGGTTTCTTACGATAGCCGGACACAGAGTACAAGGTGTCACAGGCTTCTTTTTCTTGAGCGTTTGATGTCTCAAGCTCGAAGTGTTTGTCTTTCTTTCTTTCCTTACTTCCTTCTGATTGTTTTTTATTGTTTTTGTTCAATATATGAATGCCCCACCCAGCTGGATTAAAAAATTTTCAATGACAGTCCTCACTTGACGATCAGTTACTTAGATGCATAATGGGTTATTGCCACAGAGAAAAATGTCCCCACATCATTTCCTTATGTTTTAACTTTTAAAAATTTCAACTAACCTATTTTAGCTTGATCAGGTCTGTGTGGTATTTTGTTTTCGATTGTTGTATATTGTCCTGGAAATTTTTTCTGTAAAATATACGTGTGAGGGTGATGGAGACGAACGTGAAGGAAATTCCACATGTGGAATTTTGAAAAATAATTAAGGGATGATTGTTGTATATTGACCTTCGACCCCGCCAAACATGCCATTCCAAAGACGGTGGAAGTGCATATTCTATTGTCGTGGACTACAATATGGGACAAGGTAAAAAAGACTGATGCACCGTAAGAGAGTGAGCTGTGAACTGCATGACAATTATTTCCGCTCGATGACAATGAAACATGCAATTCCAAGGACAGTAGAAGTGACACATCCAAATGGCAAGTTATGGGTAGATGTTGAGTGGGCGATTGAACAATTATATAACTCGGTGTAGACAGGAAGACAGTTTGGAGATCAGATGAGTTAGAGACAAAATGCGGTAGAGAGAACAGCACCCGCCAGAATGCGCCCTCGGTACCCCCGATTGAGCAGCAGTTAGTTTGGAGATCAGACCCGTCGGTGACAAGATGTAGTAGAGAAAGCCAGCATCCAGCAGAGAGCTTGGCCCCCAGGCCTCCGATTTAGCAGCATTAGGAGAACGGGAAAGAAACACTGATGACTGTGAGAGTGGGGGTCAATATAATCCAGTTCTGTTCGGTCTCCAACTCTCTTTCACACACAACCTTTCAAATAAAATGAGAGGCATATTTTTTAAAGAAGTCTTTGCTCGTCTTTATTAATGCGTCAATATGTATTCTGCATGTATATGTAAATGAATCTGCATATGACTATACAGCATTATATTAATTTGGTACCAGAACTGGGGCATATCGTTCATGATATGTTTACTGACTGGGTTCCACGGGTTCCACGGAGACGATTAGAGAAACAGGTTAAGAACAACGAGGAAACTATTTCGGAGCGGCTTGTTCAAGCAACGAAAAGAGAAAAAAAAAAGAACAGACCAACGACAAAAAAAACAACCAACTAAAAAACCCCAGAGAAATGAAAAGAAAGAACAAAGCAAAAACTGCAACTGGCTGGATGGAAAGAAGAAATCTCTCAAAACAAATAAAGAGATTTTGAATCTTAAGTTTACACCCCTATTTCTTCTTTCTATCTCACTCACTACTGTATCTAAAAATCCTTTTAATCCGGTCATGAACCGGGTACTTCTACAATATATATATATATATATATATATATATATCATCATCATATCGCGCTGGTAGCACGGATATCCCTGACCTTCTCTTGCCACTCCTCCCTAATGTTCATCGCCCAAGGTAGGTCTTCAGGACAACATCCCGTATCCTCACATAGTTGCTGAATGTATGTTTGTGCTGGTCGTCATGCTTTTGCACGGCCATGTGTGGGGGTCCATAAGAGTACATCTCTTATGAGTTCGTCCCTGCTTCTCCAGCAGTGTCCTGTATGTCTGGTTCGTCTAACTTGAATAGTTTTCATGATAGGGGGCAGGTGGCACGTAGCATTCTTGTGTAATTGCCGTCTAGCTTCTTCTCCAGCCGTTTTGTCAGTGTCCATGTAGTGCAGCCATGTAGCAGTATCGATGTGACCGCTGCCTGGAAGAAACTGCGTTTCATTTCATCGGTTAGGTCTGATTTCCATATAATTGATTGCCTATTGATAGCTGTCCATGCTTTCGCTAACCTCGTTTTGATGTCCTTTTCGGTTGATTCGACGCTGTTTCCTAGGTAAGTGAATTTGTCTACCAGTTTAAGAGGGGTTCCTTCTAGAGTGGAGATGTCCCCCGTTTGATTAAAGCACATATATTCCGTTTTGTGTGCATTAACATAGAGGCCTATGCTTGCTGCTGCTCGTTCCAAACTATGCTGTAGTGTTTCGGCTTGGTCAGGTGTATTTGCCAGTATCGCTATGTCATCGGCGTAGTCGGAGTCGCTAATTGTTGTTGCGGGGTACCTTCTGCTTCTTTTCTTCGTCAGTTCGAAGCCATTCTCTCTGATTTTGTCAATCGATGTTCTAAGTACGTAGTCTAGACAAATGATAAAGAGGTACGGAGCCAGCGTGTCCTCTTGTAGTACTCCTGCTACAATGTCGAAGTATTCTGTGTCTCCATCTGGTGATCGTACTTTTACTTTAGTGCTTCTATAGAGAATCGTTATTGCCGCTACAGTTTCTTTAGGTATGCCGTACGCTAGTAGGATTTGTTCCATCTTTCCTCTGTGAATGGAATCGAAAGCTTTGGTAAAGTCAACAAATATTAATGTCGCTTGTAGGTTTTTTGCCCGTACACCTTCAAGGATTCTACGGATGGTTAATATTTGTGAGGACGTGGATCTATTTCTTCGGTAGCCATTTTGGTTTTTCCTAAGTATGTTGTCGATGTGGGGTTCTATGCGGTTTCGTAGTAGGCCATTGTAGATTTTGGCTGCTATGGATGTAAGTGTTATGCCTCGGTAGTTTTTGGCTAATCCGAGGTCACCCTTTTTAGGGAAGGGGAGTATGCATCCCTTCATCCATCTATCTATCGGATTTTGATTGTATACTGCGTTTCAGTGTCGGAGCAGTATGTCGTCGAATTGTCTGGTCTTCCATACTTCCGGGGGAATTTCGTCCAGCCCAGTAGCTTTCCTATTTTTAATTTTTCTGAGAACCGAGTCGAGTTCTTCTTGTGTGAACGGTCCTAGTTTAATGTCTAATTGTTTGCTAATTATTCTGGTGATTGGTTCATGTGTTATCTTCCTTGGGTTTCCTAGTAAGTTTTCGAAGTGCTGTTTCCATTGTTTTATTCTTTCTTGTTGGTTTGCTGCTTTCAGTTTTGCTTTGGCTGTGTTCTTTCCTCTACTCACTTCGTTTATTGTTTGCCAGGCTATCCTAGATTGTCTATCTTCCACCAAGTCTCTAATCTTATCTATCTGATTTTGAATGTATTCTGTCTGTTCCTTTATATATATGCCTGCTAATTGATATTGTGCCGTTTTTAGTTTTAAGGCATTTGTGTTTGTTGGGTTTTTTTCGATAATTTTTGGAGGCTATTTTCACTAGTGCACGTTTTTCTCTCACCGCTAAAGTTTCCCATGGGACTCTATATTTAGTTTTGAGTTTTGTTGGAATGCATTTCGCTGCTGCCTAAAGGTGTGCATTGACGAAATTTTCATATTCGTCGTCTGGTGTACTTTTTTCTTTCTTTTCTTGTAGTGTTTCGAATCTTGTGGTTTTCGGGTCGATAATCCCCCTGTGTGTTGGACTCGGGATTGAACCAGCGACCTTTAGATTTCAGTCTAAAGCGCTTATTACACCACTTCCCTCTTTGCGTTCCTCCTCCACTTTCCTCCTCCACTTTCCTCCTCCACTTTCCTCCTCTCTCTCTCCTGTCTCTCTTTTCCACTCTCTCCGTGCTTCTTCCTTCGTTTCTTTACCACCTGCTTCTGCTTCTCGCCGAGAAAAAAAAAAGACCCCGAAAAGAAAAACGAGTCGGCTTTTATTTACGCCACCTTACCCATAATCCATTTCCGGTCGGGCGCCTCCTCTCTTTTTTCCTTTAATGGGCTGAAGGTGGATTATTGAAACAGCGGTGAGTATTTTTCTTTTCTTTTCTTTTTATCGAATCACTGACCTGCACGCCAGACACAAACGAACCCTCTTTTGTCGAGAGCTGCCGTTAGTCCCACTTTCATGTCCACAAATCTTTTTCTTAATTCTAATACGTATTTATCTCTTATATCTCTGTTGTTTAATAGGGCCCAGTGATAGTGTTTGGTGGTCGCTGTTCGTTTGGCGTTTTTTCGTAGGCTTAACCGTATTTTCGCCGTGACTATTCGGTGATCGGTGGAAACACCCTCAAAAGAGGAGTATGCCTCCCAATTCATTGCACTATTTTTCCATTTCTTGTTTATAAGGACGTAGTCTATCTGAGCTTTAGTATTGTTGGCGTACGTGTATGTCCATAGTTTGCCCTCCCTTTTTTGGTAGTTTGTATTGAGGCATGCTAATCTATTTTCTATCATGAAATCTGTTAGATGTTGCCCATTCCTATTTGACGTGTTGTGGAGGCTGTATTTGTTGTTTCCGTTTTTCCCGATTTGGGCATTCATGTCTCCGCCAATGACTAACATGTTGTGTTTCGGGATGCTACGCACTAATGAGGATATCTCATCATAGAAGGTGACTAGTTCAGTTTCTTCACTAACATTGGTAGGGCTGTAGCAGGAGATTATTGTTGCTCTGGGGTTGCCGTTAAAAGTTGCTGCCATCATTCGAGGTTGTATTTTCTCAATGATATTTAGCGTTTTTAATGCTCTAGGTCCTATAAGTAATCCTACCCCTCCTACTGCGGCGTTGACAGAGTTTTTCCATGCGGATACAGTGACGAGCGACCATCCATTGCCAGTTTCGTGATATTTGATATCTTCTGTGTGCGTGTATCTGTGTTCTTGTATGCATATTATGTCTATCTTATGTTCTTCGGCCGATGCGATTAGCTCTGGGAGTTGTCCTATTCTATTTAAGGTTCTTACGTTAAATGTCGCTATTTGTATTGTTTGTTTGCATTTTAGTAGTTTTGATCGTTTGAGCTCCGTAGCTGATTTTTCGAACACTGAGGCCAGGGCTCCAACCTCAGCAGGACGCGCCCCTTTTTTACCCGCGCGAAGAGCGATGCGGTTTGTGTATGTGGTTTGAGTGTGGGTCATGGTTATCTTTCGATGGCTGTTTTATTCTCTTCTATAGAAGCCACTCTTATAGAGGAGCAGCAGTAGTTCCCCGATCGAACTAACGATCGTGAGCGTAAAGGACCTGTTTAGGTATTGAGTTTGGTCGTCCATTGGTTTATTCAAATACCTTTACGTACATCATGCTTCTTCCCAAGTGTACGTAAAAAAAAGGGGGGGTAATTTTGATTTAAGTTTTCTTAAGTTTTAACTTACTTAAAGTCCAAGATTAAGTGAACATAATAGACATTTTTTGTCTACATAATTTTTGGTTAATCCTTTCGAATTGGCATGTTGATCTTATGATATTCAGCGGGAATTGATTGATAAATCTTCCAACTTTGGACCATCAACAGGGAAGAATGTATTAGAAAAGTGATGTAACTTTTGTATATCCATAACTTCTTTGTAAGAAGAGCGTCTGTACTGTTGTACTGTGTAGCGTTTTTATATATACATGAGTTTTTACACATGTTTAATAGCATTGATGCTTATTTGCACCCACTGAATTCCTACCGTCTTATCCGACAATTATCAACCAGGGAATGATAGATGTTGGAGAAATTGAAAAATACAGTGAAAAGAATGTTTACGTTGGAATTGTGTATAACTCTTTGTCTAAGTGTGCGTATGTATGTTTGTGTTTGCGTATTACTGTGTGTTGTCGTGTATTTGATTATATTTGTTGAAGCAGTGTCTCATCAACCGGGTCTGACATCGCCACGCGACTAACAAAGCCATGGACAGCATCAATAGCCTATCGGTCAGACCTGACCGATAAAATGAAAAGCAGTTTCTTCAAAGCAGCGGTCGTGTCGATACTGCTATATGGAGGCGAACTAAACGGATGGAGAAAAGCTTGAAGGTAACTCTACAAGCATGCGGCGAGCGATAATGAACAAGTCCTGGAGGCAACATCCCACAAAGCAGCAGCTATACGGCCACCAACCACCCATAACATAAATTATCAAAGTAAAGACGAACCCGACACGCAGGACACTGCTGGAGAAGCAGGGACGAGCTCATAAGTGGTGTACTCCTATGGACCCACTCACATGGCCCAGCAAAAGCAGGGCGACCAGCTCGAACCTACATACAGCAGCTCTATGAGGATACGTGATGTAGCTCTGAGGACCTACCAGAAGCGATGAACGATAGGGAAGAATGGCGAGAGAGGGCCAGGGATATCCGTGCTGATGGCACGACATAATGATGACATGATAATGTGTGTATGATGATACATTCGTCTCACGGCAGAATTGAGGTTGCCTCTTTAATATAAGTTTAATGACAAGTATCCCCGATATTGAGCACTCTCTAAATTATACTGCATTTAGTCTGCCACAAACCCACCAAGTGAGGCAGTAACAACCATAAACGGCTGTAATATATATATATATATATATATATATATATATATATATATATATATATATATATATATATATTGTCATCCACAGACAGACTGTTTTGTTGTATCACAATTCTTCAGTGTGGCTAGATACGTATGACACTTGAAGCTGGGATTGAAACCTTTCCAACTTTACGTTAGACTTAGCATCAGACCGCTCAGCCAACAAGCGTTCCACGTCTACTAGGGAGTTATAAGATATTAAGTATTAGCGTTCGTTTGTTTACATTTTATACCTTACCGGATACCAGAGTGTCTCATCTAATTCGAAGAGGTTTGCATTATGCGAGTGGGAGCCGAAAATTTCTTCGCCAGAGTGCTCAACACCCATGGGGGAGCGTATATATTGTCATTCACGGACAGACTGTTTCGTTGTGTCACAACTCTTCGGTGTGGCTGAGAGAGAGAGAGAGAGAGAGAGAGAGAGAGAGAGAGAGAGAGTTTCAATGAAGTCTATCTATTTCGAAGTACAGGGTGAAACGATAAAATTGTCGCCCTAGAAAAGATGACAACAGAGCTAAATTTTCTGCCAAAAAGAAAAGGATGTCATATATATGAGACTATCCGATTTCCAGAAATGGAACCTCACTACCAAACTGTAGGACTTTGGATAAATCCTTCACCTTCAAAAACAATTTATTCTCATAAAAACAATTATTAGATCTTAATGATATTTAAATAAACATTTCTAATGGTGTATCAACAAAAGTAGAGAATAAAATACAAAGACCATCATAGTAGAAGAGAAGTATGGGTACTATTTAGCCCGGAGTTAATGGAATAAGGTAGATTTGTAATTATCCCATGGGTATTAGTCCAAAACTGAACGTAAATGTTGACAGGATTTTTACTACTTGCTTACAACGATATTGCAGTACAGCATGTTAGTCGATATGCGACGAGATCTACCCAACCACTCCACCATGAAAAATTCCCAAATCATATATTTGAGAGAATAGTCAGAGTCGGATTTACGAGAACAATAAAAAAGACACGCTGACGGTGAGGAATAGAATACATTGCCAAAATTCCGTAAGCGATTGAAGGGTGCCCTGAATATGACACTAGAATGCATCCGATGCGGATGATTCAGTCTTGGGGAGTGGAAGTGTCAGTTTATTGGCATTACTCCCAGGTTCACCCTGTTAGTGTCCTATTAACGAATCAAATATAGATGTTAAGAATTTATTTTCGATGCGACCATGTGCCAAAACAAAACCTCTTCAGAAACAATTACAGAAGAAATGTGAATCTAAAACTAGAATGAACTCCATTCCCTAATTTCTCTGCATAAAATAACCTTAAACTGTTTGACGTAACTTTAAAGTGAATTAATCAAATAACAACTCCAAATGACCTGTAAAAAAGGCTGGGTTACCAGCAGATCGAAGAAATGGTAAATACTTTCCAGGCAACATTACTCTTCAGATTCATTTGGATACTAAAATGGGCCGTGGAAAGCTGACGAGATTTGCTG
This sequence comes from Sepioteuthis lessoniana, assembly GCA_963585895.1. Taxonomy (NCBI): domain Eukaryota; kingdom Metazoa; phylum Mollusca; class Cephalopoda; order Myopsida; family Loliginidae; genus Sepioteuthis; species Sepioteuthis lessoniana. The sequence goes on from OY757944.1 coordinate 4,591,205, forward strand.
TCAACGGAAAGTACGAGGTGCATACGATAAATTTCCAGACTTTTTTTCGAATGTGCACTTTTATTGATAGTGCACACATGAAACTCTAGTCCCCTTCGAAATAATCTCATTCGGTTGCAATGCACTTGTTGTACCGTTCCAACAAATTCTGGAAGGCCCCATGGAAGTTCTCTTGTGTGAGTGTGTCAATGACCTTCGTCACAGTCTATTTCATCTCCTTAATTGTCTCATAACGACAGCCTCTGAGCTTAGGGAATAACCAAACGTATCAGGGAGCAAGGTCTGCACGATAGGGAGACTGAGGACGTGTCTTGATGCCCATCTTGGTCAAATAGTCTGTGATAAGGATGGAGTTATGGACTGGTGCATTGTCTTGGTGGAAATGCCACTGAGCCGATTTGAAGAGTGCTGGCCACTTCCGACGGAATCTCTTCGTGAACTCCCTTAAAATCTCAACATAGTAACCCTAACCCTAGCCCTAACCCTTTAGCCAATCAACCCTGGTGTATTGACTTCCTTACTCCTCCCACACCTCTCATCATCCCTCACAGACAGTTTAGCATAAGTATGCTGTTAGTTCAATTTAACCCATAGATTGGACACTTATCAGGTGCTACCACTCCGGGCAAGAGTGGACCTGGCAATAAAGGGCTACTCTGCATTCCCCAAAGCTCCATCATTGCTGGAACCTCACCATCAGATTGTTTAGTGCTATATCCAGGACACTCGTTTGTGGTGGTGGGATCTTACCCCTCCGTAGAGAAGTAGTCGGTGTATTCTTCAGCCGCGGCCGACTGGGCAAGAGTTATCTGATGTGAGCATTTTTTTTTTAATTAATAAAACTTTTATTTTATCAATAACTACATTTTCAATGTTTCATTGATTTTTTAATTTTGTTTTTATTTCTTTTCTTTTTTTTACAATTGCCCTTATTTATCAATAAGAATTTCTTTGCAGTTGTATAGTTTCAAGTATTCCTATCTAACACAAAAAATTGCATACATATTCTTTAAAGTAGTTCAATCTAATAAGTAAGTAAGTTAGCGACTGTAGTCGAGGGTGACCCTGAAGGATCCCTTTTCGATAACTATAACACCAAGGTGTACGGGATGGCGTTACTCCTTTCCCTGGATGGCTACACTTTACCTTGATCCTTACCTTATAATGCTGAGTGTTAAGCAAGGCAGCATCAAGTATCATTTTTTGAGTCTTTTGTATTACTCGACCTGGAATTGAACCCAGGTCTCCCGAGCCATTAGCGAACACTCTAACCATTTGGCCAATACTTATCATTTATATACAACTATAGGATTTAAGGGAACCGTTTTGATTTAACAATAAGAATTTCTTTGTACACAATTGTATGGTTTCAATTATTCCTATCTACCAGGGTCAATCAAAATCTTCTAAGCCTAAACCAGGGAGAAGAGATGTAGCTGAACATTTTTATTGTGGCAACACACAAGAAAACGAGAAAAACTCATTCAGATATCTGTCCTAATTTCAGAACCGGTTATGGCCGATAAAAAGATGAGGTAAGTGAAAAATAAAAATCCTATAGAAGCTCACAACTTTTTAAACATTTCTCAAAAACAAAGAAATGTTATTATTTGAAGATATTTGTATTTTATTACAATTATTATTGATTTTCCAACCATGGAGTCCCTTGAAAATTTTTTATTATCGAGTGAACAGCCCCTCCAGGTTATATGAAGGTGTCTGTTAAAAGTAAGGAAACTATTTCTTTCTGCGGGGTTATTGGGGGATAATTTCTACTCTTCTTTGGTTCCCATATGCTGAGTTTTGATTTAATTCCGGAGGGGTCCTGGCTTTTTTTTGCGTCTTCATCTTCGGTGGTGTCAGTCAAAACATATTCTTAATCCTGTTCAATCAGAGCGCATTTCTTGCAGATATAATGAAAAGACAGGATTTTCTGGAAAGAAATAAATAGAAAAATTTAGAAGACAATCTCTAAATTAATAACATATAAACAGTAATAATAACATTAACGATAATAATAATAATAATAATAATAATAATAATAATAATAATAATAATAATATCGACGACTAGACCTTGTAATAATGAACAAAAATATTGAGAATTTCCTGAATTTTGCTGTCCCGTCTGACCACAGATTAAAATTGAAAGAAATTGAAAAGAAAGATATGTACCTTCGGAACATGAAAGTAACAATTATGCAAATTATTATTGGTGCTCTTAGTACAGTCATCAAAGGATTAATAAAGGGACTGGAGGACATGGAAATAAAAGGACGAGTGGAGACCATCCAAACTACATTATTGAGAACAGCCATAATACTTAAAAGAGTCCTGAAGACTTGAGGAGACTTGTTATCACTCAAACTCTAGTGAAAGACCATCAGCCAACGCTGATGTGAAAAACTCTCAAGGAATAATAATACTAATAATAATATAGACGACCAGATCTTGTAATAATGAACCAAGAAAAAAGAGAACTTGCTGAATTGTGGACTTTGCTGTCCCGGCTGACCACAGAGTTAAGTTGAAAGAAAGTGAAACCAAAGATAAGTAGATCAACCTTACTAGGGAATTAAAAAAACTGTGGAATATAAAAGTGACGATTATAGGAATTGTATTTGGGGCTCTTGGTACAGTCACCAGAGGGTTGATGCAAGGACTTTAGGACTTGGAAATAAGAAGAAGAGTGAAGACCATCCAGATTACTGCAAGAATACTGAGAAGAGTCCAGGAGATTTGAGGAGATTTGCTTTTACTCTAACTCCAGTGAGAAAATATCGGCTAACGCCTGTGAGAAATACTCAAAATAAATAAAGAATAACAGAAAGAGGAATGATAGAAAAATATTGGACCTTGCCAGAGAACTAAAACTCTGTGGAACCAATTCTAACTGAAGAGCTTAGAACGGTCCCCAAAGGCTTGGAACAAATTCAGTACGAATTAGAAATCAAAGAAAGACGTGAAAATTCTGGACAACATCATTGTTAAAATCAGCTAGAATACTTAGTAGAGTCCTGGAGACCTGTGGTGACATATAAGCCCTCAGACTTCAGGGAAAGTCCACAAGCTAATCCTAGTTCGAAAAACTAACAAGGAGTTTATTAACTTTTATCACTGGGTTTTGTGTTGGTCTGCAAGCGTTTTCACGGGTTGTAAATGGGGTTAAATCGTTAACTTAGCAAAATAGGAGGTGCCCGTGGTGTAATGGTTATCATCGTAGGAATGGGACACGGCCACACATGTTCAAATCCTGGACTACACTGATTGCATTTCTCATAGCACTAATACCATTGGGAAAGGTATGAATCCAATTATTCTTCCTCCAGCTATGGCTAAATAGTAGGACATACTAGGTTCTTCAGCCTTGGTGAGGCAACTAGTCTAGGAGAAGGAAAACTCTGAATTCAAACCAGTTAAACTCCGCTTAACTCCGCTTAAAGAATCACCCTGTGTCATATCCTGCCCGAGTGGAGGGGTCAGTAAATATGGTTACATTAACAAAATGGTAAATATGGTTAAATTAGCAAAATAGTAAAATACAAAGAGAATGGGGAGGTAAAAAGCTATTAAGCTATATATTCAATATATAAATATAGGAAAAAAGAAAAATAGTCAATACCTGGAGTGAAGACTATCCAAACTACAGCATTGTTGAAGTCGGTCAGAATACTGAGAGGAGTCCTGGAGACTTGCTGTCACTCAGACCCCGTAGGAAAATCATCAGCTAACGCTGGCGTGAAAAAATCTCGAAAGAAAAATAACAACAAGAACAATAATTATAATCATACCGAATCGAAAACAACCCGACCATGATGGCATACAAGGTAACTGGTTTTTAAAAATCACAGACTATCTCTTGAATTCAGTGGAAGTCTAGAACAATTAAATATACCAGAATGGAAGACTAAAGGAAGATTACACTGATACAGATAGACCCCAAAATGAACTTTCCCCAGCAGCTGTAGAATGATACTTTGTCTGACAATGATGTGGAAATGCCTAACAATACCGAGAAGGGAAGAAATCTATTACTCGCTAGTAAACCGTCGACTGTTTCTCGAAGATTAGAAAGGATGCTTCAATGGAAAAAGAAAAACAAGTGATTTATTGGACATTAATCAGCACCTCCATTAGGAGAAAAAAAAACGGTGGAGAAAACTGCAGCCAGGGAGTGGATTCACAACAAAAAGTCTCTGATATGGTCCCTCAATCCAGGAGAGTAGACTGTTAAAAATCTACAAGAAATCCAACAAAGTCATAAAGTTCATCTCGAAAGCCATGAAAAAGTGAAAATTGAAATTGAGAGCAGAGGGATAAACGCTGGCTGAGGTGAACATTCAGAGAAGCAACCTCCACAGTAATAGAAATGATGCCACTCAGTCACAGGCTTAGAAAATACAGTGGGGGCAACAAATTGACTTAATCGCAACGAAAGTACATGGACGATATTACATTGTTTGCAAAAAATTAAAAAAAATTGGATATTCTGATACAAGCAATAAGAATATACAGTAAGGATATAGGAATGGAATTTGGCAGAGAAAAATGTGCTTATAAGAAAAAGTAAGAAAACCCAAATAATGTTAGGAGCAGAACAACTAAATCAAGAAAAAATAAGGATACTCGGAGAAAAGGAAACTTATAAATACCTACGAATATTGGAAACGGACAATGTCAAACAAGTGGAGATGAAAGAAAAATGACAAAAATCTTATACGTAAACAGAGGATTTTCGAAAGCAAACTCGACAACATAAATCTTTTCAAAAGAATAAATAACTGGGCTATTCCCCTTCGTAAGATTCTCAGATCCATTCTTTAAATGGACAAGAGAAGAACGTAGACAAATGCAATAGAGGACAAGAAATCTGATGACGATGAACAAGGCCTTATATCCAAGAGATAGTAGAGAGAGGCAATATATGCCAATAAAAGGGGGACGATGAGGAATCACAAACATGTGAGGACATGGATTCATCATTACAACGACCCGACAAGTAGATTAAAAAGATTTTTTATAAAAAACCCATTAAAGCGAACAGAAACAACACTGACAATATAATGATAAATAGAAAAACAAAAACTAGTAACTAAAAATAGAATGAAAAAAAAAACAACTATATCGATATTTAAACCGATAAACTGGCAAAATATTATTTTATTCTATTAACGGCTTAAAACAACACTATAAGCACCAAAAACACCAAAGTGAAAGTACGCTCACGAGATGGAGACACAGAATACTTCGACATTGTAGCAGGAGTACTGCAAGGAGATACGCCAGCCCCATACCTCTTTATCATCGGGAAAGATTTCGTACTTAGAACATCGATTGATAAAATCAGAGAAAACAGCTTCGAGCTGACAAAGAAAAGAAAAAGGCAACCCGCAAAAACAATTACCGACACCGACTACGCGGATGACATAGCATTACTGGCAAATACATCCAACCAAGGCGAAACACTCCTGCATAGTTCGGAACGAGCTGCCGCAGGCACTGGTCTCCATGTCAATGCACAAAAAACGGAATATATGTGCTATAATCAAACAGGCGACATCACCACACTACACGGAACACCTCTGAAACTCGTAGACAAATTAACCTACCTAGGAAGCAGCGTCTCATCAACCGAGACAGACATCGACACGCGGCTAACGATGGCATGGACAGCTATCGATAGACTATCGATCATATGGAAATCAGACCTGACCTATAAAATGAAACGCAGTTTCTTCAAAGCAGCGGTCGTATCGATACTGCTGTATGGATGCACTACTTGGACGCTGACTAAACAGCTGGAGAAGAAGCTAGACGGCAATTACACAAGAATGCTGCCAGCAATATTGAATAAGTCCTGGCAGCAACACAACACAAGACACCAACTGTACGGCCACCTGCCTCCCATCACGAAAACTATACACGCTAGACGAACCAGACATGCAGGACACTGTTGGAGAAGCAGGGATGAGCTCATAAGTGATGTACTCCTATGGACCCCCACATATGGCCGGGCAAAAGCAGGACGACTAGCTCGAACATACATTCAGCAGCTAGATGAGGATACGGGATGTAGCCCAGAAGACCAACCAGCGGCGCTGAACGATAGGGAAAAGTGGCGAGAGAGGGTCAGGGATATCCGTGCTAGCGGCACGTCATAATGATGATGATATTAAAAGCAAAATAGATGATGTACAACAGATTAGCAGGTGTCAGTTATGTGATGATAAAGTCGAAAAATTATTGAAATAATAAACAAATATAGCCAACTTGAACAATATAAGTGTAATAGTAGACACGACTGAAATGAGGAGGGTGAACTAATCATTTCTTTATATATATATATATATACATATATATATATACATATATATATACACACTTACATATATATCTACACACATAAATATATATATATATACATATATATACATATATATATATATATATATACACATATACTTACATATATATCTACACACACACACATATATATATATATATATATATAAACACGTAAATATTAGACACGACTGAAATGCGGAGGGTGAACTAATCATTTCTTTATATATATATATATATATATATACACATATACGTATATATATATATCTACACATTTATATATACAAACATTTCTCTGGAATTATGAGATGCAAAGAGATTGCCTAATCCCAGCCAGAAAACTAGAACAAGTCATAATCAACAACATAAAAAAGTTGGTTGGTTTCTTTGTTTAATGGCATATAAAACTTTGTAGTTTATTTAATGCCAAAGCTATTCTCCTAGAAGAACAGTAGTGGTACTTTTTAACACACAGCTGGGAGGATGAGCGGGGTTCATACCTTTCCCAAGGGTATTTGCCCGAAAGTGAACGTAATAGCGCGACTGGAGTTGGAACTCGCTGACTATGATTCCGCAGTCCATCGCTTTAATCATTACACCACGAGGAAACACCCAACATAAAATGAGAACGTTCCATTCGAACTAGATATAAGCTCGTAACATGTACGACTAATAAGGGTAAGACTTTCTCATTGCGTAATGTCAATGAATAGGTACTACACATTCCACAATGAAGTAGAAATTGACCCTCAATATAAGATGAAGTATACTGTCGTAGCAGGACATTTTTTTCAATTTCCCCCTCATATGAGCCCGTAACGTGAACTACAAATCAGGGATAATGCTTCTCTTTTTTTAAAGTCAATTAATTGGTACTCCACATTCAACAATGAACTAGGAATTGACCCTCAATAAAAGATGAAGTATACTCTCATAGCAGGTCACTAGTTCCATTTAACCCAGATATGAGCCGGTAACGTGTACTACATATCAGGGTAAGAGTTTTTTATCGTGTGATGTCTATGAATTTGTTCTCCACATTCCACAATGAACCAGAAATTCACCCTCGATATAAGATGAAGTATACTGTCATCGTAGGGCACGGGTCCACTTTGCCGCAGTTATGGGCCCGAAATGGATACTGTCACTCAAGTTATGAGTTACTCCAGGAGTAATGGAAGTTAATGTATGCTCCACATTTGCCGATGAATTTAGAATGCTCCCTCAGTATTTCATGAATTATATTGTCATTGAAGGACACTATTTTCCTTTGGCCCAAATTTGGGCCACTAACGGTTAATAGCATTCCGGGTATGAGTTACTCTGAGATTAATGGCCATAGATGGTTACTCTACATTCCCCAATGAATCAGGAATGGCCCCTCAACATGAATCTTACTGTCGTATGTTCGAGCTGGAAGCCCTGCTTTTGCTCGGCCATATGAAGTGGTCCATAGGAGTACATCACTTATGAGCTCGTCCGTACTTCTCCAGCAGTGTCCTGCATGTCTGGTTCATCTAATTTGGATAGTTTTCTTGATGGGTTGTTGGTGGCCGTACAATTGCTTCTTCGTGTGGTGCTGCCTCTCGGGCCTGTTTAATATTGCTCGCAGCATTCTTGTGTAATTGCCGTCAAGCCTTTCCTCCAGCCGCTTTGTTAGCGTCCATATTGTGCATCCATATAGTAGTATCGCACGATCGTTGCTTGGAAGAAACTGCGATTCATTTTATCGGTCAGGTCTGACTTCCATATGGCCGATAGCCAATTGATAGCTGTCCATGCCTTTGTTAGTAATGTATCGATGTCTATTTCGGTCGATGAGACTCTGATTCCTTGGTAGGTAAACTTGTCTACTAGTTTCAGAGAGCTACCATTTAGTGTGGAGATGTCGCCTGTTTGATTAAAGCTCATATATTCCGTTTTGTGTGCATTGACATGGAGGTCAATGCCTCCGGCAGCTTGTTCCAGACTATGCGGTAGGGTTTCAGCTTGTCGGGTGAATTTTCTAGAATCGCTATGTCATCAGCGTAGTCAGCGTCGGTAATTGTTTTTGTGGAGTACCATCTGCTTCTTTTCTTTGTCAGCTCGAAAGAGTTTTCTTTAATTTTTATCGATTGATGTTCTAAGCACGATCTCTAGACTGATGATAAAGAGGTATGGGGTAAGTGAGTCTCCTTGCAGTACCCCTGCTACAATGTCGAAACAGTCTGTGTCCTTATTCGGATAACGCACTTTCACTTTGGTGTTTCTATAGAGTATCATTATGGCTACGACGGTTTCTTTTGGTAGATCGTATGCGAGTAGAATTTGCTCCATCTTTCCTCTGCGTATGGAATCAAAGGCCGTTGTAAAGTCGACCAATAATATTGTCGCCTGTTGGTTTTTTGCCCGTACGCCTTCAAGAATTCTACGGATAGTCAATATTTGTGAGGTCGTGGATCTATTTCTCCGGAAGCCATTTTGGTTCTTCCTAAGAATGTTGTCAATCTTGGGTTCTATACGGTTGCGTAGTAGGGCATTGTATATTTTGGCTGTTATGGATGTAAGTGTTATACTTCGGTAGTTCTTGGCTAATCCGAGGTGGCTTTTTTAGGGAAAGGGAGGATGCATCCCTTCATCCATCTGTCTATCGGATTTTGATTATAAACTGCATTACAGTGTCGAAGAAGTGT
>OY757944.1:4605220-4665220 GCA_963585895.1 Sepioteuthis lessoniana
AAAAAGTTGTAAAAATTGACGTTTCTATTTCATTTATTATGTTAAATTGTTTGGTTAAATGTTTACTTACTAAACAAACCATAAAAAAATTATTCGCGAGTTCGCCAATGGCCCGGGAGACCTGGGTTCAATCCCAGGTCGAGTCATACCAAAGACTTTAAAAATGGAACTTGATACCACCTTGCTTAACACTCAGCATTATAAGGTACGGTTCAAGGGTAAAGTGGAGCAATCCTGGGAATGGAGTAGCGCCCTCCCCTACACCTTGGTGTTGTAGCTATCGAAAAGGGAGCCTTCGGGTCACCCTCGACTATGGTCGCTAACTTTACTTTACTTTACATATCGAATACCATTTTTTAAAAATCTATCTATCTATCTATGCATTTAATTGTTATCTATCAATCTATCTATCTATCTATCTATCTATCTATCTATCAAAAAATAAATTAATTGTTCTTTCTTCTTTTTCTTTTCTTTTGCTCTTTTTCTCTTCATTGTTTCTTCTTTTTCTTTTTCTTTTTTTTTTTTTTAATTTGATGTAGATCTTAGAAGTTCCATATATTTGAATGTCATTATCACTTAATTAATCACTTTTGGATTATTCGTTTTTCAATTTTCCTCATACTGTGAGATTTCTTTACATTATATATATATATATATATATATTTATATATACATACATACATACATACATACATACATACATACATATATATATATATATATATATATATATATATACATATATATATATATATATATATATATATATATATATATATATATATATATATATATATATATAAATTCGACTATCTTTATAAATTGAGTTTATTGATGTGACTTTCTTTTTTTTTCCAGATTTTCAGAAATTATCTCAACCACTGCGAAATGGCACAGGCTTATGTGGACCTATTCCGCGAACGTATGAACAATTCTCGAAGATTTTCGTATACACATCGAAACCCAAGAACTGTAAGAGAGAAATTACAGAATGACATATACGATCTCAATTCGGGTCCAGTTCGAGAATGTCTTGTGGATGAAATTAAGTATATTCTTAGATGTTCTCCTTATGACTTAAAAGAAGCTGAAATATCCTCGGCAATTAAAACAGTAGAAAAATTTATAATTAATGAACATGTTGTGGAATTAGACAAAATCTTACCAAAATTAGCAAAGCATTTGGAAAGAAAAATATATTTTGATGGCCAAAATTGGAAAAAATATCCGAGTAGTTAATCCTTTTACAAATAAGTAGATTTTATATAGCAGTTGTAAATATACATATCAGATATATATATAAATATATATATATATATATATATGTGTGTGTGTGTGTGTGTGTGTGTGTGTGTGTGTGTATGTGTGCGTGTGTGTGTGTAGGATACGTACATAAAATATCCGCGTATATGCTCATAAGCTGACAAAAATACTAACACAAATATATATATACACACACACTATATATATATATATATATATATATGTGTGTGTGTGTGTGTGTGTGTGTGTGTGTGTGTGTGTGTGTGTGTGTGTGTGTGTGTGTGTTTGATTAAATATTAAGAGGACATTTTGTCTATATAATTTCATAAGGATCCTTTCAATTTTCCTCACCAGTCTTTTGGTTTTAGTTTGCCGTTGGTAGATGAATTTACAGAAAATTTCCGAAGCGTTTTCTGACATTTTACTGGCTTTCATCCGAGGTGTTGGCAAGTGTAAAAACTTTTAAGAAAGTTTTCTATAACATTGCAAAACCTACGTAACCATATAGTTGGATTAAACTGAGATGCTTATAACATCGAATAAATTTAAAACGGATAACAATGAACAGAAATAATTTATTAACAAGAGAATAGAATTTCTAATTCTTTTTCCACTCCGTGAAAAACTAAAAAAAAAAAACTAAATCATTTCAAAACAGTCGCACTTTTTAAAGCTAATTCTATAAATTCTAGGATAATTTGATTTTATATCTTTGAGGTGCGAAGTAGGACACCTGAAAAAAGTTAATTTTTTTTAACAGCCACATATTTATTATTTTTAGATTATATTTGAGACAGTCTGTCAAGGGACATTTGAACATATATACGACCTTTGACCTTTGAATTTCTGCGAAGGATTAGTAACTGATACCTTATTTTTTCGGTCACGTCAGGAGGAAGAACATATTTTTTTGAAAAGGCTTTTTAATATATGTTTTTTCTATCTAATAATTATTTTGATTTTTTAAAATTTAAGTGTATTGGTTGTTTATGATTTAGGGTATTTTCGGTTGTTCAGTTTTATTAATGAAATGCTTAATTTCTATATCGACAATGTAATTGGAAAACCCATGATTAAGAAGTGTTTCTTTTATATTTTTATGTCCATTAATTAAAATAATACAAGAGAAAGAGATTAGTCTACCTTTGGAAATAAATGTTTTTTATGATGATTCTTTTATAATGGAAGGGGCATTCACTATGGAAATGGAGGGTGCAGGTATTAGTGTTGGTACGTTTTTAGGGGTTCTTTTAAGACAAAATAAACTATTACCCTTATTGCACAGGAAATTAATAAACCATGATTACAAATCCGGGCAGCCCTACAAAAAAAAAAAAAAAAAATTAATAGAATTCATTTTGAAAATAGCGACAATGTGTGAAATTCTTTTTTTGTTTTTGTTTTGAGTTATTAATGAAAGGGGGATGGGGTGTCCTCGGGGTGTAATGGTTAAAGCGATGGACAGCGGAATCTTAGCAAGCGAGTTCTTCCCATTACGTTCACTTTCGGGCAAATACCCTTGGGAAAGGTATGAACCGCCTTATCCTGCCAGCTATTGGTTAAATAGTACCATTACTATTATTCTAGGGGAATACCTCTGGTATTAATAACCCACACAGGTTTATATGCCATTAAACAAAGAAACCAAACCAATAAAATAGGGGAAAGAGTTAAATATTCTATTTCTCTTGAAAATACTCTATTTCCGTTGATAAAGTTCTGTTTTTAATTTGTTCGGTGTTATCGGCATCTCATTTTAATCCAAATATATGTTTATGTAAGTTTTGCAATGTTATAAAAAAGATAATTTAAAAAAATATATTCCAATTAATATAAGGACAATTAAATAATAGTAACAATAATACCTATCAATTGAAGATATCAATATCAACCATAGAAATAAATTTAGACAATATAGATATGTTATGTAGTTGGACACGGCGATACGAGTTCAAATCCTGAACGAGACTGATTGCATTTCACATAGCACTAATACCCTTGAGAAAGGTATGAATCCAATTATTCTCCCTCCAGCTATGGGTAAATAGTAGGACAGACTGGGTTCTTCAGCCTTGATTAGGCAACTAGTCTAGGAGAAAGAAAACTCTGAATTCAGACCTGTTAAACTCCGCTTCAAATATTGACCTCGTGTCATATCCAGCCCGAAGGGAGGGGTTGGTAAATATAGTTTGAAATATAGATTGAAGGAAATTATTTGGATGCATATTAACATACACACACATACAAACACATATAGTCTCGTCTAAGAATATCTACGTTTCATATTGTACACACACACACACACACACACACACACACACACACACACACACACACATATATATATATATATATATATATATATATATATATCAAGCCCTTATACATCTTTTACGCAGTGGGCTGAGGCTCTAAAACGCACCGACTGCACCTCTGCAGAGGGTAAGACCTCTCCCCTGACAAGTGTCCTGTATATGACACTATACAATCTGATGCTAAGATCAATGTCTTTTAAACCAACGCATTGATTTGGATTTACAGAAAACTTACACACACACACACACACACACACACACACACACTTTTCATTATTATATATTTGTTCAATATTCTCTCGCAGAGAACTTTCCATAAATGTTCAAACATTAACAGGTCTTGAGTTTATTTCATTCCAAATTTCTTGGCCAGAAAAATACATTTTTCTGGGTTTTTTTTAATTGCTAAAAACGCAATACTGAAATTTCACTTCTATAGACACTTTCATTTATCATCAAACCGTTTTGAAATATTATTTTTATTAGCATTAACGTCATTTCATCTCGAATGTGTATCCAATTTTGTATACAAGAAAAAAATGGAAAAGACAAAACTATGTTTGGTAAGTAGCGTTTTCTTTTTATTCTAATAACTACCAGATCCTGTAATCCTAATTTTCAAATTATTAAACAAGCAGAAACATTGTCTTTAATAGTTAACTGATTCCATGCAAAAGACCCTAAAATATACGATTTAAGTTATCCTACCCAAGCGAATAAAGTACATTTCCCTGAAATTGATAAATTGTAACTTTATATCTAAAACCAGATAAGCACACATTTTTCCAGAATTAAAAGTGATTCTATTCCGATTAAAAATCAGTCAACACGGAAATGGATGATATACTTTCTTTGACAGTTTTGATGGTTACAATTTATAATTTAAACTCATACGCACAATACATAAAAACTACTACATACATACTCTGACTCGGAGTGGTAGTACTTGTTAGGGGCCCATATCTACGTCAAATTGAACTAGTCTACTGATATGACAATAAATTTCATCTAATGTTTAGACTCCATTCCTAATAATAAAATAACTGTTGATTAAGATCATAATCATAAGTGATACTATCTGAAAATAATCAAATAGCCATCATTTCTAGTTATTTAACTTTAAACTCCCTTAAATGACGTTGACATTTCTATTGATATCTGATTTCTTTCCTTTTTATTTTTCAGAATTAAAAGGGATTCAATTCCAATTAAAATCAGTCAACAAGGAAATGGATGATTTGACTTCCTTTGTAAGTATTGATGGTTACAATTTATTATTCAAACCACAACATACGCACGCACGCACATACATACACACAGACATACTCACACACACACTCTGTCTGTCTGTCTGTCTGTCTGTCTCTCTCTCTCCGTCTCTCTCTGTCTCTCTCTCTCTATATATATATATCAAACACATCATAGCTCGTTGATGGTCTTTCGATGGAATCTGCGTGACAGCAGGACCCATCTCAGTATTGACGCTGACCTTAACAATGCTTTTAGTTTGGATGGCCTCAATTATTCCTCTGATTTCTTGCTCCTACAGCCTCCGTTCCAAGACTTTGAAGACCGTTCCATGTTCGCTCATAATAATTTCTAACACCATTACTGTCATATTCCAAAAATTTTTTTAGTTTTCTGATAAAGTACAAGTATTCGTTTTTCTTTAAGTTTTTTTTTATGTAGTCATAATTGTTGCTGATCGCTGTTATTTGTTTGGAAATACTTTCCAATTCTTTTTTGCAGAGAAGCAGTCTTTGTATTCTACAGCCACAGCCAAATGGGCCATATGTTGTCCGTGTTGTTTCTGGTTGTAGTAATTTGTCTTTATTTGCTTTTTATACTGCAGTCTTCGAGTCCTCGTACTGACATATCTACGTTATGTTCACTGCTGGCTAATCTTCTTTCTCGTTCTTTTCTTCATGACGTCTGCTTCTAATATTCCCAACTACTTATACGTTTCCTTTTCCATGAGCGTTCATATTCTTTCTGGAGTTTGGTAGATCTATTCCTTGGTAATTTGCTTTTTTCTACATTTCTTTAGGAGCATGGCACATTTTTCTATGCTAAATTCCATTCCTATATCCTTATTGTAAATTCTTATCATTTCTATAGCGTTTCCGATTCTTTTTTAGTTTTTGTGAACAGTTTGATGTCGTCCATGTAAAATAGGTGATTAAATTTCTCTTGCAATTAAGTAAATTTGTAAGGCCCCAGTTTATTTTCTAAATGTATGATTTAGTGGCAATATTGTTATTAATAATGGTAATGGGGAAGTGCTTCTCTGGGTTTTTATCTCTGCAAAATGTTTCCCTCTTTCTGTTCATTCTATTTTCGAATTGATCGTGTTGAATTTTACGACTACGTTGGATATCTTGTACATTCTTAGACAGACTACTATCAAGGATTGCGAGACCATATCATAGGGCTGTTTTTTTGGGGGGGGTTGGTTTTTTGTAGTCAATACAAGCTATGCCTACATTTTTCAAACGTCCTTTGTTCTCCTTGAGGAAATGCTGATCAATGTACTGTAGATGACCTGTTTCTCTAAGTCCCTTGAAGCATCCTTTCTTTTTTGCGGGAGAAAGTTGCTGGGGGATGGTTTATTTTGGATGTCTTAATGGATCACAGTTGTCTCCCCTTTTGTTATCCGTGCGGATATATTTACTTGGTATTGGCATCTACTCATTTCAAGAGCTAATCTGTCGTGGATTAAAGTTAATTTTTTTTAAATCTCAAAATCAGTGTATGCTAACATGTCCATAACTTTTCCAATTCAATATCATAATTATTATCATTATTTCTAGTTTTTCAGGCAAGCGTTATATGGTGATCTTTTCTTTGAAGTCTGCATTTTAGCAACTGAGTATTGTAGCCGATCTTAAAATGATATCGTTTTGAGGGTGATGTTTGTTTGTCTGGTTTCTAATTCCTCCAGAATGTTTCCAAGTCTTTGGGGACCGTTCCAAATGTACCTACTACATTTGGTTTCATCGTTACCTTCACGTTACACAGCTTTTGTATTCTCTAGAAAGGTGAAAATACTTCTCTATTTTTCGCTTTCCCAATATTATTATCATTACTCCGTTTCGAGTTTTTCCCACCAGCGTTTGTCAATGGTTTCTCAGTGGAATTTAAGCGAGAGCAAATATCAAGTCTTTAGTATTCTTCTCAATATTCTGGCTGATCTTAATACTTTAGTTTGGATGGTGTCCACTCATCCTCTTATTTACAAGTCTTCGAGTCCTCGTACCAATCCTTTGGAGACTGTACCGAGTGCACCAATTACAATTGGTATCACCGTCACTTTCATGTTCCATAGATTTTTATAAATTCTCTAGCAGTGTTCTGTTATATATTTTTGTTTCCTGTACCAGTCCATATTCTGGCCGATCTTAATACTTTAGTTTGGATGGTGTCCACTCATCCTCTTATTTACAAGTCTTCGAGTCCTTGTACCAATCCTTTGGTGACAGTACCGAGTTCACTAATTACAATTGGTATCACCGTCACTTTCATGTTCCATAGTTTTTTCTAAATTCCCTAGCAAGGTTCTGTTACTTATCTTTGTTTTCGTTTTCTTCAATTTTACTTTGTGGTCAGCCAAGACAGAAAGTACACTATTCACCAAGTACTCTTTTTTTTTTTGTTGATTATTACGAGGTCTGGTCGCCTGGCCAAGTTTAGGTGATCCGTTTGTATCTCAGAATTCCAGAGAAGGTTGTACGTCTCATTCTCTTTGACATATACCATATCTTCTTCTTCTTCTTCTTCTTCTTCTTCTTCTTCTACTTCTTCTTCTTCTTCTTCTCATTATTATTATTATTAGATATGAATAGGTTCTTGAAATTAGATGATTTTGAATAAGTTGATGATCATTATTTACTAAAAACCCTATAATAATATTTACATAACCCCTCCGCTCGGGCAGGATATTACACAAGGTCAATTTTTAAGCGGAGTTTAACAGGTTTGAATTCAGTGTTTTCCTTCTCCTAGACTAGTTGCCTCACCAAGGCTGAATAGCCTAGTCTGCCCTACAATATGCAATCAGTCTCGTCCAGGATTTGAACTCGTGTCGCCGTGTTCATTTCCAGCGACAGTAATCATTATACCACAGGCACCTCCTAAAAATTGCTCACAAAATAAACAGTCTTTTTCGTTAAACAAACCAATAAACAAATCATAAAATCACTCAACTGAACCTACTTGCAGATCGCAGACCAATTCTTTTTTATTGATTATTACTTTTTCTTTTTTTTTTCCTGTAAAGAAAAGAATGTGTGTGTGTGTGTGTGCATGTGTGTCTGCGCGCGCACGCGCGCGTGTGTGTGTGTGTGTGTGTGCACGCTCGCGCACAAGCTCTGAATTTAGATTGTTGTCTTATTTTCTGAGATGAAACTTGATGATTTTTATCAATAAGGGTTTTCGGACTTTCCACAACGTTTCGGTCGATATGTCCTCCGGCCTTCTTCAGGTGTTTGTCGAACTCAGGAACCTTCACGAAACTTCGAATGACGTCCTTTATTGAATCCATGGGGGTCGCTTGTTCCGATTCCGTTAGCCATAACCGGGTACAAGTGTTAAGTATTCTTGTGTTGTTACTCACCTGCAGTCAGGATTGAACCTGACCGGAGGACATATCGGCCGAAACGTTGTGGAAATGACAATACAGATGATGACAATAGTCCGAAAACCCTAAATGATAGAAAGGAATTTAATTGTTTGAAGCAATGTTAGAATATTCTATTTTTTTGCCTTTTTTCTTTTCTTTTTCTCTTTTCCTATAAAGAAAGGAATTCCTGTGTGTGTACTTTGAATTTAAAACTGACCAAAGATGTATCTATGTATATATATATATAGAGAGAGAGAGAGAGAAAGAAGAAAGGAGTGAGTAAATATGTGAAGTGAACTAAAGTAAGGATTAATATCATTTTGACTTTTTGGTGTAGACTAACCATATACGTATTTGATTAGTCAAATATTATAGTCTTGTTTGGTGCCCGAAATAAACACACAAGAGCGAAACTGAATTAAACAAATATGTCAACAAACAACAGTTGTAAAAACATTCACTGATAAGAGGATGTCAAATGACCCTGTCCGTTCCTATTGTTTCGCTGTTGCTAGAAATACTGAGTTCAAACTAAAAGCAATACCTCGTGGTATTTATAGCTGGGAGAGTTCATGCATGAAGTGGTCGAGTCACATGACAGCAAGCAATTGAATATTAAGTAGTGTTCTTCTTCATCATCATCATCATCATCATCATGTCGTGCTGCTAGCACAGGTATCCCATACCCTCTCTTTCCACTGTCCCCTATCGTTCATCGCTTTTGGCAGATCTTCATGGTTACATCCCGTATCCTCACATAGCTGCTGTATGTATGTTCTAGCTGGTCGTCCTGCATTTGCTCGGCCATATGTGAGGGTCCATAGGAGTACATCACTTATGAGCTCGTCTCTGCTTCTCCAGCAGTGTCCTACGTGTCTAGTTAATCTAATTAGGATAGTTTTCGTGATGGGTCGAGGGTGGCCGTATAATTGGTGCTTTGTAGGGTGTTGCCGCCAGGACTTATTCAATATTGCTCGCAACATTCTTGTCTAATTGCCGTTTAGCTTCTTCTCCAGCCGTTTTGTTAGGGTCCAAGTAGTGCATCCATACAGCAGTATCGATACGACCGCTGCCAAGAAAAAACTGCGTTTCATTTTATCGATCAGAGTTTTACAAATTCATACTTTTAACCATTCAACTGTTTGCCCGAAAATGATTAATATCAAATTGAATTATAAATTTTGGACAAGTATAATCAAATTTATTTAATTGCATAAATGAACACTTTATATTAAATAGTTTTATAACTGTGAAATATGAGGCTTGAAGTCATATCACTGTGTGTCCACAATTGAATAAAATTTAATTGAATTATTAAGGGTAGATAGGAAAATTTATGAAATTTTCACTGTTCAGAAAAAAATAATTACTGTTAAATAGAAGTATTGGTATTGTAGAAACATACTTGAAAACTGTGCGCAAACAACAAATAATTAGAATTAAACAAAATTATTAGGGTTTTTTTTATATTTATATATATAATGTTTATATATATATTATATATAAAATTTTCCATTATATATTATATATATAATTATATATTATATATAATTATATATTATATATAATTATATATTATATATAATTATTTAGTTTTTTTTTATGCTTTTTTACATATTTTTTGTCTTTGTGTGAAGAAATTATGAACATTAGAGAGAATTATTTATATTATAGATATATTATACATGTTATACAGGAATACTAAACAGCATTTGACGTTTGATTGTTACTCTTACATAAAAATACTAGAAACGATTTAACTGTGTAGACAAATTATTAATAGTAAATAGAAATATTAATCTTATACAGGAATACTTAACAGCATTTCAGTGAGTGCTAATAAATGATTCGAATAAAAAAGAATTATATGTATTTTGTAAGAAGATTAAAAACATTTCACTTTGTGAAAACAAAAGATTAATATTAAATAGAAGAATTAGTGTTTAAGAGAAATTCTTAGTCCCATTTAAATGAGAGCTAATAAATAATTAGAATTAAACAAAATTTTTAGTTTTTTTTATATTTATATATATAATGTATATATATATATATTATATATAAAATTTTCCATTATATATTATATATATAATTATATATTATCTTTAATTATATATTATATATAATTATTCAGTTTTTTTAATATATTTTTTCATATATATTTTTTTCTTTGTGCAAAGAAATTATGAACATTAGAGAGAATTATTTATGTTAAACATATTTATGTTATACATATATAGAATTATTTATGTTATACATATTTACCGATCGGACAGGATATGACATAAGGTCAATATTTAAGCAGAGGTTAACAGGTTTAAATTAAAGTATTCCTTCTTCTAGACTAGTGGTTTCAGTAAGGCTGAAGAACCCAGTCTGTCCTACTATTTACCATAGCTGGAGGGAGAATAATAGGAGTTATACCTTTCCCAAAGGTATTAGTTCTATGTGAAATTCCATCAGACTCGTCGAGGATGTGAACTTGTGTTGCCGTGTCCATTACTTACGACGATAACCATTACACCATGTTGTGTTATACAAGAATACTTACGACTATTTAAATGAGAGCGAACTAATAATTACAGTAAAGTAGAATTATAAATTTTTTATTTCAATTCTTCAAACCATTTCACTTTGTGAACCCAACTGATTGATATTAATTACAAGTTTTAGTGTAATAGAAGGAATCTTAATACCATTTAAACTGAACCCTAAAATAATATTAAAATAAAACAGAAGTATTTGTTTTCTATAACAAGTCTTAAACCATTTCTCTTTGTTCCCAAAAATAATTGATACTAAAGAGAATATTTAGTGTAATACAGAAATTTTTTATACCATTTGACTTAGTGCTTAAAAATGAATAGAATGAAGCAGATATATTGTCAGTTTTTTAAAGAAACTTGAAATCATTTCCCTTTGTGCAAAAAAATGATTAAAATATTATGAAGAGGTTTTAATGTTAGAGAGGAAATCTTAATACCATTTAAACTGACCATTAAGAAAAAATTACAGTTAAACAGAAATATTACTTTTCTATAACAAGTCTTAGACCATTTATGATTAATGCCTAAGAGAATTTTTAGTGTTATAGAAAAATTTATAATATCATTTAAATGAGTGATAATAAATGATTAGAATTAATCAGAAATATTATCAGTTTTTTATAACAAACTTGAAACCATTTCAATTTGTGTACACAAGTGATTGATATTAATTACAAATTTTAGTGTAATAGAAGAAAACTTAATACCATTTAAACTGAACCATAAAAAGATTACAAATAAACAGAAGTATTTGTTTTCTATAACAAGTCTTTAACCATTTCTCTTTGTTCATGCAAATGATTATTGAACGCTAAAGAGAATTTTAAGTGTAATACAGAAATTCTTAATACCATTTGTCTAAGTGTTTTTGAATGAATAGAATTAACCAGAAATATTATCAGTTTTTTCTGACTTGAAACCATTTAATTTTTTTTAAACAGAAGATTAAAATATTATGAAGAGGTTTTAGTGTTAGAGAGGAAATCTTAATAACATTTCATCTGAACATTAAAAAATGCTTTGAATCAAACAGAAATATTAGTTTTCTCTAACAAATCTTAAACTATTTCTCTTTGTTCCCAGAAATGACTCATTTTAAAGAGAATTTTTAGTGTAATACAGAAATTCTCAATACCATTTGACTGAGTGTTTATAAATAATTAGAATCAAGCAGAAATATTATCAGTTTTTTTAAACTAACTTGAAATCATTTCAATTATTGCAATAAAATTATTGAAATATTATGAAGAGATTTTAGTGTTAGAGAGGAAATGTTAATACCATTTAATCTGACCATTAAGAAAAGATTAAAATTAAACAGAAGTATTTGTTTTCTATAACAAGTCTTTGACCATTTATGATAAATGCTAAAGGGAATTTTTAATGTTATAGAAAAATTTATAATGTTATTTAAGTGAGAGATAATAAAAGTTTAGAATCAATCAGAAATATTATCAGTTTTTTTTATAACAAACTTGAAACCATTTCACTTTGTGCAAAAAAATGATTAAAATATTAGGAAGAGGTTATAGTGTTGTTGAGGAAATCTTGAAACCATTTCACGTGAACATTAAGAAAATATCATAATTAAACAGAAATATTACTTTTCTATAACAAGTTTTAAACATTTTATGATTAATACTAAAGAAAATGTTTAATGTTATAGAGAAATTTATAATAACATTTAAATGAGTGATAATAAATGATTAGAATTAATCAGAAATATTATCAGTTTTTTTATAAGAAGACTTTGCACAAACAATTTTTTTGCTGTTAATTAGAATGAAAAATAAATATTATCAGTTATTTATAACAAAGTTGAAATCATTTCACTTTGTGCAAACAAAAGATTTAAGAGGTTTTAGTGCTGTAGAGGAAATGTTAATACTATTTAAACTGAACATTAAGAAAATTTACAATTAAACAGAAGTATTTGTTTTCTATAACAAGTCTTAGACCATTTATGATTAATGCTAAAGAGAATTTTTAATGTTATAGAAAAATTTATAATATCATTTAAGTGAGTGATAATAAATAATTAGAATCAATCAGAAATATTATCATTTTTTTATAACAAACTTTAAATCATTTCACTTTGTGCAAACAAATGATTAAAATATTAAGAAGGGGTTTTATTGTTGTAGAGGAAATCTTAATCCTATTTCATGTGAACATTAAGAAAAGATTAGAATTAGACTGAAGTAATCTTAAACCATTTCTCTTCGTTCCCACAAGTGATTCATATGAAGGAGAATATTTAGTGTAATACAGAAGTTCTCAATACCATTTGACTGAGTGCTTAAAAATTAATAGAATCAAGCAGATATATTGTCAGTTTTTTAAACTAACTTGAAATCATTTCAATTAGTGCAAAAAAATTATTAATATATTATGAAGAGGGTTTAGTTTTAGTGAGGAAATCTTACTACCATTTCATGTGAACATTAAGAAAAAAGCACGAATGATTAGTTCTTTTATAACAAATTTGAAATCCTTTCACTTTGTGCAATATAATGATTAAAATATTATGAAGTGTTTTTAATGTTATAGGGGAAATCTTAATACTATTTAAACTGAACATTAAGAAAAGATTACAGTAAAACAGAAGTATTTGTTTTCTATAACAAGTCTTAAAGCTTTTATGATTTATGCTAAAGAGAATTTGTAGTGTAAGAGAAACATTTTTAATATAATTTATATGAGTGGTAATAAATGTATAGTATTAATTAGAAATTTATAACAAATTTGAAATCATTTCACTTTGATTGTTATTAATTACAAGTTTTAGTGTAAAAGAAGAAATCTTAATACCATTTAAACCGAACCCTAAAAAAAGATTAAAATAAAATAGAAGTATTTGTTTTCTATAACAAGTCTTAAACCATTTCTCTTTGTTCCCACAAATAATTGATATTAAAGAGAATCTTTAGTGTAATACAGAATTTCTCAATACCATTTGACTGAGTGTTTAAAAATGAAAAGAATCAAGCAGATATAGTGTCAGTTTTTTAAACTAACTTGAAATCATTTCAATTAGTGCAAAAAAATTATTAATATATTATGAAGAGGGTTTAGTTTTAGAGAGGAAATCTTAATACCATTTCAGGCGAACATTAAGAAAATACTACAATTAAACAGAAATATTCCTTTTCTATAACAAGTCTTAAACCTTTTATGTTTAATGCTAAAGAGAATTTTTGATGTTATTGATAAATTTATAATATCATTTAAATGAATGATAATAAATGATTAGAATTAATCAGAAATATTATCAGTTTTTTTATAACAAGACTTTGCGCAAACAATTTTTTGCTGTTAATTAAAATTACTAGTATTATATAGGAATAATTAATACCATTTAAACTGAACACTAAGAATAGATTAGAATTAAACTGAAGTATTAGTCTTTTATAACAAGTCTTAAACCATTTTACTTGGTATAAAGAAATGATTAATCTTAAATAGAAGGATTAGTGTTTTATAGGAATACTTAATGCCTTTTAAATAAGTGTTAACAAATGATTACTCTTAAACTGAATAATTAGTTTTTTTTATAACAAGTATGACTGATTTGGTTTGGTTTGGTTTTATGCCTTATCAGCCATTGATGGCTATTTAAACCCAAATCCATTTTAATATTTACAAACTGTTGTATTTCAATTAATTCTGTTAAAATGTCAAAAAATGTTCATTCAGTCCAACAAAAGTACATTGTTTACATGTCAAAAACAGATCTATTTCAAGCAATTCAGTGTAGCATAAGTTCACAGTTTAATTTTATTTGACCTCTAGATAGGACCATTTCAGTTGAAACCACTCCCACCCAGAGTGTACCTGGGAGTAATGGCTATAAAGGGGTACTTTACATTCCCCAAAGCTCCAGCATAAATGGAGTGTTACCATCAGATTGTTTAGTGTCATATCTATGACACTCGTTGCTAGGGGGTCTTACTCCTCAATAGAAAAGCAGTTGGTGTGTTCTACAACCCCAACTGATTGGGCCAGAAACCAATAGTGTAATAGAAAAAAATTTAATACAATTTGATAGAGTGGGAATAAATAATTAGAATGAAAAATAAATATTATCAGTTTTTTATAACAAATTTGAAATCATTTCACTTTCGGCGAACAAAAGCTTAAAGTATTATGAATTGTTTTAAGTGTTGTTGAGGAAATCTTAATCCTATTTCACCTGAACACTAAGTCAAGATTAAAATCAAACAGAAGTATTAGTTTTCTCTAACAAGTCTTAAACCATTTCTCTTTGTTCCCACAAATGATTGATATTAAAGAGAATTTTTAGTGTAATACAGAAATTCTTAATACCATTTGACTGAGTGCTTATAAATGATTAGAATCAATCAGAAATAGTATTGTTTTTTTTATAACCAACTTGAAATCATTTCACTTTGTGCAAAATAATAATTAAAATATTATGAAGGTTTTAGTGTTATAGCGGGAATCTTAATACAATTTCATGTGAACATTAACCAAAAATTATAATTAAACAAAAGTATTTATTTTCTAAAAAAAGTCTTAAAACATTTTATATGTTTTATTTATAACAAACTTGAGGCCATTTTACTTTGTGCAAAAATATGATAAAAATATTATGAAGAGGTTTTAGTGTTAGAGAGGAAATCTTAATACAATTTAAACTGAACATTAAGAAAAAATTACAATTAAACAGAAGTATTTGTTTTCTATAACAAGTCTTCAACCATTTATGGTTAATTCTAAAGAGAATTTTTAATGTTATAGAAAAATTTATAATATCATTTAAGTGAGTGATAATAAATGATTAGAATTAATCAGAAATATTATCAGTTTTTTATAACAAGACTTTGCTCAAACAATTTTTTTAATGTTATATTGAAATTTATAATATCTTAATCCAATTTCACCTAAACGCTAAGAAAAGATTAGAATTAAAGACAAATATTAGTTTTCTATAACAAATCTTAAACCATTTCTCTTTGTTTCCACAAAGGATTCATATTAAAGAGAATTTTTAATGTAATACAGGAATTCTTAATACCATTTGACTGAGTGTTTATAAATAATTAGAATCAATCAGAAATAGTATCAGTTTTTTATAACAAGACTTTGCGCAAACAACTTTTTTTGTTAAGTAGAATTATTAGTATTATAAAAGAATACTTAATACAATTTAAATGACTGCTAACAAATGATCACAATTAAACAGAATTAGAAGCTTTTTATAACAAGGCATAAAAGCATTTCACTGATTAATATCAATCAGAGTTTTTTTTTGTTTATACAGGAATACTTACTACCATTTGACTGAGTCTAAACTAATAATTTGAATTAAATTAAATTATTATTTATTTTATTACAATCCTTTAAAAAAATTTGTGCAAATAGTGTTTGATTAATATATGAAACAATTTTTATTGTTGAATAATAATTGAAACCTTTCAAATGTTTACAAACAAATCATGTACATGAAATAAATTCAATTGTTTTAACTAGGATTAAATGAAACCAAGTAAATAAATGGTAAATATCAAATAGAAATATTTGATATATATATATATATATATATATATATATATATATATATATATATATATATATATTGGAATATATATATATGTATATACATATTATGGTATATATATATATATATATATATATATATATATATATATATATATATATATATATACGATGGCTGTCAGATTTATATATTTATTTATAGATTTATAGATTTATATATGTCAGATTTATATATATATACGATGGCTGTCCGCCGAGACAGCAAAGTTGACAATTTTGCAAATTCTCTTTCTTTTTGTTGATTGTTATAAGGCCTGGTATTCTGACCGGGATTATCTAATCCGTTTGTATGTTAAAGTCCCAGGACTTTATGAGTGTCATTTTCTAGGACAGCTGCTGGGTTGTGCATATACCATTTGTTAGTTTGGTCAAATTTAAATTCCTTGCACATCTCCCAGTGGATGACCTTGCCGACCCAGTCTTCTCTCACCTTATACTCCTTCTGTGCAAATTTGCTGCATTTGCTTATTATGTGATTGACCGTTTCGTCTCTGTCACCATGTTAATCTATATTTACTGTTTTGTTGCGTCTTATCTCTTCGTGTTTTGATATGATTGGTCCTTATGGCGTTGTCTTATGCTGCGATTCGGAGAGATTCCGTTTCTCTCTTAATATTTCCTTTTCTTAGACAGGTCCAGGTTTTATTATTATCATTATTGTTATTGTTGTTGTTGTTGTTGTTGTAGTTGTTGTTTTTAATCTTATTTTTACAGCTCGTATTTTGTTAGTTTTGTGATTTTCTTCAAGATTTCTCTATTTTTTCTTTCCAGAAAACCCTATTTTTCATATCTGCGAGAAATGCTCCTCGATTGAACAGGTTTAAAAATATAGGTTGACTGACATCATCGAAGAAGAAGACGCTAAAAAACAAAGGGCAGGACCCCACAGGAAATAAATCAAAACTCAGCATAGGAAAACCAAACTGGAGCAGAAATTATCTCCCAACAACTCCCGAAAGAAATTGTTGCCTTACATCTGGATGACCCTACAGACACCATTTTATTATCATTAGGGGATGTTCACGCGATGCCAAGAAATTTTCAAGAGACTCACTGTAGAAAAAGCAATAATAATTGTAATAAAATGCAATTTTTTTCAAAATTAACTCTTTTTTGTTTATAAATTGCTTGTATTAATAGGGTCGTTCAAAAAGTTGTAAGCCTTACTAGGAAGATTTACTTTCTCGTATCTTTTAATGGATGGCCCGGGAGACCTGGGTTGAAACCCAGCTCGAGTCATACCAAAAACTCAAAAATGGTACTTGATGCCTCCTTGCTTAACACTCAGCATTATAAGGTACGGAACAAGGATAAAGTGGAGCAATCCAGGTAAAGGAGTAGCGCCCTCCACAACACCTTGGTGTAGTAGCTATCGAAATGGGAGCCTTCAGGTCACCCTCGCCAACGGTCACCAACTTTACTTTTTACTTTTACCTGTAAAGAAATTAAGACTAAAATCTGAATGAGGTTTTCTAGTTTTCTTGTGTGTTGCCACAATAAAAATATCCAGCTATATCTCTTCTCCCTGATTAAGGCTTAGAAGTTTTTGATCGACCCCGGTAGAGAGGAATACATGAAACCATACCACTGTGTGCAAACAAATATTTTGTGAATAATAGAAGCAATTATAAGAAAAAAATAAGGAAATAATTAAACTAGAATCGATTTGGAACATTTTGAGTGTTGCTCTAAGTGAATCCAGGTAGATTTTACCTCAGGGCCTTCATCTTCGAGTCCTATTAACACATTTATTGTTATAATTGTTTTTTTACTTCTTGAGAGTTTTTCACATCAGTGTTAACTGATTGTCTTTCACTGGAGTTTGAGTGACAGCAAATCTCTTCAAGTCTCCAGGACTTTTCTCAGTATTCTTGTCTATCTTAATAATGCTGTAGTTTAAACTGTCTCTACTCGTCCTCTGATTTTTAAGTCCTGCAGTCCTTTTACCAATCATTGAGTAATTGTATCGACGTCACTTTCATGTTCCACAGATTTTTTAATTCTCTACATGGTCCAGGTACTTATCCTTCTTTTCACTTTCTTTCACTTTTACTCTGTGGTCAACCGGGACAAAGACCACAATTCTGCAAGTTCTCTTTTTTTTAATGTTGTTGTTGATTATTATAAGGTTGGATTATCTGGCTGAGATTAAAAGATCCGTTTGGATCTCAAAATCCAAGTGGATTTAATGCGTCTCATTCTACAAGACGGATTTTCGGTTATACATATACCATTTGTTTGTATGGTCAAACTGAAATTTCTTGCACAATTCCCAGAGAATCAGCTTGCCCACCCTGTCGAGTCGAGTTTTATACTCTTTCTGTGTTATTTGCTGCATTCCAATGATTATTATTATTATTATTATTATTATTATTATTATCTCATTAGATTTTTTCCCATCAGTGTTAACTGATGGTTTTTCATTGGAGTCTGAGAGACAGCAAGTCTCCTCAAGTCTCCAGTATTCTTCTCCTTCTTCTTCTTCTTCTTCTTCTTCTTCTTCTTCTTATTATTATTATTATTATTATTATTATTATTATTATCAAATATGAAGAGGTAAGAAAATGATTGTGTATGAATTAATCAGTATCATTAGTTATATAAAACCTCCTCATTTTTATTGATTTAATTTTTTTTTCCTGTAAGTAAAGAATGCGCGCGCGCACGTGTGTGTGTGTGTGTGCGCGCGCATGCGCTATGAATTTAATTGTTCGAAGGAATGTTATAAGTCTCTTTGTGTTTTTTTTTTTTTTATATTTTTGGTTTTGATTTTTTGTTGAAAAATTAACATTAAATTAACAGTTGAAATTAAGATTTTTTTTCTGAATATTTCTGCACCCACTTTCGTGAGAATTTCTTTCCTTAAAACATATATATATATATATGAGAGAGAAAAAGAAAGAGAGAGAGAGAGAGAGAGAGAAAGAGAGAGAGAGAATGTTTGATTATCGTCTCCATGAAGTGAACTTACCAATGCGATAATATATATACAACACGTGTAAATACATAAATAAGTATATTATGGTTTAAAACCGAATCCCATATATTTAATATATATGTATAAAGAGGATTTGGCATTGAATAACCTACAATGGTTGATATGCCATAAAAGCCAACCAAACCAAATCCAATATATTTAATATATATGTATAAAGAGGATTTGACATTAAATAACCTACAATGGTTGATGTGCCATAAAAGCCAACCAAACCAAATCATATATATTTAATATATATGTATAAAGAGGATTTGACATTAAATAACTTACAATGGTTGATATGCAATAAAACCCAATCAAACCAAATCATATATATTTAATAAATATGTATAAAGAGGATTTGACATTAAATAACCTACAATGGTTGATATGCCATAAAACCCAATCAAACCAAATCATATATATTTAATAAATATGTATAAAGAGGATTTGACATTAAATAACCTACAATGGTTGATATGCCATAAAACCCAACCTAACCAAATCATATATATTTAATATATATGTATAAAGAGGATTTGGCATTAAATAACCTCAAAAGGTTGATATGCTATAAAACCCAACCTAACCAAAACATAAATATCTAATATATATGTCTAAAGAGGATTTGGCATTAAATAACCTACAATGGTTGACATGCCATAAAACCAAACCAAACTAAACCAAATAAAAATATAGTTTATTCCTATCAGATATTCTAATAACTTTTTCCCATTTATAATCCGGATACTGTGTTTTGATGTCGGATAATTTCAGTAATAATATGTCCTTCTTAAATTCTTTTCGCCAAGAAACAACTTCGAGAGTCGTACAAAAAGTTTTAAGTTTCACTCCACCCCCAAAATTTAGGGAGAATGAAAAAGTTAGAGCAGGAAAAAAATGGTATGGTTTACTTTGGTTTTTTGGCATATCAACTATTAAAAGTTATGTAATGCCAATTCCTGTTGACACATATTTATTAAATATATGATTTCTAAACACATTTTTTAGATCAAACAAAAGTCTTATGTTGACACTCATTTTGAATATCATGTAATTCTATTTGACCAATAGATAGAACCCTATTAGGTGCTACCACTTCAGGCCAATGTGGAACTGGGAGTAATGGCAATGAAGGCGTACTCCACATTCTGCAAAGCTCCGCCATCACAGGAGCCTCACCATCAGACTGCTTAGTGTCATATTTAGGACATTCGTTGAGGCAGGGTGTTTCTTATCCCTCTGCAGAGATGTAGTCGTGGTATTCTACAGCTCATGTCGACTGGGCTAAAGATGAGAAGAAAGAGTCAGTCAGAAAGCGTCGGGTACAAGAAATTTGGAAAGGAGAAAAAAATAGATAATGAATAATTTTTTCGGCTCAATATTTGGAATGCAGACAGAATCAAGAATTTCTCTCTCTCTCCCGCTCTAACTCACTCACTCTCTCTCTCTCTCTCTATCCCGCGTTGCTTTATATTTCGTTTTTTTCTTTGTTTCTTTTTCTTTCTCCCTCTCTCCTTCTCTCACTCTCTCTTACACTTACTCTCTCTAACTCTTTTCTTCTTTATCTTATTTTTCAGTTTTCCTCTCTCATTTATCTATATTTCTCTCCCTCTTTCGATTTTCTTCCTCTTTTTCAACCCCTTTTTTTATCTCATTTTCCTTTTTCCCAAAATTTCTTGTTGTCTTTAATATCAAATGGAATTATTAATTTTACATATGAACACTTGCTACAATATAAATGCGTTCAAAGAAAGAACTAATATAAGATATAATTATTAGTGATAAATATGAAAAGAGAGAAATAGTAAGAGTATATGAGAGAGAGGAAGCAAGTTAGAGAGAGAGAGAGAGAGAGAGAGAGAGCAAAAAAGAGAAGAGAAAGAAAGACAAAGAGAGAGAAAGAAAGAGAGAAAAGTGGAGGAGAGATATAATGTGATTACGAAAGACATCAAGAAAGTTAGGGAGAAGGAAAAAATTGTAGAGAAATAGTCTGAGTGTATTAGACAGAAAGCAAGTTAGAGAAAGAGAGAGAGAGAAAGAGAGAGAGAGAGAGAAAGTTAAAGAAAGAGAGTGAGAGAGAAAGAGAGTAAGAGAGAAAAGAGTAAGAGAGTAAGAGAGAAAAGAGGAAGAGAGAAAAGAGGAAGAGATATACAGTGTGATTATGAAAGACAACCAGAAAGAAGAGGAGAAGAAAAAATTATAGAAAAACAGTGAGAGTGTATGAGAGAGAGAAAACAAGTTAAAGAGAGAGAGGGAGAGAGAGACATAGATGGGGGGAAAAGCAGAAGAAAACATAAGAGAAACTGAAAAAAAAAAGAGAGAAAAACTGAGAAAGAAGATGAAGAAGTGATGTGTTAGAAATAGTAAGATGGTGAGAGAGAGAAAGAGAAACAGAGAGAAAACCAGAAATAGAGGGGAGAGAGAGAGAGAGAGAGAAATAGAGAGAGAAATAGAGCCAGAGAAAAGAAAGAGATTAACAGAAAGAAGGATCCGGAGAGAGAGAAAGAGAGAGAGAGAGAGAGAGAGAGAGAGATGTAAAGAGAAAAAAATAGATAAACAGAGAGATATATAAAAGAAAATAAGAAAGAAAAAGATCGACAGAGGGGAATGTGAGAAAGAAAGAAAGAAAAAGAGATTAAAAAAAGAAAGAAAAATTATAAAGATAAAGAAATAGACGAGAAGAAAGAAAGAAAGAAAGAAAGAATATTTTTCCCGGTGAGTCGTCTTCTCGTATGATAACAAGAGTCTTCTCATTTCTGATTGGTTAAAAGGATTTGAGGGCGTGGTTTAGAATGTCTATATATATATGTCTAGCGCAAGTTAAAATCTTCATCAAATGTGGCCATTCCATTAAGTGGGGCCAAAACTAAACATATTCAAGGAAATAATAATTCAAGATTGAAAAGGATTTCGGAAACAGCAAAGTTCATTCAGAACAGGTAAGTTAATTTTTTTATGCATTTATATTCACAAAAAATCTTTTGAAAATTTATAATGAAAATATTTCTTATCAAACTGACACAAAACATTTTTACTATTCTTCCGAATACAACAAACAACATTATACATATATATGTGTGGTGTAATGGTTAACAAGCTAGACTAGCGAGTGAATTCGAAAGTCATTGGGTGCCCCACTCATACGGTCTTGTGCCACATCTGAGCAAAACGCTTAGTAAATTACTATATATATATATATATATATATATATATATATATATATATATATATATATATATATATATATAGTATTCTTGGTCCAGTTAAACCGGAGTTGGGAGTAATTCCATCAGGACAAGAAATTATTCATGAATGAATATTTAAATTTCCCCTGGTAAAGAGCTCAATGTACCAATAATACAGAGCAATAAATTCTTTAAGAAAAAACAACAAAACCGGTCACATAGGATTATAAATTTATTTCTTTCCTGTTACGCATTTTTGAAATTTCCAAAAACACAAAAAAAAAATTAAGAGGACTTCTTCAGATCTTTTTGATAAAAAAAACTAGAATAGACACATAAGAGTGGGAGGGGATAGAAGAGTGAGAGGGGATAGAAGAGGGGTGAAGAGTTACCTCTTTATTAAGCCCACTTCCGTTTTAAATTTAAATTTCGGTTAGCAATGTAGTAAATTTATTTCTTAAATTTTTTTAAATTAATAATTTTTTAAAATTACATTTAGACCTACATTACAGATTTTTTATTGAATTAGATTTAAACTTTGATTAATAACCTCACGTAAAGATACAGTAATAGATCTATTAAACTAAAAACTAAAACAAATATTTAATTTATTCAATATATCTTAAAATTTCAAAACTATTTCGAAAGCATTAATCAGTTACACTTTTTATGCGTAGTACGTATGTATTATATGCTCTTTCACAATTTTCTATCTAACAGTTTATTTTATTTATTCTCAAATTTAACTCTAATTCTCAAAAATAACTCTATGCTTTTTTTTTTTTTTAAATTTTGTTTAATTATTTATAGTTTAAATTTAGCCCTATGTCTACCCCTAGCTATTAATTAATTTCTCTTATTTAATAAGTTTTTGGCTCAGGAAAAAGCAAAATGTCGATTTTTTTTCTTCAAGACACAGATTGCACCTACTATCGAAAGATTTTGGGGTAGTAGATCTTTTCAATATGGACCATTGAATGTCAGGGGTTAACCCTTTATTTTTTAATCCCCAATAATGTTTTGATAGAGCAGTTTGATTTTTTTTTTATGCTCAAGGGAGAAGGAAAATTTATGATTTCCATACCTTTAAAATTAGTAGATGAAACGCCAATATAATATTTCTGTTTTCATCCATCGAATTCTTCGAAGCAAGTTATAAATTATCGTCTAGAAATTCTGAAAGCAATTAATAAACTATCTGGAAAATGCTGATTTGTCATAAAATGCAAGAATACAAAAAACAAAAATTACCGCGTCTTCTTGGGAATTTTTGCACACTTTTTCTCGTACGGAAATCAGTTGATTTCATATATTTATGAATTAAGAAAAGGAAAAAAAATCCTTCCTGATTTCTCGTTAAAGATGTTTATTTTATTATTAATTTATTTCAATTTCATATCATTTTTTTTTTTTTGTGTGTTTATATCTGTTCAAAACTTTATTTTTTGTGTGTGTTTATATCTATAACTTTTACCCATAATACAAAGCTAAAATTAGTTTTCAGAAACACCGAAAATATCTTTAGATTTATGTTCAGAGCTTTATTTTGAAATTTATTTTATCTTTTTATTTCATTTCATTAGGGTTTTTTGTTGGAGTATTTGTATAAAAAAAATAAAAAAGAAGGAAATAAAACAACAGTTCTCTTACAATCAGTAAAATTTTCTCCTTAAAAATATTTTGTTTATTAGTTGCCTCCAAAATGAGAACGGTGAACATTTCAATTTCCTGAAATTCGTGAGCTTTTAAATCGTCTAAATAGCTAGATTTTAAATGAAAAAGTAAATTAATAAAAAACGGAACTATTCAGATATTTCGAAAGTTAAAACTTATACAATTAAAAAATTTTAAGAATAAACTAGTTTTCTTATTCCGTTTAAGAATTCCGTTTTGTAGAAAAAGAATACAGACACGCTAAAGTTTAAAGATTTTTACAAATGAAATAAATTTCCTCAAAATTCAAATCACAAAAGATCTAACCATCTTTCTCATAAATGCCTTCAACGACTAATGAAATGACCTTTGGTCTTTAAACTGTTTCCCACGAGTTGAAAGTCTGTAGGTGCTAAAAGTCATTTGGAAGCGAAGAAACAATCGGACGAATCAGAAAAAAAAGACATTAGATTTAGGTCAAAGGTGACTTTTACCAGATGGTTTCGTCTTCAAATTTAAGGTTGACGTTTATTGTAGGCATGAGGAGGGAAGAATAAAGTACGTTTACAACTGAAACGATTTGTTTAAGGGAGGATAAAATTCCATTAACACCCAGAAATATTTTCGTGATAGTTTTGTGTTCGTCACAGACACACGTAAACACACACACACACACATGCAAACATGTTTTTTTTCACAATAATTATCTTAGTATAATGTCATCAGCAAAATTCTTCCTACCTTTAACAAATATGATCAGATATGATGATGGAATGGACCTGTGCACACAGTGCATTTGCTGTTTAAACGATTTTTTAAGACTGATGAATATTTCGTTGTCACTCAAAGATATTTTCGTGATATTTTAAGTTACGACACACACACACACACACACATATATATATATATATATATATATATATATATATATATATATATATATATATATATATATAATATATATATATATATATATATATATATTGTACACAACAATTTGCTCGTATATATAAATATACTGTCATCAGTAAAATTCTTACGAGCATTTAAAAATATGATCTGTTACGATGACAGGATGGACTCGTGCACACAGTGTATATGCTGTTGAAATGATTTTTTTAAGATTGGTGATAGATATTTTTGTGATATTTTATGTTACGACCCCCACCCATATATATATATATATATATATATAATATATATATATATATATATATATATATGATATTTTATAGAAAATTTATAATTTTGATGATGTGAAAAAATAGATAATACAATTTGCAAATAAACAATAAAACAAAAACTGATATTCGGGAAAAAAATTAATAAAAAAAAGAAAAGACAAAAAATATAGGCACTACTTGAAAATAATAAACGAATACCACATGTCAAGTCAAAAGATAAACACCGAAAAAATTACTTAAGCTAAACGGAGTGGTGTTAGGTCCTCAAAGTAAAGCGAAAATATAAATATAAAAGCCTACAGAGTTAGAATCGTCCTGATGAACATAGGTAGGCATATATATATATATATATATATATATATATTATTCAGTCCAGTTAAACCGGAGTCGGGGATACTTCCGTCAGGACAAAAATATCATTGAAGTATAAACATTTAAATTTTCCAGGTAAAGAGCTCACTGTAACTGATATCACAGAGCAATAATTCCTTTAAGAAAAACAAAAACCGGTCACATTAGGATTATAAATTTATTTCTATCCTGTTATGGGTATTGATATGAATCAATAACACCAAAAAAAAACTGGACTTCTTCAGATCTAATAGATAAAATAATTACAATCAGAATAGACACAGGAGGGAAGGGTAGGAGGGGGTAGAAGAGGGGTGAAGTGTTTCCTCCCCATTTACCCACTTCCGGCTTTTCTTTCTATTACCGGTTGGAATTACAATAATGTAACTGGACTTAAATTCAAAACTCACTTTCTACTGTAAATTAAATTTTAAAACTTTAAAATTTGAAAAATTATTTTTTAAATTCTAAATACATTTCAACGTAAAACTCCAGATTTCATACTAATTTAGTTTGGTTTGTTTTGGTGGGTTTTATGGCATATCAACCTTTGTTGGTTATTTAACGCCAAATCCATTTTTATGTAAATAATCAGTTCTATTTAAAACAATTCAGTTTAGCATAAGTACACACTTTAATTGTCAAAAACATTTATTTCAAACTATTCAAGAAGTCATATGTAACAATTCAGTCAAGTGTAAATACAATTTTAATGTTGAAGAACAGTTCTATTTCAAATAATTCAGTTAAGCATAATCACGCAGTTTCAATGTAAGTACGGTTTAATTGTCAAAAACATTTCTATTTCAAGCTATTCAGTTTACTCAAACAATTCAGTTTAGCATAAGTATGCCGTTAGTTCTATTTGATCCATAGAGAGGACCCTTATCAGGTACTACCACTCCGGGCCAGAGTGGACCTGGGAGCGATGGTAATGAAGGGGTACTCCGCATTCCCCAAAGCTCCTGCATTTTGGAACCTCGCCATCAGATTGTTTAATGTCATATCCAGGACACTCATTGGGGGGTCTTACCCCTCTGCAGAGGCGCAGTCAGTGTATTCTACAGCCCCAGCCGACTGGGCAATACACAGAGTTAAATGTCAAATAGTTTTATTTCAGATAATTCAGTTCAGCATAAGTACACTGTTTAGACGTCAAAACAGTCCTATTTCGAGCAATTCAGTGTAGCATTAGTACGCTGTCTCACTGTCAAAACTGTTCTATTTTAAACAATTCAGTTTAGCATAAATACGCAGTTTAAATGCAAAAATCAGTAAAGTGAAAGAAGCATGGTATATAGTTCCGTTTAACCCCAAGATAGGACCCTTATCAGGTGCTACCACTCCAGGCCAGAATGGACCTGGAAGCAATGGCAATAAAGGGGTACTCCACATTCCCCAAAGCTCCAGCATTGCTGGAACCTCACCATCAGATCTAAGCATTTTTGGAGTTTGAAAAATAAAGGTTTGACCCCTGAGATTCAATGGACCATATTGAAAAAGTCAAATACTCCAATATTCCTTCTTAAAGGTATATATATATATATATATATATATATATATATATATATATATATATATATAAAGAAAAACCTTTAAAAAATTTTCATATTTTTTGTAAAAATATTTATTTCAGCAGACCTTATATTTTAAACAATCTGCATTTTCAGACAAAGAAATTATGAGAAATTTCTAACGAAGATTGAGAAAACCCCACAAAATTCAGATCACCAAATCTCCCAAACTCAAATTTGATTTTTTTTTCCTTTTTATTAAGTAAAGGCCAGACCATTTGTTTTTTCCTCTCTGGTTGACAAATGATATTCAATTCCTGTATCAAGATGCATCAATTTTTGAACTTTCATTCCCTCACTTATTTTATGTGATAGCAAACAAAATTTAAAACCCAATGAAGGAGATAAGTCAAAAATATAGAAAAAGGAATAAATTGATTTACGGAGAGAAAAATATCTACAATAAACAATTTTTATGGGTATTAGTAAACTCTTAACAAATATAAAATTATATTATGAAATATTAATACTACTTTATCAAAAAAAAACTAAAAAAATTCATTTTAATACTATTCAATATAATTGGCCACATTAAGAAAAATTATACTGGTTACTGTTAAGATATTATCTGAAAGTATAAACAAATACAACCTAAATTTATATATGCTAAACATTGCAATTATATGGTTTGGTTTCTTTGTTTAATGGCATATCAACCATTGTAGGTTATTTTATGCCAAAGCCATTCTCCTAGAAGAACTATTGTGGTAGCTGGGAGGATAAGGGGGTTCATACCTTTCTCAAGGGTATTTGCCCGAAAGTGAACGTAATAGCGCGACTGGAGTACGAACTCGCTTACTACGAGTCTGCAGTCCACCGATTTAACCATTACACCACGAGGACACCCCCTGCAAGGATATCATATATATTATCATAATATTCATATTATTACTAAACCTCAAATCCTTAAATTTATAAATGAAATCATAGCAAGTATTCTAGATAATCCCATCTTAAGAATTATCATCACAATTAATATTACTATTTCAAAAATTACTTCTAATCGTTAAACCTATTAACAATATAATCATAATGAATATAATTAAAATCAATACCAACAAAAAAAAAACACCAGATATCAACATTCAATATTTTACTTCAATATTTTATTACTACATATAATAATTAACATTTATTAATAAATAACAATAGTAAATCATTTTATTTAATATCAAGGATTATTACTATCTACTACAAAAAATATTCACAATATCAACTCTATAATCATAACAAATTAACATTTTATATCGCTTATTTCATAATTTAAATAATTAAAAAAAAAGTGGTTAAAAAATAGATAGATTGATAGAGAGATAGATAGATTTTAAAACCTTCGATAGATAGATAGATTGATAGATATTGCAGTTTCGCATTTTCAAAATCATATATGTATTTATACCAAGAAAAAGAAATATCTAATTTTCAGAATAGCAATATACATTTCATGCATATATATATGTATGTGTGTGTGTGTGTGTGTGTATGTGTGTGTAGAAGCTTGATTATATATACAGATTATAGTTATTGATTTCCTTTTCTTCTATTTTTTTCCAGATTATCATAAACTCTCAACTTCTCAAAAATGGCCCAATCATACGTCGATTTATATCGCGAAGAAATGAAGAACAATCCAAAATTTTCGTATACACCCAAAAATCCTCAAAGTGTAAAAGGGAAATTACAGAATGATATATACGATCTCAATTCGGGTCCAGTTCAAAAATGTCTTGTTGATGACATTAAATATATTCTAAGATGTTTTCCCTATGAACTAAAAGAAGCTGAAATAACCACAGCAATTAAAAAAGTGGAAAAATTTATGATAGACGAAGATTTTGTGGAAGTAGACAAAATCTTACCAAGGTTAACGATATATTTGAAAAGAAAAATATATTTTGATGGCCAAAAATGGAAAAAATATTCGAGTAGTTAATCATTTTACAAACATTTCCCTTATATATATATATGTGTGTGTGTGTATATATATATATATATATATATATATATATATATATATATATATATATATGTTTGTGTGTGTCTCTGTCTGTGTGGGTATATATATATATATATATATATATATATACACACATGTATATATAAGTTTGTGTGGTGGTGTGTGTGTGTGTGTATATATATATATATATATATATATATATATATATATATATATATATATATATATACTTACTGACACAAATATTGGCAAAGACACACAAACAGGCTCACACACACACACGTGTATGTATGTAATATATATATATATATATATATATATACACACGCAAATATTCACTATCACCCCAACACAGAAACATGTTAATAAATAAACACACACACACATTCATATATACGAATGTAGTAATATTTTAGTCAATCATTCCTTTATATATATATAGATGACTTAAAACGTCTAATGAGACCCGAGTTCCCAGATTAAACTTAAGTCTTATACAATACTAACGGCTCATGATCCATTTTAAATGCTAAACTACTTTTCAAAAATTGATTTCTCTCATGTATTATATAACAATTGTAAGTCAGACTGGAATTTTTAGCTTTGATTCGGCAACTAATCAAAGAGAAAGAAAACTCTAAATGCACATAAGCTTTACTCCGCTAAATAATCGACCCTTTCTCTCATAGATTAAACTATGTCAGATTAAGGATTTCAATTTTTTAAAATTATAATGTCGTTGTTTTGTTTTGTTTTTTTGGTTTTTTTTTTCATTGATTTTATTGTTTATGTTTTGGGGTGGGGGCATCTTCGAACATAAATCTAAGGAATTTTATTAAAAAATCTAAGATCAATGTCTTTTAAACCAGGTTATTTATTCGGATTCCTTGAGAACACATACACACACGCACACATACACTTCATTTTTATATATTAGTCCAATATTCTCTCGTAGAAATCCTTTCTGGCGTTTTCAAAATTTAACCAGCCTTGAACCAAATTTTATTCCAATTATTTGACAATGAAAATATTTCCGTTAATGGCCTCCACGTTCTGAGATCTTTAACGATTTTTCAATTTCGTATACAAGGAAAACTTTGAACTGACGAAACTAGATTTGGTAAGTACAGATTTTATTGCTATTACAATCAAATTATATCTTCCTAAATTTCAAATTATTATGCAAATATGTTGTTCTCTCTCCAGGACTAGTTTTCGTGATGGGTAGTAGGTGGCCGTACAGCACCCCACAAAACAGCAGCTGTACGGCCACTTACAACCCATCACGAAAGCTATCAAGATCAGATGAACCAGACACTGCTGGAGATGTAGGGACGAGCTCATAAGTGATGTACTCCTGTGGATCCCTTCACATGGATGTGCAAAGGCAGGATGACCAGCTCGAACCTACATACAGCAGCTCTGTGTCGATACAGGATGTAGCCCTGAGGATCGGCCGAAAGGAATGGACGATAGGGAGGGGTGGCGAGAGAGAATCAGGGATATCCCTACTGATAGCGTGACATGATGATGATGATTAAACAGTATTCCTTCTCGTAAACTAGTAGTCTCAGTAAGACTGAAGAACCCAGTCTGCCCTACTATTTACCATAGCTGGAGGGAGAATAATAGGATTCATACCTTTTCCAAGGGTATTAGTGCTATGTGAAATTCCATCAGTCTCGTCCGAGATTTGAACTCGTGTTGCCGTGTCCATTACCTTCGACGATAACCATTACACCATGTTGTGTTATACAGGAATACTTACAACTATTTAAATGAGTGCTAACAAATAATTACAGTAAAGCAGAATTATAAATCTTTTATTTCAATTCTTCAAACCATTTCATTTTGTGTACCCAACTGATTGATATTAATTACATGTTTTAGTGTAATAGAAGAAATCTTAATACCATTTAAACTGAACATTAAAAAAGATTACAAATAAACAGAAGTATTTGTTTTCTATAACAAGTCTTACACCGTTTGTCTTTGTTCATGCAAATGATTATTGAACAATAAAGAGAATTTTAAGTGTTTTAAGAGAATTTTAACAATAAAGAGAATTAAAGTGTTTTTGAATGAATAGAATTAACCAGAAATATTATCAGTTTTTTCTAAAAGACTTGAAACAATTTCAGTTTGTTTAAACAAAAGATTAAAATATTATGAAGAGGTTTTAGTGTTAGAGAGGAAATCTTATTACCATTTAAAAAATACCATTTCACGTGAACATTAAGAAAAAAATTACAATTAATCAGAAATATTACTTTTCTATAACAAGTCTTAAAATTTCTTATGATTAATACTAAAGAAAATGTTTAATGTTATAGAGAAATTTATAATAACATTTCAGTGAGTGATAATAAATGATTAGAATTAATCAGAAATATTATCAGTTTTTTTATAACAATACTTTGCACAACAAATTTTGCTGTTAATTAAAATTACTAGTATTATACAGGAATACTTAATACCATTTAAACTGAACACTAAGAATAGATTAAAATTAAACAGAAGTATTTGTTTTCTATAACAAGTCTTAGACCATTTATGATTAATTCTTAAGAGAATTTTTAGTGTTGTAGAAAAATTAATAATATCATTTAAGTGAGTGATAATAAATGATTAGAATTAATCAGAAATATTATCAGTTTTTTTTATTGCAAATTTGAAATCATTTCACTTTCTGCAAACAAAAGCTTAAAATATTCAGTAGAGGTTTTAGGGTTGTAGAGGATATCTTAATCCAACTTCACCTGAGCACTAAGAAAAGATTAGAATCAAACAGAAATATTAGTTTTCTCTAACAAGTCTTAAACCATTTCTCTTTGTTTCCACAAATGATTCATATTAAAGAGAATTTTTAGTGTAATACAGAAATTCTTGATACCATTTGACTGAGTGCTTATAAATAATTAGAATCAATCAGAAATATTATCAGTTTTTTAAATGAAGACTTTGCACAAACAATTAAAAGTAGAATTATTAGTATTATAAAAGAATACTTAATACAATTTAAATGACTGCTAACAAATGATCACAATTAAACAGAATCATGAGTTTTTTATATAACAAGGCTTAAAAGCATTTCACTTTGGCAAACAACTGATTAATATCAATTAGAGGTTTTTTGTTTATACAGGAATACTTACTACCATTTGACTGAGTCTAAACTAATAATTAAAATTAAACTGAATTATTATTTTTTATTACAATCCTTTAAAAAAAATTGTGCAAATAGTGTTTGATTAATATGTGAAACAATTTTTATTGTTGAATAATAATTGAAACCTTTCAAATTTTTACAAACAAATAATGTATATGAAATAAATTCAATTGTTTTAACTAGGATTAAATGAAACCAAGTAAATAAATGGTTAATATTAAATATATATGTTCACACCCTCTGCTCACGCCTATGAACGAATGAGTTCCACTTTGTTCTTTTATTTTTATGTTTTTTATTTTTATGTTTTTTATTTCTATCTTTGTTTTTCTAATTTTTAATTTCTTTGATTTTCCTATTTATCTTCTGAATTCGAACTGTAACTTCTCATTCGCATCTCTGGGACAATACAGAGCATGTAAAAGAGTCATCCGATGAGACGGAGAATATACCAACAATATTCTCCGCCGAAATAAATTTATTATGACGGCTAAACCGAGTTTGAGTCTCCATTTAATATATATATATATATATATATATAATATGTGTGTGTGTGTGTATGCATAATCTCATACGGCTTTACAGTGACATTATTTGGGTGCAAGATAGATTTTTGCCCATTTATGCAGATGGCTTTTGAGACCAGCCAGAGATAGGCATAATTTTCCATATATGTCACAGTTAGCGTGGTGACTTTGTGGATCCGGTGCTGGACCCCGTTCGCCTTTGCGAATAAGTCATTTGTAAGTTCTGTACTGCATACGGCTATTTTCAAAATGAGAGCAGCCATATGAGAATATACATTCGTGTATATATATATATATATATATATATATATATATATATATATATATATATAT
This sequence comes from Sepioteuthis lessoniana, assembly GCA_963585895.1. Taxonomy (NCBI): domain Eukaryota; kingdom Metazoa; phylum Mollusca; class Cephalopoda; order Myopsida; family Loliginidae; genus Sepioteuthis; species Sepioteuthis lessoniana. Next base: position 4,638,456 of record OY757944.1, read on the forward strand.
ATATATATATTCACATTCGTTCAGATTTATTCAGTCGTCCGCCGGGACAGCAAAGTCAACAATTTTCAAATTCTCTTTCTTTTTGTTGATTATTATAAGGTCTGGTATTCTGACCGGGATTAGCTGATCCGTTTGTATGTTAAAGTCCCATACGAGTTTGTGTGTCATTTTCTAGGACAGCTGCTGGTTTGTGCATATACCATTTGTTAGTATCGTCAAATTTAAATTTCTTGCACATTTCCCAGTGGATCACCTTGCCGACCCAGTCTTCTCTCACCTTATACTCATTCTGTGCTAATTTGCTGCATTTGCTTATTATGTGATTGACCGTTTCGTCTCTGTCACCATGTTAATCTGCATTTACTTTTTTGTTGCGTCTTATCTCTTCGTGTTTTGATATGATTGGTCCTCATGTCGTTGTCTTGTACTGCTATTTGTAGAGATTCAGTTTCTCTCTTAAGGTGTCCTTTTCTTAGCCAGGTCAAGGTTTTTTGGTGTGAAATCTTCTTCTTCTTCCTTCTTTCTTGCTTCTTCTTCTTTCTTGCTTCTTCTTCTTTCTTGCTTCTTCTTCTTCTTGCTTCTTCTTCTTTCTTGCTTCTTCTTCTTCTTCTCGCTTCTTTCTTGCTTCTTCTTCTTCTTGCTTCTTTCTTGCTTCTTCTTCTTCTTTTGCTTCTTTCTTGCTTCTTCTTCTTCTTTTGCTTCTTTCTTGCTTCTTCTTCTTCTTTTGCTTCTTTCTTGCTTCTTCTTCTTCTTTTGCTTCTTTCTTGCTTCTTCTTCTTCTTTTGCTTCTTTCTTGCTTCTTCTTCTTCTTCTTCTTTTTTCTGTTTCTTTTTCTTTTTCTTCTTCCAGCTCGTATTTTGTTAGTTTTGTGATTTTCTTCAAGATTTTTCTATTTTTTTTTTCTTTCCAGAAAATCCTGTTTTTCATATCGGCAAGAAATGCTCCTCGATTGAACAGGATTTAAAATATGGATTGACTGACATCATCGAAGAAGAAAAAGACGCTAAAAAAATGGCAGGACCCCACAGGAATTAGATGAAAACTCAGCATAGGAAAATCAAACTGGAGCAGAATTTATCTCCCAACACCTCCCGAAAGAAATAGTTGCCTTACATCTGAATAACCATACGGACACCATTTTATTATCATTAGGGGATGTTCGCGCGATGTCAAGAAATTTTCAAGAGACTCACTGTAGAAAAAGCAATAATAATTGTAATAAAATGTAAATATTTTCAAAAATTAACTCTTTTTTACTTATAAATTGCTAGTATTAATAGGGTCGTTCAAAAAGTTGTAAGCCTTACTAAGAAGTTTTACTTTCTTGCATCTTTTAATGGATGGCCCGGGAGACCTGGGTTGAAACCCAGCTCGAGTCATACCAAAAACTCAGAAATGGTACTTGATACCTCCTTGCTTAACACTCAGCATTATAAGGTACGGAACAAGGATAAAGAGGGGCAATCCAGGGAAAGGAGTAGCGCCCTCCACAACACCTTGGTGTAGTAGCTATCGAAATGGGAGCCTTCGGGTCACCCTCGCCAACGGTCACCAACTTTACTTTTTACTTTTACCTGTATAGAAATTAAGATTAAAATATGAATGAGGTTTTCTAGTTTTCTCGTGTGTTGTCACAAGAAAAATATCCAGTTATATCTCTTCTCCCTGATTTAGGTTTAGAAGTTTTTGATCGACCTTGGTAGAGAGGAATACATGAAACAATACAACTGTGTGCAAACAAATATTTTGTGAATAATAGAAGCAATTATAAGAAAAAAATAAGGAAATAATTAAACTAGAATCGATTTGGAACATTTTGAGTGTTGCTCTAAGTGAATCCAGGTAGATTTTACCTCAGGGCCTTCATCTTCGAGTCCTATTAACACATTTATTGTTATAATTGTTTTTTTACTTCTTGAGAGTTTTTCACATCAGTGTTAATTGATTGTCTTTCACTGGAGTTTGAGTAACAGCAAATTGATTCAAGTTTCCAGGACTTTTCTCAGTATTCTTGTCTATCTTAATAATGCAGTAGTTTGGACTGTCTCTACTCGTCCTCTGATTTCTAAGTCCTGCAGTCCTTTTACCAATCCTTGAATAATTGTATCAACGTCACTTTCATGTTCCACAGTTTTTTTTTAATTCTCTACATGGTCCAGGTACTTATCCTTCTTTTCACTTTCTTTCAATTTCACTCTGTGGTCAACCGGGACAAAGACCACAATTCTGCGAGTTTTTTTTTTTTTTATTGCTATTGTTGATTATTATAAGGTTGGATTATCTGGCTGAGATTAAAAGATCCGTTTGTATCTCAAAATCCAAGTGGATTTAATGCGTCTCATTCTACAAGACGGATTATCGGTTATGCATATACCAAATAAACTCAAATATCAACCAACCAACAATAATATCATTAGAATTTAGAAACAAACAAGAAGTAACAATAAATAAGCAAAACTTATTTATTAAAAATATTTAAAAATGCAACAAATTAAATTTAATCAAATTAATTCTAACTAAATAAGTTAAAGTTACAGTTGTTAAAAATCAAACTTATAAAAGTGTTTTCATGTCTCAAAATTCAGTGGAATGTTTGAAGTTTTCTTTTTTTGACTTAACTTCTTATAAATAATATTATCATTTTCCTTACTACAAAAATTACCTGAAAAATAATTTCAAAAGAAACCACAATATAGTTTACATCTTATTAATTGTTAAAGGAATGAACCAATCGCTAAAGAAATTATATAAAATAAAAAAAAAAAATAATCAACGAGGTTAATTTAGCCTATCAAAAACTCATGAAATAATTTTTTTTTTCTGCATATCATCCTTATTAAGTCATTTAATACCGAAAACAATAAAATGTTTTTGTCAATACACAGTTTTTGAATAAGATCAGCTGTAAAAGAATTTTTTATAATCCATAGCTAAAGGGAATAATTATTTATACCTTTCCTAAATATATTATCCTAATGTGAACGTTAAAATAGCTTGATCAGAAATCTAAATGTTTTAAGACTGCCTGGTGTCACATTTCATGAAGTTATTTCTTTCAGAAGAATCTATGGACCATCCAATTAAATAATCAGAGCTTCTTGTAATTAACTAAGATTTTAGCCCAGATTTGACACAAGGCCGTATAAATTGGGTACCTAGTGGGACTCGAACTCACTCTTAAAAGGTTGCTAGTGTAGATTACTCTTTATTAAACTAACCGAGGCGCCTAAATCGGACCTTCTATAGGCAAACATTGAACTACAGAAGTTACCTCCTCTTATTTAAAAAACTTAAGTCATTTGAGACGAAGGAGCTTCGTATTCACGCTGGGTGCCTCGGGAAGGGTCATGGTTTCTAAGACAGACAAGTAAGCCTTCATGAGTGAGTTCAAGTCTCATTAGGTGCCCCATTCAAATGGCTTTAAGGTCCATCTTGCCAAAAAGCTTAGTAAATTCCGATTTTGTATTAATGCTTGATACTGAATAAAGTAACAGTGTCGATACTTCCACTTAGTTGTTGTTGCTTTACAAGAGCTACAAGTAAAATGGTTCAGTCACATTGAAAGAAAGGATCACAGATAACTACTATATATCTAATTGTATGATGAAAAGCTAAAGAGATACGGTATGGATCGTTGGGTTTTATGGCATATCAACCTGTGTAGGTTATTTAACGCCAAATCCATTTTTATGCAATTAATCAGTTCTATTTCAAACAGTTCAGTTTAGCATGAGTACATTGTTTAATTTTCAAAAACATTTCAATCATATATAACAATTCAGTTTAGTGTAAGTACAGTTTCAATGTCAAAAACAGTTCTATTTCAAACAATTCAGTTTAGCATAAGTACGCAGTTTAAATGTAAGTACAGTTTAATTGTGAGAAACATTTCTGTTTCTATTTCTAACTATTCAGTTTAGTCAAGCAGTTCTAATTCAGCTAATTCAGTTTAGTATAAGTACAGATTTTTTTTACACACAGTTAATATTCGAAACAGTTCTATGTTAATAAATACGCAGTTTAAATGCAAAATTCAATATAGTGAAGGAAGCATGGTTTAGTTCTATTTAATCCATAGAGAGGAGCCTTTTCAGATGCAACCACCCTGAAGCAGAGTTGACCTGGGATGAATGGCAATGAAGGGGCACTCCACGAGGGAGTGCTTTTCTAAGAGAGTTGTTCTGATTTCTGGCTGGGAGGGGACTGTGGAGAAAACTGATGGGTGGGGCTTCTGCATTGTTTTCTTGGTGGGGCACTGGTGTTATCGCTGTCCCTTTTCCGTTTAAGAGTGATTGAGCAGTCCATGAGCTCTTTGTTGATAGCGTCTTGTTTTTTTCCACCCCTTGTTTTTGTTTTTCTAGGCGAGGTGAAAGGAGGGCGGAATCTTGTGAAGTGGTCTCCTGTGTGCTGGTCTTCTTGGGTGCGTCCAGTCTGGAGGTAGTCGCTTTGTGAGTTATAATGGTGAGGGTGTCCCTCACCTGCTTGTCCGGCCTGCTGTTCTTTTTCCAGGAAACTGTCTTCCATCCCTCCTCTTGGTCGGGAGGATTGGTGGGTGGATTTGTGGGCTTGGGGCTCTGTGTCTTGTCAGCACCAAATTCCGAAGCTGCAGTCTAATGCTCGACCGCCGGCTGGTTAGGCTCTTTGCTTTTTTGTTGGCAGAAGTTTGCTAAATACACCACCTATTTCCAAGACCAACAATGTGGCCTGCTGTTTTCAGCCAACATAATCAACTGCCTGCTTGATAGCATCAGGGATTGCTGGGAAGCCATCATTTTTAATGCCTATTTTGAAAACATAATCTCTGTGTATTTAATCGGAGGTGGTCTTATTGGGAATGCCTACTCTACTTTGCCGTATGAGCTTAGCAATGCGGTCAACACGTCTCCAAACAGGTCTGAGGGTCCGTTACAGACTGTAACTCCAATCCTACGAGTGCCCATACACTAGGGCTGTAGTTTGTGATTCCTTGTCATTAAATTATCGCCGGCCAGCTTAGCAGCTTGCTCTACTGTGGTCAGCAGAACGTCCCAGCAGTAGATTGGCCAATCAGTGAAGACTAAATCATATATGAATAATTCCAAGCCACAATCTAGAGACTTAATACAGCCTTGTTTTACTTAGATGGCGTACCTTTCGTATCGCACAACTAAAAAGAAGTTGGCTACCCAAATTTCAGCATGATAAAAATGGTGAAATTGGAATTTAATTAATTTAAAGCTGGCTAAATCATAAAAATATCTTTCTTTTTTTTTTTTTTTTTTTTTTGCTGGGAAGGAAAACTTACGTTACTTTAGAAGTGTAGTATTGGAGATATATTACCAGGAACATAGTAGTTCCTGAACATACTATCATTAGAGATATTTTATTTATTCATTTATTTGTTTAAAAATTTTTTATTTTCCTTTCATTTTTCATTAGAGTTCTTTCTTTCTTTCTTATTCTCCACTTCCTTCTTTAGATAAAATTTCCTTTCTTTTTCCTTCTTTTTCCCTTTTCTTTCTTTCTTTCTTTCTTTTTTCTTTCTTTCTTATTCTCCACTTCCTTCTTTAAATAAAATTTCCTTTCTTTTTCCTTCTTTTTCTCTTTTCTTTCTTTCTTTCTTTCTTATTCTCCACTTCCTTCTTTAAATAAAATTTCCTTTCTTTTTCCTTCTTTTTCCCTTTTCTTTCTTCCTTTCTTTCTTTCTTTTTTTTTTCTTTCTTATTCTCCACTTCCTTCTTTAAATAAAATTTCCTTTCTTTTCCCTTCTTTTTCCCTTTTCTTTCTTTCTTTCTTTCTTATTCTCCACTTCCTTCTTTAGATAAAATTTCCTTTCTTTTTCCTTCTTTTTCCCTTTTCTTTCTTCCTTTCTTTCTTATTCTCCACTTCCTTCTTTAAATAAAATTTCCTTTCTTTTTCCTTCTTTTCCCCTTTTCTTTCTTTCTCTCTTTCTTTCTTTCTTTCTTTCTTATTCTACACTTACTTCTTTAAATAAAACTTCCTTTCTTTCTCCTTTCTTTTTTCTCTAATTTCTTTTTACTTCTTTCATTCTTTCTTTCTTTCTTAATCTCCCTTTCCTTCTTTAAATAATATTTCCTTTCTTTTTCCTTTCTTTTTTCCATTTTCTTTCTTTATTTCCCTATTTGTCGAAGTGCATCCTGTCTCAGAGGCTCGCACAATGTAGCAAAGCAGGAAAAGGAATCAAATGAGCAGACATGGTGCAGTGTGGAACCTTGGCCCGTGGCCACTTCTCTCTCTCTCTCTCTCTCTCTCTGTCTCTCCCTTTCTCTGTCCTACCATCTGTCACTCTCGTTGATCATCCTGGCAGGTCCTCTTGGTTGCACCCAGTGTCCGTACAGAGGTAAAATTCGTATTTATCAACGAGCTGGATACCACAGAAATTGTATTTTTGAGCGGAGTTTTAACAGGTTTGAATTCAGACTTTTCTTTCTCCTATTCTGGTCACCTAAACAGGACTGAAGAACACATTATGCCCAACTATTTACTTGCCCAGTCGGCTGGGACTAAAATACACCGATTGCATCTCTGCTGAGGGGTAATACTCCCAAAAACGGGTGTCCTGGATATAACCATAAACAATCTGATGGGGAGGTTCCAGTAATGCTGGAGCTTTGGGGTACTACTTCATTACCATCGCTCCCAGATCCCCTCTCGCCCGGTGTGTTAACACCTGATTGAGTCCAATCTATGAGTTGAGTAGAACTAAACTGTGTACTTATGCTAATCCATCAGTGACCTGCATGTCTGGTTTGTCTAATTTCAATAGTTTTCGTGATGGGTAGTAGGTAACCGAACAGCTGCTGTTTTGTGGGGTGTTGTCTCCAGGACTTGTTCAATACAGCTCGCAGTGGTCTAGACCAAACCAAACTCAACTATTTAATCATAACTGGAAGGAGAATAGCTGGATTCTTACTTTTATCAAGAGTATTAGTGCTATGGGAAATGCAGTCAGCCTGGTCCAGGATTCGAACTCATGGTGCCGTTTCCAATTCCAATACACTATTAGCATCTCTTTAGAGCTCACATATGCAAGTCTTTACTAGTCGGCCAACGCAGGTGTGTCTCTGTGTTGGAGTTCATGGAGAAAGTCACTTATTAAGTGCGTTCCTACCTCATCAGCAATGCCCACCATATGTTGTTCGTAGGCGGTGACCGTGGTGTAATGGTTACCGTCGTAGGATATGAACACGGCGACACGAGTTCAAATCCTGTCAGAGACTAAGTGCATTTTACATAGGAAAAGGTATGAGTCCAATTGTTCTCCCTCCAGCTATGGGTAAATAGTAGAGCAGACTAGGTTCTTCAGCCTTGGTTAGGCAACTAGTCTAGGAGAAGGAAAACTCTGAATTCAAACCTGTTAAACTTCGCTTAAAAATTGACATTGTGTCACATCTTAGCAATAAGTTTTATATCTATAGTGCTTTGTCATTCCTATGTCACCTTTATAGATAGAGAGATAGATACGAACGGACAAACTTAGCCTAAGATAGATAGATAGATAGATAGATATGAACGGACGAAGATTAATCATCATTTACTAAAATTCTTAGGTGTAGGTTGTGCAATAGCATATGAATGTGGCACCCAATGAAAAATACTCGTAAGATTAATACGTTTAAGATCTTTAATGTATATTATAAATCAGAAATTAAGAACATTCATTGGAAAGATCGGAACGAAGAAGCTGATGATATCATGCAGAAAATATAACAGACGCAGAGTACACAGATGATCTTTCACTTCTTACGCCTACACCTACCCTATCTATATTCCCACTACAGTGTCTGAAGCAAACAGTAGGGAATATCAAGCTCCATGTAAACGCAAATAAAACAGAATTCATATGTTTGAAACGAGGAGCCATCTCTTCTTAAAATATCAAGCTTCTAAAATCTGTTGACAATTCAGATATTTTAGCAGAAACATCTCATCTACTGAAAATGATGTCAATATACGGAAGTCTGATCTATCCATATTTACCAACCCTCATCCAGGATTTGAACCCGTGTCACCGTGTCCATTTCCTGATCTATCTGTTAAAATAAAACGGGATTTTTCAGGCTGTGTCAGTGCAAATACTACTGTATGTAAGCACCACATAGACGCTAACAAAACGCACGAAGAAAAAGCTTGATGGGAACTGCAGAAGAATGCTTTGTGCTGTTTTGAACAAATCCTCGAAACAAATTCCATAAAATACCATTTATATGGTTAATTACCTTCCATAAAATAGATAGATAGATAGATAGATAGATGTGAAGGGACGAAGATTAATCCTCATTTACTAAAATTATTACGTGGACGTTGTGCATGAGTATATGAATGGGGCACCCAATGAAACATACTCGTAAGATTAATACGGTTAAGATCTTTAATGTATATTATAAATCACATAGAAATATTTAGTCTGGGTAATTTGCTTGCATTTTCACAAAAAACAGGTTTAATGCATAATTGCCGCGTCATGCCAAAGACTTTAAAAATGGTGCTTGATACCTCCTTGCCTAACACTCAGCAATATAAGGTATGCATCAAGGGTGAAGTAGAGCAATCCAGGGAAAGGAGTAGCGCCCTCCTCTAAACATCAGTGTTGGTGCTATTGAAAAGGGAACCTTCTGATCACCCTCAACTAAGGTCGGCAACAACTTTTTATTGAATTCAAACATTTTTCTTATTTCTCTACATAAATACAAAAAAAAAAAACAAACAAACAAAAAACAAAATATAATTTCAGAGAAATCAATTGAAATAGAATTAAAATAATCTGTTAAAGATGTTTTATTTTTCTTTGAGTTTTCTGTGGATATATTAAAAAAAGTCGAGGTAAAATTTATTTTTAAAAACCTGGAAATGTGCAGTAAATTAAATTAAATTAAACACTAAAGAAAAAAAAAAAAACGCAAATATTACTTACAGTTTTTTAGCGGGAAGTATTTTGAGGTTATTTTTAAATCAAGTGAAAACTTCATCGATAAAGTCTAAAGACGATATTTTGTTTTACAGAGATGTCTCATTTAAATCAAGGTAAAAAAAAAACCCCAAAAACTTTCGAAATTTATCTGAATAATTGATATGAGGTTTTTTTGTTGTTTTTTTTTTTTTTTTGCGTGTATCTATCTGTTAAAATCTTTTTATCCAGGTAAAGTTGGTTTTTAAAAGAACAAAAATCTTACGAAATTTATTTTCAAAATTTTATTAAAAACATTTTTTTATCTATTTTTATTTTATTTTATTTTCCTTCCAGGTTTTTATTCATATATTTGTAAAACGAAACAAACAGTAAAAGAGAGAGAGAGAGAGAGAGAGAGAGAGAGAGAAAGAGAGAGAGAGAGAGGGCGGGAAATCTGTGCTGTCAGTTAGACTTGATGTACGTTTTATGTATACATACTTGGGTATTATCCCTTTCTTCATTGATGGGAACTGCAGAAGAATGCTTTGTGCTGTTTTGAACAAATCCTCGAAACAAATTCCATAAAACACCATTTGTATGGTTACTTACCTTCCATCTCAAAAAACATTCAAGTAAGACGAAAAAGACGTGTGGTACATTGCAGGAGAATCAAAAATAAACTCCTAAGTCGATAGACCCCTACACATGGATGCTCCATTGTTGGTCGACCAGCAAGAACCTGTTTACATTAACTCTAAGCGGACTTAGGATGAAGTTTGAAAGATCTGCCGGGGGCAATGGATAATAGGGACGAATCGGGAGAGAGATAGTGGGAAACCTGTGCTGTCAGCTCGATTTGATGATGCGTGCTTTATGAATATTTGTACGAAAGCTGTGGACTTGCCTATTATACCTTTCTTCATTAGTTGGTAAACTGGTCGATGACTACAAATCGACGGTTGATTAAAACAATGAGTCATTCGTTAGAATCTTCAAACGTTTCGAATAACAGTAATCAAAACGAAGAAAATAGTCCGAAAAGCCCGAATGATATGAATTCTTAATATTTACAAATTCGAATGGCAGTAAAATGAAGGATGTTTTTATTTTATTTTTAAACGTAAATATGTCCATGTGTTCCATTGATCACATCATATATAAGTTCTACAAATGGACACTTGTTTAGTTTTCGCTTCTTCATTCATTTACTTATTCATATTAAATTATTTCAACTGTCATGAGTAAAGTTCTTTCCCCCTTTTACATAGATCACATATTATGTTGATGACAAGGTGCCGTGCACATAGTACATTTGGTTGAAACATTTTTAAAACTGGAGAAACTTTCATTGCTATTCAGAGATATTTTCCAGATACTTTTACGTTGTATCACACACATACACACACACAAAGATATATATATATATATAAAAGTAAGTAAAGTTGGCGACCATAGTCGAGGGTAACCTGAAGGCTCCCTTTTCGATAGCTACTACAACAAGATGTAGGGGAGGGCGCTACTCCTTCCCTGGATTGCTCTACTTTACCCTTAATCCGCACCTTATAATGCTGAGTGTTAAGCAAGGAGGCATCAAGTACCATTTTTTGAGTCTTTGGTATGACTCGACCTGGAATTGAACCCAGGTCTCCCAGGCCATTGGCGAACACTCTAACCGCTACCAAATACATTCTTAGACAACATCTAACAGGGATGACTTTAAAACGATCTGTATATATAAAAACTTAATCTTTTCACATTTCTTTAAAAAACGGGAGGAATTTTCTCGTCTCTTAAAAAAATCCATTTTCAAATATCTTTCCATGTGCCAAATACGTACTTAATACCCTTGAAAAAAGAACACTATGTTGGCGTATGTATCTTTTAGTTATATACATTTTATTTGCTCCAGTTATCCATCGCTGAGTGAATAATTTTCCTGATATCAAAATCCTGATGAAGCTTATGGAAACCGAAACGTTTAACGTTGACTTTATATCACAATAAATTCACCTATTTGAATTATTGTTTTTCTGCTTTCTTTATACAGTCGGATTTAAATCCATAGATCCATATTTACTTTCATATATATATATATATGTATATATATATTTATATATATATATATATATATATATATATATATATATATATATATATATATATATATAAAATTTGATTTTAAAAACAATAAACTACATTTCATGTATATACATATGATGATTAATTTCCCTTTCCTGATTATCAGAAATTATGGTTATAGATGTCACTTTCTTTTTTTTTCCCAGATGAGCCGAAATTATCTCAATTTCTCAGAAATGGCACCAGCACACGTTGATTTATTCCGCGAAGATGTGAAGAATTGTCGAAGATTTTCGTATTCACATCGAAACCCAAGAAGTCTAAGAAAGAAATTACAGAATGATATATACGATCTCAATTCGGGTCCAGTTCGAAAATGTCTTGTTGATGACATTAAGTATAATCTAAGATGTTTTCTGTTGTGTTCTGGTTAGTGAACACAAGTAATAGTAATAATAAGACAAACCACGATATGTGAGGAAAATAGTTATATTTACAGGAAAGAGTATTTACAAGAGAGAGACTGTTAGTAATAAGAATATAGGATTAGTGATAGAGTAATGATATACTTCAACAATAGGAACGGCTCTTCTGATTTGACTTGTAGGCTTATTTTTCCCAGACTGATCTCCGCTACTGCCATATATGGCATATGGAACAGCTCATTATGCTGAAAGGATAGGTGATATCCAACATTTCCCTTGTAAACTAAAAAAAAGCTGAAATATCTTCGGCAATTAAAAATCTCAAAAACTTCTTAATTAATGAAGATATTGTGGAATAAGTTAAAATCTTACCAAGGTTAACAAAATATTTGGAAGGAGAAGAATATTTTGATGGCCAAAATTGGAAATAATATCCAAACAACAAACCAATCAATGTAGTCTTTCAGACGTCATATTGAGGCATGCACATGATATTCAATGCAAGCGAGTATTCTTCTTCCTTCCTTTCTTGACATATGTAGTCTGTCTATGTCATCTCTCGGGTGGAAAGCCTTTTGCATTGACACCAGCTTTCTTTTCCTCTGGTCCATTTGTCTGATTTCTTCCGTTGTCCATTTTAGGAAGGGCCCCGAGTATCTTACAAGGGAGACCAGCCAAGTTTTTATCCCTTTGATTTGATTTCTGTAACAGATTTTGCTTTCGAGAAGTTTTCTCGTTCTTCCGAGATAGTCTTTTAAATTTTTTCATTCATCTTCATTTGTTTGATGTTATTTGCTTCCATTATTCCAAAGCATTTGTACTTTTCCTTTTCACCGAGAATTCAGATATTTTCCTTGTTTGATAGTTCCATTCCTTCTGTGGTGTGTCGTTTCCAGCTTTTCATTATTAGAATTTTTCTATTCCAAATTCTATCACTACGACTTGACTGTATATTCCAATCCTTTTTTGTTTTTTGACAAACAGACTGGTGTCATCCATATACATTCGGTGATTGATCTTATCTTGTAATTTAGTAAGTTTCTATACGTCTGAGTATGTGGTTGAGTGGCCTCATCGCAATTACAAACAGTAATGGTGATAACGGTTTTCCTTGAAACATACGAGGTGCATACGATAAGTTTCCCGACTTTTTTCATATGGGTACTTTTATTGATAGTACACACATGAAACTCTAGTCCCCTTCGAAGTAATATCCTCCGGTTGCAATGCACTTGTTGTACAAATACCACATCTTCTCAAAGGCCCCTTGGAAGTCCTCTTGTGAGCGTGTCAATGACCTTCGTCACAGCCTCTTTCATCTCCTCAATTGTCTCATAACTACAGCCTCTGAGCTTAGGGAATAACCAATAGTCACAGGGAGCAAGGTCTAGACTATAGGGAGGCTGAGGAAGTGTCTTGATGCCCATCTTGGTCAAAATAGTCTGTGAAGAGTATGGAGTTAGGGACTGGTGCAATATCCTGGTGGAAATGCCACTGACCCGCGACGGAATCTCTTCCTGAAATCCCTTAAAACCTCAATATAGTAACCCTAACCGTAACTCTTTGGCCAATCAACTCTGGTGTATTGACTTCCTTACTCCTCCCACACCTCACATCATCCCTCACAGACTCCCTGCTTTCCTTGAATTTCTTATGCCACTCGAAAACTGATGCTCAATTCATGCAAGATGGTCCAAAAGCAGTCTGAAGCATTCCATACGTTTCTGTTGCATTTTTCCAAGTTTAAAACATAATTTTATTGCATATCGTTCTTTTCAAGTGATTGCATTTTTGTAATTCACCAGCTGTGACAATCTGGGTTTAGTAGGGTGTATTCCAAATCCTACTGTAGCTGTTGATTTGAACCTGAAATCATAAAAATTGATCTCTCATCTCATAAAATGTATAGCAATAATATAATGAAATTTCAAGAGTCTACACCAATTTTAAATGCCCATACGAAAAAAGTCTGTAAACTTATCGTATGCACCTCGAACCTATCTGCATCTTTATTTTAGTTAAACTTTTTTGTCCTGTTGTCAATTCCACTCTCCACGTTTCCATGGCTCCTCTCGATAAAAATTTTGAGAATGTTTATTAGCCTTTTGTAGTAAATCATCTCCATAGCTAGATTTTTTCGTCTCGTTTTACTCTCGTTAAGGGTTAGTTGATTAATATATAGTAGCCCCCCTGTCCTTCTGATCCACATGTAGCATTCTTTCTGTTCGTCGGGGAACAGTGTGAGGTATAATAGTAATTATTATTTCACTCCTTGCTAGTTACAATAGTAATTATTATTTCACTCCTTGCTAGTTTTTCAGACCAGCGTAACATGGGAGTCTTATCTTAAAATCTGCGTTGCAAGTCTCTCTTAATTTTCGGGACCCTTCTCAGTATGCTAACAGATCTTAAAAATACTGTAGTCTTGACGGGTTTTTTTTTCTCTGATTTCTAATTCTTCTAGAATTTTCCCAAGTATAGGGATTCATAGTATGTGGTATTCATTGAAGCAACCACCGGGATTTTCCCATAATTCATTAGGCTACCTGAATGACAATCTAACACGGAATATTTCGGTAAGGAAACAGAAATCCATTTTTGCCCAGTCGGCTGGAGATGTGGAATACACCAACTGGACCTGTGCAGAGGGGTAAGAATCCCCCACCAACAAGTGTCCTGGATATGACACTAAACAACCTGTTGGTGAGGTTCCAGTATTTTCTGGGGCGTTGGGGAATGCGGAGTACTACCACCACTCCCAGACCCCTTCTCGGTCGAAGTGTTAGTAACTGATAGGGTCCTATCTATGGGTCAAATAGGACTAAACTGCGTATTTTTGCTATACTGAGTTACTTGAAACAGAACTATTTTTGTCATTGAAAATGTACTTACACTAAACTGAATTGTTTGAAATAAAACTGTTTTGACATTTGACTGTGTGTGGACACAAAAGTATGTAAAAAGTTGAAAACCTTAGTCGAGGGTTACCCGTAGGCTCCCTTTTCAATAGCTACTACACCGAGGTGTAGGGGTGGGCGCTACTCCCTTCATTGGATTGCTCCACTTTAACCTTGATCCTTACTTTATAATGCTGAGAGTTAAACAAGGCGGCATCAAGTACCATTTTTTGAGTCTTTGGTATGACTCGACTTGGGATTGAACCCCAGTCTCCCGGACTCTTGGTGAACATTCTACTCATCATGCGAATGGCCCGGTTGTGGACACAAACTATACTTGTACTAAACTGAATTGTTTGGATTAGAAATTTTTGAATATTCTGAATAACTTGAAATAGAAATGTTTTTGACGATTAAACTGTACTCATGCTGAAACGCCGTTTCTTCCAGGCAGTAGTCGTATCGATCCTGCTATATAGATGCACTACTTGGACGCTAACTAAACGACTGAAGAAGAAGCTAGACGGCAATTACACAAGGATGTTGCGAGCAATATTGAACAAGTCCTGGCGGCAACACCCCACAAGGCACCAACTATACGGCCACCTACCTCCCATCACGAAAACTATCCAAGTTAGATCACCCAGACACGCAGGACACTGCTGGAGAGGCAGGGAGGAGCTCATAAGTGATGTACTCCTATGGACACCCATATATGGCCGATCAAAAATAGAACGACCAGCTCTAACATACATACAGAAGCTCTGTGAGGATACGGGATGAAGACCTGCCAGAGGCGATGAATGATAGGAAGAAGTTGCGAGAGAGGGTCAGGGATATCCGTGCTAGCGGCACGATATGATGATGATGATTATTATTTGTATAAAATTGATAATGATGATTATTTGTATAAAAAGCATGAAGTTCTGAATAGCAGCGGTTGAACACTTAAGTGTACAGGAATTCTCAAAAGATAATTTGCAGGCACGTTCTTCACGTAAAGTGAAGACGAAAAAAAAGGGTTTTTCTCTAGGTGCTGTTTACTGCCAAATTCGCTTCTCGGATTGTCACATGACCAACGGCCACGTGATGGTCGGAAGCTCCGCTAATGAATCCCAGAAAGGGAGAAACAATGTTTTTGTCCTCAAACAGAAGACTTTGGGGACCGTTTAAAGCGCAGAAACTACATTTTGTTTCAGTGTCACCCACATATTACTCAGCTTTTTTGTCCTTTGACAAATGCTTGTCATTCTTTTCGCTTTCTTTTACCATTTTTTATTATTAAGCATCAGAGTTTCTCACTTCAGCGTTTGCTGATGGTTATTCACAGGAGTTTGAGTGACAACAAGTCTCCTCCAGTCTCCAGGACTCTTCTCAGTATTCTGGACGTTCTGAATAATGTAGTAGTTTGGATGGTCTCGTCCGTCAACTTCGAAGACTTCCAGTTCCTTAAATAATCCTTTAGTTACCGTTCCAAACGCACCAATTACAATTGGTATAATTGTCACCTTCATGTTCAATTTTACATATTCTCTTTTTTGTTGTTATGAGGTCTGGTCTTCTAGTCGAGATTATGTGATCCGTGTGTATGTAAAAGTCCCACAGGAGTTTATGTGTATTATTTTCTAGGACAGGTGCTGGGTTTTGCATTATTATTATTTTGCTCTTAGGGACTTTTTCAGATCAGCGTTAGTTGCTGGTCTTTCACTGGAGTTTGAGTGTGAGTAAGTCTCTCAAAGTCTCCAGGACTCTTCGCAGTATTCTGGCCCATCTTAACAATGCTGTAGTTTGTATAGTCTCCACTCGTCCTGTTTGTTTCTACGTTCCAGTCCCTCAACTAATCCTTTGGTGACTGAACCAAGAGCACCAATTACAATTGGTATAACAGTCACTTTCATGTTCCCAAGTTTTTTCAGTTCTCTACCAAGTTCTAGGCACTTAACCTTCTTTTATCTCCCTTCTTCTTCTTCTTCTTCTTCTTCTTCTTCTTCTTATTATTATTATTATTATTATTATTATTAGTTGTAGTAGTAGTAGTAGTAATAATAGTATTAGTAGTATAATTATAATTATTATTATTATTTACTCGTTGAGAGTTTTTCACATTAACATTAGTTTATGGTCTTTCACTAAGGTTTGAGTGATAGCAAGTCTCCTCAAGTCTCCAGGACTCTTCTCAATATTCTGGCCATTCATAATAATGCTGTAGTTTTGGATGGTTTCAACTCGTCCGCTAACTTCCAAGTCCACCAGTCCTTTAAGTAATCCTTTAGTTAATGTACCATAATCACCTATCACAATTGGTATAATTGTCACCTGCATATTCCATAGTTTTTTTCAATTCTCTAGCAAGATCGAGGTACTTATCCTTCTTTTCACATTCTTTCAGTTTTTTTCTGTGGTCAGCCGGAACAGCAAAATCAACAATTTTGCAAGCCCACTTTCTCTTTATTGATTATTATAAGGTCAGGTTTTCTGACCGAGATTAGGTGATCCGTTTGTATGCCAAAGTCCAATTAGAGTTTGTGTTTGTGTCTAAGACAGGTGCTGAGTTGTGCATATACCATTTGTTCGTATAGTCAAATTTAAATTTCTTGCACATGTCCCTGTGGATCACCTTTTCACCCAGGCGTGTCTAGTCTTATACTCCTTCTGTGCTAATTTGCTGCCATCACTTATTATGTGATTGATGGTCTTGTATCTATCACCACATAACCTTGTACTTATACTAAACTGAATTAGCTGAATTAGAACTGCTTGACTAAACTGAATAGCTAGAAATAGAAATGTTTTTCACAATTAAACTGTACTTACATTTAAACTTTGTGCTTATGCTAAACTGAATTATTTGAAATTGAACTGTTTTTGATATGCAAACTGTACTTACACTAAACTGAATTGTTATATATAACTGCTTGAATAAACTGAATAGTTTGAAATAGAAATATTTTTTTACAAACTGTGTACTCATGCTAAACTGAATTGTTTGAAATAGAACTGATTATTTATATAAAAATGGATTTGGCGTTAAATAACCTACAAAGGTTGATATGCCATAAAACCATACCAAACCAAACAAAACCCAACCCAACCAAACCGGACCGCATAACCTACATTTGCTATTTTGTTGCGTCTTATCTTTTCTCGTTTTGATTTGATTGGTTCTTATGGCGTTGTTTTGTGCTGCTATTAGCAGATATTCTGCTTCTCTTTTAAACTTTCCTTTTTTTCTTTTTAGCTACGTCCAGGATTTCTCGTATGCTAGGTTGTTTATTAGACGTTTGAAGGACCCACAGAATTGTTTTTCTTCCCCTTTTTATTTCCTAGTTATTGTCATTCGTTTGGCCATCGTGTTGTCAGTATTGTTTCGTGCTTTTTTATGGAGTCGTTGTATCAATGCGTCAACACCGTCTTCAGCGCTGCTAAGTCCTCTTCCTCCCTCTTTTCTTGATACATATAGTCTGTCAACGTCGTTTCTGGAATATAATGCGTTATGCAGGGTCATTAGTTTTCTTGTTCTTCAGTCCATTTGATCAAGGGGTACCATAATCCTCGTAGTGTAATGGTTAAAGCGATGGACTGCGGAATCATAGTAAGCGAGTTCGTAATCCAGTCGCGCTATTACGTTCACTTTCGGGCAAATACCCCTTGGAAAGGTATGAACCCCCTTATCCTGCCAGCTATGGGTTAAATAGTACCACTACTGTTCTTCTAGGAGAATATCTTTGGGATTAAATAAACTAAAAAGGTTGATATGCCTTTAAACAAAGAAACCAAACAAAACAAAACCATTTGCTCAAGTTATACTCTTGTCCACTTCAAAAAGGGTCTCGAAAATCTGTAGTATAATGGCCGAGGGATTTCGTTTCATGCCTTTGGGTTTAGTTAGGCTGAGAACCTTTCGGCTCAGTGCATGGGTTACTTAGGTGCAACATTAACACAGGTGTTCACGCGCACGCACGTTCGGGCGGAGTGGACTTGTCACCCAGAGATGTCACAATAGCCCGAAATGTGAAACGGGGCTAGCAAGTGCGAACGACGTTACGCACCAGAAGCACACGGGGGATTTGGGGAATTTTCAAGGGAGTGGGTTGAGTAGACAACTGAACTAAGAATGAGAAGTGTCGACTTTTCCTTGCGCGCCGAGGCCTTGGGCAGGTTTCTCCTACAACGTATATGCATTAAGTTTTAACTTAGCTAAAGTGGACGGTTTAGTTATTTTAAAAATTCATCGGTCTGTACATAATTACGGTTTATCGCAATAAAAAAACGAAGAAAGAAAAAGGAAATAAAAGACAAAAAAAAATATACCTCCGAATCAGTGGTCATTTTGGGGTCATTTACGACGACGACAAAAAGCCATTTACAAGTCTTCATTCAAAAAGAAAAGACGATCTTGAAGCTCGTGGAGAAAATATATCAGTTAACTGAAGGTAAAAAAAAAAACCAAATAATCTTTCGAAATTTATCTTTAAAAAGTTTATTTATTTATTTTTTATTTCCATGTTATTTTATTTTTCCGTGTTTTCTTTTATTTTGGGGAGGCGGGTGCCTATCTGTTAAAAGCCCTTTTTTACTGCCATAACAAGGTAAAATAGATTTTTTGAAAGACCCAAAATCTTTTTTGATTTACGTTCATAAATTTACTTATTTTATTTTTGTATGTCCTTTTATTCTATTTGATTTTTCGACTTTTATAAAAAAAAACAAACAAAAAAAGCAAAAAACAAAACTAAAAAGCAAAAAACAAAACAAAAAAGCAAAAAAAATTAGAAAAACAAACCAAAAAAAAAAAACGAAGAACGACAGCAAATAAACAAACAGAAACGAAAAAAAAAATCTTACAATCAATGTAGACTTTTCTCTTTAAAAAAATATTTTATTTATTAACAGCCTCCAAAGTATGAACAGTGAATATTTAAATTTTCTGAAATTTGTTAGCTTTTGACTCGTCTCATTAACTAGATTTTAAATGAAAACCCAAAAGCAAATCTAAAACTCCCGAGATGTGTGTACAAAACAAAGTAAGTGATAAATCAGATCGACTCTTTATCAAAAATCTTAAATTAGAACAGCGAGAAAATCGATCGATTATTTAAGTTATAATCTCAATGAATTTATTTTTCTTTAAGTTTTCTGTGAATCTTTTTAAATAAAATTAAATAAAAATAGATTTTTTTAAACATGGTCATTTACAGTTAATTTTGGAAAGAACAAAAGAAAAAATATACTTCCACTTCAGTGGTCATTTTAGGGTCATTTACGACGACAACTAAAAGGCCATTTACAAGTCTTCATTCAAAAAGAAAAGACGAATTTGAAGCTCGTGGAGAAAATATATCAGTTAACTGAAGGTAAAAAAACTCCCCAAATAATCTTTCGAAATTTATCTTTAAAAATTTTATTTTTTTATTTTTTTTATTTCCATGTTATTTTATTTTCCCCTGTTTTCTTTTATTTTGGCGAGGCGGGTACCTCTCAGTTAAAAGCCCTTTTTTACTGCCATAACAAGGTAAAATAGATTTTTTGAAAGACCCAAAATCTTTCTTGATTTACGTTCATAAATTTACTTATTTTATTTTTGTATGTCCTTTTATTCTATTTGATTTTTCGACTTATTTATTTTTCTATCTCTCAATCTATCTTTCTTATCCTACTCATATCTATCTATCTATCTATCTATCAATACACACATACACACACACACAGATATATATATATATATATATATATATATATATATATATTAATCTCTCAATGTATCTATTTATCTATCTATTTAATTTTATTTTTTCTATCTATCTATCTATCTATCTATGTCAACCTTTTCATATCTATCTATCTATC
This sequence comes from Sepioteuthis lessoniana, assembly GCA_963585895.1. Taxonomy (NCBI): domain Eukaryota; kingdom Metazoa; phylum Mollusca; class Cephalopoda; order Myopsida; family Loliginidae; genus Sepioteuthis; species Sepioteuthis lessoniana. The sequence goes on from OY757944.1 coordinate 4,658,594, forward strand.
TATCTATATATATATATATATATATATATATAGCTATATATTCAATATATATGTATATATATATATATGTATATATATATATATAGGAAAAAAGAAAAATAGTGAATACCTGGACTTTTCTTAATTAAAATCTAACAAATCCTAAGGGGAAAAGTTTGATGAAAAACATTTTCATTGATTTAATCCCTAGAAACCATGGAAAGCAGCAGGGTGGATGTCAAGTAAGGTGGATGAATACAAAGTTGGGTCAATGGTGAAATTCACCAGATGCTGAGCGTAAGAATTTCAGAATTCAGCGGCCAGGGTCAAATAGTTCAGTCTGGGAATATTGCCACCTATCAATAAACGTGGCGACTATTGATGAGGGAAAAACAGCCAAAGGATGATTTTTGTGACCCGTTTATGAGTCCTTTTATCCAAAGATTATATGATCACATATGTGACTAGTGCGCAGATTTTAAACAACCCTTGGGTCTAGTATAGTGCCAATATACTTCTAACGATAAAAAAAACGAAAAATAATGCAATGTGGAACCCAAATAACAGGTCTGGGTGTCATTATCAGAAGATGCTCCCTTGAAAGCCGTTATGGGAGAACCAATAGACATTCGGTGAATGTTGGCTGTTCTTTTTCCGGGAACGTAAATGAAGTGCCAAGTAACCACACAAACCAGAGAATGGACTAGGAAAGACAATAAACTTGCACTTTATTGTAATTTCAGGAACAACCCTACACAAACAGGATATAAAAAAAGCATGTTTGAGAATTGGGAAGAAAGCACTAGATTTCCCACAACAAGCCAAAACCTCACTGATCACCTTAAGATGATTATAAAGAAAGGTTGGTTTTCCGACCTTGAAATATTTGAAATACACCAAAAATAAACGTGAAATCAAAGCTACAAAACTCTACAATAATCGACACAACGAATACTGAACAACAATAACAATCTAATCGAAATGAAACACCAATTATAACAACCGAAACAGGAGCTACTCAAACCACACAGAACAAACAGTAAAACAAAAACAAAAGAGTATAAAGATTTTAATAGGAACTATGTTTAAAAAGAAAATTAGATGACTATCACTAACACCAGCTATACGGCCACCTGCCTCCCATCACGATAACTATACAAGTTAGAAGAACCAGACACGCAGGATACTGCTGTAGAAACAAGGATGAACTCATCAGTGATGTACTCCTATGGACCCCCGCATATGGCCAAGCAAAAGCAGGACGACCAGCTCGTACATACATACAGCAGCTATGTGAAGATACGGGATGTAAACCTGAAGACCTACCAAAAGCGATGAATGATAGGGAGAAGAGGCGAGAGAGTCTCAGGGATATTCGTGCTGGCGGCATGACATGATGATGATGATGATGATCACTAAGAAACCAAAACTCGAAAACAGTCAAGGTAGAAACTGAAAAAATAAACGAATAATTTATACATATCTCAACGAATAATTTATACATATCCCAACGAATAATATAACGGAATTAAACGAACTAATCAATGCAGGAGCGAAATTGGTCTTTAAAAACATCGGTATCCCCTTAAAAAATACGAATAGAAACTCAAAAGTCGGATGGGAAATTCAACAGAAAACTCAGATAAGAAATCTATGTCAAGAAACAAAAAGGCCAAGACAGAAGAAAAACGCAAACAAATAAAAGAAACAATACAACGCGAGGAAATAAACCAAAAGGTACAGGCGAAAGAAGGAAGACTAAAAAGATATCGAGATATAGTAAATTAATATAGATCAAACAGGACATTCCAAAACAAGGAAAACAATTCTACGACAAGTAGGAGGACAAAGTACAAGGGCATAAGAACAACCGGATGACAAGGAAACAAAACAATTTTTGAGCAAAATATGGCAACGAAAAGAACACAACAGAAAAGCCGGATGGATAAGTAACAAAGGAAAATAATTTGGATGACTAGAAGAAGAACCGAAGACGAAAATAAACCTCGACTCACTCAAGGCAACATTCAAAAAATACCACACTGGAAAATGCCAGGATATGATGACATACATGGATACTGGTTTAAAAAGGTCAACTCCATTTATGACAGATTGGTTTTCGAAATTAATACATGCTTACAAGATACAACCATGTGCAAATGCAAAAAAAAAAAAAAAAAGACAACATTGACCAAAATAAGACCCCCAAAAGGTACCTTCTCTAACAATTACATACCTATAACATGCCTACCGATGATGCGGAAAATGCTAAATTAGGGAGGAGATTCACAATTCGCAAATAAGTCGTGGATTATAGTATGAGGAACGGAGAGGATGACACAACTGAACCAGAGAAACAGGAGAGTTACGATACATTGATCAACACATCCACAAGGACAGCAAAACGAGACGAAAAATATAGCTATTGCGTGGATTGACTGCAAAAAGGGATATGATATGGCCCGGCAAAGGTGAATAATTGACTGTCTCGGAATGTACAAGATATCCGGCCTCGTCATAAGGTTTACCGATTATATCATGAAAAACAAGAGTGTCGAACAAACAGTAGGACGAAAACGCTTAATTGTGGTGAAAATCCATTGAGGAATCTTCCACAGAGATACGCTATGACCACAACTATGAGCATTGATGCAACTCAAAAAAAAAAAAAAAATCAACCGCCTTATGCACATGGACAACATTAAACTGTTTACCAAAAATGAGAAAGAACTGGAAACACTAATACGGGCCGTGCAGACATACATTCAAGATACTGGGATGGAAATTAGCGTAGAAAAATGCGTCATGCAATAATAATGAAAAGTGGAAAACGATATATGACAAAAGGAATAGAACTAGCATATGAAAACAAATTCAGAAAGGTTCGGACAAATCGAAACGTACAAATACTTGGGAATATTTGAAGAAGAAAAACAACTGTATGGACATTTTAAGCGACAAACGTGAAAAGTCTCATACGAGAAGACTTGGATATGGCTAAGAAATGGAAACCTTAAGAGAGAAACTGAATCTCTTCTGTTGCAGGACAAAACAACGCCATAAGGACTAACAATGTCAAAGCAAGAATAGAAAAGACGCAACAAAATAGCAGATTAAGATTATTTGGTGACTGAGACGAAACGATTAATCACATAATAAGCGAATACATCAAAATAGCGCAAAGAGAGTTAAGACCTGACACATCTGGGTGAACAAGGTGATCCACTAGGTATTGTGCAAAACGTTTTAATTTGACTTCACAAAAAATGTTACATACTCAGCTCAGAACCAATCCTAGAAAAATGAGACCCGAAAAATTCTCTGGGATTTTAAGAGTCAAACGGATAATCTAATCTTAACCAGAGGATCAGACCCAGAGATAGTTAAAAAAATAAAGACAACTTGTTGAATAGTAGACTTTGCCGTTCCAGCTGACCCCAGGATAAAACTGAAAGAAAGCAAAGACAGATTAGTACCAAGACATTGCTTGAGAATTGGAAAACTAGGGAAATTTAAGGTGACGTTGATACCAATTGTAAGTGATACACTCGGTACAGTCACCAAAGTATTGGTTTAGGGGCTGGAGGACTTGGAAATAAGAGGACAAGGGAAGACTATCCAAACTGCAGCATTGTTGAAGTCGGTCATAATACTGAGAAGAGTCCTGGAGACTTACTGTCACTCAGACTCCGTAGGAAAATCATCAGCTAACGCTGGCCTTGAAAACTCTCGAAAGAAAAATAACAAGAACAATAATAATAATGATGATAATAATAATAATAATAATAATGATAATAATACCAAACCGGAAACCACCCGACCATGATGGCATACATGGTATCTATTTTTTAAAAAGCCACAGACTATCTCTTGAATTCAGTGGAAGTCTAGAACAATTCAATATACCCGAATGGAAGACTAAAGGAAGATTACACTGATACAGAAAGACCCCAAAATGAACTTTCCCCACCAGCTGTAGAATGATACTTTGTTTGACAACGATGTGGAAATGCCTAACAATACCGAGAAGGGAAGAAATCTATTACTCGCTAGTAAACTGTTGACTGTTTCTCGAATATTAGAAAGGATGCTTCAATGAAAAAAGAAAAACAAGTGATTTATTGGACATTGATCAGCACCTCCATGAGGAGAAAAAAAGCGGTGGAGAAAACTGTAGCCATGGAGTGGATTCACAACAAAAACTCTCTGATATGGTCCCTCAATCCTGGAGAGTAGACTGTGAACAGTCTACAAGAAATCCGACAAAGTCATAAAGTTCTTCTCGAAAGCCATGAAAAAGTGAAAAGTGAAATTGAGAGCAGAGGGATAAACGCTGGCTGAGGTACTATTTACCAACCCCTCCGCTCGGGCAGGATATGACACAAGGTCAATTTTTAAGCGGAGTTTAACAGGTTTGAATTCAGAGTTTTCCTTCTCCTAGACTAGTTGCCTCACCAAGGCTGAAGAACCTAGTCCGTCCTACTATTTACCCATAGCTGGAGGGAGAATAAGGGGGTTCATACCTTTCCCAAGGGTATTTGCCCGAAAGTGAACGTAATAGCGCGACTGGAGTACGAACTCGCGTACTACGATTCCGCAGTTCATCGCTTTAACCATTACACCACGAGGACACCCCCGCTGGCTGAGGTGAACATTCAGAGAAACATCTTCCACAGTAATAGAAATGATGCCACTCAATCCCAGGCTTAGAAAATACAGTGGGGGTAACAAATTTACTTAATCACAAGGAACGTACATAGACGATATTACACTGTTTGCAAGAAATGAAAAAGAATTGGATATTCTAATACAAGCAATAAGAATATACATTAAGGATAGAGGAATGGAATTCGGTAGAGAAAAATGTGCTTATAAGAAAAAGTAGGAAAACACAAATAATGTTAGGATCAGAACAACTAAATCAAAAAAAAAAAAATCAGAATACTCGGAGAAAAGGAAACTTACAAATACCTACGAATGTTGGAAACGGACAACGTCAAACAAGGGGAGATGAAAGAAAAATGACAAAAATCTTATACGTAAACGGAAGTTTTTCGAAAACAAACTCAACATAAATATTTTCAAAAGAATAAATAACTAGGCTATTCCCCTTCGTAAGATACTCAGATCCATTCTTTAAATGGACAAGAGAAGAACGTAGACAAATGCAATAGAGGACAAGAAATCTGATGACGATGAACAAGGCCTTATATCCAAGAGATAGTAGAGAGAGGCAATATATGTCAATAAAAGGGGGACGATGAGGAATCACAAACATTGAAGATGACATGGATTCATCATTACAACGACCCGACAAGTAGATTAAAAAGATTTTTATAAAAGACACATTAAAGCGACCAGAAACAACACTGACAATATAATGATAAATAGGAAAACAAAAACTAGTAAACAAAAATAGAACGAAAAAAAAAAAACCCCAACTATATGGATATTTAAAGCAATAAACTGGCAAAATATTATATGAGAAAACCAGGACATGATTGAAAAATGGAAATCTTATAAGAAAAATTGAATTTATTCTACTAACAGCTTAAAACAACACTATAAGCACCAACAACACCAAAGTTAAAGTACGTTCACCAGATGGAGACATAGAATTCTTCGACATTGTAGCAGGAGTACTAGAAGGAGACACGCTAGCTCCATACCTCGTTATCATCTGTCTAGACTTCGTGCTTAGAACATCAATTAATAAAATCAGAGAAAACGGCTTCGAGCTGATAAAGAAAAGAAGAAGGCAACCCGCAAAAACAATTACCGACGCCGACTACGCTGATGACATAGCATTACTGGCAAAAACATCCAACCAAGCCGAAACACTCCTGCATAGTTAGGAACGAGCTGCCGCAGGCACTGGTCTCCATGTCAATGCACACAAAACGGCATCACCACACTACACGGAACCCCTCTGAAACTAGTAGACAAATTCACCTACCTAGGAAGCAGCGTCTCATCAACCGAGACAAACATCGACACGCGGCTAGCGAAGGCATGGACAGCTATCGATAAACTATCGATCATATGGAAATCAGACCTGACCGATAAAATGAAACGCAGTTTCTTCAAAGCAGCGGTCGTATCGATACTGCTGTATGGATGCACTACTTGGACGCTAACTAAACAGCTGGAGAAGAAGCTAGACGGCAATTACACAAGAATGCTGCGAGCAATATTGAATAAATCCTGGCGGCAACACCCCAAAAGACGCCAACTATACGGCCACCTGCCTCACATCACAAAAACTATCCACGCTAGACGAACCAGACATGCAGGACACTGTTGGAGAAGCAGGGATGAGCTCATAAGTGATGTACTCCTATGGACCCCCACATATGGCCGGGCAAAAGCAGGACGAATAGCTCGAACATACATTCAGCAGCTCTGTGAGGATACGGGATGTAGCCCAGAAGACCAACCAGCGGCGCTGAACGATAGGGAAAAGTGGCGAGAGAGGGTCAGGGATATCCGTGCTAGCGGCACGACATAATGATGATGATGATGATATTAAAAGCAAAATAGATGATGTACAACAGATTAGCAGTTGTCAGTTATGTGATGATAAAGTCGAAAAAATTAATGAAATAATAAACAAATGTAGCCAACTTGAACAATATAAGTATAATAGTA
>OY757944.1:4670220-4705220 GCA_963585895.1 Sepioteuthis lessoniana
TCTCAATTCGGGTCCAGTTCGAGAATGTCTTGTGGATGAAATTAAGTATATTCTTAGATGTTCTCCTTATGACTTAAAAGAAGCTGAAATTTCCTCGGCAATTAAAACCGTAGAAAAATATATAATTAATGAAGATTTTGTGGAATTAGACAAAATCTTACCAAAATTAGCAAAGCATTTGGAAAGAAAAATATATTTTGATGGCCATAATTGGAAAAAATATCCGAGTATTTAATCCTTTTACAAATAAGTAGATTTTATATAGCAGTTGTAAATATACATATCACATAAATATATAAATATATCATATATATATATATATATATATATATATATATATATATATATATATATATATATATATATATATATATTTATATATATATATATCGGGGGGATATGTACATAAAATATCCGCGAATATGCTCATAAGCAGACAGAAATACTAACACAAATATACACACACACACACACACACTATATATATATATATATATATATATATATATATATATATATATATATATATATATGTATGTGTGTGTGTGTGTGTGTGTGTGTGTGTGTGTGTGTGTGTGTGTGTGCGTGTGTGTGTGTGTGTGTGTGTTTGATTAAATATTAAGAGGACATTTTGTCTATATAATTTCATAAGGATCCTTTCAATTTTCCTCACCAGTCTTTTGGTTTTAGTTTGCCGTTGGTAGATGAATGTACAGAAAATTTCCGAAGCGTTTTCGGTCATTTTACTGGCTTTCATCCGAGGTGTTGGCAAGTGTAAAAACTTTTAAGAAAGTTTTCTATAACATTGCAAAACCTACGTAACCATATAGTTGGATTAAACTGAGATGCTTATAACATCGAATAAATTTAAAACAGATAACAATGAACAGAAATAGTTTATTAACAAGAATTTCTAATCTTTTTTCCACTTCGTGAAAAACTAAAAAAAAACAAAAACTAAATCATTTCAAAACAGTTGCACTTTTCAAAGCTAATTCTATAAATTCTAGGATAATTTGATTTTATATCTTTTATGTGCGAAGTAGGACACCTGAAAAAAGTTATTTTTTTTAACAGCCACGTATTTATTATTTTTAGATTATATTTGAGACAGTTTGTCAAGGAACATTTGAACATATATACGACCTTTGACCTTTGAATTTCTGCGATGGATTAGTAACTGATACCTTATTTTTTCGGTCACGTCAGGAGGAAGAACATATTTTTTTGAAAAGGCTTTTTAATATATGTTTTTCTATCTAATAATTATTTTGATTTTTTAAAATTTAAGTGTATTGGTTGTTTATGATTTAGGGTATTTTCTGTTGTTCAGTTTTATTAATGAAATGCTTAATTTCTATATCGACAATGTAATTGGAAAACCCATGATTAATAAGTGTTTCTTTTATATTTTTATATCCATTAATTACGATAATACAAGAGAAAGAGATTAGTCTAGCTTTGGAAATAAATGTTTTTTATGATGATTCTTTTATAATGGAAGGGGCATTCACTATGGAAATGGAGGGTGCAGGAATTAGTGTTGGTACGTTTTTAGGGGTTCTTTTAAGACAAAATAAACTATTACCCTTATTGCACAGGAAATTAATAAACCACGATTACAAATCCGGGCAGCCCTACCAAAAAAAATTAATAGAATTCATTTTGAAAATAGCGACAATGTTTTGAAATGCTTCTTTTTGTTTTTATTTTGAGTTATTAATGAAAAGGGGATTGGGTTTCCTCGGGGTGTAATGGTTAAAGCGATGGACTGCGGAATCTTAGCAAACGAGTTCTTACTATTACGTTCACTTTCGGGCAAATACTCTTGGGAACGGTATGAACCGCCTTATCCTCCCAGCTATGGGTTAAATAGAACCATTACTATTATTCTAGGAGAATACCTTTGGTATTAAATAACCTACAAAGGTTGATATGCCATTAAACAAAGAAACCAAACCAATAAAATAGGGGGAAAGAATGAAATATTCTCTTTCTCTTGATAATACTCTATTTCCGTTGATAAAGTTCTGTTTTTAATTTGTTCGATGTTATCGGCATCTCATTTTAATCCAAATATATGTTTATGTAAGTTTTGCAATGTTATAAAAAATGATTTCAAAAAAATATATTCAAATTAATATAAGGACAATTAAATAACAGTAACAATAATACATATCAATTGATGATATCAATATCAATCATAGAAATAAATTTAGACAATATAGATATGTTATTTAGTTGGATACGGCGACTCGAGTTCAAATCCTGAACGTTCACATAGCACTAATACCCTTGAGAAAGGTATGAATCCAATTATTCTCCATCCAGCTAGGGGTAAATAGTAGGGCAGACTGGGCTCTTCAGCCTTGGTTAGGCAACTAGTCTAGGAGAAGGAAAACTCTGAATTCAGACCTGTTAGACTCCACTTCTAATATTGACCTCATATTGTATCCAGCCCGAGCGGAGGGGTTGGTAAATATAGTTTGAAATATAGATTGAAGGAAATTATTTGAATGCATATTAACATACACATGCATACAAACACATATGTATTCTAGTGTAAGAATATCTACGCTTCATATTGTACACACACACACACACACACACACACACATACACACACACACACACACACACACACACACACACACACACACACACACACACACACACACACACACACAAATATATATATATATATATATATATATATATATATATATATATATATATATATATGTAAATATATCAAGCCCAGTGGGCTGAGGCTGTAAAACGCACCGACTGCACCTCTGCAGAGGGTAAGACCCCTCCCCAAACAAGTTTCCTGTATATGACACTATACAATCTGATGCTAAGATCAATGTCTTTTAAATCAACGCATTGATCTGGATTTATCGAAAACACACACACACACACACACATAGACACACACACACACACACACACACACACACATACACACACACACACACACTTTCCATTCTTATATATTTTTTCAATATTCTCTCGCAGAGATCTTTCCATAAATGTTCAAACATTAACAGGTCTTGAGTTTATTTTATTCCATATTTCTTGGCCAGTAAAATACATTTTTCTGTTTTTTTTTTTTAATTGCTAAAAACGCAATACTGAAATTTCACTTCTACAGACACTTTCATTTATCATCAAACCGTTTTGAAATATTATTTTTATTAGCATTAACGTCATTTACTCTCGATTGTGTATTCAATACAAGAAAAAAATGGAAAAGACAAAACTATGTTTGGTAAGTAGCGTTTTGTTTTTATTCTAATAACTACCAGATCCTGTAATCCTAATTTTCAAATTATTGAACAAGCAGAAACATTGTCTTTAATAGTTAACTGATTCCATGAAAAAGACGCTAAAATATACGATTTAAGTTATCCTACCCAAGCGAATAAAGTACATTTCCCTGAAATTGATAAATTGTAACTTTATATCTAAAACCAAATAAGCAAACATTTTTGTAGATCATTATTCAAAAATAAGAAAAACATAAGACCGATCTTATAAGACTAAAATATTATTTGGAATCGGTGATCCAAACTTTATCTAAGCACGTTCTAATTAAGTGAAAATAAAATAAGTCTTAATTAGAATTAGAATTTTAAGTGATGCTACCTAAAAATAATTATACACTTACCATTGTTACTTGATTAAGTTCACACTCTCTGAAATATTGCAAAAACTTTTATTGATATCTAATTACTTTTTTTTTTAATTTTTCAGAATTAAAAGTGATTCTATTCCGATTAAATATCAGTCAACACGGAAATGGATGATATACTTTCTTTGTAAGTTTTGATGGTTACAATTTATTATTTAAACTCATACGCAAAATACATATAAACTATTACATACATACCCTGACTCGGAGTGGTAGTACTTGTTAGGGGCCCATATCTACGTCAAATTGAACAAGTCTACTGATATGACAATAAACTTCATCTAATGTTTAGACTCCATTCCTAATAATAAAATAACAGTTGATTAAGGTTATAATCATAAGTGATACTATCTGAAAATAATCAAACAGCCATCATTTCTAGTTATTTAACTTTAAACTCCCTTAAATGACGTTGACATTTCTATTGATATCTGATTTCTTTCCTTTTTCTTTTCCAGAATTAAAAGGGATTCAATTCCAATTAAAATCAGTCAACAAGGAAATGGATGATTTGACTTCCTTTGTAAGTATTGATGGTTACAATTTATTATTCAAACCACAACATACGCACGCACGCACATACATACACACAGACACACTCACACACACTCTGTCTGTCTGTCTGTCTCTCTCTCTCTCTCCGTCTCTCTCTGTCTCTCTCTCTATATATATATATATCAATCACATGATAGCTCGTTGATGGTCTTTCGATGGAATCTGCGTGACAGCAGGACCCTTCTCAGTATTGACACTGACCTTAACAATGCTTTTAGTTTGGATGGCCTCAATTATTCCTCTGATTTCCTGCTCTTCCAGCCTCCGTTCCAAGACTTTGAAGACCGTCCCCTGTTCGCTCATAATAATTTCTAACACCATTACTGTCATATTCCAAAGCTTTTTTTAGTTTTTTGATAAAGTACAAGTATTTGTTTTTCTTTAAGTTTTTTTTGTAGTTATAGTTGTTGCTGGTCGCTGTTATTTGTTTGGAAATACTTTCCAATTCTTTTTTGGCAGAGAAGCAGTCTGTGTATTCTACAGCCACAGCCAACTGGGCAATATGTTGTCCGTGTTGTTTCTGTTTGTAGTAATTTGTCTTTATTTGCTTTTTATATTGCAGTCTTCGAGTCCTCGTACTGACATATCTACGTTATGTTCACTGCTGGCTAATCGTATTTCTCCTTCTTTTCTTCGTGACGTCCGCTTCTAATATTCCCAAGTACTTGTACGTTTCCTTTTCTCTGACCGTTCAGATTCTTTCTGGAGTTGGTAGATCTATTCCTTGGTAATTTGCTTTTTTCTACATTTCTTTAGGAGCATGGCACATTTTTCTATGCCAAATTCCATTCCTATATCCTTATCGTAATTTCTTATCATATCTATAGCGTTTCCGATTCTTTTTCATTTTTCGAAAACAGTTCGATGTCGTCCATGTAAAATAGGTGATTAAATTTCTCTTGCAATTAAGTAAATTTGTAAGGCCCCATTTTATGTTCTAAATGTACGATTGAGTGGCAATATTGTTCTTAGTAATAGTAATGGGGAAGTGCTTCTCTGGATTTTTATCTCTGCAAAATATTTTCCTCTTCCTGTTACGACTATGTTGTATATCTTGTACATTCTTAGACAGAATACTATCCAGGATTGCGAGACCATATCATAAGGTTGTTTTTGTGTAGTCAATAAAAGCTATGCTTACATTTTTCAAACTTGCTTTGTTCTCGTTGAGGAAATGCTGATCAATGTACTGTAGATGACCTGTTTCTCTTAGTCCTTTAAGCACCCTTTCTGTTCTACGGGAGAAAGTTGCTGGGAATGTTTTATTTTGGATGTCTTAATGAATCACAGTTGTCTCCCCTTTCGTCTTCCATTCGGATATATTTACTTGTTATTGGCATGTACTCATTTCAAGAGCTAATCTGCCGTTGATGAAAGTTAATTTTTTTTAAATCTCAAAATCAGTGTATGTTAACATGTCCATATCTTTTCCAATTCAATATCATAATTATTATCATCATTTCTAGTTTTTCACGTGATCTTTTCTTTGAAGTCTGCATTTTAGCAAGTGTCTCCAGGACTCTTCGGAGTATTCTATCTGATCTTAAAATGATATCGTTTTGTGGGTGTTGTTTCTTTCTCTGGTTTCTAATTCCTCCAGAATGTTTCCTAGTCTTTGGGGACCGTTCCAAATGCACCAACTACATTTGGTTTCATCGTTACCTTCACGTTACACAGCTTTTGTATTCTCTAGAATGGTGAAAATACTTCTCTATTTTTTCGCTTTCCCAATATTATTATCATTACTCCGTTTCGAGTTTTTCCCACCAGCGTTAGCCAATGGTTTCTCAGTGGAATTTAAGCGAGAGCAAATCTCAAGTCTTTAGTATTTTTCTCAATATTCTGACCGAAATCTTAATACCATTTCACGCGAATATTAAGAAAATATTACAATTAAACAGAAATATTACTTTTCTATTACAAGTCTTAAACCTTTTATGATTAATGCTAAAGAGAATTTTTAATGTTATAGGGAAATTTATAATATCATTTAAGTGAGTGATAATAAATGATTAGAATTAATCAGAAATATTATCAGTTTTTTTATGAGAAGACTTTGCTCAAACAATTTTTTTACTGTTAATTAAAATTACTAGTATTATATAGGAATAATTAATACCATTTAAACTGAACACTAAGAATAGATTAGAATTAAACTGTATAATTATTTTTTATAACAAGTATGACTGGTTTGGTTTGGTCTTATGCCGTATCAGCCATTCAAAGTTTTTTAAACTTTGTTTAAGTGTCTAAAACAGATGTTTTTCAAACAATTCAGTGAAGCATAAGTTCACAGTTTAGTTTTATTTGACTCATAGATAGGATCATATCAGGTGAAACAACTCTCACCCAGGGTGGGCCTGGGAGCAATGGCTCTAGTATCTGTTTGTTTAGTGTCATATTTAGGACACTCGTTGGTTGGGGGTCTTTCTCCTCCACAGAGAAGCAGTTGGTGTATTCTACAGCTCCAACTGATTGGGCCAGAAAAAATGTTCAATACTATTTGATTGAGTGGTAATAAATAATTAGAATGAATCATAAATATCATCAGTTTTTTTACAACAAATTTGAAATCATTTCTCTTTATGCAAACAAAAGATTAAAAGATTTTAGTGTTGTAGAGGAAATCTTAATACTATTTAAACTGAACCCTAAAAAAGATTAGAATAAGACAGAAGTATTAGTTTTCTCTAACAAGTCTTAAATGAGTGATAATAAATGATTAGAATTAATCAGAAATATTTTCAGTTTTTTATAACAAATTTGAAATCATTTCACTTTCTGCAAACAAAAGCTTAAAATATTCAGTAGAGGTTTTAGGGTTGTAGAGGAAATCTTAATCCAACTTCACCGGAACACTAAGAAAAGATCAGAATGAGACTGAAATATTAGTTTTCTATAACGAATCTTAAACCATTTCTCTTTGTTCCCACAAATGATTCATATTAAAGAGAATTTTTCGTGTAATACAGAAATACCATTTGACAGATTGCTTATAAATAATTAGAATCAATCAGAAATATTATCAGTTTTTAATAACAAGACATTGAGCAAACAACTATTTTTTTGTTAAGTAGAAATAATACTAATAAGTATTATAAAAGAATACTTAATACAATTTAAATGACTGCTAACAAATGATCACAATTAAACAGAATCATAAAATTTTTATAACAAGGCTTCAAAGCTTTTCACTTTGGCAAACAACTGATTAATATCAATCAGAGTTTCTTTTTTTTTTGTTTATACAGGAATACTTACTACCATTTGACTGAGTCTAAACTGATTATTAGAATTAAAGTGAATTATTATTTTTTTATTACAATACTTTAAAAAATTTTGTGCAAACATTGTTTGATTAATATATGAAACAATTGTTATCGTTGAATAATGATTGAAACCTTTTAAATGTTTACAAACAAATCATGTATATGAAATAAATTCAATTGTTTTAACTAGGGTTACATGAAACCAAGTAAATAAAGGGTTAATATCAAATAGAAATATTTGCAATATATATATATATATATATATATATATGATGGCTGTCCTCTCGGTTTCGAGTTTGACCACCTCCTTTGTCTCATGTCCTCTCTCCCCATTCCTACTCTCCCCTAAATTCTATGTATTCGCAGGTGACTCTTCAGGCCAGCCAAGCAGCAACAGAATTTACCACAGAATTGGCACAACCGTTCAGTTTTCTTTACAGTGACATTATTTGGGTGCAAGATAGATTTTGCACATTTATGCAGATGGCTTTTGAGACCAGCCAGAGATAGGCATAATTTTCCATATATGTCACAGTTAGCGTGGTGACTTTGTGGATCCGGTGCTGGACCCCGTTCGCCTTTGCGAATAAGTCATTTGTAAGCGCTGTACTGCATACGACTATTCTCAAAATGAGAACAGCTGTGTGAGAAAATACATACACTGATATATATATATATATATATATATATCTTTTCACATTCGTTCAGATTTATTCAGTCGTCCGCCGGGACAGCAAAGTCAACAATTTTCAAATTCTCTTCCTTTTTGTTGATTATTATAAGGTCTGGTATTCTGACCGGGATTAGCTGATCCGTTTGTATGTTAAAGTCCCATAGGTGTTTATGTGTGTCATTTTCTAGGACAGGTGCTGGGCTGTGCATATAGCATTTGTTAATATGGTCAAATTTGAATTTCTTGCACATCTCCCAGTGGATCACCTTGCCGATCTAGTCATCTCTCGCCTTATACTCCTTCTGTGCAAATTTGCTGCATTCGCTTATTATGTGATTAATCGTTTCGTCTCTGTCACTGCATAGTCTACATTTACTGTTTTGTTGCGTCTTATCTATTCGTGTTTTGATGTGATTGGTCCTTATGGCGTTGTCTTGAGCTGCTATTTGGAGAGATTCAGTTTCTCTCTTAAGGTTTCCTTTTCTTAGCCAGGTCCAGGTTTTCCGGTGTGAAATGTTGTTTATTAGTAGTTTATTATTATTATTATTAGTAGTAGTAGTAGTAGTAGTACTACTAGTAGTAGTACTAGTTGTAGTATTGTTGTTGTTGTTGTTGTTAACCTTATTTTTACAGCTCGTATTTTGTTAGTTTTGTGATTTTCTTCAAGATTTCTCTATTTTTTCTTTCCAGAAAATCCTGTTTTTCATATCTGCAAGAAATGCTCCTCGATTGAACGGGATTAAAAATATGAGTTGACTGACAGCATCGAAGAAGAAGAAGACGCTAAAAAAGGGCAGGACCGCACAGGAAATAAATCAAAACTCAGCATAGGAAAACCAAACTGGAGCAGAAATTATCTCCCAACAACTCCCGAAAGAAATAGTTGCCTTACATCTGAATGACCCTACAGACACCATTTTATTATCATTAGGGGATGTTCACGCGATGCCAAAAAATTTTCAAGAGACTCACTGTAGAAAAAGCAATAATAATTGTAATAAAATGTAAATATTTTCAAAATTTAACTCTTTTTTGTTTATAAATTGCTAGTATTAATAGGGTCGTTCAAAAAGTTGTAAGCCTTATTAAGAAGATTTACTTTCTCGCATCTTTTAATGGATGGCCCGGGAGACCTGGGTTGAAACCCAGCTCGAGTCATACTAAAAACTCAAAAATGGTACTTGATGCCTCCTTGCTTAACACTCAGCATTATAAGGTACGGAAAACGGATAAAGTGGAGCAATCCAGGGAAAGGAGTAGCGCCCTCCACAACACCTTGGTGTAGTAGCTATCGAAATGGGAGCCTTCGGGTCACCCTCGACTACGGTCGCCAACTTTACTTTTTACTTTTACCTGTACAGAAATTAAGATTAAAATATGAATGAGGTTTTCTAGTTTTCTTGTGTGTTGCCACAATAAAAATATCCAGCTATATCTCTTCTCCCTGATTTAGGCTTAGAAGTTTTTGATCGACCCTGGTAGAGAGGAATACATGAAACCATACCACTGTGTGCAAACAAATATATTGTGAATAATAAATGCAATTATAAGAAAAATATGAAGAAATAATATAACTAGAATCGATTTGGAACATTTTGAGTGTTGCTCTAAATGAATCCAGGTTGATTTTGCCTCAGGGCCTTCTTCTTCGAGTCCTATTAACACATTTATTGTTATAATTGTTTTTTACTTCTTGAGAGTTTTTCACATCAGCGTTAGCTGATTGTCTTTCACTGGAGTTTGAGTGACAGCAAATTTCTTCAAGTTTCCAGGACTTTTCTCAGTATTCTTGTCCTTTTACTAATCCTTGAGTAATTGTATCAACGTCACTTTCATGTTCCACAGTTTTTTTTAATCCTCTACATGGTCCAGATACTTATCCTTCTTTTCACTTTCTTTCAGTTTTACTCTGTGGTCAACCGGGACAAAGACCACATTTCTGCAAGTTGTCTTTTTTTTTATTGTTGTTTATAAACTCAAATATAGCAATCAACCAACCACCAATAATATCATTAGAATTTAAGAACAAACAAAAAGCAACAATAAATAACAAAAATTATTAATTAAAAATATTAAAAAATGCAACAAATTAAATGTAATGAAATTAATTCTAAATAAATTCAAGTTACTGTTTTTAAACAGTTTTTAACAGGCTCTCTTTCTTTCTTTCTTTCCTTCTTTCTTTCTTTCGTTCTTTCTTTTACTTTACTCACTTTCTTTCTTTCTTTCTTTCTTTTACTTTACTCACTTTCTTTCTTTCTTTCTTTCTTTCTTTCTTTCTTTCTTTCTTTCTTAATCTCCATTTCGTTCTTTAAATAAAATTTCCTTTCTTTTTCCTTCCTTTTCCCCATATCTTTCTTTTTTTTCTTTCTTTCTTTCTCTATTTGTCTTCACATTTTTTTCTGCGTTTTTTTTTTTGTGGGGGTAGCAGCAGCCTAACCCTCCTTGAAGGGAATAAAGTTAGCATACTCTAAGTCTCGCCAACGATACTCATTTACATCTAGCTTTTAAGTCCATTGACACCAATCAAATGTATATAACGTTGGTTGAATACATTTCCTTAGCAACGAATACCAAAATTATAAAAACTGAAGTAAAGGCAAATAAAGAAGCCAGTGGAAATAATAATTGATAATGATTGAATGGAGAGCGGAGATTGCTATCCCCAAAATTGAATCAAACAACAATATCATCATCATCATCATCATCATCATGTCGTGCCGCTAGCACGGATATCCCTGACCCTCTCTCTCCGCTTCTCCCTATCGTTCATCGCCTCTGGCAGGTGTTCAGGGCTACATCCCGTATTCACACAGAGCTGCTGTATGTAGGTTCGATCTGTTCGTCTTGCTTTTGCTCGGCCATATGTGAGGGTCCATAGGAGTAAATCACTTATGCGCTGGTCCCTGCTTCTCCAGCAGTGTTCTGCATATCAGATTCGTCTAACTTGGATAGTTTTCGTGATGGGAGGCCGGTGGCCGTATAGTTGGTACCTTGTGGGGTGTTGCCACCAGGACTTGTTCAATATTGCTCGCAACATTCTTGTGTAATTGTCGTCTTTTTAAATGATAAGAACAATAAAAAAAGACCAAAGGAGATGACAATAACCATACTGTGACAACAACATCATCATCATCATAAACTCTCAGTCTCTCTCTCTCTCTCTCTCTCTCCCTCTCTCTACCCACTGTCTCTCTCTCTCTCTCTCTCTTGTAGAATTTGTTAAGCATTCCACCATGATAAAGTTTGGCACAAAGCCTTTTAAATGGGGAGACTAGGCGCAGGACACACCAGGCAGCGCTAAAATTGCGTTCGGTCTCGTCGGCCTTTCCCTACAAAGGGACGCCTCAGCCGCCAGACAATAAATTGGGCGCTGCCGGAGCAATGGGGTTGCCCCCTTGAGGACCAAGGAGAACCGGTCTCAGCGTGCGTGATATGAATGCCAGTTTGTCGGTACCCACGTCAGCCAGCCTCGACTAACTGCCAACAAAGGCAAAACTCACCTGACCCTGTCCGTGTAGCGCAACACACGACTAGCCGAAGTGCATCCTGTCTCAGAGGCTCGCACAATGTAGCAGAGCAGGAAAAGGAATCAAGTGAGCAGACGTGGTGCAGTTTGGAACCTTAACCCATGGTCACTTCTCTCTCTCCCTCTCTCTCTCTCTCTGTCCTACCATCTGCCTCTATCGTCCACCATCCTGGCAGGTCCTCTAAGTTGCACCCAGTGTCCGGACAGAGCTAATATTTTATTTATCAACTGGCTGGATGCGACAGAAATTGAATTTTTGAGCGGTGTTTTAACAGGTTTGAATTCAGACTTTTCTTTCTCCTAATCTGGTCACGTAAACAGGGATAAAGTACAGGGATGTAGTACTATTTACTTGCCCAGTCGGCTGGGACTGTAAAATACACCGATTGCATCTCTGCTGAGGGGTAATACTCCCACAAACGGGTGTCCTGAATATAACCCTAAACAATCTGGTGGTGAGGTTCCAGTAATGCTGGAGCTTTGGGGAATGCAGAGTACTACTTCACTACCATCACTCCCAGACCCCCTCTCACCCGGAGTGTTAACACCTAATTGGGTCCAATCTATGAGTTGAGTAGAACTAAACTGCGTACTTATACTAAACTGAATTGTTTGAAATAGAACTGTTTTGGGATTTTACTGTGTGTAAGCAAAAACTATATTTACACTAAAATAAATTGTTTGAAATAGAACTGTTTATATGTATAAAAATGGATTTGGCATTAATAACTTATGTGCCATAAAACCAGACGAAATTATCATCATCATCATGTTCCGCTGCGAGCACGGATCTCTCTGACTCTCTCTTACGATCTGTTTTTATTGTCCATCGCTTCTTGGAGGTTTTCCAGACCACGTCCTGTATCGGCAAAGAGCCTTGTATATAGGTTCTAGCTGGTCGACCTATCTTTGCTCGTCCTTGTGAAGGGGTCCATAGGAGTACATCGCTTATGAGTTCGTTCTTACTTCTCTATCAGTGACCTGCATGTCTGGTTTGTCTAATATCGATAGTTTCCGTGATGGGTGGTTGGTGGCCGAACAGCTGCTGTTTTGTGGGGTGTTGTATCCAGGACTTGTTCAATACAGCTCGCAGTGGTCTAGACCAAATCAAACCCAATTATTTACCCATAACTAAAGCTGGATTCTTACTTTTATCTAGAGTATTAGTGCTATGTGAAATGCAGTCAGCCTGGTCCAGAATTAGAACTCATGTTGCTGTCTCCAATTTCTACGAGAATAAGCTTTACACTATGAGCATCTCTTTAGAGCTCACATATGCAAGTCTTTACAAGTCGGCTAACGCAGGTGTGTCTCTGCGTTGGAGTTCATGGAGAAAGTCACTTATTAAGTGCGTTCCTGCCTCATCAGCAATGCTCACCAGATGTTGTTCGGAGGAGGTGACCGTGGTGTAATGGTTACCGTCGTAGGAAATAGACACGGCGACACGAGTTCAAATCCTGGCCGAGACTAATTGCATTTTACATAGCACTAATACAATACTAATACACTTGGGAAAGGTATGAATCCAATTATTCTCCCTCCAGCTATGGGTAAATAGTAGCGCAGACTAGGTTCTTCAGCCTTAGTTAGGACACTAGACTAGGAGAAGGAAAACTCTGAATTGAAACCTGTTAAAATTGACCTTGTGTCATATCCTGCCCGAGCGGAGGGTTTGGTAAATATGGTATGTTGTTCGTCAAGGATTATCCGTGAGACGGTTGGAAAGTGGCCGTATACCTGCTATTTTGCGAGTACCTGCTTCCAGGATTTGTTTAGCATTCTATCGTAGTTCCCATCAAGCTTCTATTTTTCCAAGAGTCTTCATCTTCTATAGATCTACTGCAGAGACTCGTCACTTAAAATACAGTAGGATCGATTCTCTGTAACACACACGAACTTTATTCTATCTCTGTCCATGAAAAAGCCAATGCTTCTTGTTGTTTGTTCCAGGCTATGTAGTAGGGATTCGGCTTGCGAGAAGCGCTAGATCATCTGAGCAGCCTGCGTCTGGCATAATTTCTTTGGGATATCGTCCCTTTCTTATCCTTTTTTTTAAATTAGAAACCATTTTCTTTTATTAGACCAACTGATTTTTTTCGAAGATAATCCCGGCACATTATAAACAGTTATGATGTTAATGTATCTTCTTGAAATTCAACAGCGACAATGTCTTAGAAATCGGTGTCCCAATCGACACAGAGCGAAACGATACTTTTGGGTTTTTGTAAAGAGTATGTTTCACTAGGGCACTCGATGGAACATACTCGAAAGATTAATACGTTTACACACATTTTCACACACAAAAAAACAAAACAAACAACAGGTTTAATGAATAATTAATTAGTTTTATTGAAGTCGAACATTTTCATAGCAATAAACATTTTTTTGGGGGAAACCATATGATAAAATTTGCTCCATCTTTCTTTTGAGTGAAATATGAAATCCCTTAGAGAAATCTCAAGATTTTTTTGGTACGTATACCGTCTCACATTGTATGAAGTTTTATACTTGTGAATCTACTTCTCTGAAACACGTTCTGATTTTTTCTAGGAATTTTACCAACTTCAAGACAAATACAATTTAACATATTAACAATTAATTTTATATCTATAGCGCTTTGTCATTCCTACGTCACCTTTATAGAGAGATAGATATATAGAGGGATACATACGAACGAACTAACTTAGACTAAGATAGATGAATAGATAGATAGATAGATAGATAGATATCACGGACTAACTTAGACTAAAATAGATAGATAGATAGAAATGACGGACTAACTTAGACTTAGATAGATAGATAGATAGATATGACGGAAAATCTTAGACAAAGATACACATAGGTAGATATGACAGACTAAATAAGGCAAAGATAGACAAATAGATAGATATGACGGACTAACTTAGACTAAGATAGATAGAGAGATAAATAGATAGATAAAAGGATTAACTTAGACTAAGATAGATAGATAGATAGATAGATAGATTTGACAGACTAACTTAGACTAAGATAGATAGATAGATAGATATGACGGACTAACTAAGACTTACTTAGATAGACAGACAGATTGATAGAGATAAATAGATAGATAGATATGACGGACAAACTTAGGCTAAGATAGATGGATAGATAGATAGATATGACGGATTATCTTAAGCTTAGATAGATAGATAGATATGACGGACTAACTTAGACAAAGAGAGAAAGATAGATATGACGGACTAACTTAGACTACGATAGATAGATAGATTGATATGACGGACTAACTTAGAAAAAGGTAGATAGATAGATAGATAGATATGAAGGACTAACTTAGACTGAGATAGATAGAACGATAGATATGACGGACTAACTTAAACTAAAATAGATAGATAGATACATAGAATGATAGATAGTTACATAGTTAGATATGACGGACTAACTTAGACAAAGATAAACATATAGATATGATGGACTAACTTAGACTAAGATAGAGAGATATATAGATATATATATGACGGACTAACTTAGACTTATATATATATATATATAGATATATATGACGGACAAACTTACACAAAGATAGATAGATAGACAGATAGATATGACGGACCAACTTAGACCTAGATAGAAAGATGAATAGATAGATAGATATGACAGATTAAATTAGAGTTAGATATATAGATAGATAGATAGATAGATAGATATGCCGTACTAACTTAGACAAAGAGAGAAAGATAGATATATATGACAGACTAACTTAGACTATGATAGTTTGATAAATAGATAGATATGACGGACTAACTTAGACTAAGATAGATAGATACATAGATAGATGTGACGGAAGAACTTAGACTAAGATAGGTCGATAGATCGATAGATATGACGGACTAAATTAGATTTATATATATATATATATATATATATAGATAGATAGATCAAACGGACTAACATGGATAGATATGACAGACTAACTTAGACTAAGAAAGATAGATAGATATGACGGACTAACTTAGACATGGATAGATAGATAGATAGATATGACGGACGAACTTAGACTAAGATAGATATATAGAGAGATATGACGGACTAACTTAGACCTAGATAGAAAGACAGATAGATAGATAGATAGATAGATACGACGGACTAACTTAGACTTAGATAGATAGATAGATAGATTTGACGTACTAACTTAGACTTAGATAGATAGATAGATAGATATGACGAACTAAGTCAAAGAGAGAAAGATGTATAGATATGAGAAAATAACTAAGACTACGCTAGATTGATAGATAGATAGATATGACAGACTAACTTAGACAAAGAGAGACAGATAGATAGATATGACGGACTAACTTAGACAAC
Organism: Sepioteuthis lessoniana; assembly: GCA_963585895.1. Classification (NCBI taxonomy): domain Eukaryota; kingdom Metazoa; phylum Mollusca; class Cephalopoda; order Myopsida; family Loliginidae; genus Sepioteuthis; species Sepioteuthis lessoniana. The sequence goes on from OY757944.1 coordinate 4,686,285, forward strand.
GATAGATAGATGGATAGATTAATATGACGGACTGACTCTGACTTAGATATATATATATATCTAGATAGAAAGATAGATAGAAAGATACGATGGACTAACTTAAAAAAAGGTAGACAGTTAGATAGATATGACGGACAAACTTAGACATAGATAGATAGATAGATAGATAGATAGATAGATATGAAGGACTAACTTGGAAAAAGAAAGACAGATAGACAGATATGGCGGAGTAACTTAGACTACGATAGATGGATAGATAGATAGATATGACAGACTAAATTAGACTAAAATAGATAGATAGATATGAAGGACTAACTTAGACTAAGATAGATAGATAGATAGATAGATATGAAGGAATAACTTAGACTAAGATAGACAGATAGAGAGATAGATATGACGGACTAACTTAGATTTAGATAGATCGATAGATAGATAGATAGATATGACAGACTAACTTAGACTTAGATAGAGAGATCGATCGATAGATAGATAGATATGACAGACTAACTTAGAGTTAGATAGATAGATGTGATGGACTAACTTAGACAAAGAGAGAAAGATACATAGATTTGACGGACTAACTTAGACTTAGGCAGATAGATACATATATATGACGGACTAACTTAGACTAAGATAGATAGATAGATAGATATGACGGATTAACTTAGACTGATAGATAGATAGATAGATAGATATGACGGAGTAACTTAGAAAAAGATAGACTGGTAGATAGATATGACGGACTAACTTAGTCTAAGATAGATAGATAGATATGAAGGGCTTACTTAAACTCAGATAGATTTTTGGATATATATGAAGGACTATCTTAGACTTAGACTTGGATAGATAAATAGATAGATAGATAGATACGACAGACTAACTTAGACTAAGATAAACACATAGATAGATATGACAGACTAACTTAGACTAAGATAGATTGACAGATAGATAGAAGGATAGATAGTTGGATAGTTAGATATGACGGACTAACTTACACAAAGATAGACAGATAGATATGACGGACTAACTTAGACTAAGATAGAGGGATATATAGATAGATATGAAAGATTAACGTAGATTTAGATATATAGATAGATAGATTGATAGATAGATAGATATGACGGACTAACTTACACAAAGAGAGATACAGAGATAGATAGATGGATAGAGATGACGGACTAACTTAGACATAGATAGAAAGATAGATATATAGATATGAAGGACTTACTTGGACTAAGATAGATAGATAGATATGACGGACTGACTTAGACTTAGAGAGAAAGATAGATAGACATATATGAAGGACTACCTTAGACTAATATAGATAGGTAGATAGATAGATAGATACCATGGACTAACCTAGACTTAGATAGATATATAGATAGATAAATAGATATATATGACGGATTAACTTAGACTAAGATAGATAGATAGATAGATAGATATGACGGACTAACTTAGACTTAGATAGATAGATATGACGGATTAACTTTGACAGGTAGATAGATATGATGGACTAACTTAAACTATGATAGATAGATACATAGATAACTTACTAACTTACACATAGATAGATAGATAGATAGATATGACGGACTAACATATACTTAGGTTGGTAGATAGATAGATTGATAGATAGATATGATAGATAGATATGAAAGACTAATTTAGACTAAGATAGACATATAGATAGATATGATGGACTAACTTATACTAAGATAGATAGAGAGATAGACAGATCTGACGGACTAAGATAGATAGATAGATATGACGGACAAAATTAGACTTAGATAGGTAGATAGATATGACGGACTAACTTAGACTAAGATAGATAGATAGATAGATAGATATGACTGACGAACTTAGACTTAGATAAACAGATTGATATATAAATATATAGATAGATATGAGTGACTAACAGAGACTTAGATAGATAGATAGATAGATATAAAGGACTAACTTAGACTAAGATAGATAGATAGATAGATAGATATGATGGAATAAGAAAGACTTAGATCGATAGATAGATAGATATTACTGACTAACTTAGACTAAGATAGATTAGACAGATAGAGAGAGAGATAGATGTGACGGACCAACTTAGACTTAGATAGATAGATAGATATGACGGACTAACTTAGACTAAGATAGATAGGTAGATAGATATATATGACATATTAACTTAGACTTAGATAAATAGATAGATAGAAAGATATGACGGACTAACTTAGACTAACATAGATAGATAGATAGATAGATATGACAGACTAATTTAGACTTACAGAGATAGATAGATAGATATTACTGACTAACTTAGACTTAGATAAATAGATATATAGATAGATATATTGATAGATATGACTGATTAATTTAGAATTAGATAGATAGATAGATAGATAGATAGATAGATAGATAGATAGATATGAAGAACTAACTTAGACTAAGATAGATAGATAGATATATATGAAAAGACTAAGATATATAGGTATATAGATAGATAGATATGATGGACTAACTTAGACTTAGATAGATATATATATAGATAGATAGACTGATAGATAGATACAACAGACTAAATTAGACTAAGATAGACACATAGATAGATATGACGGACTAACTTAGACTAAGATAGATAGATAGATAGATAGATAGATAGATAGATAGATAGATGTGAGGGACCAACTTAGACTTAGATAGATAAATAGACATAACGGACTATCTTTGACTTAGATAAATAGATATGACTGATTAACATAGACTAAGAAAGATAGATAGGTATGTAGACATATATGAGTGACTAACTGAGACTTAGATAGATAGATAGATTGATAGATAGATAGATAGATATGACGGACTAAAATAGACTTAGATAGACAGATATGACGGACTAACTTTGACTAAGATAGATAGATAGATAGATATGACTGACTAACTTCAACTTAAATAAATAGGTAGATGTATAGATATATAGGTAGATATGAGTGACGACCTGTGACTTAGGTAGTTAGATAGATAGTTAGGTAGATAGATATAAAAGACTAACAGATAGATTAATAGATATGACGGACAAACCTAGACTTAGATAGAGATATAGATATGACTATCTTAGACATAGATAAATCGATACATAGATAGATAGATAGATATGACGGACTTACTTAGACTAAGATAGACATATAAAAAGATATGACAGACTCACTTAAACAAAGATAGGTAGATAGATAGATAGATAGATAGATATAACTGACTAACTTACACTTAGATTTAAAGATATATAGATAGATATGAAGGAGTAACTTAGACTAAAGTAGATAGATAGATATATAGATATGACTGCCTAACTTAGACTTAGATAAATAGGTAGATAGATGGATAGATCTGAAGGACTAACTTAGTCTACAATGGATAGATACATAGATAGATACGATGGACTAACTTTGACTAATATAGACACATAGATAGATATGACGGACTAACATAGACTTAGATAGATAAATAGAATGATATGACGGACTAACTTAGACTAAGATAGACACATAGATATATATGAGCGACTAACTGAGACTAAGATAGATAGATAGATAGGTCGAACAATATATTGATATGTCGGACTAACTTAGACGTAGATAGAGAAATAGATAGATAGATAGATATGACGGACTAACTTAGACTTAGATAGATAGATAGATATGGCGGACTAACTTAGACTTAGATAGATAGATAGATAGATAGATAGATAGATATGGCGGACTAACATAGACAAAGACTGACAAAAAGATATGTTGGACTAACTTAGGCTAAGATATATAGATAGATATGACGGACCAACTTAGACTAAAATAAACACAGAGATAGATATGATTGACTAACTTTGATTTATATATATATATATATATACATATGACGGACTATTTTAGACTTAGGGACATAGATATATAGATAGATAGATAGATATGACGGACTAAATTAGACAGATAGACAGATAGATATGATGGACTTACTTAGATTTAGATAGATAGATAGATAGATTGATATGACGGAATAACCTTGAAAAAGAGAGATAGATAGATCGATAGATAGATATGACTGACTAACTTAGACTAAGATAGACATATAGATGGATATGACGGACTAACTGAGACTAATATGAATAGATAGATACGTAGATAGATATATTATCTGACGGGCTAACTTAGACTTAGATAGGTAGATAGATCGATAGATAGATAGATAGATATGACGGACTAACTTAGACATACATAAATAGATAGATAGATATGACAGACTATCTTAGACTAAGAAAGACACATACTTAGATAGATAGAAAGAGAATTTGATAGATAGATATATCGATAGAAAGATAGACATGACGGACGAACTTATACAAAGATTGACAGATTGATAGATATGACGGACTAACTTAGGCTAAGAGAGATAGATAGATAGAGAGATAGATATCACCGACTAACTTAGACTTAGATAGATAGATAGATAGATATGACGGACTAACTTAGACAAAGATTGACGGATACATAGATATTTCGGAATAACTTAGATTCAGATAGATAGATATATAGATTGATATTTATGAAGGATCAACTTATACTAAGATAGATAGATAGATAGATAGATACGACGGACTAAATTAGATAAAAACACACAGCTAGATATGACGGACTAACTTAGACTTAGATAGTTAAAAAGGTTGATTTGACGGACTAACTTACACAAAGAGAGACAGATAGAGAGATGAATAGATAGATAGATAGATATGACGGACTAACTTAGATTAGGATAGACACATAGATAGATATGATGGACTAACTTATACTAAGATAAAAAGATAGATAGATAGATATGACGGACTAACTTAGACTTATATATATATATATATATATATATAGATAGATAGATATTAAGGACTAATTAGACAAAGATAGACATTGATATGACGGACTAACTTAGACTAAGATAGTTAGATATATAGAGAGATATGACGGACTAACTTAGGCTTTGATTGATAGATAGATAGATAGATTGATATGACGGACTAACATAGACTAAGATAGACACATAGAGAGTTATGACGCACTAGCTGAGACTGAGGTAGATAGATAGAAAGATAGATAGGTAGATCGATATATTGATATGATTGACTAACTTAGACTTAGACAGAGAGATAGATATGACGCACTAACTTAGACCAAGTTTGATAGAGAGAGGGTTAGATATATAGATATATAGGTAGAAAAATAGATATGACGGACTAACTTAGACTTATACAGATAGAAAGATAGATAGATATAACGGACTAACTCAGAATGATAGACGGATATAACGGACTAAGACTAAGATAGATAGTTAGATAGATAGACATGACAGACTAATTTATACTCAGATAGATAGATAGATAGATAGACGGACTAACTTAGATAGATAGATAGATATGACTTACTAACTTGGTCTTAGATAGATAGATAGATAGATAGATAGATATGAAGAACTAACTTAGACTATAATAGATAGATAGATAGATAGAGAGATAATTACGAAGGACTATCTTGGACTGAGATAGATAGATAAACAGATAAATAGATACGAAGACTAAGATAGATAGATAGATAGACAGATGGATATATAGTTATGACGGAATAACTTAGACAAAAGTAGATAGATATATATCCATGTATGACGGAATAACTTAGACTTAGATGATATGTAGTTAGATAGATATGACGGACTAACTTAGACAAAGATAGACAGATAGATAGATATGACGGACTAATTTAGACTACGATAGAGAGATAGATTGAGAGATAGATTTGACGGGCTGACTTAGACTTAGATAGATAGATAGATATTACGGACTAACTTAGACAAAGGCAGACATTGATATGACGGACTAACTTAGACTAAGATAGTTAGATATATAGAGAGATATGACGGACTAACTTAGACTATGATTGATAGATAGATAGATTGATATGACGTACTAACTTAGACAAAGATAGATAGATAGATAGATAGATATGATTGACTAACTTAGACTAAGATAGATAGATAAATAGATAGATAGATAGATATGATGTACTAACTTAGACTAAGATAGATAGATAGATAGATATGACTGACTAATTTAGACGTAGATAGATAGATCGAGAGATATGAAGGACCAACTTAGACTAAGATAGATTGATAGATAGATAGACAGATAGATAGGTAGATATGAAGGACTAACTTAGACGAAGATAGATAGATAAATAGACAAATATATAGATATGACGGACTAACTTAGACTAAGATAGATAGATATATAGATAGAAAGATATGACGGAATAACTTAGACTTAAATGATATATAGTTAGATAGATATAACGGACTAACTTAGACAAAGATAGACAGATAGATAGATATGACGGACTAACTTAGACTAAGATATATAGATAGATAGTTAGATAGAGATATATGACGGACTAACTTAGACTTAGATAGATAGATAGATATGATGGACTAACTTAGACAAAGATAGACAGACAGATAGATATGACGGACTTACTTAGACTAAGATAGATATATATATATATAGATAGATAGATAGATATGACGGACTATCTTAGACTCAGATAGATAGATAGATAGATAGATATGATGGACTAACTTAGACTTAGATAGATAGATAGATTGATAGATAGATAGATAGATATGACGGACCAACTTAGACTAAGATAGATAGATAGATAGATAGATATGACGAAACAACTTAGACTTAGACAGATTGATTCGTAGATAGATAGATAGATAGATATGAACGGACGAAGATTAATCATCATTTACTAAGATTGTTAGATGGATGTTGTGCAATAGCATATGAATGGGGTACCCAATGAAACATACTCGTAAGATTAATACGTTTAAGATCTTTAATGTATATCATAAATCAGAAATTAAGAACATTCACTGGAAAGTTCGGAACGAAGAAGCTGATGATATCACGCAGAAAATATAACAGATGCAGAATACACAGATGATCTTTCAATTCTTACACATACAGTTGCCCAATCTATATTCCCACAACAGAGTTTAGAGCGATAGGGAATATTAAGTAGGGAATATTAAGCTCCATGTGAACGCAAATAAAACAGAATTCATATGTTTGAAACAAGGAGCCATCTCTTCTTAAAATATCAAGCTTCTAAAATCTGTTGACAATTCAGATATTTTAGCAAAAACATCTCATCTACTGAAAATGATGTCAACATACGGAAGTCTGATCTATCCATATTTACCAACCCTCTTCCAGGATTTGAACCTGTTTCACCGTGTCCATTTCCTGATCTATCTGTTAAAATAAAACGTAGTATATTCAGATTCATACACGTATTTAAAACGAAAAAAAATTGATTTTCAAAACAATAAACTACATTTCATGTATATACATATGATGATTAATTTCCCTTTCCTGATTATCAGAAATTATGGTTATAGATGTCACTTTCTTGTTTCTTCCAGATGAGCCAAAATTATCTCAATTTCTCAGAAATGGCACCAGCACACGTTGATTTATTCCGGGAAGATGTGAAGAGTTGTCGAAGATTTTCGTATACACATCGAAATGAAATTACAGAATGATATATACGATCTCAATTCGGGTCCAGTTCGAAAATGTCTTGTTGATGACATTAAGTATAATCTATGATGTTTTCTGTTGTGTTCTTATTAGTCAACACAAGAAGTAGTAATATTAGGACAAACCACGATATGCGAGGAAAATAGTTATATTTACAGGAAAGAGTATTTACAAGAGAGACAGTTAGTAATAAGAACATAGGTTTAGTGATAGAGTAATGATATACTTCAACAATAGGAACGGCTCTTCTGATCTGACTTGTAGGCATATTCCTAGACTGATCTCCGCTACTGCCATATATGGCAGATGGAACAGCTCATTATGCTGAAAGGATAGGTGAAACCTAACATTTTCCTTATGAACTAAAAGAAGCTGAAATATCTTCGACAATTAAAAATCTCAAAAAATTCTTAATTAATGAAGATAGTGTGGAATAAGTTAAAATCTTACCAAGGTTAACAAAATATTTGGAAGGAGAAGAATACTTTGATGGCCAAAATTGGAAATGATATCCAGACAACCAACCAATCAATGTAGTCTTTCAGACGTCATATTGAGGCATGCACACTATATTCAATGCAAGCGAGTATTCTTCTTCCTTCCTTTCTTGACATATGTAATCAGTCTATGTCATCTCTCGGGTGGAAAGCCTTTTGCATCGACACCAGCTTTCTTTTCCTCTGGTCCATTTGTCTGATTTCTTCCATTGTCCATTTCAGGAAGGGTCTCGAGTATCTTACAAGGGAGACCAGCCAAGTGTTTATCCCTTTGATTTGATTTCTGTAACAGAGTTTGCTTTCGAGAAGTTTTCTCGTTCTTCTGAGATAGCCTTTAAAATTTTTTCATTCATCTTCATTTGTTTGATGTTATTTGCTTCCAGTATTCCAAAGCATTTGTACTTTTCCTTTTCACCGAGAATTCAGATATTTTCCTTGTTTGATAGTCCCATTCCTTCTGTGGTGTGTCGTTTCCAGCTTTTCATTATTAGAATTTTTCTATTCCAAATTCTATCACTACGACTTGACTGTATATTCCAATACTTTTTCGTTTTTTGACAGAGTGATGTCGTCCATATACAGTCAGTGATTGATCTTATCTTGTGATTTAATAAGTTTGTATACGTCTGTGTATGTGGTTGAGTGGCCTCATCGCAATTACAAACAGTAATGGTGATATCGGTTTTTCTTGGAACATACGAGGTGCATGCGATAAGTTTCCAGACTTTTTTCATCTGGGCACTTTTATTGATAGTACAGACATGAAACTCTAGTCCCCTTCGACGTAATATCCTCCGGTTGCAATGTACTTGCTGTACCGATACAACATCTTCTGGAAGGCCCCTTCGAAGTCCTCTTGTGTGAGCGTGTCAATGACCTTCGTCAAAGCCTCTTTCATCTCCTCTATTGTCTCACAACTACAGCCTCTGAGCTTAGGGAATAACCAATAGTCACAGGGAGCAAGGTCTAGACTATAGGGAGGCTGAGGAAGTGTCTTGATGCCCCTCTTGGTCAAAAAGTCTGTGAAGAGTACGGAGTTGTGGACTGGTGCAATATCCTGGTGGAAATGCCACTGACCCGCGACGAAATCTCTTCCTGAAATCCCTTAAAACCTCAATATATTAACCCTAACCGTAACTCTTTGGCCAATCAACTCTGGTGTATTGACTTCCTTACTCCTCCCATACCTCTCATCATCTCTCACAGACTCCCTGCCTTCCTTGAATTTCTTATGCCACTCGAAAACTGATGCTTGATTCATGCAAGATGGTCAAAAAGCAGTCTGAAGCATTCCATACGTTTCTGTGTCATTTTTCCAAGTTTAAAACATAATTTTATTGCATATCGTTCTTGCATTGTTGTAATTCACCAGCTGTGACAATCAGGGTTTAGTAGGGTGTATTCCAAATCCTGCTATAGCTGTTGATTTGAACCTGAAATCATAAAAATTGGTCTCTCATCTCATAAGATGTATAGCAATAACAGTGAAATTTCAAGTGTCTACAACAATTTTAAATGCCTATACGAAAAAAGTCTGTAAACTTATCGTATGCACCTCGAACCTATCTGCATCTTTATTTTAGTTAAACTTTTTCGTCCTGTTGTCACTTCCACTCTCCAGGTTTCCATGGCTCCTCTCGATAAACATTTTGAGAATGTTTATTAGCCTTTTGTAGTAAATCAACTCCATAGCTAGATTTTTTCGTCTCGTTTTACTCTCGTTAATGGTTAGTTGATTAGTAAATAGTAGCTCCCCTGTCCTTCTGGTCCACGTGTAGCATTCTTTCTGTTCGTCGGGGAACTGTGTGAGGTATAATAGTAATTATTATTTCACTCCTTGCTAGTTTTTCAGACCAGCGTAACATGGGAGTCTTATCTTAAAATCTGCGTTGCAAGTTTTTCTTAATTTTCGGGACCCTTCTCAGTATTCTAACAGATCTTAAAAATACTGTAGTCTTGACGGGTTTTTTTTCTCTGATTTCTAATTCTTCTAGAATTTTCCCAAGTATAGGGATTCATAGTATGTGGTATTCATTGAAACAAGCACTGGGATTTTTCAATAATTCATTAGGCTACCTGAATGACAATCTAACACGGAATATTTCGGTAAGGAAACAGAAATCCATTGTTGCCCAGTCGGCTGGAGATGTGGAATACACCAATTGGATCTGTGCAGAGGGGTAAGAATCCCCCACCAACAAGTGTCCTGGATATGACACTAAACAACCTGTTGGTGATGTTCCAGTATTGCTGGAGCGTTGTGATATGCGGAGTACTACCACCACTCCCAGATCCCTTCTCGTTCGAAGTGTTAGTACCTGATAGGGTCATATCTATGGGTCAAAGAGGACTAAACTGGGTATTTTTGCTATACTGAGTTACTTGAAACAGAACAATTTTTGTCATTGAAAATGTACTTACACTAAACTGAATTGTTTGAAATAGAACTGTTTTGACATTTGACTGTGTGTGGACACAAAAGTAAGTAAAAAGTTGGAAACCTTAGTCGAGGGTTACCCATAGGCTCCCTTTTCAATAGCAACTACACCGAGGTGTAGGGGTGGGCGCTACTCCATTCATTGGGTTGCTCCACTTTACTCTTGATCCTTACTTTATAATGCTGAGAGTTAAACAAGGCGGTATCAAGTACCATTTTTTGAGTCTTTGGTATGACTTGACTTGGGATTGAACCCCAGTCTCCCGGACTTTTGGCGAACATTCTACTCATCAGGCGAATGGCCCGGTTGTAGACACAAACTATACTTGTACTAAACTGAATTATTTGGATTAGAAATTTTTGAATATACTGAATAACTTGAAATAGAAATGTTTTTGACAATTAAACTGTACTCATGCTGAAACACAGTTTCTTCCTGGCAGTAGTCGTATCGATACTGCTATATAGATGCATCACTTGGACGCAAACTAAACGGCTGAAGAAGAAGCTAGAAGGCAATTACACAAGGATATTGCGAGCAATATTGAAAAAGTCCTGACGGCAACACCCCACCAGGCACCAACTGTACGGCAACCTACCTCCCATCACGAAAATTATCCAAGTTAGACGAACCAGACACGTAGGACACTGCTGGAGAGGCAGGGACGAGCTCATAAGTAATGTACTCCTATAGACCCCCATATATGGCCGATCAAAAGCAGGACGACCAGCTTTAACATAAATACAGAACCTCTGTGAGGATACGGGATGAAGACCTGCCAGAGGCGATGAATTATAGGAAGAATTAGCGAGAGAGGGTCAGGGATATCCGTGCTAGCGACACGAGATGATGATGATGATGATGATGATGATTATTTGAATAAAAAATGATGATGATGATTATTTGTAATTCTCAAAAGATAATTTGCAGGCACGTTCTTCACGTAAAGTGAAGACGAAAAAAAAAAGGGTTTTTCTCTAGGTGCTGTTTACTGCCAAATTCGCTTCTCGGATTGTCACATGACCAACGGCCACGTGATGGTCGGAAGCTTCGCTCATGAATCCCAGAAAGGTAGAAACAATGCTTTGTCCTCAAACAGAAGACTTTGGGGACCGTTTAAAGGGCAGAAACATTTTATTTCAGTGTCACCCTCATATTACTCAGCTTTTTTGTCCTTTGACAAATGCTTGTCATTCTTTTCGCTTTCTTTTACTATTTTTTATTATTAAGCATCAGAGTTTCTCACTTCAGCGTTTACTGATGGTTATTCACAGGAGTTTGAGTGACAGCAAGTCTCCTCAAGTCTCCAGGACTCTTCTCAGTATTCTGGACGTTCTAAATAATGTAGTAGTTTGGATGGTCTCTACTCGTCCGTCAACTTCGAAGAGTTCCAGTTCCTTAAATAATCCTTTAGTTACCGTTCCAAACGCACCAATTACAATTGGTATAATTGTCACCTTCATCTTCAATTTTACATATTCTCTTTTTTGTTGTTATGAGGTCTGGTCTTCTAGTCGAGATTATGTGATCCGTGTGTATGTAAAAGTCCTACAGGAGTTTATGTGTCTCATTTTCTAGGACAGGTGCTGGGTTTTGCATTATTATTATTTTGCTCTTAGGGAGCGTTAGTAGCTGGTCTTTCACTGGAGTTTGAGTGCGAGTAAGTCTCTCAAAGTCTCCAGGACTCTTCGCAGTATTCTGGCCCATCTTAACAATGCTGTAGTTTGTATAGTCTCCACTCATCCTGTTTGTTTCTACGTTCCAGTCCCTTCACCAATACTTTGGTGACTGAACCAAGAGCACCAATTACAATTGGTATAACAGTCACTTTCATGTTCCCAAGTTTTTTCAGTTCTCTACCAAGTTCTAGGCACTTAACCTTCTTTTATCTCCCTTCTTCTTCTTCTTCTTCTTCTTCTTCTTATTATTATTATTATTATTATTAGTAGTAGTAGTAGTAGTAGTAGTAGTAGTAGTTGTAGTATAATTATAATTATTATTATTATTTACTCGTTGAGAGGTTTTCACATTAACATTAGTTTATGGTCTTTCACTAAGGTTTGAGTGATAGCAAGTGTCCAGGACTCTTCTCAATATTCTGGCCATTCTTAATAATGCTGTAGTTTTGGATGGTTTCAACTCGTCCGCTAACTTCCAAGTCCACCAGTCTCTTTAGTAATCCTTTAGTTACTGTACCAAAAGCACCAATTACAATTGGTATAATTGTCACCTGCATATTCCATAGTTTTTTTCAATTCTCTAGTAAGGTCGAGGTACTTATCCTTCTTTTCACATTCTTTCAGTTTTATTCTGTGGTCAGCCGGAACAGCAAAATCAACAATTTTGCAAGCCCACTTTTTTGTTGTTGATTATTATAAGGTCAGGTTTTCTGACCGAGATTAGGTGATCCGTTTTTATGCCAAAGTCCAATTAGAGTTTGTGTTTGTGTCTAAGACAGGTGCTGAGTTGTGCATATACCATTTGTTCGTATAGTCAAATTTAAATTTCTTGCACATGTCCCAGTGTATCTCCTTTTCACCCAGGCGTGTCTAGTCTTATACTCCTTCTGTGCTAATTTGCTGCCATCACTTATTATGTGATTGATGGTCTTGTATCTATCACCACATAACCTTGTACTTATACTAAACTGAATTAGCTGAATTAGAACTGCTTGACTAAACTGAATAGCTAGAAATAGAAATTATTTTCACAATTAAACTGTACCTACATTTAAACTTTGTGCTTATGCTAAAGTGAATTATTTGAAATTGAACTGTTTTTGACATGCAAACTGTACTTACACTAAACTGAATTGTTATATATAACTGCTTGAATAAACTGAATAGTTTGAAATAGAAATATTTTTTTACACACTGTGTACTCATGCTAAACTGAATTGTTTGAAATAGAACTGATTATTTATATAAAAATGGATTTGGCGTTAAATAACCTACAAAGGTTGATATGCCATAAACCCAAAGCAAACCAAACCCAACCCAACCAAACCGGACCGCATAACCTACATTTGCTATTTTGTTGCGTCTTATCTATTCTCGTTTTGATTTGATTGGTTCTTATGGCGTTGTTTTGTGCTGCTATTAGCAGATATTCTGCTTCTCTTTTAAAGTTTCCTTTTTTCTTTTTAGCTACGTCCAGGATTTCTCGTATGCTAGGTTGTTTATTAGACGTTTGAAGGACCCACAGAATTGTTTTTCTTCCCATTTTTATTTCCTAGTTATTGTCATTCGTTTGGCCATCGTGTTGTCAGTATTGTTTCGTGCTTTTTTATGGAGTCGTTGTATCAATGCGTCCACACCGTCTTCAGCGCTGCTAAGTCCTCTTCCTCCCTCTTTTCTTGATACATATAGTCTATCAACGTCGTTTCTGGAATATAATGCGTTATGCAGGGTCATTAGTTTTCTTGTTCTTCAGTCCATTTGATCAAGGGGTACCATAATCCTCGTAGTGTAATGGTTAAAGCGATGGACTGCAGAATCATAGTAAGCGAGTTCGTAATCCAGTCGAACTATTTCGTTCACTTTCGGGCAAATACCCCTGGGAAAGGTATGAACCCCCTTATCCTGCCAGCTATGGGTTAAATCGTACCACTACTGTTTTTCTAGGAGAATATCTTTGGCATTAAATAACCTACAAAGGTTGATATGCCTTTAAATAAAGAAACCAAACAAAACAAAACCATTTGCTCAAGTTCTACTCTTGTCCACTTCAAAAAGGGTCTCGAATATCTAACGAAAGTACAGCCAACGATTTCTAAAGAGGCAGGCCTCTTCAGTTTTTTTGTGACGTCACACAAGTAAGTCTTCAGTTAGCGAGACAAACAGTTATACTATAATGCCGATAAAACGATTGGAAACTCAAGAAAAAGTTTTAGAAACTTTTTATATTGAAATTTTGAAACGAAAAAGTTTAAGATTGTATACTGAACTTTATCTAATATGCATTTTTTTTATTAATAATAATTATAAATAATCGTCGGTGAATGCTACGTTAACATTGACAAAACTAACCAAGTTAGGAATTAGAGAACAAACTGTTAAATAAACAGACGTGGTGTAATGGTTATCGTCGTAGGAAATGAACACGGCGACACGAGTTCAAATACTGGACGAGACTGATTGCATTTCACATAGCACTAATACCCTTGGGAAAGGTATGAATCCAATTATTCTCCCTCCCTATGGGTAAATAGTATGGCAGACTAGTTTCTTCAGCCTTGGTTAGGCAACTAGTCTAGAAGAAGGAAAACTCTGACTTCAAACCTGTTAAAGTCCGCTTAAAAATTGACCTTGTATCATATACTGCCCGAGCAAAGGGGTTGGGTAAATATGATAAACAGACGAACAAATTACATAAATGATTAATAAACCAATAAAATATAAATAAGAAGCAAATAAATTTAATAAAAACAAGCAAATAAATTTAATACAAACAATAAATAGATGTAGTTAAATAATACTTCCAGAAAAATAGTTTATCTTTAAGAGAGAAAATTCAAAGACTGAAATTTCTGTAGTATAATGGCCGAGGGATTCCGTTTTATGCCTTTGGGTTTAGTTAGGCTGAGAAGCTTTCGGCTCAGTGCATGGGTTATTTAGGTGCAA
The DNA here is from genome assembly GCA_963585895.1 of Sepioteuthis lessoniana. Taxonomy (NCBI): domain Eukaryota; kingdom Metazoa; phylum Mollusca; class Cephalopoda; order Myopsida; family Loliginidae; genus Sepioteuthis; species Sepioteuthis lessoniana. Next base: position 4,701,469 of record OY757944.1, read on the forward strand.
CATTAACACAGGTGTTCACGCGAACGCACGCGCGGGCGGAGCGGATGTGTCACCCAGAGATGTCACAATAGCCCGAGATGAGAAACGGGGCTAGCAAGTGCGAACGCCGTCACGCACCAGAAGCACACGGGGGATTTGGGGAATTTTCAAGGGAGTGGGTTGAGTAGACAACTGAACTAAGAATGAGAAGTGTCGACTTTTGCTTGCTCGCCGAGGCCTTGGGCAGGTTTCTCCTACAACGTATATGCATTAAGTTTTAACTTAGCTAAAGTCCACGGTTTAGTTATTTTAAAAATTCATCGCCCGTACATAATTACTGTTTATCGCAATAAAAAAACGAAGAAAGAAAAAGAAAATAAAAAACAAAAGAAAAAATATACCTCCGAATCAGTGGTCATTTTGGGGTCATTTACGATGACGACAAAAGGCCATTTACAAGTCTTCATTCAAAAAGAAAAGACGATTTTGAAGCTCGTGGAGAAAATATATCAGTTAACTGAAGGTAAAAAAAACCCAAATAATCTTTCGAAATTTATCTTTAAAAAGTTTATTTATTATTTTTTATTTCCATGTTATTTTATTTTTCCGTGTTTTCTTTTATTTTGGGGAGGCGGGTGCCTATCTGTTAAAAGCCCTTTTTTACTGCCATAACAAGGTAAAATAGATTTTTTGAAAGACCCAAAATCTTTTTTGATTTACGTTCATAAATTTACTTTCTTTTTTTTTGTATGTCCTTTTATTCTATTTGATTTTTCGACTTTTTATAAAAAAAAAAAAAAGGAAAAAAAAGCAAAAAACAAAACAAAAAAGCAAAAAAAAAAAATTAGAAAAGCAACAAAAAAAACGAAGAACGACAGCAAATAAACAAACAGAATCGAAAAAAAAAATCTTACAATCAATGTAGACTTTTCTCTTTAAAAAACATTTTATTTATTAATAGCCTCCAAAGTATGAACAGTGAATATTTAAATTTCCTGAAATTTGTGAGCTTTTGACTCGTCTCATTAGCTAGATTTTTAAATGAAAACCCAAAAGCAAATCTAAAACTCCGGAGATGTGTGTACAAAACTAAATAAGTGATAAATCAGATCTTCTCTTTATCAAAAATCTTAAATTAGAACAGCGAGAAAATCGATCGATTATTTAAGTTATAATCTCAATGAATTTATTTTTCTGTAAGTTTTCTGTGAATCTTTTTAAATAAAATTAAATAAAAATAGATTTTTTAAAACAGGGCCATTTACAGTTAATTTTGGAAAGGACAAAAGAAAAAATATACTACTACTTCAGTGGTCAGTTTAGGGTCATTTACGATGACAACTAAAGGCCATTTACAAGTGTTCATACAAAAAGAAAAGACGATTTTGAAGATCGTGGAGAAAATATATTAGTTAACTGAAGGTAAAAAAAAAAAACCCAAATAATCTTTCGAAATTTATCTTTAAAAATTTTATTTATTTATTTATTATTTCCATGTTATTTTATTTTTCCGTGTTTTCTTTTATTTTGACGAGGCGGGTACCTATCTGTTATAAGCCCTTTTTTACTGCCATAACAAGGTAAAATAGATTTTTTGAAAGACCCAAAATCTTTTTTGATTTACGTTCATAAATTTACTTATTTTATTTTTGTATGTCCTTTTTTTCTATTTGATTTTTTGATTTTTATAAAAAAAGCAAAAAAAGCAAAACACAAACCAAAAAAACAAAAAAGCAAAAAGAATTAAAAAAACAAAAAAAAAAAAACAAAACGAAGAACGACAAACAATAAACAAAGAAAAAGTTATAATCTCAATGAATTTATTTTTCTTTAAGTTTTCTGTCAATCTTTTTAAATAATATTAAATAAAAATAGATTTTTTAAAACATGGCCATTTACAGTTAATTTTGGAAAGGACAAAAGAAAAAATATACTACCACTTCAGTGGTCATTTTAGGGTCATTTACGACGACAACTAAAGGCCATTTACAAATGTTCAATCAAAAAGAAAAGACGAATTTGAAGCTTGTGGAGAAAATATATCAGTTAACTGAAGGTAAAAAAAACCCAAATAATCTTTCGAAATTTATCTTTAAAAATTTTATTTATTTATTTTTTATTTCCATGTTATTTTATTTTTCCGTGTTTTCTTTTATTTTGGGGAGGCGGGTGCCTATCTGTTAAAAGCCCTTTTTTACTGCCATAACAAGGTAAAATAGATTTTTTGAAAGACCCAAAATCTTTCTTGATTTACGTTCATAAATTTACTTATTTTATTTTTGTATGTCCTTTTATTCTATTTGATTTTTCGAATTTTTATGAAAAAGCAAAAATTAAAAAAAAACGAAAAAGTAAAAAAGCAAAATAAAACAAAACAAAAAACCCACAAAAACAAAAAAACATCCGAAAAATGTCAAACAATTAACAAACAGAAACGAAAATAAAATCTGACAATCAGAGTAAACTTTTCTCTTTAAAAACATTTTGTTTATTAGTAACCCCTAAAGTATTAACGGTGAACATTTAAATTTTCTGAAATTTGTGACCTTTTGAATCGTTTCAAATATGTTACAACCCTTTTTTTTTACTGTCATCTACTAAAAATGATGTCAACATACGGAAGTCTGATCTATCCATATTTACCAACCCCTCCGCTCTGGCAGGATGTGACACAAGGTCAATTTTTAATCGGAGTTTAACAGGTTTGTATCCGGACCTTTCCTTCTCCTAGTCTAGTTGCAATACCAAGGCTGAAGAACCTAGTCTGCCCTACTATTTACCCATGGCTAGAGGGAGAATAATTGAATTCATACCTTTCCCAAATGTATTAGTGCTATGTGAAATGCAATTAGACTCGTCCAGGATTTGAACTCGTGTCACCGTGTCCATTTTCTGATCTATCAGTTAAAATAAAACGGGATTTTTTCAAGCTGTGTCAGTGCAAATACTACTGTATGTAAGCACCACATAGACGCTAACAAAACGCACGAAGACAAAGCTTGATGGGGACTGCAGAAGAATGCTTGGTGCTGTTTTGAACAAATCCTCGAAACAAATTCCATAAAACACCATTTGTATGGTTACTTACCTTCCATCTCAAAAAACATTCAAGTAAGACGAAAAAGACGTGTGGTACATTGCAGGAGAATCAAAGATAAACTCCTAAGTCGATAGACCCCTACACATGGATGCTCCATTGTTGGTCGACCAGCAAGAACCTGTTTACATTAACTCTAAGCGGACTTAGGATGAAGTTTGAAAGATCTGCCGGGGGCAATGGAAAATAGGGACGAATGGGGAGAGAGATAGTGGGGAACCTGTGCTGTCAGCTCGATTTGATGATGCGTGCTTTATGAATATTTGTACGAAAGCTGTGGACTTGCCTATTATACCTTTCTTCATTAGTTGGTAAACTGGTCGATGACTACAAATCGACGGTTGATTAAAACAATGAGTCAGTCGTTAGAATCTTCAGACGTTTCGAATAACAGTAATCAAAACGAAGAAAATAGTCCGAAAAGCCCGAATGATATGAATTCTTAATATCAACAAATTCGAATGGCAGTAAAATGAAGGATGCAAAACTTATTTCTTCATGTTTTTATTTTCTTTTTAAATGTAAATGGTTAGAACGAAGGAAAAGTCCATATCTGCCATGGATCACATCATATATAAGTTCTACAAATGGAGACTTGCCTGATATACGTATTCCTATTTATTTATTCATATTAAATCATTATTTCAACTGTCATGAGTAAATTTATTTCCACCTT
>OY757944.1:4710220-4715220 GCA_963585895.1 Sepioteuthis lessoniana
ATTATTTTAAACAAAACAATAGGTCCGATCTGAAAGACTAATACCATATATTTGGTATCAGTGACCAATACTTAAATGCGTTTTCAATTTATTAAACAAGCTGAAACATATTCTCTTCCATGGTTAATTGTTTCCATGCTAAAGACCCTAAAATATTGGATTTAAATTATCTTCCTCAAACTGACATGGTACAGTTCACAGAAATTGTTAAAGCACAACATCAAATCTTTAACCAGATAAGCAAACATGGAGGAAGATCATTATTCAAAAATATAATGTTTATAATTTCAAGTGATACAAGTTGAAAATAATTATACACCTACCATTGTTACTTGCCTAAGTTCACACTCACTGAAATATTGTTGAAATTTCTATTGATATCTAATTTTTTTTTTTTAAATTTTCCAGAATTAAAAGGGATTCAATTCCGATTAAGATTAAATAAGAATGAAATGCAGGATTTGGATTTCTTTGTAAATATCGATGGTTACAATTCATAATTTAAACTCGTTCACAATGCGTATAAATTACTACATACATACCCTGACTCGGAGTGGTAGTACTTCTTAGTGGCCCATATCTACGTCAAATTGAACTAGTCTACTGATATGACAATAAATTTCATCTAATGTTTAGACTCCATTCCTAATAATAAAATAACTGTTGATTAAGGTTATAATCATAAGTGATACTATCTGAAAATAATTAATTAGCCATCAGTACTAGTTATTAAACTTTAAATTCCCTTAAATGACGTTGACATTTCTATTGATATCTGATTTCTTTCCTTTTTATTTTCCAGAATTAAAATGGATTCAATTCCGATTAAAATCAGTCAACAAGGAAATGGATGATTTGACTTCCTTTGTAAGTATTGATGGTTACAATTTATCATTTAAACTCATCCATGTTAGACACCACCCCACACACAGACGTGATCTCTCTCTCTCTCTTTCTTTCTCTTTCCACCCACATTCTGTATTATATATATATATATATATATATAGTGTTGGTTACATTTTATCATTTAAACTCGTAAAACATATACAAAATCACCTCACACACACACACACACACACACACACACACACACACACACACACACACACACACACACACACCTTTCTCTCAATCTCTCTCTCTTTCTTTCTCTCTCCCGCTCTCCCTCTTTCTCTCTCTCTCTCTCTATATATATATATATATATATATAAATCATATTATATTTTTTATGAGTGTTCAGCGTGATGTACGTGTGAGTCCTGCGGCTTAACGCTCAGGATTGTCAGTTCGATCGGGGAACTACTGCTGCTCATCTATAAGAGTGGCTTCTATAGATGAGAATAAAAACAGCCATCGAAAGATAACCATGACTCGTACTAGTCCTGGCGACAACACCCCACGAGACTCCAACTATACGGACACTTTCCCCCCATCACGAAAACTATACAAGTTAGACGAACCAGACACGCGGGACACTGCTGGAGAAGCAAGGACGAGCTCATAAGCGATGTACTCCTGTGGACCCCCACATATGGATGTGCAAGAGTGGGACGACCGGCACGAACTTACATACAGCAACTATGTGAGGACACAGGATGTAACCCTGAAGACCTGCCGGAGGCGATGAATGATAGGGAGAAATGGTGAGAGAGGGTCAGGGATATCCGCGCTGTCGGTGCGACATGATGATGATGATGACATTAACGCTGGTTAGTAGTTTTTTAAATGGCGTCCTCATGACGATAAATCATAATTTGATTCAGTGAATCATACATCATCTAAGCACGTTCAAATATCATGGAAAATAAAATAATTGTTTGTTTGGGTTATAATAATAAGTGATACTCCCTGGAGATAATTATACAGCTATCATCACTACTTGCTTAAGTTTAAACTCCCTAAAAAACCGTTGAAATGTCTGTTGATAGATTATTTATTTCCTTCTTATTTTACAGAATTAAAAATGATTCTATTCCGATTAAAAATCAATCAATAATGAAATGGATGATTTGACTTTCTTCGAAAGTTTTGATGGTTACAATTTATTATTTAAACCCATACGCACAATTCATATAAAGTATCACATTATTATTATTATTATTATTATTATTATTATTATTATTATTATTATTATTATTATTATTATTTACTCATTAGAGTTTTTCACATCAGCGTTAACTGATCGTTTTTTCACTGGAGTCTGAGTGACAGCAAGTTTCTTCAAGTCTCCAGTATTCTGGCCGTTCTCAATAATGCTGTAGTTTGGATAGTCTTTACTCGTCCTCCAACTTCAGAGTCCTCCAGCCCCTTTAGTAATCCTTTAGTTACTGTTCCAAACGCATCAATTAGAATTGGTTTAATTGTCACCTGCATGTTCCATAGTTTTTTCAATTCCCTAGTAAGGTCGAGGTACTTATCCTTCTTTTCACATTCTTCTTCTTCTTCTTCTTCTTCTTCTTATTATTATTATTATTATTATTATTATTATTATTATTATTTGTACTGCTAATTTTTCGTTAGTTTAGTGATTTTCTTCAAGATTTCTCTATTTTTTCTTTGTAGAAAATCCTGTATTTCATAATATCCATTTGTCTGAGTTCTTCCATTGTTCTTTTTAGGAATGGTCCCGAGTATCTTACAATGGAGACAGCCCTTTTCTTCAAATACTGTTTTTTATAATATCCGCCAGAAATGCTCTTCGATCGAAAGGAATTAAGATCATGGTTTGAATGACATCATCGAAGAAGAAGCAGAAGACGCTAAAAAACGGCCAGGACCCCTCAGGAAATTTTGTCGTTCAGTGTTTTTAGACTATTGTCTTCATCTTTATTGTTATATTAACCAAAATAATTGTAATATGAGCTCAGCGTAAAAAAATCATAGTAATCATAGAGATGTTAGAACAGTAGGTTTATAAGTACTAACAATTCACTATGGACTGCCCAATTGGACACATAGCGTAACCGTTTTAAATGTTAGTTCCCTAAGCTTCTTAAGGGACAATCATCTGGAGGCTACAGGTTCAATCCTGACTGTAAGCGAGTAGCAATTTAGGAATATTTAATACTTATACCAAGTTACGTAATCAAACCAAGCGACCCCCGTGGTTCGAATTTCCATGTAGGCTCCTGAGTTCGACAAACACCTGAAGCAGTGGAAGTGAATGTAACGATGAAGATGAAGACAATAGTCCGAAAATCCTGAACGATAAAAAAATCTAGAAGATTCATCTAAAAAATTCAGACAACTAACTCTCAGGAATTAAATCAAAATACGACCAATGGGAACCAAACTGGACTAGAAATTATCCGCCCACAACCCCTGAAAGAAATAATTGCCTCACATTTAAATGACTCACCAGACAACATTTTTTTTACCGGGAGGAGATGTTCACCCGTTACCAAGAAATTTTCAAGAGACTAGATTGTAGAAAAAGCAATAATAATTGTAATAAAATGCAAATACCTTCAAAAATTAACATTTCTTTGTTTTTAAATTATTAGTATTAAGAGGGTCGTTCAAAAAGTTGTAAGCTTCACCAGGAATTTTTGGGTTTTCGCGTACATTTGATCTTTTTATGGGTTTTACCTGTACAGAAATTAGGCCGATATCTGAATTAGTTTTTCTTTTTTTTTTTCTAGTGGGTTGCCGCAATAAAAATTTCTAGGTTAGGCTGAGAAGTTTTTGATCGACCCTGGTAGATAGGAATACTTGAAACGTTACAATCGTGCGCAAAGAAATGAAAATTGTTAAACAGAAAAAGTTACTTGAAACCGTATCGTTGTATTTAAATTATTGGGATCATTGTAATATAATGGCCGGGGGGATTTCGTTTCATGCCTTTGGGTTAAGTTAGGCTGAGAAACTTTCGGCTCTGTGCATGGGTTACTTATGTGCAATATTAAGGCAGGTGTTCACGCTCGTGCACGCGGGCGGAGCGGACGTGTCACTCAGAGATGCCACAATAGTCCGAGATGGGAAACAGGGCAAGCAAGTGCGAATGACGTCACGCACCGGAAGCGCGCAGAGGAGTTGGGGAATTTTGAAGAAAGTTAGTTGAATTGAAAACTAGAGACCAGACGAAAAGGGTCGGCTATCGGGGCTCGCAGAGGCCAGACGAATTTGCGCGCTACGGGCGCCGCACGAGATGGGGGGCAGATAACAAAGCCAGAATAGAAAGAATGTGTATCTCTCTCCTTGTGTCGAAGAACCTTTAAACTCAAAGGTAATAAAAAGTTCCGTACCTGAACTAAGAAGCCGTAAGTGTTTTTTGTGTTTCAAGATTCCTATGTTCTGTCTTTATGGACATTCGATGTACGTTTCACACATAGCCATATCATGTTTCAAGTTTCAAGTTTTTGAATTTTATGATCAACAGGTTCTCTTTTGATGAAGAATTTAGAAAATGTGGAACAAGTATTTATTCCATTGCAGGATGAAAATTGACACTTCTCAAAGAGAATATAGGAAAAGAATGTTGGAAATATTAAAAACAAAAGCAACGTCTAATTTTTTATAATAATGATAACAATAGCTGCACAAAACATCGCCACAAGAACAAACTATTTAAAAGCAAAAATTGATAAGACGCAAGAAAATCACAAATTTAGGTTATGTGATGATCAATGAAGAAACGATCAATCATATTATAAACGATTCCTATGTTCTATGTGATATATATATATATATATATATATATATATATATATATATATATATATATATGAACATTATACGTACATTTCGCAAAGCTGTATCTGGCATTGTAACATTATATCAAAATACATAAAAACATGTGTGCAAAATGTTTGTATTCGAAACCATATATAGGTAAATTATTTCTATTAGATAGAAATATTTGATGTCATACAACTATGCGCAAACAAATTCTTGTAGATAAATTAGGGAAACTAAAAAAAAAAAATGAAACAAAACAATTTAAAAAGAAACAATGAAACATGGAAAAATATTTATTAATTGCGTCAAAAATTTATTAGAAT
>OY757944.1:4720220-4725220 GCA_963585895.1 Sepioteuthis lessoniana
ACCTCTCTTCAGTGATGAAGGCGGTGTATTCCAAAGCTATAGCCTAGTGGACTGCAATTCAGTTTAGCATGAGTCATTTGTTGGCACTCAATTTAAATGATAAACAGTTCTATTTACCTCATAGTTAGGACCTTATTAGGTGCTACCACTCCGAGTCAGAGTGGACCAGGGAGTAATGGCAATGAAGGGGTACCCCACAATCCCTAAGGCTCCTGTATAACTGGAACCTCTCCATCAGATTGTTCCGTGTCATATCTAAGACCCCTCTGCAGAGGTGTAGTCGGTGTATTCTACAGTCCCAGCCGACTGAGATGAATACATTTTAACGTACTCCGTATCAACGCTGAGAGAATAGTGGCTTTTCGAATGCCTTCTTTTATTGCACATCTTTGCCTACAACTTTATTGATCTGTTATACTTCCTGTTTTTTTTTTAATAAGTTTTGCCACTGTGTCGTGTGTGGTGTTCGTTTCAAGTTTTCTATTAAATCTTGATAAAAAAAAACCAAAAGAAAAAAACAAACCCCACCCCAGATTTATATGATTTTAATTTCATCGAAAACGAGGAATGATACGAAATCTCTCGATGAACTAACGGAACGTGGATTCTGCACACTGTTTCTAATTGGTCAGGTGACGTATTTTAAAGAAACGAACGCTGATTCATTGATCAAACGGCCAATTTTTCTTGTCATAAACAACCAACTTTTCTTGTTGTACAACTTTTCCAAATTTTTATATATTTTTACACTTTTTATACATCCATCTACACTTAACATCACTAATAAAACCCCTCACAGTCCTGATGATGGTTCAGCAGAACCGAAACGCTATAGTGTCGACTGACTTTGTTTCTCTATAAATCCCTACTTTCTATTTGGATTACTTGTTGTCAATTTTTCTTCATATATATATATATATATATATATATATATATATATATATATATATATATATATATATATCTTTTTTTGTACATAGCTAAATGGTTTCAAGTATTGGTATATAACAGTTACAATTCAACATCACAATTCAACATCAATTTAATTGTTTCCAGCTCTGATACACTGAATGATTTTATTTCGTTACTATTTATTCAAACACAATCTTTTGTAAATAAACAAATAAAAGATAAAAACCAAATATATTGAAACTTATAAAGAAAATAGTAAAACAAAGTAGTCTAGAAGTGATGAATTTATTAGATGTTTGAATTTCTGAGGCGAAACTTGATGATTTTTATCATTGAGAGTTTTCGGACTATTATCTTCATCGTTAAGATTATATTCTTAACGTTTCGGCCGATATATCCTCCATTCTTTTGGTATCTAAATTTCTGAGACTAAGCTCTATGATTTTTATCATTGAATAGTTTTCAGACTATTGTCTTCATCTTTATTGTAATATTCAAAACGTATAGCTTGGTCTCTTTAAGTTCTAAGTGACAATCATCTGGAAGTTGTAAGTTCAATCCTGACTGTTGGCGAGTAACAATACAGAAATACTTGATATTTGTACCCGATTATGATTAACGGAATCAGAGCAAGCAAACCATTTGGATTAAATATAAGGTGTGGTTCGAAGTTCTGTGTAGGCTCACGAGTTCGGCAAGAAACTTATGAAGAAGGCCGGAGTACACATCGGCCGTGATGTTGTAAATATAACAATGAAAATGAACTCAATAGCCAGGAAACCCTTAATGAAGAATTCATTTTAATGGAAAATCAACGTTAACTTTCCATCATCAGCTTTGGGTTATATTGTTTAGGAATAACATCAGACAATTTGGCCCTTCTAAAAGCCCAGCTTATGTTAGACTCCCTGGGATTGCATCTGCTTGCCAGTTGATTGCAAATAAGGTTTCTGCCTCTGTTTACTAATCGAGCTGTATTTCGCTTTATTTATTAGGATGTACTCACTATCATCCAATAAAGCAACTTAATTAATAAATTTTAATATGTCGTTGTGATGCTACATATATAGAGGGCCCACTTCCCGACGTCTTGAGGTTAGAGTTAAATAGCATGTTCCAAGAGATATCTGTAATCACAAACATCCGACCATTCAAAATTGCTCGATTCTGCCATCTATGATCATTTCAATGCTTTAAATAGTTATATAGTTAATTACAGATATGAGTGTTTTGTGGTCTTGCATCGAGCTATGACGAAGCAACATCTCATTGTACTAGAAGATATATATATATATATATATATATATATATATATATATATATATATATATATATATATATTTGTGTGTGTGTGTGTGTGTGTGTGTGTGTGTTTGACATTTAAATTGAGTGTATATATATTGAGTGCATATATATTTTAATTGACCTTCTCTATGCAAACAAAATCTGAAACACTCTCTGGACATATTTGGAAATATTTTGTGCTTGAGTTAGTGTTGGGTATCACATACCTTTTCGGCATAATGAACCAGTCCCATCATCTATATATATAGCAGTAGCTTATGAGGTCTGTAAGCCTATGCCTGAACAAGTCAGGGAGGGGAATAGCCGCTCCTTATAAAGGGAGCCAATAACTATTATTGAACTCGATTCTTATTCGAGCCACTAATCCTATGTTCTTATTACTAAGAGCCTTTCTCTTGTCAATACTTATTCATGTAAATATAATTCTTTTTCCTCGTATCTCGTGGTTTGTCTTTTATTACTACTACCTGCGTTCATTAAGCAGAACGCAACACTTAGGATGGTTTTAATTTGTTTTCTTCACACCTTTTCTGGAAATCCTTTTTCATGTTTACCTGCCTTTTACTTAATCTGAATTTGAATTATTTTAAACGACTTCCTAAGTCCGTCGCTGGACAAATCTCCGATAAAAAAAACCCTTGCAACTTCAATGAAATTCCTGCGTATTGTAAATCTCCCCTTTTTGCATATGTCTCAAGGTATTTCCCTTTTCATATTTGCATGTGCCAACAATATATATATATATATATTGTCATCAACCCACAGACTGTTTCGTTCTATCAGAACTCTCCAGTGGGGCTAGACACGCAGGACACTGGAATCGAAACCCGTCCAAATTTACATTAGATTAAGTCTCAGACCTCTCGGCCACCAAGCGGACCACGTTGACTAAGGGAATTCTAAGGTATTTATTTAGCAACAACAGCAGCAGCAGCCGCTTGTTTATATATATATATATATATATATATATATATATATATATATATATATATATATTATAAAATTGAAAGGAAAAAATCAGTTTTATTGTTTCATTTTGACGGGTTTTTTATTTAAATAAGAAGAATGTATAAACATTACATTGGATAATATATAATGATATTTCCACATTTAAAGAAGATTTTTGTTTAATAAAAAAATTGAAAAGATAGTAATATTCTTTTATATTCTCTTCTCGCTGGACGTAATATCAACTTGCCTAACTTATATTAAAATGCACAAACGTATTTCTCTTCTCCAACATTTCATTGACCCAAAGGAAGTTTATAATGAAAACGACAAAATTGAATATTTTCTTTCAATTTTATAAAAAAAATATTCGATCTGTGCGGCTTTCATTATTTTGCGTTTATTCTGGGTAGAAGTATCTTCTTTATATTTTCCTCTGGTTACTTGCTAACTCGTCTACTATTTCCAGGTCAGAATACTATTCTTTTTTAAATATTCCATCTTGTCAAAATGCTTTTTGTTTGTGTTCAATCGCGCGGAACCTATCCAAAGACTTCTCATTTTTCATTGTGTAGGATAGTTCTTCGTCTAACAGTGAACTTTGTTTTTGTTCTCTTCCAAGTCTATTCAGTAGGTGCAAAGTTCAATTAAATGTGGATATGTCATTGTTCATGTAAAATAAATTATGTTTATAGATGGTAAATTTCAGAGCCTCGGTTACAGACGTGACCATGTGGACACAGAAGCAGGTTAGAAAAAAATTTAAAAAAATAGATAAATAAAAAGAATAAAAAAATTAAAACTGTTTTAAATTTAACTTTGATAAGGTTCCAATGACAATTTTTTTTCGGAAGAATTAGTTTTATATCTGCATTTGTAATTTACATTTGGACCTTGAGCTCACCAAAAATTGTATAATTTTATTTTTCTCTTTTTGGAAATAAATGCATTTGTAATTTAAACTTGGGCCTTGTGCTCACCAAAAATTGTAAAATTTTATTTTTCTCTTTTTGGAAGCATTTGTAATTTAAACTTGGGCCTTGTGCTAATCAAAAATTGTAAAATTTTATTTTTCTCTTTTTTGAAATAAATGCATTTGTAATTTAAACTCACATATTATTAGGTTAGCTTATAAAGATTATCAGTTATAAGCTATCCTAATAATACTTTCTGGTATTCGTTTATTATGATCTTAGATCGGCTTATTGTCAAATGAATTATTCGCGCGTCACATTGGAAGCGGGGCAGGACCCTTCCATTGTTATTATTATTCTTCAATTTTTTCTAAACAAAGTATACAAAACTTACATTCAAATTTTAAATAGATTTTTATGAGATTTTATTTTGACAGTACTGCAGATAACTTGAAATAAAGGACGAAGGTATTGCGAGGGAATAGAAAAAAAAACTATGGAACATGAAAGTGACAATAATACCAATGGTAACTGGTGTTTCTGGTACAGTCACTAAAGGATTATTATATATTATATATATAAGTAGTTTTCACTTCATAGAAAGTGTGTGTCTGTATGTGTGTCTGTGTGTGGCATACTCAGCGTAGCCATAAAACTTATAAAATAGCAATAACATACTGAATTGACAAGAGTATACGCTAATTTTATATACCCGTACAAAAAAGAATCACAACTAAAATATATGTAAAAGCGAAAGCTATATATATATATATATATATATATATATATATATATATTAATTACATAGTGATATTTCATTACGATATATATATAAATATATATGTATATATTAATTACATATACGATATATATATATAACCGGGACATTGGCCCAGCGGTTAGAGTGTTCGCCAATGGCCC
>OY757944.1:4732720-4862720 GCA_963585895.1 Sepioteuthis lessoniana
GTGTGTGTGTGTGTGTGTGTGTGTGTGTGTGTGTGTGTGTGTGTGTGTGTGTATCGTAGCCATAAAACTTATAACATAGCAATACATAACCAAAAATTTGTCCAATTTTTAGTTAGCTGGGAAAGGTTTACCCAAATGATCAATTGCCGTTGAATATTTAAAGTCAGTGGCCATTGTCCAATCATTTTTTGCCACGATTCTGACGCAGCGAATAGTTCACAAACATTTAGTTAAAAACATTTCCTCTCGATCATTTCATCGATCATGAGAATTTTATTTCCTGATTGATGATTTTAGAGCGTATTTTTTTGTTTTATTGAAGGGTTTGTTTATTTTTTCGTTTATTTAGGGCGTTTTTTTTTTATGGTTGGTAAAAAAACAATCTTTCTTCTTTCTTTCAATTGTCGATCTTTACCTCCTCCTCTTCCTTGATTTTTTATTTCTCTCTTTTCAATTGCTTTAATTTTTTTTCTCGGTCTTTTTCTTCTTTTCTTTGTTTATTCATTCTTTCTTTTCAGTTACGCTGAAAGTTTGACGACTATAATAACTTTTCTCCGTATTTTCATGTCGAGATTTTTCATTATTTATTATTTAGTACGAATTGCAGTTTTTTAAAACTAATGTCGCGTTGCTCACATTAATTGTTTCCCTATGGAAGTTATCAACACTATTTTTTGTACGCATTATTTGTTTTGTTAAAGGTTTTCTTTTCTTTTTTTTTTTTTTTGAAGGTGAAAAAGCAATCTTTCTTTTTATTCTCTATTTTGTTTCTTTATTTTTCTTTCCTTTTTTGTCTCCGTCTTTTCTTTCTTTTCTTCGTTCTTTCTTTTTAGTTCCACTGAAAATTAGACCTCACGTTCCTCTCATTAAATCGTTCCCCAAAAAAGTTGTGAACACCGTCATCGTTGGTTAACTTTGAGGATTTCGTGGGCGGTAAAACTTTTAAAGTAATTTGATTGAGACAAAATTTCTTTTTTTTATTTCTTCCTTTCTTTCTTTCTGGATAAGTTTTTTTAATATGATTTTTCTGTCCAAGTTTTGTTTTTCTTTCCTGTTTGTCTTTCTTTCCTTTTTACTTCCCTCTTTCATTTACTTTATTTCTTTCACTCTTTTTCTCTTTTTTTTCTTTCTTTTTTTCCAATTTTTCTTTCTTTCTTACTTTCTTTTTTTTCTTTCACATTTCAATCTCTTTTCTTTTTTCCTTTCGTCCTTTTTTTTAGCTCTCTTTCTTTTCGCTTTTCTACATATTTCTTCCATCTATTTCATATGTTTCACTCATTTTTTTCTCTTTCTTTCTTTCTTTCTTTCCTTTTTTCATCCTTCCTATTCGTTATTTTATTTTTCTTTAATTTAATTTTTTTTATCCTTCATCGATTACTTTGATTCATTTTCTTGTGTTTCTTTCCTATTTTTGTGTTTCTTTTTTGTGTTTCTTTCCTATTTATGTGTTTCTTTTTGTTTTACTTTTCTATTTTTGTCTTTGTGTTTCTTTTCTATTTTGCGTTTCTTTTTTCATGTTTCTTTCTTTTTTTTGTGTTTCTTTTTGTGTTTCTTTTCTCTTTTTGTGTTTCATTCCGATGACATAGCGATACTGGCAAATACACCTGACCAAGCCGAAACACTTCTGCATAGTTTGGAACGAGCAGCAGCAAGCATAGGCCTCCATGTTAATGCACACAAATATGTGCTATAACCAAACGGGGGACATCTCCACTCTAGAAGGAACCCCACTTAAACTAGTAGACAAATTCACATACCTAGGAAGCAGCGTCGAATCAACTGAAAAGGACATCGAAACGAGGTTAACGAAAGCATGGACAGCTATCAATAGGCTATCGATTATATGGAAATCAGACCTAACCGATAAAATGAAACGCAGTTTCTTCCAGGCAGCGGTCACATCGATACTGCTATATGGATGCACTACATGGACGCTAACAAAACGGCTGGAGAAGAAACTAGATGGCAATTACACAAGAATGCTGCGTGCAATCCTGAACAAGTCCTGGCAGCAACACCCCACAAGACACCAACTGTACGGCCACCTGCCCCCTATCACGAAAACTATTCAAGTTAGACGAACCAGACATGCAGGACACTGCTGGAGAAGCAGAGATGAACTCATAAGAGATGTACTCTTATGGATCCCCACACATGGCCGCGCAAAAGCAGGACGACCAGCTCGAACGTACATTCAGCAGCTATGTGAGGATACAGGTTGTTGTCCAGAAGACCTACCTAGGGCGATGAACGATAGGGAGGAGTGGCGAGAGAGGGTCAGGGATATCCGTGCTGCCAGCACAATATGATGATGATGATGACACGGCTTAATTGTCAAAAGCACTTCTATTTCAAGCTATTAATTTAATCAATAGTTCTAATTAAAGCAATTCAGTGTAGTATAACAATAATTTTAATTTACACACAGTTAAAAGTCAAAGCCGTTCTATTTCAAACTATTCAGTTTAACTTGAGTACGCAGTTTAAATATAAAAAAGTGATATTTCAAGTAACTCAGTTTAGCATAAGTACGTATTTCAGTTCTATTTGACCCATAGATAGGACCCTATCAGGGGCTACCACTCCGGGTTAGAGTAGACCTGGGAGCGATGACAGTGAAAGGGAATCCGCATCTCCCTAAAACTCCAGTATTATTGGAACCTCACCATCAGGCTGTTTTGTGTCATATCCAGGACACTCGTTGGGGGTAGGTAGGTCTTACTCCTCCGCAGAGGTACAGGCAATACATTGAATTGTTGGTGTTTTAACTTTCTTTTGATGGCACATCAACTTTCATGGGTTATTTAATGTAGAAACTGTCCTTTTGAAAGAAAGAGTGGTACATTTTAACCAAGGAGCTAGGATGATGAGGAGACTCATACCTTTCCCTAGTGAACTGTTAATTATGTTTGGTTTATTTGTCTTATAGGCATATCAAACTTCATGGGTTATTTAAAGCAAAGCCTTCGTTGTGAAAGAAAAATAGACGTACTATTTAACGTAGGAGATGACAAGACAGGAGGATTTATACCTTTCCCTAAATGTACTGAATAGTTGGTTTGGTTCGGCATCTTTGTTTTAATGGCATATCTACCTTCCTGGGTTATTTTAAGCAAAAACCGTCCTTATGAAAGAACATTAGAGGCACTATTTATCTCTGATATTGGAAGTGAAGAGAATTCATTCCTTTCTGAAGAGCATTAAATAATTATTTTCTTGTGATTACTTTTTTTAATGGCATATCAACCCTTGCATTTATTTGCCCAGTCGGGTGGGTCAGCAGAATACACTGATTGCACCACTGCACCCCCTCCAACGAATGTCCAGGATATGACACTAAACAATCTGATGGTCAGGCTCCAGTATGCTAGAGCTTTGAGGGATGTGGAGTACACTTTTATTACCATCGCTCCCAGGTCCACTGTGGACCGGATTGGTAACACCTGATAGGGTCCAGTAAATATGTCAAAAAGAACTAAAATGTGTATTTATGCTAAACTGAATTGTTTGAAATAGAACTGTTTATTGGCATTGAAGCTGTTTTGACTTATAAATCCTGGACTTATACTAAACTGAATTGTTTGAAATAGAACTGTTTATGGCATTGAAAATGTTTTGACTTTTAAACCCTGGACTTATACTAAACTGAATTGTTTGAACTTTTATCCAAATTACTTTGTCGTTAAATGACCCCAAGAGGATTGATATGCCGTAAAACAAAACAACCAACCGAGTGGGTTATTTAAATTCAAAGACAGCCTTCTAAAATTACAATTGTGGCACTACTCCTTCCAGAGCTGGGATAATAAGAGGAATTATACCTTTCCCAAGAGTAGTGAATTGTTGGTTCAGTTTGGGTTCTATGTCTTAATGGAGTGTCAACTTACGTGGGTTATTTAAAGACAAATCTGTTCTTGTGAAAGAACAATAGTGGTATTATTTAACCCACAGCCGGGAGTATAAAAGGATTTATGCCTTTTTCAAGTGTATTGATTTATTGATTTGGCTTGGTTTCCCTTATTTAATGGGTTATCAACCTTTATGGGTTATTTAAAGTGAAAAGGCTTTCTTTGTAAAAGAGAACTATTGATTATTTTCAACCAAGATATGGGCGTATAGGGGATTCATTCCTTTTCCAAAAGTATTTGTACAAAAGTGAATTATTACTATATTGTTGTCTAGCTCGTTATCCGCAACACCAGCGGGATCCACCCGGGATTTAATATTTCACGAAAGTGATATGGCTTTAAAGAAAACAACCAAACCGAAAACTATTACAATTAAGTGCATTTTTTCTTTTTTTTTTTTTAATTAAAAACTCAAGTAAACTCGGAGGCGAGAGATTGACTCCCTCCTTTGTTTTTTCCACTTCTTTCTCTCTCGTCTGGTTTCATATCTTGTTATTTTAAGCAACTCCTAACTCACATGACGATTCACCAAGCAACAACGAATTATATTTATAGCAGAGAGAGAGAGAGAGAGAGAGAGAGAGAAGGTTATCACTCCTTAAATTTTGAGTCAGTAGTCAAATAATTGCTTCATAACTAATAGTATGGCTTTACTCACTAGAAATCATAGATTTGGGTTAAAGGTGAAGGATAATTCAAGAAATAATCTTCCGGTATAGACGATTTGGTTTCTTTGTTTAATGGCATATCAACCTTTGTAGGTTATTTAATGCCGAAGCTATTCTCCTTGAAGAACAGTAGTGGTACTATTTAACCCATAGCTGGGAGGATAAGGGGGTTCATACCTTTCCCAAGGGTATTTGCCCGAAAGTGAACGTAATAGCGCGACTGGAGTACGAACTCGCTTACTACAATTCCGTAGTCCATCGCTTTAACCATTACACCACGAGGACACCCCCGGGTATAGACGAGAAAAGAAACCAAGTCAAGCGAGAAGTTCGATTGTAACTTATGATAATAGGTAAGTAAAGATGACAACCGTAGTCGAGGGTGACCCGGAGGCTCCTTTTTCGACAGCTACTACATCGGGGTGTAGCGGAGGGCGCTACTCCATTTCCTGGATTGCTTCACTTTACCCTTGATCCTCACTTTATAATGGTGAGTGTTAAGCAAGGCAGCATCAAATACCATTTTTGAGTCTTTGATATAACTCGACCTGGGATTGAACCCCGTTTTCCCCAACCATTGGGAAACACTCTACTCATTAGGCCAATGATAATAAAACTCTGCAAATGTTAGCACTATTTCATCATGAACCTGGGAAGAAGAATGTAATGAACACCCATGTTCACAGACTGTCACCCGATTTAAGCAGCGTTTAGTAACGAACGAAAAAACGTTCCACCACATTATGTTATATTGTCATCTACATATATACAGAATGAATCACAACGATACAAGGATAAAGGACGAGCGAAGACTTCTTTAGAAACATATGTACCTCTCACTTTATTGTAAGGGTTCGAAAAGGTTATTAAAGGTTTGAGTGTGAGAGGGAGTTGGAGACCGAACAGAACTGCAATATATTGACCGCCACTCTTATGGTCGTCAACGTTGTGTCTTTCTCGTTCTCCAGATGCTCAACCGGAGGCCCAGCGGCCCAGCGCTCCGCTGGATGATGGCTTTCTTTACTGCATCTTATCAGCAACTTCTCTGGACCTCAACTCAATCGGGGGCCCCGAGCCCCTTCGGCCCGGTGTGGCTTTCCTTACCACATCTCGTCGTTAACTCCGTCCGATCTCTAACTGCAACTTCTGTCTTGACTGAGTTATATAATAGTCCAACGGCCACTCAGTTGCCTGCTCGATCTTTGGAATCGCATGTTTGATCGTCATTAAGCGGAAATAACTGTCATGCAGTTCACAGGTCATTCTATTCCGGTGCATCAGTCCATGAGTGTACCATGGGAATTTTTTTATCTCGTCCCATTTCATCAGCCAATTTCCGTCCACGCGATTTCCTCTCATAACTGCCATTAGAATGTGTCACTTCCTTCCGATGCATCACCTTGGAATGACATTTTTGGCCGGGTCGAAGGTCAAAATATAACAATTACTCGTGTTGATCTCAATCAGATTCTCTATTGGTTCGGTACAATAGGTGATGATTACATTGATGAAGGGCATTTCGTCGTAGAGAATATCAATGTGGATATCGATCAGATGTCAGTTGAGAGAAAAGAAGAATAGGACTTAGCATTTGCTGGTCAACACGGGTGGGTCAAAAAGATTATCGGCTTAAAAGTTCATATAAGGATGTTTTGATCAATGAGATTCAAATACCGCAACACCAATGGAAGAAGTGTATTGTCTGCAGGGCGTGGAGAAATAAGCGGAAAACTGAAATTCATTTGGTTATTTCACATTACAGTATCTTGGTCAGATTATTAATTTTCATCCGACCCTCGTATAGATATAACAAGCAAAAACTGCAGATTCTCGAGGCACTACATATTTGGAACATACAACCCAAACTTAACAGAATTAATTTTGAAACCAATGCTAATGTACTTAAATGTCTTTAGCTACTGACACTATTTATAGAAACAAATTCGAAAAGTAAAACGCTACACCATACAACAGTACAGACGCTCTTCTTCTTACAAAGTAGTAATGTACATACAAAAGTTACATCACTTTTGTAATACATCCTCCTCTGATGATGGCCCAAAGTCGGGCAGAAAGTACTTGGACAATTACTAATTATGGAAGATGTATCAACCAATTCCAGCCGAATACCATAAGATCAATAGGGCAATTCGAAAAGATTAATAAAAAATATGTAGACAAAAATGTCTATTATGTTCAGTGAAATATTTAATAATGAAGAAATGCTACGAATATATATATATATATATAGTCATCCACATACATATATATATATATATATATATATGTGTGTGTGTATGTGTGTGTGTGCGTGTTTCTGTGTGTCCGTCTGTGTTGATGTGCATGGATTCTTATTTACATATACATATACAAAGATGGGTAGAAAAGTTCATAATCTGACTCTTGTAAAATGAAACCTCAGACTTCATAAAATCTCAGACTGTCAACTTCAGTATTTCTTTGCTCAGTCAGCTGGAGCTGCATAATATATCAACTGCATCTTTGTAGAGGGGTAAGACTCACCCAACGAGTGTTCTAGATAGAACACTCAGAAATCTGATGGTGAGGTTCCAGGAATGCAGGTGCTTTGGGAAATGTGAAGTACCTCTTTATTCCCATCACTCCCAAGTCCACTCTGACTCCGAGATGTAGCAACTTATACGGTCCTACCTATGGGTTAAATACAACTGTTTGGAAATTAAACGGTGTATTCATACTAAATTGAATAGTTCGAAATAGAACTGTTTTGCATTGTAATAGCCCTCTAAAAAATACAATACAATACAATACAATAAAATTATATATATATATATATATATATATATATATAGTCTTGTTGCAAATATGAAAAAAAATTTAATCCATTTCTTGTTTGATCTGAAGAAATCCTGTTAATTTTTTGGAGCATTGTTTTATATCAGTGCTTTTAACCAGATGGAAATAAATTTATCATCTTAATGTGACCGATTGTTAATTTTTTTTTAAGAGAAAATTATTTGCCCAGTGGATTTTTTACATCGAGCTGTTTACCCGGATTATTTAAATTTGATATTCTATTTTTGAATATTTTATTGGTCCTGATTGGAATTATTCCCTACTCCGGATTTACTGGATTCAACAATATCTTATATATATATATATATATATATATATATATAAAGAAAAAACCAAAGACTGGTTAAAGAAATATTGCTCTGTAATAAATTACATTGAGCTCTCTACCAGGAAAATTTAAATGTTCGGCTCTTGAATGATTTTCTTGTCCAGAAGGAATTACTCCAAACTCTGGTTTAACTTGACCGAATAATTCTTATATATATATATATATATATATATATATATATATATATATTGAAGAGTGTATATTCTGGTAGCAAGTTTTGTGAAAGACGATTAAATACTGTTTCATTAATTTTTTTCAAGTTTCCTTGTTATCTTTTGAGGTCTGGGTGGTAAAGGAATTGTCCCATATCTTCTGCCCTAGCGCTTTCCACCGTACTTTTGGTCATCATCAGGGGGTAGTATAGTTTTGTGTTGACTGTTGAGTTTTTACTGTTTTAATTATATGTTGCGTTTTGCTTTGAAGTTGTCGGTTGGAACTTTTTCAGAGTTTTATTTTAAAACGTTCGGTTGGAAAAAGATTTATTTATAGAGGAATTTTTAGTAATTAGATATATTTAATTTGTTTGTGCCTGTGTTAATTACTATTTTATTTATGCTTAGCTTTTTTTAAATATTTTATTCATATTGTTTCTAGGATTTGTAATCGTTTTTTATTATTGTTTTTATATATTATTATTGTATTATCTGTGAGAATCTTCCTTACATCGGAATAAATAAAGCAAAAAAAAAAAAAAAATCAATCTGACAACTCAAACTTACTCTACCTCTGATAACGACCAAAAGTATGGTCGAAAGCGCTTGGGCAAAAGATATAGGGCAATTCTTTTATCATCTAGATCCAGACACAAGAAAAATAATGTGACACAAAAAAATAAAATTAAAAATAATATACACTGTTCCATCATCTTAAAAAAAACTTGCTTGAATATATATTTCGCAACCTCAAGTCTAACATATAAAAAGTCATCTGATGAGACGGAGAGTATAATGATATTCTCCGGTGAAATAAATTTATAATGACGACTTAACCAGGTTTTAGTTTCCATCCGATTACACTCATATTCGCTCTGAATGTTAATTTTGTTATATACCCGCAAGGGATTAAGTGATGTAACAATAGCCACACATCGAGCACTCATATATATATATATATATATATATATATATATATATATATATATATATATATATATGATATTCCTCATATATATATATATATATATATATATATATATATGATATTCCTCATATGGATGATGTTCGTATAGAAAACATAATACACACCCACTGTCTTTGGACGCTGAGTGGACATTACTAATATATATATATATATATATATATATATATATTTATATATATATATATATATAAGTAAAGTAAGTTAAGTTGACGACCTTAGTCCTGGGTGACCCAAGGGCTCCCTTTTTAATAGCTGCTAAATCGTGGTGTAGGGGAGGGCACTACTTAATTGCCTGGATTGCTCCATTTTACCCTAGATCCTTACCTTATAATGCTGAGTGTTAAGCAAAGTGGTATCAAGTACACTTTTTTGAGGCTTGAGATTGAACCCCGGTCTCCCGTACCACTGGCAAACACTCTATTCATTTGGCCAAAATGCAAAATATACCTAAAAGATCCAGAAATTACCAATCCAGATTTCACCGAACCGATCTTCAGAATAATTTTGACTAAAGAGAGTTGGCCCAAACGCCATTTTATTATTAAAGTGACCAACGGCTCTCTCTCTCTATTTCTCTTTCTCTCTCACTCTTTCTCTCTCTGTCTCACTTTCTCTCCCTGTCTCACTTTCTCTTTCTCTCTTTCCCTTTCTTTCTTTCTTTCTATATATATATATATATATATATATATATATATATGATATTCTGAAAAGATAAGTCAGGAATGATTCAGATCTCAGATGAAAGGGCTTTTGAGATTTCAATAAATTCTACATATTGCAATCTCCGAACTTTGCATATGTTTCTTAGTATTTGCCCCCCCTCTCTCTCTCTATATATATATATATATATATATACTCAGCAAATTCTTATCATTGGAAGAAAAACTCAACAGACGGTTAATTGGCTATCATAAATTTATTTCAATTTTTTTTTTAAGTTAAAAAAAGATTCATTTTTTTTTATCTGCTTTCTTTTTAGGATTGAAATTTAGTCTTTATTTATATTGTTGGTGCTGTTGGTATAACGGCAACAACAACAACAGCAGCAGCAACAACAATAATAATAATAATAATAATCCTAAATGAGATCTACATAGATCAACCCATCCCAAACGAGAGAAAGACAAGACGGAAAAATCTAGCTATAGCCTGGATTGACTACAAAAAGGCGAATGATATAGTTCCACAAAGCTGGATAATACACAGTCTCAAAATGTACAAAATATCGCATGAAGTCATAAACTTCATCGAAAAGACCATGCAAACCTGGAGAGTGGAGCTGACAACAGGAGGAAGAAGCTTAGTTGAAACAAAGATCCAAAGAGGGATTTTCCAAGGGGATGAACTAGCACCCTTACTCTTCATAATAGCCGTGATACCACTTAACCACATACTCAGAAAATGCACAGCCGGATACAAACTCAGCAGATCGCAAGAGAAGATCAACCACCTAATGTACATGGATGACATCAAATTATTTGCAAAAAATGGAAAAGAACTTGAAATGCTCATACACGCCGTTAGAATATACAGTCAGAACATAGGAATAAATGTGCCATGCTCGTCATGAAAAGTGGCAAAAGACATGAATGACGGAATAGAACTACCAAATCAGGACAAAATTTGGACGTTCGGAGAAAATGAAACCAACAAATACTTGGGTATCTTGGAGGTTGACACCATCAAACAAGTGGCAATGATAGACAGCATTCAAAAAGAATATCTCAGGAGAACGAGAAAACTACTTGAGACAAAAGTGTCTTGCAGAAACCTCATTAAAGGAATAAATACTTAGGCTGTGGCCCTCGTTAGATATTCCGGATCCTTTCTCAAGTGGACGAGAGACGAACTTAAACAAATGGATCAAAGAACAAGAAAACTAATGACCATGCAAAAGGCATTACATCCCAGAGACGACGTTGACAGATTATATGTATCTAGAAAAGAGGGAGGAAGAGGACTTGCCAGCATCGAAGACAACGTTAACGCATCGATACAACGGCTCGAAGACTACATAGAAAAACACGAAGCTAAGAAAAGGAAACCTTGAGAGAAACGGAATCTCTTCTAATAGCAGCACAGGACAACGCCATAAGGACCAATCATATCAAAGTGAGAATAGATAAGACGCAACAAAGCAGTAAATGTAGGCTATGCGGTGACAGAGACGAAACGATCAATCACATAATAAGCGAATGCAGCAAATTAGCACAGAAGGAGTATAAGGCAAGGCACGACAGGGTAGGCAAGGTGATCCACTGGGAAATGTACAAGATATTTAAATTTGACCATACTAACAAAATTGTATATGCACGATCCAGCACCTGTCCCAGAAAATGACACGCATAATTTCCTATGGGACTTTAACTTACAAACGGATCAGCTAATCCCGGCCAGAAGACCAGACCTTATAACAATCAACAACAAAAAAAAAAAAAAAAAAAAAAAAAAAAAAAAAAAAAAAAAAAGAGAGAGAATTTGCAAAATTGTCGTCTTTGCGGTCCCGGCGGACCACAGAATAAATCTGAAGGAATGTGAAAAGAATGACAAGTACTTCGACCTTGCAAGAGAATTGAAAAAGCTGTGGAACATGAAGGTTACGATTGTGCCACTTGTGATTGGTGCTTTTGGCACAATAACTAAAGGATTATAAAAAGGCCTGGAAGACTTAGAAGTCGTCAGACGGGTAGAGACTATCCAAATGACATCATTGCTGAGAACGACCAGAATCCTGAGACGAGTCCTGGAGACTTGAGGGGACTTGCTGTCACTCAAACTCCAGTGAAAAACCATCAGCTAACTCTGATGGGAATAACTCTAAAGGAGTAAATATAATAATGACTGGGCTAATATTGTTGGTATGGTCAAAAATTTTATTAATTATTATAATTATGAATGAAATAATTATCAATAATTAAGAATTGTAATGATAATAATGATGTTAACAGCAATTACACAGGCAGTTTTCGAAAACATACATAAAAATAGGGAAACATTAAATAAGGACTAAATTTCAATCGACCAGCAAGAACCTATCTCCAACAGCTTTGTACGGACACATGATGTAGTCTAGAAGACCTATCGGCAGTGATGGACGAGAGAGACGAATGACAAGAGAGAGTCAGGGGAATCCGAGTTAGTGGCACGACATGATGTGTATATATATATATATATATATATATATATATATATATGTGTGTGTGTGTGTGTGTGTGTGTAGTTAGTTAGCAATGGGTTATTTCAAGCAAATAGAAATCAGAGAAGACCTCAAAAAATGTTCCTATTAAAGATAAGGTTGATATTAGTACGTAATACCATTTATTGCCACATTTTTCTTAATAAAGAACTGAATATGCAAACAGATTTTCAAAAAAATAATTTGGTGCAACTTAATAAAATAACACCAGCTTTTACAGATAAAGAAAATAAGTGACAAAATGTTTTTTTTCAAAGGAAGACAAGAAAGAAAAAAGAAAGAAATAACTTTATTAGCAAAACATGGTGGAAGAAACAAATAGAGAATAAAACTCGATCTATAAGAAGAAAGAATTAAAAAAGAAAGAAACAAACAATAAATCGTAAAAGAAAAAAAAAAAAAGAAAAACAGAAAGCAGAAAACAAATATGAAAAGGGAGAGAAATACTTAAAGAGAAAGAAAAAAAAATCAAGAAAATTATAGCTCGGGGGGAAAAGAAATGACACTAAATAAAACGGATTCCAGGAAAAAAGTGGTCGTTTCCACTGGTGCTGAATTTTTCATTTTTTTTACGAGTCTGGCATGCCGTCTTTTATTTACCGGTGACGACTAAGGATGGTAAATTTGTCGGGGACGAGGGAATAGCAATTTGTATTAGATAACTTTCTCTGCATCAGTTTTAGAACAAGTTAAAAGCGGGGAAATGATAACCTGAAACCGAAATTTTTTAAGGCCTTATTTTTCCGGGGTAATGATAACCTGAAACCGAACCTTTTTAAGGCCTTATTTTTCCGGGGTAATGATAACTTGAAACCGAACTTTTTTAAGGTCTTATTTTCCGGGGTAATGATACCCTGAAACCGAACTTTTTTAAGACCTTATTTTTCCGGGGTAATGATACCCTGAAACCGAACTTTTTTAAGGTCTTATTTTTCCGGGGTAATCATAACCTGAAACCGAACATTTTTATGGGCTCATTTTTCCGGGGTAATGATAACCTGAAACCGAACTTTTTAAAGGCTTTATTTTTCCGGGGTAGTGATAACCTGAAACCAAACTTTTTTAAGGCCTTATTTTTCCGGGGTAATCATAACTTGAAACCGAACTTTTTTAAGTCCATATTTTTTCCGATGCTGGCATCATAGTAAAACAAGAAAAGTTTTCGTAAACGAACTAAAGTCAGGCCCATTTACTAAAACTTTTTTTATTCCTTAATGATGCCTTCATGGGAAAAATAAGGTCTAAAGGTTTCGGCTTCAGGTTAAACATAAAGCATTTTTGAAACTGGATTATTATAGTTTTCGTGAAAATAAAAGGAAGGCATTACTTTTAGAACATTCCTATTAGATATATAAATCAATACATAAATAATTAGAAAGTGGAGAAAAATGTGGGAAAATCTGTTTAAAAAAAGTTCTTGTTTGTTTGTTTGTTTAAGTTTTATGGCATATTAACCTTTGTAGGGTTTTTTTTTAACGCAAAATCTTTTTTTATGCAAATAGTCAGTTCTATTTTTTTTTTTAAATCAGTTGAGTAAACAGTTTAATTGTCAAAACATTTCTATTTAAAGTTATTTAGTTTAGTCAAACAGTTCTAATCCTTAGCGAGTCGGCTGGAGCTGGAGAATACACCGACTGCACCTCTGCAGAGGGGTAAGACCCCCACAATGAGTGTCCTAGATATGACACTAAACAATCTGATGGTGATGTTCTAGTAAGGCTGGGGCTTTGGAGAATGTGGAGCACCCCTTTATTGCCATTGCTCCCAGGTCCACTCTGGTCCGGCGTGGTAGCACCTGACAGGGCTCTGTTTATGGGTTAGATAGAATTAATGGCATACTTATGCTAAACTGAATTGTTTGATTAAGCTGAATAGCATGAAATAGAAATTTTTTTCACAATTAAACCGTACTTGCATTTAAACGCGGTGCTTATGTTAAATTGAATTGTTTGAATGGAACTGTTTTTAACATTGAAACTGTACTTACACTAAACTGATTTGTTTAATATAGAACTGTTTTGACATTTAACTGTATAAACAAAATCCGTACTTATATTAAACTGAATTAGCTAAATTAGAGGGGGCCATCGGGGAACCGGTGCGGCCGCGCCGATTCGCGCGCACCGTGGCGTTCAAGCTTTCTTTCCCTTCGCGATTAGAGCCGGTTTGGGCGACGCGGTCGCTCGGTGCTGCTGTACTGCCGCCTGCCACCTCAGGTCAGCGACGTGCATCGGCAACCCACCCGACCTCTAATCGGTGTATTCTACAGCCCCAGACGACTGGGCAAAAACGTTCTTGTTGTTAAATAAGAATATAGATGACACGAGATATAGGTATCACACCCGGGTTTGGCGCCAGCTTTTAACTCATGGGCATTTGTTTCTCCGTCCGCTTTTTTTTTTGTTTAATCCGTCCTTATTTTTTAACGAGTAAGACTCCATTGAATGAATATCACTCTCGGGTTTGACGTCAGCTTCTAATCCATGTCTATTTGTTTCTCCCGCCTCTTTCTTTGTTTAATCCGTCCTTATTTTTTAACGAGTAAGACTCCATTGAATGAATATCACTCTCGGGTTTGGCGTCAGCTTCTAATCCATGTCTATTTGTTTCTCCTGCCTCTTTCTTTGTTTAATCCGTCCTTATTTTTTAACGAGTAAGACTCCATTGAATGAATATCACTCTCGGGTTTGACGTCAGCTTCTAACACATGTCTATTTGTTTCTCCTGCCTCTTTCTTTGTTTAATTCGTCCTTATTTTTTAACGAGTAAGACTCCATTGAATGAATATCACTCTCGGGTTTGGCGTCAGCTTCTAACACATGTCTATTTGTTTCTCCTGCCTCTTTCTTTGTTTAATCCGTCCTTATTTTTTAACGAGTAAGACTCCATTGAATGAATATCACTCTCGGGTTTGACGTCAGCTTCTAACACATGTCTATTTGTTTCTCCTGCCTCTTTCTTTGTTTAATCCGTCCTTATTTTTTAACGAGTAAGACTCCATTGAATGAATATCACTCTCGGGTTTGGCGTCAGCTTCTAACACATGTCTATTTGTTTCTCCTGCCTCTTTCTTTGTTTAATCCGTCCTTATTTTTTAACGAGTAAGACTCCATTGAATGAATATCACTCTCGGGTTTGACGTCAGCTTCTAACACATGTCTATTTGTTTCTCCTGCCTCTTTCTTTGTTTAATTCGTCCTTATTTTTTAACGAGTAAGACTCCATTGAATGAATATCACTCTCGGGTTTGACGTCAGCTTCTAACACATGTCTATTTGTTTCTCCTGCCTCTTTCTTTGTTTAATTCGTCCTTATTTTTTAACGAGTAAGACTCCATTGAATGAATATCACTCTCGGGTTTGACGTCAGCTTCTAACACATGTCTATTTGTTTCTCCTGCCTCTTTCTTTGTTTAATTCGTCCTTATTTTTTAACGAGTAAGACTCCATTGAATGAATATCACTCTCGGGTTTGGCGTCAGCTTCTAACACATGTCTATTTGTTTCTCCTGCCTCTTTCTTTGTTTAATCCGTCCTTATTTTTTAACGAGTAAGACTCCATTGAATGAATATCACTCTCGGGTTTGGCGTCAGCTTCTAACACATGTCTATTTGTTTCTCCTGCCTCTTTCTTTGTTTAATCCGTCCTTATTTTTTAACGAGTAAGACTCCATTGAATGAATATCACTCTCGGGTTTGACGTCAGCTTCTAATCCATGTCTATTTGTTTCTCCTGCCTCTTTCTTTGTTTAATCCGTCCTTATTTTTTAACGAGTAAGACTCCATTGAATGAATATCACTCTCGGGTTTGGCGTCAGCTTCTAACACATGTCTATTTGTTTCTCCTGCCTCTTTCTTTGTTTAATCCGTCCTTATTTTTTAACGAGTAAGACTCCATTGAATGAATATCACTCTCGGGTTTGGCGTCAGCTTCTAATCCATGTCTATTTGTTTCTCCTGCCTCTTTCTTTGTTTAATCCGTCCTTATTTTTTAACGAGTAAGACTCCATTGAATGAATATCACTCTCGGGTTTGGCGTCAGCTTCGAACACATGTCTATTTGTTTCTCCCGCCTCTTTCTTTGTTTAATCCGTCCTTATTTTTTAACGAGTAAGACTCCATTGAATGAATATCACTCTCGGGTTTGGCGTCAGCTTCTAATCCATGTCTATTTGTTTCTCCCGCCTCTTTCTTTGTTTAATCCGTCCTTATTTTTTAACGAGTAAGACTCCATTGAATGAATATCACTCTCGGGTTTGGCGTCAGCTTCTAATCCATGTCTATTTGTTTCTCCTGCCTCTTTCTTTGTTTAATCCGTCCTTATTTTTTAACGAGTAAGACTCCATTGAATGAATATCACTCTCGGGTTTGGCGTCAGCTTCTAATCCATGTCTATTTGTTTCTCCTGCCTCTTTCTTTGTTTAATCCGTCCTTATTTTTTAACGAGTAAGACTCCATTGAATGAATATCACTCTCGGGTTTGGCGTCAGCTTCTAACACATGTCTATTTGTTTCTCCTGCCTCTTTCTTTGTTTAATCCGTCCTTATTTTTTAACGAGTAAGACTCCATTGAATGAATATCACTCTCGGGTTTGGCGTCAGCTTCTAATCCATGTCTATTTGTTTCTCCCGCCTCTTTCTTTGTTTAATCCGTCCTTATTTTTTAACGAGTAAGACTCCATTGAATGAATATCACTCTCGGGTTTGGCGTCAGCTTCTAATCCATGTCTATTTGTTTCTCCTGCCTCTTTCTTTGTTTAATTCGTCCTTATTTTTTAACGAGTAAGACTCCATTGAATGAATATCACTCTCGGGTTTGGCGTCAGCTTCTAACACATGTCTATTTGTTTCTCCCGCCTCTTTCTTTGTTTAATCCGTCCTTATTTTTTAACGAGTAAGACTCCATTGAATGAATATCACTCTCGGGTTTGGCGTCAGCTTCTAACACATGTCTATTTGTTTCTCCCGCCTCTTTCTTTGTTTAATCCGTCCTTATTTTTTAACGAGTAAGACTCCATTGAATGAATATCACTCTCGGGTTTGGCGTCAGCTTCTAACACATGTCTATTTGTTTCTCCTGCCTCTTTCTTTGTTTAATCCGTCCTTATTTTTTAACGAGTAAGACTCCATTGAATGAATATCACTCTCGGGTTTGGCGTCAGCTTCTAACACATGTCTATTTGTTTCTCCCGCCTCTTTCTTTGTTTAATCCGTCCTTATTTTTTAACGAGTAAGACTCCATTGAATGAATATCACTCTCGGGTTTGGCGTCAGCTTCTAATCCATGTCTATTTGTTTCTCCTGCCTCTTTCTTTGTTTAATCCGTCCTTATTTTTTAACGAGTAAGACTCCATTGAATGAATATCACTCTCGGGTTTGACGTCAGCTTCTAACACATGTCTATTTGTTTCTCCTGCCTCTTTCTTTGTTTAATCCGTCCTTATTTTTTAACGAGTAAGACTCCATTGAATGAATATCACTCTCGGGTTTGGCGTCAGCTTCTAACACATGTCTATTTGTTTCTCCTGCCTCTTTCTTTGTTTAATCCGTCCTTATTTTTTAATGAGTAAGACTCCATTGAATGAATATCACTCTCGGGTTTGGCGTCAGCTTCTAATCCATGTCTATTTGTTTCTCCTGCCTCTTTCTTTGTTTAATCCGTCCTTATTTTTTAACGAGTAAGACTCCATTGAATGAATATCACTCTCGGGTTTGGCGTCAGCTTCTAACACATGTCTATTTGTTTCTCCTGCCTCTTTCTTTGTTTAATCCGTCCTTATTTTTTAACGAGTAAGACTCCATTGAATGAATATCACTCTCGGGTTTGGCGTCAGCTTCTAATCCATGTCTATTTGTTTCTCCTGCCTCTTTCTTTGTTTAATTCGTCCTTATTTTTTAACGAGTAAGACTCCATTGAATGAATATCACTCTCGGGTTTGGCGTCAGCTTCTAACACATGTCTATTTGTTTCTCCCGCCTCTTTCTTTGTTTAATCCGTCCTTATTTTTTAACGAGTAAGACTCCATTGAATGAATATCACTCTCGGGTTTGGCGTCAGCTTCTAACACATGTCTATTTGTTTCTCCCGCCTCTTTCTTTGTTTAATCCGTCCTTATTTTTTAACGAGTAAGACTCCATTGAATGAATATCACTCTCGGGTTTGGCGTCAGCTTCTAACACATGTCTATTTGTTTCTCCTGCCTCTTTCTTTGTTTAATCCGTCCTTATTTTTTAACGAGTAAGACTCCATTGAATGAATATCACTCTCGGGTTTGGCGTCAGCTTCTAACACATGTCTATTTGTTTCTCCCGCCTCTTTCTTTGTTTAATCCGTCCTTATTTTTTAACGAGTAAGACTCCATTGAATGAATATCACTCTCGGGTTTGGCGTCAGCTTCTAACACATGTCTATTTGTTTCTCCTGCCTCTTTCTTTGTTTAATCCGTCCTTATTTTTTAACGAGTAAGACTCCATTGAATGAATATCACTCTCGGGTTTGACGTCAGCTTCTAACACATGTCTATTTGTTTCTCCTGCCTCTTTCTTTGTTTAATCCGTCCTTATTTTTTAACGAGTAAGACTCCATTGAATGAATATCACTCTCGGGTTTGGCGTCAGCTTCTAATCCATGTCTATTTGTTTCTCCCGCCTCTTTCTTTGTTTAATCCGTCCTTATTTTTTAACGAGTAAGACTCCATTGAATGAATATCACTCTCGGGTTTGGCGTCAGCTTCTAACACATGTCTATTTGTTTCTCCTGCCTCTTTCTTTGTTTAATCCGTCCTTATTTTTTAACGAGTAAGACTCCATTGAATGAATATCACTCTCGGGTTTGGCGTCAGCTTCTAACACATGTCTATTTGTTTCTCCTGCCTCTTTCTTTGTTTAATCCGTCCTTATTTTTTAACGAGTAAGACTCCATTGAATGAATATCACTCTCGGGTTTGACGTCAGCTTCTAATCCATGTCTATTTGTTTCTCCCGCCTCTTTCTTTGTTTAATCCGTCCTTATTTTTTAACGAGTAAGACTCCATTGAATGAATATCACTCTCGGGTTTGGCGTCAGCTTCTAACACATGTCTATTTGTTTCTCCTGCCTCTTTCTTTGTTTAATCCGTCCTTATTTTTTAACGAGTAAGACTCCATTGAATGAATATCACTCTCGGGTTTGACGTCAGCTTCTAATCCATGTCTATTTGTTTCTCCCGCCTCTTTCTTTGTTTAATCCGTCCTTATTTTTTAACGAGTAAGACTCCATTGAATGAATATCACTCTCGGGTTTGGCGTCAGCTTCTAATCCATGTCTATTTGTTTCTCCCGCCTCTTTCTTTGTTTAATCCGTCCTTATTTTTTAACGAGTAAGACTCCATTGAATGAATATCACTCTCGGGTTTGGCGTCAGCTTCTAACACATGTCTATTTGTTTCTCCTGCCTCTTTCTTTGTTTAATCCGTCCTTATTTTTTAACGAGTAAGACTCCATTGAATGAATATCACTGTCGGGTTTGGCGTCAGCTTCTAACACATGTCTATTTGTTTCTCCTGCCTCTTTCTTTGTTTAATCCGTCCTTATTTTTTAACGAGTAAGACTCCATTGAATGAATATCACTCTCGGGTTTGGCGTCAGCTTCTAACACATGTCTATTTGTTTCTCCCGCCTCTTTCTTTGTTTAATCCGTCCTTATTTTTTAACGAGTAAGACTCCATTGAATGAATATCACTCTCGGGTTTGGCGTCAGCTTCTAATCCATGTCTATTTGTTTCTCCTGCCTCTTTCTTTGTTTAATCCGTCCTTATTTTTTAACGAGTAAGACTCCATTGAATGAATATCACTCTCGGGTTTGACGTCAGCTTCTAATCCATGTCTATTTGTTTCTCCTGCCTCTTTCTTTGTTTAATCCGTCCTTATTTTTTAACGAGTAAGACTCCATTGAATGAATATCACTCTCGGGTTTGACGTCAGCTTCTAATCCATGTCTATTTGTTTCTCCTGCCTCTTTCTTTGTTTAATCCGTCCTTATTTTTTAACGAGTAAGACTCCATTGAATGAATATCACTCTCGGGTTTGACGTCAGCTTCTAACACATGTCTATTTGTTTCTCCTGCCTCTTTCTTTGTTTAATTCGTCCTTATTTTTTAACGAGTAAGACTCCATTGAATGAATATCACTCTCGGGTTTGGCGTCAGCTTCTAATCCATGTCTATTTGTTTCTCCTGCCTCTTTCTTTGTTTAATCCGTCCTTATTTTTTAACGAGTAAGACTCCATTGAATGAATATCACTCTCGGGTTTGGCGTCAGCTTCTAACACATGTCTATTTGTTTCTCCTGCCTCTTTCTTTGTTTAATTCGTCCTTATTTTTTAACGAGTAAGACTCCATTGAATGAATATCACTCTCGGGTTTGGCGTCAGCTTCTAACACATGTCTATTTGTTTCTCCTGCCTCTTTCCTTTTTTAATTCGTCCTTATTTTTTAACGAGTAAGACTCCATTGAATGAATATCACTCTCGGGTTTGGCGTCAGCTTCTAACACATGTCTATTTGTTTCTCCCGCCTCTTTCTTTGTTTAATCCGTCCTTATTTTTTAATGAGTAAGACTCCATTGAATGAATATCACTCTCGGGTTTGACGTCAGCTTCTAATCCATGTCTATTTGTTTCTCCTGCCTCTTTCTTTGTTTAATCCGTCCTTATTTTTTAACGAGTAAGACTCCATTGAATGAATATCACTCTCGGGTTTGGCGTCAGCTTCTAACACATGTCTATTTGTTTCTCCCGCCTCTTTCTTTGTTTAATTCGTCCTTATTTTTTAACGAGTAAGACTCCATTGAATGAATATCACTCTCGGGTTTGGCGTCAGCTTCTAACACATGTCTATTTGTTTCTCCTGCCTCTTTCTTTGTTTAATCCGTCCTTATTTTTTAACGAGTAAGACTCCATTGAATGAATATCACTCTCGGGTTTGGCGTCAGCTTCTAATCCATGTCTATTTGTTTCTCCTGCCTCTTTCTTTGTTTAATCTGTCCTTATTTTTTAATGAGTAAGACTCCATTGAATGAATATCACTCTCGGGTTTGGCGTCAGCTTCTAACACATGTCTATTTGTTTCTCCTGCCTCTTTCTTTGTTTAATCCGTCCTTATTTTTTAATGAGTAAGACTCCATTGAATGAATATCACTCTCGGGTTTGACGTCAGCTTCTAATCCATGTCTATTTGTTTCTCCTGCCTCTTTCTTTGTTTAATCCGTCCTTATTTTTTAACGAGTAAGACTCCATTGAATGAATATCACTCTCGGGTGTGGCGTCAGCTTCTAACACATGTCTATTTGTTTCTCCTGCCTCTTTCTTTGTTTAATCCGTCCTTATTTTTTAACGAGTAAGACTCCATTGAATGAATATCACTCTCGGGTTTGGCGTCAGCTTCTAATCCATGTCTATTTGTTTCTCCTGCCTCTTTCTTTGTTTAATCCGTCCTTATTTTTTAACGTGTAAGACTCCATTGAATGAATATCACTGTCGGGTTTGGCGTCAGCTTCTAACACATGTCTATTTGTTTCTCCTGCCTCTTTCTTTGTTTAATCCGTCCTTATTTTTTAACGAGTAAGACTCCATTGAATGAATATCACTCTCGGGTTTGGCGTCAGCTTCTAACACATGTCTATTTGTTTCTCCTGCCTCTTTCTTTGTTTAATCCGTCCTTATTTTTTAATGAGTAAGACTCCATTGAATGAATATCACTCTCGGGTTTGACGTCAGCTTCTAACACATGTCTATTTGTTTCTCCTGCCTCTTTCTTTGTTTAATCCGTCCTTATTTTTTAATGAGTAAGACTCCATTGAATGAATATCACTCTCGGGTTTGACGTCAGCTTCTAACACATGTCTATTTGTTTCTCCTGCCTCTTTCTTTGTTTAATCCGTCCTTATTTTTTAATGAGTAAGACTCCATTGAATGAATATCACTCTCGGGTTTGGCGTCAGCTTCTAACACATGTCTATTTGTTTCTCCTGCCTCTTTCTTTGTTTAATCCGTCCTTATTTTTTAACGAGTAAGACTCCATTGAATGAATATCACTCTCGGGTTTGGCGTCAGCTTCTAACACATGTCTATTTGTTTCTCCTGCCTCTTTCTTTGTTTAATCCGTCCTTATTTTTTAATGAGTAAGACTCCATTGAATGAATATCACTCTCGGGTTTGGCGTCAGCTTCTAACACATGTCTATTTGTTTCTCCCGCCTCTTTCTTTGTTTAATTCGTCCTTATTTTTTAACGAGTAAGACTCCATTGAATGAATATCACTCTCGGGTTTGGCGTCAGCTTCTAACACATGTCTATTTGTTTCTCCTGCCTCTTTCTTTGTTTAATC
The DNA here is from genome assembly GCA_963585895.1 of Sepioteuthis lessoniana. NCBI lineage: Eukaryota > Metazoa > Mollusca > Cephalopoda > Myopsida > Loliginidae > Sepioteuthis > Sepioteuthis lessoniana. The sequence goes on from OY757944.1 coordinate 4,755,158, forward strand.
CGTCCTTATTTTTTAACGAGTAAGACTCCATTGAATGAATATCACTCTCGGGTTTGGCGTCAGCTTCTAATCCATGTCTATTTGTTTCTCCTGCCTCTTTCTTTGTTTAATCCGTCCTTATTTTTTAACGAGTAAGACTCCATTGAATGAATATCACTCTCGGGTTTGGCGTCAGCTTCTAACACATGTCTATTTGTTTCTCCCGCCTCTTTCTTTGTTTAATCCGTCCTTATTTTTTAACGAGTAAGACTCCATTGAATGAATATCACTCTCGGGTTTGGCGTCAGCTTCTAACACATGTCTATTTGTTTCTCCTGCCTCTTTCTTTGTTTAATCCGTCCTTATTTTTTAACGAGTAAGACTCCATTGAATGAATATCACTCTCGGGTTTGGCGTCAGCTTCTAATCCATGTCTATTTGTTTCTCCTGCCTCTTTCTTTGTTTAATCCGTCCTTATTTTTTAACGAATAAGACTCCATTGAATGAATATCACTCTCGGGTTTGGCGTCAGCTTCTAATACATGTCTATTTGTTTCTCCCGCCTCTTTCTTTGTTTAATCCGTCCTTATTTTTTAACGAGTAAGACTCCATTGAATGAATATCACTCTCGGGTTTGGCGTCAGCTTCTAATCCATGTCTATTTGTTTCTCCTGCCTCTTTCTTTGTTTAATCTGTCCTTATTTTTTAACGAGTAAGACTCCATTGAATGAATATCACTCTCGGGTTTGGCGTCAGCTTCTAACACATGTCTATTTGTTTCTCCTGCCTCTTTCTTTGTTTAATCCGTCCTTATTTTTTAACGAGTAAGACTCCATTGAATGAATATCACTCTCGGGTTTGGCGTCAGCTTCTAACACATGTCTATTTGTTTCTCCTGCCTCTTTCTTTGTTTAATCCGTCCTTATTTTTTAACGAGTAAGACTCCATTGAATGAATATCACTCTCGGGTTTGGCGTCAGCTTCTAACACATGTCTATTTGTTTCTCCTGCCTCTTTCTTTGTTTAATTCGTCCTTATTTTTTAACGAGTAAGACTCCATTGAATGAATATCACTCTCGGGTTTGGCGTCAGCTTCTAATCCATGTCTATTTGTTTCTCCTGCCTCTTTCTTTGTTTAATCCGTCCTTATTTTTTAACGAGTAAGACTCCATTGAATGAATATCACTCTCGGGTTTGGCGTCAGCTTCTAACACATGTCTATTTGTTTCTCCTGCCTCTTTCTTTGTTTAATCCGTCCTTATTTTTTAACGAGTAAGACTCCATTGAATGAATATCACTCTCGGGTTTGGCGTCAGCTTCTAATCCATGTCTATTTGTTTCTCCTGCCTCTTTCTTTGTTTAATCCGTCCTTATTTTTTAACGAGTAAGACTCCATTGAATGAATATCACTCTCGGGTTTGGCGTCAGCTTCTAATCCATGTCTATTTGTTTCTCCTGCCTCTTTCTTTGTTTAATTCGTCCTTATTTTTTAACGAGTAAGACTCCATTGAATGAATATCACTCTCGGGTCTGGCGTCACCTTCTAACACATGTCTATTTGTTTCTCCTGCCTCTTTCTTTGTTTAATTCGTCCTTATTTTTTAACGAGTAAGACTCCATTGAATGAATATCACTCTCGGGTTTGGCGTCAGCTTCTAACACATGTCTATTTGTTTCTCCTGCCTCTTTCTTTGTTTAATTCGTCCTTATTTTTTAACGAGTAAGACTCCATTGAATGAATATCACTCTCGGGTTTGGCGTCAGCTTCTAACACATGTCTATTTGTTTCTCCTGCCTCTTTCTTTGTTTAATCCGTCCTTATTTTTTAACGAGTAAGACTCCATTGAATGAATATCACTGTCGGGTTTGGCGTCAGCTTCTAACACATGTCTATTTGTTTCTCCTGCCTCTTTCTTTGTTTAATTCGTCCTTATTTTTTAACGAGTAAGACTCCATTGAATGAATATCACTCTCGGGTTTGGCGTCAGCTTCTAACACATGTCTATTTGTTTCTCCCGCCTCTTTCTTTGTTTAATCCGTCCTTATTTTTTAACGAGTAAGACTCCATTGAATGAATATCACTCTCGGGTTTGACGTCAGCTTCTAACACATGTCTATTTGTTTCTCCTGCCTCTTTCTTTGTTTAATCCGTCCTTATTTTTTAACGAGTAAGACTCCATTGAATGAATATCACTCTCGGGTTTGGCGTCAGCTTCTAATCCATGTCTATTTGTTTCTCCTGCCTCTTTCTTTGTTTAATCCGTCCTTATTTTTTAACGAGTAAGACTCCATTGAATGAATATCACTCTCGGGTTTGGCGTCAGCTTCTAACACATGTCTATTTGTTTCTCCTGCCTCTTTCTTTGTTTAATCCGTCCTTATTTTTTAACGAGTAAGACTCCATTGAATGAATATCACTCTCGGGTTTGGCGTCAGCTTCTAACACATGTCTATTTGTTTCTCCTGCCTCTTTCTTTGTTTAATCCGTCCTTATTTTTTAACGAGTAAGACTCCATTGAATGAATATCACTCTCGGGTTTGACGTCAGCTTCTAACACATGTCTATTTGTTTCTCCCGCCTCTTTCTTTGTTTAATCCGTCCTTATTTTTTAACGAGTAAGACTCCATTGAATGAATATCACTCTCGGGTTTGGCGTCAGCTTCTAACACATGTCTATTTGTTTCTCCTGCCTCTTTCTTTGTTTAATCCGTCCTTATTTTTTAACGAGTAAGACTCCATTGAATGAATATCACTGTCGGGTTTGGCGTCAGCTTCTAATCCATGTCTATTTGTTTCTCCTGCCTCTTTCTTTGTTTAATCCGTCCTTATTTTTTAACGAGTAAGACTCCATTGAATGAATATCACTCTCGGGTTTGGCGTCAGCTTCTAACACATGTCTATTTGTTTCTCCTGCCTCTTTCTTTGTTTAATTCGTCCTTATTTTTTAACGAGTAAGACTCCATTGAATGAATATCACTCTCGGGTTTGGCGTCAGCTTCTAACACATGTCTATTTGTTTCTCCCGCCTCTTTCTTTGTTTAATTCGTCCTTATTTTTTAACGAGTAAGACTCCATTGAATGAATATCACTGTCGGGTTTGGCGTCAGCTTCTAACACATGTCTATTTGTTTCTCCTGCCTCTTTCTTTGTTTAATCTGCCCTTATTTTATAAAAAGTAAGAATTCATTGTATGTTCACACTGGTTTACAAAAATAAATTTTTGGTCTGAGGCAAGAATAGGGATAGGTGTTTTTTGTTAATTTGGGTGTGCTGAATTCAAATTTATAGATAGTTTTGCTCTATCACCTCTAGTTTTCTGGCTTTTACATAGTCTCATTTTAGTATAAACAGAGAATATATGTGCACATTTCAAGAGTTGCAGCAGCTTATACCAGATAAAACAGGATGGATAAAGAACTCTGATTGAATCAATATACTTGGATGACACAATTACACAATTCATATACCGCAGACAGTTAAAAGTGTGTTTCTTTAGAAGATCTGGTGTATTTTGCCACCGGGATGTCACGCAAGAGCTTCCAGCAGAAGTCTCCCATCATGCCGGGGTTTCATTTGCCTTGATAGTTGATCTCAATCTTCGTAATGTCTTGGTTGAATCTTTCTTCATGCTCATCACTCACTGCTCCAAAGTTTGGCGGGAAGAAGTTGAGGTGGGAATGGAGAAATGAATCTTGAGTGACATTCGACACCCCATATCCTCGTAAGATTTTAGCAACTTCTCAATACAGGCTTGGTAATCTGGTACGCGTGTGTTACCAAGGAAGCCACTACAGACTGATTTGAATGCTTCCCATGCTCTCAGTTCCTTTAAGTTAAGAAGGTCCTCAAAATCAGTATCTGTCAGCACTTCTCGGATCTGTGGTCCGACAAAGATGCCCTCTTTGAGCTTAGCTGCACTAAGACCTGGGAACACAGTAGACAAGTGTTGGAAGGCAGCACCATTTTTGTGCAACGCCTTCACGAAATTCTACATCAAACCAAGCTTGATGTGAAGAGGAGGAAGAAGCACCTTATTCATGTCCACCAGAGGATTCTCCTTGAGGATGTGTTCGCCAGGAACAAAAGTGCTTCTAGAACCCCAGTCTTTCTGCTTGTAAAGCTCGGATACAGCTCGACTATCCCTGAGACAGAGAAAACAACAGTACTTTGTGAAGCCCGCTTGCATACCCATAAGAAGACCAATGACCTTGAGGTCCCCACACACAATCCATTGGTACTCGCTGTACTTAATAGCTTCTAAAAGAAGCTCCATATTGTCATAGGACCCCTTTAGACGGCAGAGTGTGCAATGAGAATGCTGAGATATTTATTCCCGTTGTGCAAAAGAACACCCTTGAGACTTCGCTTGGAAGAGTCTATGAAAAGACGCCAGTCTGAAGGATTATGTGGCAAACCTAGGGTCCTAAACAAGCCAGGTATGTTTGTGCAGTAGCACAACTTGTTTTCCATGTCGAAAAAAGAAGCAAGGTCTTTGAAGGCATTTCTTCACATGATGAGGAAAGAAGATCCTTATTTAATGAAGGTGTGAGTACAGGAAGATCATCTGAATGGGGAACGGGTCTCATAGCAGATCGAAGGTTAGGATATTTGATCTTTTTCCAAGAAGATGCATTGAAACCAGTTATATTAGTTTAACAAAAATAACAATCATCTGCGTGGTTTCGCGGCTCTCTCCAAACCATCGGGACTGCAAAGCTGAAAGCCGCTTTCTTGCCATTAAACCATGCAGTTAGTCAATTGTAGCAGTGTTTACAACAGATGTGTGGAGCCGAAGACTTGTCCTGATCACCAATTTTACAGTCAAAATAGTGAAAGTAGGCGGTTCTGAGGAGGGAAGTGATGGTTCGACGCTGTGCAACTGTTGTGAAGTTCCCACACACGTAGCAGAAAGAATTGGCCTTGTTGAGGTATCCTCGACATTTTGACGTGCTTGAAGCCATTGGAGAATCTGAAAATATCACAAAGTAAAACTAAGTGTGCATTTGAAAATGTAATACTAATATTTAGTAACCCAAAAGATGGGTAACACGATAGTTGAGGGACACCAACCTCCTGCGCGACCTGCAAGACAACCTCCTCCAATGACTGCCAGAGTGTGAATTGAGACCTGCTGCCTTAACTGTCAAAATCCGTCTTGATATTTAACTATATATATATATATATATATATATATATATATATATATAATGTAATGCTATCACTTACATTCCGTGCGTAATAACTAAAGAATAAGCCATAAGTCTCACAATATTAGAATTAATCCTGAATTCATATACACCTTTATGTACCGTATATGCACAAAATGCACGCGATGCATATCTAAAAAACTAGAGGTGATGAGTAAAAACAGATTTCAAATTTTACTTAAGCACCCTCAAATTAGGTAAAAACGGGTATTTTTGTGCTTGCCTCAATTTCTTTGTAAACCAGTGTTATCACTCTCGGGTTTGACGGCAGCTTCTAACCCATGTCTTTTTGTTTCTCTGTTCTCTTTCTTTGTTTAATCTGCCCTTATTTATTTATTTATTTATTTTGCTTTGTTTAGAGTGCCCTTATTTTTTAACGAGTAAGAATCCATTGAATGAATATTTTCATGTCTTTTTGTCTCTGTTATGTGTCGGCTATTTGATGAGGTTGGTCGCTCCTATCAAGTGGTCAGCAGAAATAGATTAGCTAAATAACCGTCTGCAAAGGTTTTCTTTCCCAGCTCCATAGTCTGGAGTGAGCAGCAGGTGGCATATATGGGAAAGCACACAAGACGGAATATGTGCTTTAATCAAAGAGGTGACATCTCTACACTAAATGATGGTTCGCTGAAACTCATGGACAAGTGCACCTACCTCGGAGGCAGCGTCTTATATACAGAAAATAGCATCAATACAAGATTAGTGAAGGCATGGACAGGTATCGATAGGATATCGATCATATGGAAGTCATGCCTATTCAATAAAATAAACACATGTTACCAGGATTACACAGCTTGGTCACATGCTATCAGGATGAAAATGCACTGTCACATGTTAACAGGTTGAAACTGTTCAGCACCATGTTACCAGGATAATAATACTCGGTGCCGGTGGTGTAATGGTTATCGTCGTTGTAAATGGACACGGCGACACGAGTTCAAATCCTGGACGAGGCGGGTTGCATTTCACATAGCACTAATGCCCTTGTGAAAGGTATGAATCCAATTATTCTCCCTCCATCTACTGATAAATAGTAGGGCAGACTAGGTTCTTCAGCCTTGGGGAGGCAACTAGTCTAGGAGAAGGAAAACTCTAAATTCAAACCTGTTAAATTCCGCTTAAAAAATACTCGGTTCAATGTTACCAGATTGTCACTTCTCGAACGTACGTTACCAAGATGACACTGCTCGGCCTCAGGTTACCAGGATGACGATGGTCAAACGCATGTTACCGGGATGACATTGCTCGGCCACATGTTACCAGAAGGACAATGCTTGACGCTATATTTCCAAGATAACACTGCTCGGCTCCATGTCACCAGAATGACACTGCTTGGCCGCATGTTGCAAGGATGAAACTGGTCTTCGTAATGACAATGCCCGCCTGCACGTTACCCGGCTATCAATGCTCGGTCGCATGTTACCAGATTGACAATGCTGAATCTTACGGATTTGGCATATGTTCCCTTTCCACATCCACCATATTTTCCTAATCTTTCACATACCGTCTACCCTTTTTCAAATCTCTGGACACTTTTTACGCCATAAATATTTTGTTCCAAAGAAGAATTATAAATTTTTAGTTTTATCATCCATGCCCGTGGTGTAATGGTTATCGTCATAGGAAATGGACACGGTGACACGAGTTCAAATCCTGGACGAGACTGAGTGCCTTTCACATACCACTAATACCTTGGGAAAGGCATGAATCTAATTGTTCTCCTTCCTACTATGGGTAAATAGTAAGGCAGACTAGGTTCTTCAACCTATGTGAAGCAACTAGTCTAGGTAAACGAATACTCTGAATTCTAACCTGTTAAACTCCGCTTAAAAACTGACCTTGTGTCATATCCTGCCCGAGCAGAGGGGTTGGTAAATATGGTAAATTATTCTTTTTAATCTGCGGCAATAATTTACAGATCTTCATGGATCATATTTTAACTGATTGAAACACAGTTTTTAATGAATTAATTAATTTTTTAAGTTACATAATACATTCCTTGGATGATACATTTGAAAATTTGTCCTTTAGATCGAGTGTCTCGAGAAATTCTTGATATCATTTGTCATCTATGTTAGTGTTTATACAATATCTACTTACCTCCGGTCGATATTGGAATTTTATGCATCTAATTTTCTCAAATAAAATCTGTCTTTTTTAATACAACTAAATTTTATCCTCTTGCATAATTCTCAGTGGAACACCTTCCTCATGTAGTCATGCAACTTATGGTTTGGTTTGGTTTAGTTTTATGACATATCAACCATTGTAGGTTATTTAATGCCAAATAATCTTTATACATATATATTAAATGTGAAGGATTTGGTTTGGCTGGGTTTTTATGGCATATCAACCATTGTAAGTTATTTAATGCCAAATCCTCTTTATTCATATATATTAAATATATAGGATTTGGTTTGTTTGGGTTTTATGGCATATCAACCATTGTAGGTTATTTAATGCCAAATCCTATTTATAAACATATATTAAATATATACGATTTGGTTTGTTTGGGTTTTATGGCATATCAACCATTGTAGGTTATTTATTGCCAAATCGTTATACATAAAAACTAAATATATGTTTTGTGAACACTATGTAAATAACATTTTCGAATGAGCCTGAGTTCTTTTTTAGCACATAGTTAAATGGTTTCAAGTATTCCTATCTAACATGAATAATTCTATTTAATGATAATTATTTGTTTGTGCACACTTAAGTGGATATACATGTATGATTTGTAAGTGAATATTTTATTGGTATTTTCATTTTTAAATCAGAACTAATTTATTTGCACATTAGCATTGCTCTTGTTTCTAAACAATTAAATGGTTTCAATTATTGCTAACACATATAATTCTATTTAAGATTAATCATTTTTTTGCACACAGTGATATGGTTACAAGTTTTGCTATTTATTCCTAATTATTCTATTTTTTTTCTATTGTCCTGTGTATGACACAAAACTGCATCTGATTAGGAGCCTATTGCTCTAGCGACCATAGAGGCATGAATACTTCTTTGTTGCCATTACTCCCAGCTCAACTCTGATCCAAAGTTCTGGTACATATTATAATCCCATCTAAGGGACAAATAATACAATTTGAGAAACATTCCTACCCAGTAAAATACCTCATGACAATTTCCCCCTCCCCAAAAGAGCTAAAAGATTCCCAGGTCGAATATATGTAAAGTTGATATATCTGGTTCACTAATATTACCATAGACTACCTGCAAAAAAATAAAGTTGGCGACCGTTGTCGAGGGCGGCCAGAAGGCTCCCTTTTCAATAGCTACTACACCAAGGTGTAGGGGAGGGCGCTACTCCTTTCCCAGGTTTGCTCCACTTTACCATTGATCCTTACCTTATATTATTGAATGTTAAGCAAGGAGGTATCAAGTACCATTTTAAAAAGTCTTCAGTAGGACACGACCCGGGATTGAACCCCGATCTCCCGGACAATTGGCAAACACTCTACTCTCTCGGCCACCGTACTTGAACCTAATAATTAAAGCAATTTTTTGCGACCGTAGTCGAGCGTGACCCTGAGGCTCCCTTTTCGATAGCTACCACACCAAGGTGTAGTGGACGGTGCTATTCCTTTACCTGGATTGCTCCACTTTAACCTTGAGCCATACCTTATAATGCTGAGTGTTAAGCAAGGAGGCATTTTTTGAGTCTTTGGTATGGCTTGACCTGGGATTGAACGCATGTCTCCCGGTCCACTGGCTAACTCTATTATACTAGAACATTGAATTTAAATATGGTTATAAATGCCATCTTACCCAATAAACCTCAAAAACATAGAAGATAATATCACAGATCATAAAACTGTTTCGACATATCTCATTATGAAAACCATTATTATTTTTAAAGATTTAAGAAATCGAAATCAATGAACCATAAATACTTGTGGCCATAACAACAAATTATTTGTTAAAGAAAAGCTGAAATATGCACTTCCGCCGTCTTTGGAATGGCATGTTTGGCGGGGTCGGTGGTCAATATACAACAATAACAAAACATTATTTGTTAAAGAAAAGTTGAAATTGCGAGGTATTGCTGGAGAAGTCAGGACAAACTCTGAAACGAGGTTTTCTTAATGGATCCTATGTTGGTCAACTAGTAAGGACAAAATTATATCAACGCAGTGCTGACACTAGATGCCGTCTAAAAGACTTTCCGAAAGCGATGAATGATCAGGACAGATGGTGATACTGCCATGGAACTCTGTGTTATCTCCACGACTTAATGATAATTATTAGTTACCAGAAACCATATAATTTTGTGCAATCAAATGGCTATTATTAAATAGAAATAATTACTTAAACCATATAATTATCAGTATTAAATAGGAATAATTAAAACCATTCACTATGTGCACATGATTTGTATCAGATAAGAATACTTGAAACCATATAACCGCGAGCAAATAACTTTTAAGGGACAACAAAAAAAAAGTAGATAGAGATGTACAATGAATGCAATTCCGAAACCTTTAGGCTTAAAATAACCCTTGACAGATTGGGATGTTGTTAAAATCAATCCATCAATCTTTGTATCACAGGCCTGGGGAAGCCCATCCCTTTTCAGATCTAAAGACAGATTATCTTGTTACCTACTTTTGGCGCGACTCATTTGTATATCATGGGACAGGCCTGAGGGAGCCCATCCCTTTTCGAATGTAAAGACAGATTATCTTGCTACCTGCTTGTCCTTTGGAAGGTAGTCATTTGTATATCGTTGGACAGAACTGGGGAAGCCCATCCCTTTTCGGATCTCAAGACAGATTATCTTGCTACCTGCTTGTCCTTTGGAAGGTACTCATTTATATATCGTGGGACAGCTATCTTGTAACCACTTTGTCATATGGGTGGTAATCATTTGTATATCGTGTCTCAGATCCATATAGGCTGGAGGAGCCCATCTGTCTTCGGGTCTACAACTAATTTGAATTCTTTTTTTCTCCCGGACCAGTTGCCATTCATAAGATAAAGAACCCTATCTGCTCTGTCATATACCTGGAGGGAAAATTGTTAGATTCACACCATTCCTAAGGTTATTGTCACTATGTAAAATGCAAACAGCTTCGCTTAGGATTCGAACTCTGGTTGCCGAATACGCTTCCTATAACGATAACCTCTAAACTACAAGTACCTCCTCATAAATAAGACTAACAGCTAAAAGCACGAAACAGCACTTAAGCACAACGATACGTAAAAGAATGTATGGAGAAAAAATGAAAAAGACCTTGAAATGATGGCTGAACTATTTCCTGTCCAAGGCGGAAGCAGAAGATCTACCGAGATGGAATAAGACGGGGATGCCACCTCGCGTTACGATGTATTCTTCTATACAACATGTATATATTATTGCCTTTAACAATACGCTGATTTAAAATGAAAGGAATTACGCGAGTGTGTCTTCCGGGAAATTGATGCTTGTACGAATCTTCATTCGGCAAAATCGACAAACGATTTGCGATAATAATAGTTATGTCGAGCAATTCAGTGTTGGTGAATTGCACGCAATGACCTACTGAGGGGGAGTTGAAGTAGGATTTTTAGGCCAAAGCAACCAAACAAGAAAGCAAAGGTATATAAAAGAAGAAAAAAGAGAAAGTCGTTTCAATATCAGTTGACAATGGAAGCATGTGCATTGCTGCAATTTTGAAGAGATATTTGTCAATCTATCTTAGGATTTTCTTATTGATCTTGTTGCAGGATCAATAAGAATATTCTGAGATAGAAAATTTAATGATATTGCAAACGATACAGGCTATTATATCTACTTAAGTTCACTATCTATCTATCTATCTATCTATCTATCTATCTATCTATGTCCATATCTATCTATCTATCTATCTATCTATCTATCTATCTATCTATCTATCTCAGTATGTCCATATCTATCTATGTCCATATCTATCTATCTATCTATCTATCTATCTATCTATCTATCTATCTATCTATCTATCTATCTCAGTATGTCTCTATCTATCTATCTATCGATCTATCTATCTATCTATCTCAGTCTATTCATATCTATCTATCTATCTATCTATCTATCTCAGTATGTCCATATCTATCTATCTATCTATCTATCTATCTATCTCAGTATGTCCATATCTATCTATCTATCTATCTATCTATCTATCTATCTATGTCCATATCTATCTATCTATTTATCTATCTATCTATCTATCTATCTATCTATCTATCTATCTATCTATCTCAGTATGTCCATATCTATCTATCTATCTATCTATCTATGTGCTTGTGTATACACTTTAGTGCATATGCACAAAGGAACTTTTGTGCACGTAGATAATTTCTTTCTCAATGATTTGTTCTCTTATTTCTTTTTTCTCTCTCTCTTTCTCTTTCTCTCACCTCTCTATTAGTAACTTCCTTTGCCTGCCAGCCTGTCTGAATTTTACTCACTGTCTTTACACACACACACACACACACACACACACACACACACACACACACACACACACATATATGTGTGTGTGTGTGCGTGTGTGTGGGGGGGTATGTGTGTGCGTGTGCATAGGTTCAATTAGGTGAAGATATTTATGAATAGACTGCGATAGGTAGATAGATAGATAGGAATGGAAAGATTGATATATATATATATATATATATATATATATATATAAGTGTGTGCATAATTATATAGAGTTTCGTATATATCTATCTATCTATATATATATATATATAGACTGATAGAGAGATATATAGACGAATATTCCCCACCAGATAGTCGAGTAATGTGGATGAATCTGAAAATATTGGGTCTCTTTTCATCACCCTTCGTTCGTATCGAGTGAATTGCTTTTCCTTTGTCCTTTTTATGTCTTTTGCTTCTGTCTTCTGACATTTCAAGCCGGATATTGCACGCTTCCGGCTTTCGCGCCAATATTACCGAGAAAAACGATCTTCCAAAAAAGCAAGAACAAACAAAATGTTCAGTTCCGATGCATCGATGTTACAATGGTCGAAAGCAGATCGTTGATGTTCTTGTGGTTAATCATGTTAAAATACAGAAAAAAGAAAACATCTCTTAAATGGATTATCTATCTATCTATCTATCTCAGTCTCTATATCTATCTATCAATCCATCTATCTATCTATCTATCTATTCCAACGTGTCCTAGTTTTGACACTAAATTTAATCTGATGGTGAGGGTTCAATCCTGGATCTTTGGAGTACATGATATACCTCTCCGTCGCAACTATTCTCAGTGCATCACTGAATCGGAGCGTTAGTTCATGTTACGGTCTCATATGCGGGTCAAAAAGTAATATTTGACCCTTTAACTGTGTGTAAATCAGTGATTATTGTAAGATTAAATTGCTAATGTTACATAGCAATACTTGAAACCATTTGAATTTGCGCAAACAATTTAGCTCTGGTTTGTTTAAAAATGTTACCTACACACTTCTCGTTTACAAATCATATATCTAATATCAACATATATCAAGTATTTGGCATTAGATAATCCATTTGGTTTGTGTTATGATGACCTATCAAAACGATAATGAATTATTTAATCACGTGGTGACTTCCTCTAAGCAGTCGAACCTGACAGTTTCGGATGGACAATTCTATCTGCTATACAAACACTTTTATGTTCTGTCGATTCAATACATGTTCTGTCTACTTTCTCTTCTTCTGTGTCTTCTTTCTGACCCCTAACAGGCCACAGCAGGTTGATATGTCGTAAACAAAAAAAACAAAAAAAACAACCAACCAACCAACTAAGCCTTGAAATCATTTAACTCTGTACAATTCAATGAGATCTTGAACTTTTACAATTAATTTTAGCTTCAAACTGTTCGTTTACTAATGATATATTAAGGGTGTCCCAAAATAGATACAACCCATTAATATGATGATTTATTACTGAGACAAACGCAATGATGGTCATTTGAAACATGTCTTGTAAAAATGCATCCTTTGAGCTAGAGATATCAAATCAATATTTTTTTAAATTGTTATATCAACTTCCAGGACATGCAATCTTTTTTTGAGTTTCTTGTCTCAGTAATAAATCATTATCATATTAATGAGTTGCATCTATTTTGAGACAGTTTTGAATAATTTTGTCTCCAAATTAGTGGTGACGAAAAATATTTTTCCTTTCTTGTCCAAAACATAATGATCGAGGATTAATAGTTGTTATATTATTTTCAAATCTGAATAAAAAAAAAAACACTTATTAGTAGTAGAATTATAAGCAGTCACATGGGTCCCATGGATACTGAGACACCCTATATTAGCAGTCACATGGGTCCCATGTATATTGAGACACCCTATATTAACAGTCATATGGGTCCCTTGTATATTGAGACACCTTATATTAGCAGTCAATGGGTCACATGTATATTTAGACACCCTATATTAGAAGTCACATGGGTCCCATGTATATTGAGACACCCTATATTAGCCTTGGTGAGGCAACTAGTCTAGGAGATGGAAAACTCTGAATTCAAACCTGTTAAAATCCGCTTAAAAAATTGACCTTGTGTCATATCCTGCCCGAGCGGAGGGGTTGGTAAATAAGATATTAGCAGTCACGTGGGTCCCTTGTATATTAAGATACCTTATATTAGCAGTCACATGGGTACCATGTACATGGAGACACCCTATATTAGCAGTCACATGGGTTCCATGTATATTGAGACGCCTTATATTAGCAGTCACATGGGTCCCTTGTATATTGAGACACCCTATATTAGCAGGCATATGGGTCCCATGTATATTGAGACACCCTGTAATATAGTTTGAAATGAGACTAGATTCAATAATTTTCAGGTGTTTTTATTATATAAACTAACATCTTTGAATCATCAAAATTAAATTTGGGATTAGTTTCCAAATACGTTTTACGAAACGATTATGCCTGCTCTTTTTTTTTATCCTTACTGTGCTTGAAAATTTGTTGATTAAGATTATAGCAAGTTACACCTACATATTTTTATTACAATCTGAGCATTGGATTTCATAAACTCCTGCTCTGGATTTGATACCGATATTGTAATTTTTAGTATTAACTTTTAAGTTAAACTTCTTTTTGCGTGCGCAGTTTTGAATGATTTTGTCTCCAAATATGACTTGACCCAAAATATTTTTCTTTCTTGTTCGAGGAACTGCAATCAAAGATTGATAGTTGTTATGGTAAATTGTGTTCAAATTTGAATAAAAAAGAAAACACCATTATCATAAGAAGAGATATAAGCAGTTACATGGGTCCCATGTATATCGAGACACTCTATACATGCATAAATAGGATTTGACATTCAGTAACGAAGAAGTGTTTACGTGTTATAAAATAATCACCCAAACATTTCGGTTACGTTTAAATCTATCAATCTATCTATCAATCTATTTCACTTTGTTTTTATCTATCTATCTATCTATCTATCTATCTATCTATCTATTTCACTTTGTTTTTATCTATCTATCTATCTATCTATCTATCTATCTATCTATTTCACTTTGTTTTTATCTATCTATCTATCTATCTATCTATCTATCTATCTATCTATTTCACTTTGTTTTTATCTATCAATCTATCTATCTATCTATTTCACTTTGTTTTTATCTATCTATCTATCTATCTATCTATCTATCTATCTATCTATCTATCTATTTCACTTTGTTTCTATCTATCTATCTATCTATCTATCTATCTATTTCACTTTGTTTTTATCTATCTATCGATCTATCTATCTATCTATCTATTACACTTTGTTTCTATCTATCTATCTATCTATCTATCTATCTATCTATCTATCTATCTATCTGTCTGAGTTTGTTTGTGCATGTGCATTGGTGCCAATGCGGAAACAAGCTTGTGTGCATGGAGATAATTTTTTCTTCTCGATTTAGTTCTCTTATCTCTGGTTGAGATAAATGTTTTAAAGCATCAAAGAGTTCTTTCTTTTTCTCTCTCTCTCCTCTGTTTCTGTATTTTCACCTTGTTGCCTATCTGCCTCTCTCTATCCTATATATATATATATATATATATATATATATATATATATATATATATATATATATATATGTAAGTAATTAGTATCGGAATAATGTCCCATTGAGATCGAGAGAACTGATTGAGATATATATATCTTTGGTTATTGGGTTCAATATATATATATATATATATATATATATGAGAGAGAGAGAGAGAGAGAGAGACAGAGAGAGAGAGAGAGAGACAGACAGACAGACAGACAGACAGAGAGATACCTATGAACAGAATATTGATAGATTTGAAAATACTGAGATAGCTTGAGATATAGATAGATACATAGATAGATATATGGATATATATGAACGGGCCGATATATGTGTGTATTTGGATATATGTATATAACTATATATATATATATATATATATATATATATATATATATATGTATGTATGTATGTATGTATAGAATGAGATGGGTAGCTAGATTGAGATAGATAGATAGATAGATAGATTTTAAAACCTCAGATAGATAGATAGATGAAAATGTGAAGGAATATTCTTCGCGAGAACCTATCTAATAGAGCTAAGCCGAGTAAAGTGGATGAATCGGAAAATATTGGGTCTCTTTTCATCACCCTTCATTCGTATCGAGTGAATTGCTTTTCCTTTGTCCTTTTTATATCTGTTGCTTTCCGACTTCTGACATTTCAAGCCGGATATTGCACGCTTCCTGCTTGTGCGCCAAAATTATCCGGAAATGACCATCTTCAAAAAAGCAAAGGCAAACAAAATGATCAATTCCCATGCATCGATGTAACAATGGTCGAAAGCAGATTGTCGATGTTCTTGTGTAATGGTTATCCTCGCAGGAAATGGACACGGCGACACGAGTTCAAATCCTGGACGAGACTGATTGCATTTCACATAGCACTGATACCCTTGGGAAAGGTATGAATCCAATTATTCTCCCTCCAGCTATGGGTGAATAGTAGGGCAGACTTGGTTCTTCAGCTTTGGTTAGGCAACTAGTCTAGGAGAAGGAAAACTCTAAATTCAAACCTGTTAAACTCAGCATAAAAAAATTGACCTTGTGTCATATCCTGCTCGAGCTGAGGGGTTGGTAAATATGATGTTCTTGTGATTAGTCGTGTTAAAATACAGAACAATGATATCTTCTGTCCAGTGGATTCTTTCTTTTATCTATCTACTTCCCTATCTGTCTGTCCGTCCGTCCATGTCAATATATCAGGTTATCTCTCTATGACTGCATCTCTCTCTCTCTCTCTCTCTCTCTCTCTCTCTCTCTCTATGTATCTATCTATCTCTCAGTATATATATATCATCAAGTTGGACTCTACATTAGTAGGTCCTCTAAACTACATCTAGTGTCCACACAGGACTGATATGTGTAAGTTGTTTTTTTATTGGCCAACAGTATTGTCCCTGAGCAGAAGTCAATGGGCAAACATCACTTGAATTCGTCTTTGAATGACTTTTGAGATGGGAGGTAAAGTAAAGTTAGCTACCATAGTCGAGGGTGACCCGAAGGCTCCCTTTTCGATAGCTACTACACCAAGGTGTAGGGGAGGGCGCTACTCCATTCCCAGGATTGCTCCACTTTACCCTTGAACCGTACCTTATAATGCTGAGTGTTAAGCAAGGTGGTATAAAGTTCCATTTTTAAAGTCTTTGGTATGACTCGACCTGGGATTGAACCCAGGTCTACCGGGCCATTGGCGAACACTCTAACCGCTGGGCCAATGTCCCAGTTCGAGATAGGAGGTAAATGACCCTAATCTGCTGTTTTATGGGGTAACGTTTCTAAGATTCAAAATAGCACGTAGAATTCTTTTTTAGATCCTACGTAGCTTTTTCTCCTGGTATTCATTTCAATATGGTTCAGGTGGTGCATCGATACAATAATTCTGAGACGATCGTAGCGTTTCAGTTTTCAGAGAGATTAGATTTCCACAAATCTCAAGGCAACACAATTCTTCATAGATTTCTCCAAAACATTTGATTCCATCATCATCATCATCATATCGCGCTGGTAGCACGGATATCCCTGACCCTCTCTCGCCACTCCTCCCTATCGTTCATCGCCCTAGGTAGGTCTTCAGGACAACATCCTGTATCCTCACACAGCTGCTGAATGTATGTTCGTGCTGGTCGTCCTGCTTTTGCGCGGCCATGTGTGGGGATCCATAAGAGTACATCTCTTATGAGTTCGTCCCTACTTCTCCAGCAGTGTCCTGCATGTCTGGTTCTTCTAACTTGAATAGTTTTCGTGATAGGGGGCAGGTGGCCGTACAGTTGGTGTCTTGTGGGGTGTTGCTGCCAGGACTTGTTCAGGATTGCACGTAGCATTCTTGTGTAATTGCCGTCTAGCTTCTTCTCCAGCCGTTTTGTTAGCGTCCATGTAGTGCAGCCATATAGCAGTATCGATGTGACCGCTGCCTGGAAGAAACTGCGTTTCATTTTATCGGTTAGGTCTGATTTCCATATAATTGATAGCCTATTGATAGCTGTCCATGCTTTCGTTAACCTGGTTTCGATGTCCTTTTCGGTTGATTCGACGCTGCTTCCTAGGTAAGTGAATTTGTCTACTAGTTTAAGAGGGGTTCCTTCTAGAGTGGAGATGTCCCCCGTTTGGTTATAGCACATATATTCCATTTTGTGTGCATTAACATAGAGGCCTATGCTTGCTGCTGCTCGTTCCAAACTATGCAGTAGTGTTTCGGCTTGGTCAGGTGTATTTGCCAGTATCGCTATGTCATCGGCGTAGTCGGCGTCGGTAATTGTTGTTGCGGGGTACCTTCTGCTTCTTTTCTTCGTCAGCTCGAATCCATTCTCTTTGATTTTATCAATCGATGTTCTAAGTACGTAGTCTAGACAAATGATAAAGAGGTACGGAGCCAGCGTGTCCCCTTGTAGTACTCCTGCTACAATGTCAAAGTATTCTGTGTCTCCATCCGGTAAAAGTACGATCAGTTTGATTCCATACACAGACGAAAAAATGCGGAAACTAATACTCACATGGTATCCCCGCAGAAACTGTAACAGCCATTCTGATGCTTTGCAAAAAAAAAAAAAAAAAAAAAAAATGGTTCACTCATCTGATGGTGACACCGACTTCTTTTACATTGTCTTTAGAATCTTGCAAGAAAATACATTAGTACAATATTTATTAATGATCTGCTGAGATTATGTACAGAAAATTTCAATAGATCTAAAAAAAATGTTTCACATAAAAAAGAAGCTGATGATATCCCGTAGAAACCAACAGATGCAAACGATGCAGATGATCTAACTCTTCTCTCAAATACACCTGTCCATGTCGAATCTTGCCTGGAATAAGAAGCAAGAGGCATTGGTCTCAATCCGAACGTGAATAAAACAGAGTACATGTGTTTTAAATGAGAAGAAATCTCCGATTTCAAATTTAGTAGAACAGTTCGCATACCTTGGCAGCTATATCTCATCTACTGAAAGTGATGTCAACATACGCATTGAGATAACGTGGAAAATTATATACATTTATATACATATATCTTTTTGTTGACTTGTGGAAATAAGATGGGTTTTGGTTGCATTGTTAGGAAGTTATAACGTTATTAAAAGACTTTTTCTTTTCCCCAATTCCTTATCATCTTTTTTCTAGTTGAACGGGCAAATGAATTAAGGATGGAAAGGAAAGAGATAGGGATATTTTTAAACTCAATTTTATTTCCCAGGTCTAAAATTATTTCGTGGAGAGAAATGTTCTTCTCGAGCAAGGAAACCTTTACTTAGTGGAGCGATGTAAAGAGGTTTGTGGAAGTTTCTTTTTGGCGCCAGGAAACCCATCTTTTTTAGGTATACACAGATTGGGATCCCTCTTAAAAGCCTTCTGGAAAACTGTTATGCTTGTAAAGTAAAGTAAATTTGGCGACCATAGTCGAGGGTGACCCGAAGGCTCCCTTTTTGATAGCTACTACACCAAGGTGTACGGAAGGGCGCTACTCCTTTCCCAGGATTTCTCCACTTTACCCTTGATCCGTACCTTATAATACTGAGTTTTAAGCAAGGAGACATCAAATACCATTTTAAAAGTCTTTGGTATGACTCCACCTGGGATTGAACCCAGATAATTGTACTTATCTATTATTTTTCGTGTTTATTTTATTTTTATTTCTTATTTTTGATCTTATTGTTTTGTTTTGTTTTCATTTTTTCTTCAATCCTCACTGGTCCAACAAGAGAAAAGTATATATATCTATATATATATGTGTGTGTGTGTGTGTGTGGTTAGGCAGTTCTCGTTCATTTAAGCATATTTCATTAAATAATAAAAACAAATTTTGTTTGTATAATTCATTTAAGATCCTTTCAAGTTTCCTGATAAGTGTCTTAGTTTCAGGTTGGAATTGGTAGATGAATCCCCCCAAATTGTCTCGAGCGCTTTCAGACACTTCCTAGGCCGTCATCAGGGGTTGCTTGCTTGTGTAAGATGAGTTGCTTTTTAAAAATGAGTTTTGAAAGTGTTTGAAGGTTTTTTATAACATAAAAATATGTGAACGCAGAGTTTTTTTCCCTGTATTCCTTGATAGTACTCTATTTCTATTGCTAGCGTTCCCTTTTTAAATAGCGTTCCTTATTTAAATACACCAGTTAACCTGTTTTTATCCAACTCTGCTTTCGCACTGTACACATAAAAAACGACGGTATTAAAACGGTCGACAGCTTTGACTTGCTTGCCCGCTGGTACGGGTACAGTCCAACAAAGGCAGACTTGAGGCCGTAAGGCCACCAATTTCGACTGGGCAACCTTCGGGTGGGTGAGCTGCATCATTGTCCAGCAGGGCGCGAGCCAAGGCTCGAGACGAGGCTCACGCTCGACCTTCCCCTCCCCAAAACACCCACTATAGTAGAGCTTCGGGTCATTAATCTTGTATCAAGTCCTATCTGGTGGGAGGCAGTGACAAATATCAGCTTTGGGCGGACGTCAGCCAAGGGTGAAGGAGGAATCCGATTCTCTTCTGTCAACTCTACGACCGAAACCTTATTAGCAGCTGCTGCCTATGATGCACTGCTCCAGGTTTCCTCTCAATCCGACGTCCTGAGCCCAGCCAGCAGACGACGTAGGAATACTACCAGCCTCTCAGCTTAACAGCACTTTTCAGGTCTAACTTAGAAAGTCTACACTAATACCTCTTGAGACGGCACAATGCAGGGGTCCCGACTACCAGCCTCTCAGTCTAACAGCCCTTTTCAAGTCTAATTCCGAAAGTCAACCAAACACCTTCTGAGACGGCACAGCTCAGTACCTTCCTGCAATAGCAGCTCCCAGTGCTACACCAGTGACTACCTTCCTGCACCAACGACCACCTTCCTGCACCAACGACCACCTGCCTGCACCAGCAGCAGCTACCAGTCCTGCACCAGTGACCATCTTCCTGCAGCTGCAGCTGCAGCTACCTTCCTGCACTAGCGACTATCTTCCTGCACCAGTAGCTACCAGTCCTGCACCTGCGACCACCTTCCTACAGTAGCAGCTACCTTCTTGCACCAGAGACTACTTTCTTGCTGCAGCAACTACTTTCTTGTACTGCAACTACCAGTTCTGCATTAGTGACTACCAGTCCTGCACCAACAGTGACCTTCCTGCAACAGCGATCACCAGTCCTGACTACCAACGACTACCAGTCTTGCACCAGCAATCCAGTCCTGCATCAGCGATTAGATCCTACACCAACTACCAGTTCATGTATTTTACTAACCGGCATCCGCCGTACGATTTCCGATTACGATTCGCCATAATAAAATTTGACTTTTTGAAACAACCACCTTGTTTTGTCTTCTTGCTTAGTTCGTTGCCAATGACTTACATTTCAAAAGTTTGTGGAGTCGATATATTTATTGGCCCTGCAGCAAATTTGTCTTAATGCATAAATGGTTATGTATGAAAGTTAAGATATAAGTTAGGATCATAACTTTATAAATATTTGACTTTCAATTTTCCACTTAAGAAAAACCGGAGAAAAAAACTGAACGTCTTCGCTGTATGAATTCAATGTCCCTTTTAATCTTTTTTCGTTTGCCAAAATATTCTATTGAATTCATTAAGCAGGTGATAATTTGAAATGCTGCTGTTCTTTTAAAATTTGAAACGCTGAAGTTTGGAATTTTCAAACCGAACACACAGACACAACGTTTCTTAACTTTTACTCTAGCGTCCATTTCCTCTACAAAAGATTTAAAATGAAAAACGATTGCCACAAAATAAACAGATAAAAAATTAGTATGGGAATTAATTACAACATCATTAGATTAAAAAATATTTTTGTATTTCTTCTCAAATCACGTTGTGATTCTTTATTTAAAGCTCCCCTTTGTATTTCTTCAACGGGACTGATCAGGGTCACATCTAAACGCGAATCCACTTCTCAACGCGCGGAAACTGCAACTCCACCACCACTCAGGGCCTTGTCCAAGGCGGCTTCTGTTCAGACTGCCCGCTTCTCTGGACTGACCATCTGTCCTGTTGGGATTGAAACTGTGTGCTTGTATAATATTTCAACGTCCACGCGTTCCAGTTCCCAATAAACGTGGTTTATTTCCGCTGTTCCCTTGTTGACACAGGTGGAATATCGTGCTTAGAAATCCACAACTAACATGCTGTCAAAAGTCATATTATAACAAATAGTCGTATGCTAATTTTCCCCTAGGGTATTAGCACTGTGAAATGCAAAAATCCGAGTCCAAGATTTGAACTCCGAGTCCAACTCTTGACGACGATAACTACTGACCCCTCGAGAATCTCCATACCAATTTATCTATCTATCTATCTATCTGCTATGTTTGTGTTATGCAGATTGGTGCATTTGTTGAATCTAGGGTTCTTATTACGTAGTTGAGATCACTAACTTTCCTAATTATTTCGTTGGGACCATGGAATCGGGCCTTAAGGGGATGACCGGATAAGAGCAATAGTACAAGTACTTTATCACCGGCTTGGAAATTTTACCGTCTCTTCATCTCACTTTGGACTGTTTTAAGTCTCTTCCATGCCAACTCCCAAGTTTCCTGTAATCGGGTCCGAAAACGGGATACATAATCCCGTAAGGAGTCGTTCGCGGGATTTCCTTGCAACCATTTCTCTTTCAGCATGGATAAGGGTCCGCGCACTGTGTATCCAGTTATTAGTTCAAATGGACTGAATCCTAGCGACTCTTGTGGTGCATCTCTCGCAACAAACATGAGGAATGGAATACCTTCATCCCAATCTTTCTGGTGGTCGAGACAGTGTGCTCGAATCATTTTTTTCAGTGTAGAATGAAACCGTTCTAAGGCTCCCTGTGATTGGGGATGATATGTAGTCGATGTAATTGTCTTTATTCCTAAGGAGTTCATGGCTTGCCGGACTACTCTGGATATAAAGTTGGAGCCTTGATCAAAATGCACTATCTTAGGCATTAAATAAAACACATTTGTAATATACATAAAAAATATATTTCTCCTTATTAATCTATTTTCTACCCCACGTAACATATCCTAGACTCTGGGGAATGTGGAGTAACTTTTTATTTCGATTACTTTCAGATCCACTCTGTAAGGGTCCCATCATTGGGACAAGTAGTACTGGTCAATCATGTACCAAAGGCTTTTGTATTAGTTGAAATTATGCAGCTGTGTCCAAATTATGTATATTATATATAAGTACTTGATGAATAGATTTACTAATATCAAATATCAATACTTGAAACCATTTTACTGTGTTCAAACTAATGATTGATGTTAAATATAATTATTTCTTTTAGCAATACTTGAAACCATTTAACTGTGTTCAAACTAATGATTGATGTTAAATATAATTATTTCTTTTAGCAATACTTGAACCCATTTACTGTGATCAAACTAAGGATTGATGTTAAATATAATTATTTCTTTTAGCAATACTTGAAACCATTTAACTGTGTTCAAACTAATGATTGATGTTAAATATAATTATTTCTTTTAGCAATACTTGAAACCATTTAACTGTGATCAAACTAAGGATTGATGTTAAATATAATTATTTCTTTTAGCAATACTTGAAACCATTCAGCTGCGGACTGGACATTAGCATAATGGTTAGAGTGTTCACCAATGGCCTGGGAGACCTAGGTTCAGTCCCAGGTTGAGTCATGCCAACGACTCAAAAATGGTACTTGATGCTACTTTGTTTAACACTCAGCAATATAAAGTATAGATCAGGAGTAAAGTAGAGCAATCCAGGGAAAGGAGTAGCCCCTTCCCCTACACCTTGGTGTAGTAGCTATCGAAAAGTGAGCCTTTTGGGTCACCCTAGACTACGGTCGCTAACTTTACTGTCTGCAAACAAATGATTAACATTAAAGAGAATTATTAAAGTTAGATGGCAATAATTAGAACCAAATATTTTGTGTTCAAACAAATGATTAATGTTAAACATTATGATTAGGGTTTGATAGGAATACTAGTAACCATTTAACTTTCCGCAAACACAACAACTACTTGAAAAATAAATTTCCTAACAAACCAATCTCTAAAAAACGGTCCAGAGGTATAATGATTAGGGCGTTTACCGATGGTCTGGTTGGTTGGTTGGTTGGTTTTTACGTCATATCAACCTCCATAGGTTATTCAGTTCCAAATTCCCTTAATATATATATATATATATATATATATATATATATATATATATATATAAGAAAAAACAAAAACCGGTCACATTAGGATTATAAATTTATTTCCATCCTGTTATGGGTTTTTGATATAAATCAAAAACACCAAAAATAACTGCACTTCTTCAGATCTAATGGATAAAGTAATTCAGAACTCCAGTAGATCTGAAGAAGTCCTGTTATTTTTGGTGTTTTTGATTTATATTAAAAACCCATAACAGTATGGAAATAAATTTGTAATCCCAATGTGACCGGTTTTTGTTTTCTTAAAGAAATTATTGCTCTCTAATGTCAGTTACATTGAGCTCTTTACCAGGAAAATTTAAATGTTCACTGTTGAATGTTTTTTTGTCCTGATGGAATTACTCCCAACTCTAGATTAACTGGACCGAATAATACTTATATATATATATATATATATATATATATATATATATATATATATATGTTTAACCTAATATTTCGAAAGGAATGGTTATCAGATAACATTTTAGATAAGCAAGATCTCTTTTGTTTGCACGTGAATAAATGGTTTCACTTCATCATATTTTTTGGTACAACTGTGTCTCTCTCAAGAAAGACAGAACATCTTCTATTTTGACGTTCTCGAACAGATCACTCAATCTATTTACCACGAATAATCGCTTTCTGATGAGAGCGAATTCCCTGTATTCTATGAGAACATGTTTAACGGTGCAAGGCGTTTGACATGTCAGCCCTATTTGATACTGATCAAGGGTAAGTGGAGCAATCCATGTTATAAACCCGTAATGTGGACGCGATAACCCTTGTTTATGAAAATATAATCTTTTTTTCTTTATTACTAAGAAAGTCGAAATTATGGCGTGTGTGTGTGTGTGGGTGAGAGAGAGAGAGAGAGAGAGAGAGGGAGAGAGAGAGAAAGTCAGGATTGCTAGGGAAACGCTAGAGTAAGGTACATCTTCAGATTAACACCAGGTGGAGAAAGAAAAAGAAGTTGGAGAAAGAAAAAAGATTGAATAAAAAGAATAAAAAACTTTATGATATCAGTTTTTGGCGGTACCAGTCGTGGGTAACCGGAACGCTCTCTTTTCAATGGCTAATACACTGAGGTGGAGGGGAGGGCCCTACTCCATTAATGAACAACAAAAAGAAAAATTTAAAAATAATGAAAAAAATTCAAGTAGGAAAAGGAAGTTTGAACAAAACGAAGAATGAAAAACAAAGAATAAAAGACAATGAAAGCAAGACTGACTAAAAAGGAAAAAATGAAAAACCAGAAGAAAGAAAAAAGCGAAGAATGAACAATAGCAAAAGAAAAAAAAAAGAAAAAAAGCGAATGAAAACGAATAAAGAAAGGAAAAATTAGAACAAACAAAACCTCGAAAGATTAAAAAATTAGCGAAAAAATAATTGAAAGACCGGAAAAGACAGATGAACAAAAAAGAAAAAGAAAGGAAGAAAGGCAGAAAGCATAAAAAAGAATGAAAAAAAAAAAAAACAAATAATTAAATAAGGGGAAAAAAAGAAAAACAGAAAAAAAAAAGAACTGACGACAAGAGAGAGTCTGGATTGCTAGGGAAACAAGGGTTATCGCCTCCACATTACTGGTTTATAACATGGATTCCTCCACTTACCCTTGATCTGTATCAAATAGGGTTGATTGTTAAGCAAGAAGTATCATTTTTTGAGTCTTTAGTATGACTCGACTTGGGACTGAACTCAGGTCAACCTGGGCAACCAGAGAGCGTGTTGTCCCATGAAAAGATATACTTAAATATCTGCAGAAACACGTGATTAATTTTGCTAATTGTCAATTAAATATTTATATTAAACGCTTGAAACTGTGCTTGCATATATAAGTGAATGGTATTTTTTATAATAATTTCTTGTAGATGTAAATTCTGGTTTACGAAAACTTTTAACAAAATTTAGCATAGAATATTTTAGACTATCAGGAACCATGGAAGTTTCAAGGGACAAAAAAGTCAAGTGGAGTTATTTAAGCAAGAAAGGATATGCAATTGTATTACCTAAAAATCCTATAATTG
The DNA here is from genome assembly GCA_963585895.1 of Sepioteuthis lessoniana. NCBI lineage: Eukaryota > Metazoa > Mollusca > Cephalopoda > Myopsida > Loliginidae > Sepioteuthis > Sepioteuthis lessoniana. The sequence continues at coordinate 4,781,045 of OY757944.1, forward strand.
TCTTTGCAACAACATTCTGTAAAAGACTTTGTACACATATCTTTGTCAGTATTTAGTTCTAATGAAACTACGAGATCAATATATTTACCCAACCCCTCTGCCGAAGAGGGCACCTCGGATTGTGTAATGATTAACAAGCTTAACTAGCAAACCTGCGAGTTCTGGTTTCATAGGGTGCACCATTCATCCGACTTTGTGCCACATCTAAGCAAAAATATGCTAGGTAATTTACAACCCCTCTACCCAAGCAGGATACGACACATGTTCAATTTTTACGTGGAGTTTAACAGGTTTGAATTCAGACTTTTCCTTCTCCAGGAGCCTAGTCTGCCCTGCAATTTATCTTGAGGGAGAATAATTGGATTTGTATTTTTCCCCAAAATATTAACGCAAGCATGTCTCCTGACTTGAATCCAATAGAACATCATTGGGGGATCCCCAAGCGGAAGGTGGGGGTGTGCAAAATCTCAAATATCTGCCAGCTCTACGACGTCATCATGGAGGAGTGGAAGAGCATTCCAGTGGCTACCTGTGAAGCTCTGGTAAACTCCATGCCCAGGAGAGATAAAAGACAGTTCTGGAAAATGATTGTGGCCACACAAAATATTCACAGTTGACATGGTGTATGTTAATATTGACAACTTTCCCAAAGGGGTGTACTCACTTTTGTTGGCAGGATTTTAGCTTTTAATGGTTATATTTTGAGTTATTAGGAAAGGAAAATAAAATAACTCTGTTATATAAGCTGCACACAGACTACTTTTCATTGTGTCAAAGTGACATTTTGTCAGTGTTGTCCCATGAAGAGATATACTTAAATATCTGCAGAAATGTGAGGGGGGTACTCACTTTTGTGAAACACTATATATATATATGTTTGTTGTAGGTCCGAAGAAAGAAGAAAAAAACTTGTATATTTTAATATACGTAGGTCCACGAAGTGATTTGTATTTTTTAGAATTTATTTATTTTGTTCTGACGGACTGTTTGGTCATATAACAACTCTTCTGTGTGGCTAGACACGCGAGACACTCCAAGCCGGGATGAAAAGCTGCCTAAGCTGTCTGGAGGCTTGGCCTAGTGGGTAGTCATGGGCCTGACATAAAGTTAGGTGGGTTTCGATCCCGGCTTAGAGCGTTTCGCGAGTCTAGCCACACAGAAGAGTTGTGATATGACAAAACAGTCGGTCAGAACAATATATATATATATATATATATATATATAATGTTGAAGAGGTTTATGTTTCTTGTTAGCTCACTTAGTGAATTTATGGAAGACCAAATGCTGCACTATTGTTAAATAGTGCTCAATATCAACGATAGAGCTTTACACACACACACACATATGTATAGTACTTTTTTTATTAAGATACTTTTAAGTTTCCTGATAAGTGTCTTAGTTTCAGGTGGGAATTGGGGGATGAATTTACCAAAATTGCACATTTATCTTATTATTGTTGCAGTTTTTGTCTTTTTACAAGACTACACCGATACCTTTGTGTGTCTGTATCGTGGTGAGGTGCAAGATTTTGCATCTTAAAATATGAGTAGTTTGGCAGCTCTCGGAAGAATTTTAGTAAATTCCTCAACCAATTCCAATCTGAAACAAGACACTTATCAGGAAAATTGAAAGGATCTTAAAATGATTAAGGATCATTAAATGATTAAACTGTTCCATCTGACCAACAGATGAGACTCTAGCATGTACTAAAATACCTATTCAGAGTTGATCTGGGAGTAACAAATATGAAGGGGTAATCCAAATTCCTCAGAGTAAAAGGATTGAAGCTTCACCCTCAGAAAGTTTCGTGTTATATCTTTGACACTCATTGGACGTTGGGCTCTTTCTCCTCGGAAGACATGCAATCAGAATATTCTACAGCCCCCAAAGACTAGGCTGTGATAGATAGATAGATAGATAGATAGATAGATAGATAGATAGATAGATGTGAGAAAACTAAAATGAAGACAAGAAAATGAGATAGATAGCTAGCTGACTTGATTTGATCATAGTCAGACAGATAAAGATATGAAAAACTGAGATAGATAGATAGATAGATACATACATACATATGAACAGGAATATATATATATATATATATATATATATATATATATGTATATATATATATATATACGGAGAGGGTAATATAGATAAAAGATAGACAATTAGAACAGCGTCTCCGTATAGTTTGAATTCAATTCTTTTAAGAAAGTTAAATCTTTAAAATCAATTCAGTCATTGCATTCCACCAGATTTTTTTGAATATTGATTTCTTTACTTAATGGCATATAAACATTCGTGAGTTATTTAAATCCAAAGGCTTCCTCGTTGAAGAACAGAAAATCGGCTCATTCATTAAGTTCTTCTGAACATTCGTTTCCACCGAAGGTCTTACTAATCATTCTCCTCTCCTCAAACATCTGGATGTGTCACTTCATTACAATAGTGGGCTTAATTAGTACGAAATAAGAATGTGCCGCTTGAGAAAACTCCTTTTACAATGACGTGAGATAATGCAATTTTAGCCTCAGTCCATATTCAATATTTGAATCATCAAAGGAATACTGATGGTCTAAGGTGGACAGCATTTTCGTTTACACTCACAGGTTTTCGCTACATTTGCAGTTGGTCCTTAATTGTTAAAGAATAATAATAAATATCGCACGGCATGCCGTTCTATCGAAAATATTATGTTGCAAATTATTGTAACGTTCCTGCTTATCAAAATTGAAAATAACTGGAGACTCGTTGTTCCGGTACGAAAAGTGTATTCAGACTTGTACAATTTCGTAGCAATCCGAAACAATCGAGGAGAGAGGAAGACCCTGTGAGGGTTTATCAACATGAGTGCAGGTGTTCACGCGCGCGCGGGGAGGATGTGTCATTCAGAGATGTCAAAATACAAATCCCAGATAATAGATATGACCGGGGGATGCGAATGACGTCATGCACCGGAAGCGTGCGCGGAGGATTTTGGGGATTTGAGAAAAGTCAGTGAGTTGAGTTTTAGCGTCCAAAGAAGAAGGTTGACTTTCGGAGCTCGCCGAGGCATTGCTGCGGGTGCTGCACGTGTTGGTGGGGGGCAGATGGAAAAGTCTGCATAGAAAGATTGTGTATCTCTCTCCTTATCTCGAAAAACCTTTAAACTCAAAGGTAATAAAAAGTTTCGTACCTGAACTAGGAAGTCGTAAGTGTTTTTTGTGTTTCGGGATTCCTATGTTATCTATATATGAGTTATGAACATTCTATGTACATTTCACGTATTCATGTATGGCTATGTAACAGATATATCCTCACGTGCCTTGATCGCACAATGCATTAGATAAAAACGAAACCCATAAGCGAGATCACTGCATGTTGTGTGGTTGAGGCCTTTATAAACGTATTGATCACACGATGGGGTGTCACTCTGTATTTTATAACAAAGGGAAACAATTCGAAAGTGAGTTGTCTGCTGAATTAGTAAAAATAATTGGTTTTTATAGGCTGCCTTTAACAGAATATTACCCACAATGCAATGACTTTGTTGAGAGAGCTCACAGGACTATCAAAACTGCTATTATAGAACGAAGAGTCCTGGCTTTCAGCCTTTTCAATAGTACTTCGGAGAGATTCGCAGCATACCCAACAGCTCTGAATTTTCTTCCTTTTACTACGACAGCTATTTAATAGACAATATAAGAAAGGAGACAATAACTTTCATAATAGAGTGATATAAAGCTATGTCACAATTTGATTTGAGACTTCTCCAAAACCTTGATAAATCTCCCAAACCGTATATCCCAGAAAAGCCTCAATCACTTCGATAAGTAGATCTTATTCGAAGGTGATTAGAAGCCGCCTATTCAGATCTCAACACAATCACTCAAAGAACATTTAAATATTTTTTAATTATTTGTCAAAATTTATGAGATTAAACTTGATGAATATCATTTCTTAGAATATTTGGACTGCTGAACTCATCTTCAATCAGAACGTTTCGGCCGATATGTCATTTGGTCTTCTTCGAGTGTTTCCACACCAAAATTCGTACTGAACACTTTACTTGAACCGCTGGTGTAAACTGTTCTAATTCTGTGAGACATGACTGGGTAAAAATGTTAAGTTACAGAAAGTATTCTATGTTAGTCTAACCTGTTCTTGGGATTGAACCTGCGACCTCTAGATGATTTCATTCAGAAGCACCTTGAAACCAAACGCCTAATCCCTGCGCCATGTGTCCTTGCCAGAAGATTCAGAGTGAATTTTCGGGACTTATAAACCTGATTCACTTTGTTATATAATTGCGGAAGGATTTTTTTATAATATCATTTTCCGTTGGTTATATCTTATCTTTCGGTTTGGTTAGGCTTAGAACTATTCAGCTTAATGCACGGGTCGGGGCACACCTTGAGTGCAGGTATTCACGCTCGCTCGGGGAGGATGTGACAATCACAGATGTCATAATAAAAACCCCGGATAGGAAATGAGACTGGGGACGTGAATGACGTCATGCCCGGAAGCGATGGGCTGAGGATTTGGGGGATTTTTGAAAAAAAAGCAGTTAGTTGAGATTTGAACCTAGACAAAGCGAGTTGATTTTTTGAGCATCGGCGAGGCCATGCCAGTTGGGTCTATGAGATGCGCCGCGCATGGTGGGGTCAGATGGAACAGTCAGCATAGTAAAAATTGTGTCTCTCTCTCCTCGTGTCGAAAAACCTAAAAGTCAAGAAGGTAATAAAATTTCGTACCTGAACCAAGAGAGTTGTCAGTATTTCGAGCGTGTTTCGGGATTCCTTTCTTATATTTCACATATTCGTATCATGGCTATATTACGACTTCATCAGATACTTTTGCCCGTGGTGTAATGGTTATCGTCGTAGGAAATGGACACGGCGACTCGAGTTCAAATCCTGGATGAGGCTGATTGCATTTCACATAGCACTAATACCCTTGGGAAAGGTATGAATCCAATTATTCTCCCTCCAGCTATGGGCAAATAGTAGGACAGACTTGATTCTTCAGCCTTGGTTAGGCAACTAGTCTAGGAGAAGGAAAACTATGAATTCAAACCTGTTAAACTCCGCTTAAAAACTGACCTTGTGTCATATCCTGCCCGAGCGGAGGGGTTGGGTAAATAGGATCAGATATTTTCATACTCCACATTCATATCAGTTTTTTTTTTGTTCAATAAAGGATTTCCAAATCCAAATGCAGTAAGTATATCCACCTCCAACCTTCACGTGACCATAAAATAGCAAGGCTTTGAATATTTATATCTGTGCCGGGAAATTGTTAATATTAAACTTGATCGGTATGATTAATAAATCGAATGGTTCATGCCAGAAGGTATTATTTACAAGTATTAACTGTGTATAGATAAAAGTATCTGTATTAGACAGTAATACCCGAAAAATTTAACTGTATGCAAACACATGATTGACATTGAATTAAACAGGAATAATGGATAAATAGAATTATTAATATTAAACTATAATACCTGAAACAGATTAACTGTGTGCAAATAGAATTCTTAACACTGGATAGCAATACTTGAAACAATATAGGAGTATCCTCGTGGTGTAATGGTTAAAGCAGTGGGCTCCTAAATTGCAGAAATCGATTTCGAATTCCAGTTGTTCTGTTACAGATACCCACGGGAAATGTATGAACCCACTTGAAACTACATAACTGGGTAAAAACATATGATATTAAAAAGAAAATGTGACTGTTAAACAGGAATACTTAAAATCATTTAATACGGTGAAAACAAGTGGTTTATATTTTGGAGGGTCATAATTGATTGATATAAATAAATGAAACCATTAAACTATTAAAAATAAGTGATTAATATTAAACTATATACGATTAATTGATAAATAGAATTATTAATGCTAAATAAAATTACTATAAACTATATAAATCTTTGAAATCAAAATTTATATAGCAATAGTTGAAGCCATCTAACTGTGTGAAGACAGAGCAATTGCATAAGATATTAAATTAGATTAACAGAATTTATAAATAGAATTACTGATATTAAATGACAATAATTGAAGCCATTTAACCGTCTTCAAACAAATGATATTAAAAAAAAAAGGATCGTTAGCTTAAGGCAGCAAAATATATGAGTCCATTTAACTGAATGAAACAAATGATTAAAATCTAATTGATTAGGTAAAATTCATTGAGTTACTAATGTTAAATCGGAAAATATCGATTGATATTAAATTAAAAAGGAAAAATCAATGAGTAGTATTATTAATCACAAAATGATTCTCCTGACACGGGGTAACTATCTGGGAACAAATGATTTTATTGGAAAAACAAAAATTATAAATAAAATATTTAATGTTGAAATAACAAACTCAAAAACATAGCATAACGGTTATAGGCATTTGTTCTCTTGCTTCTAAGGAGACAATAATCTGGAGGTTGTAGGTTCAATCCTGACTGCAGGCGAGTAACAATACAGGAGTACTTAACACTTGTACCCAGTTACGGCTCACGAAGTCAGAACAGTTGACCCCTGTGGATTCAATAAAAGACGTAGTTCGAAGTTCCGTGTAGGTTCCCGAGTTCGACAAACACCTGAAGAAGGCCGGAGGACATATCGGCCGAAACGTTTGGCAATAACAATAAAGGTAATTATTCGAAAACCCTTCGTGATAAAAATTCTAACAATCTGTAAATTAATGATTAATATTAAATTAAAAAAAAAGAACGATTTATTAATTAAGATGATATTTATGAAACACTTTAACTATATTCAAAAAATAAAAAGAAGAAAATTAATAAAATATTTAAGGAAATGAGAAAATTTGATAGATATAATGTTAACATGAAATGAATGAAACACTTTTTATATATTCAAAACAATCGTAATTTTTTTTCATTTAACATGAAACATTAATGAGTAAAATTAGTAATGTTTAAAATAATATATTTGATTTTTTTTTTAACTATCTCCAAACAAATGATTAATATCAGAATCGATAGGAAATATCACGGAATAGAATAAGTAATTTTTGAAATTTATACATGAAACCTTTTAATAATCTGTAAGGAAATGATTAAAGGATTAAATGATTAAAGGATTAAATGATTAATGATTAATTGATTAAAGGATATTGATTAAATGATTAAAGGATATTGATTAAATGATTAAAGGATTAAATGATTACAAGATTAAAGGATTAAATGATTAATTATTAATGATTAATTGATTAAAGGATACTGATTAAATGATTAAATGATTAAAGGATTAAAGGATATTGATTAAATGATTAAATGATTAATGATTAATTGATTAAATGATTAAATGATTAAAGGATATTGATTAAATGATTAAAGGATTAAATGATTAAATGATTAAAGGATATTGATTAAATGATTAAAGGATTAAATGATTAATGGTTAATTGATTAAAGGATATTGATTAAATGATTAAATGATTAAAGGATATTGATTAAATGATTAAATGATTAAATGATATTGATTAAATGATTAAATGATTAAAGGATATTGATTAAAGGATTAAAGGATATTGATTAAATGATTAAAGGATTAAATGATTAATGGTTAATTGATTAAAGGATATTGATTAAAGGATTAAATGATTAAAGGATATTGATTAAATGATTAAATGATATTGATTAAATGATTAAATGATTAAAGGATTAAAGGATATTGATTAAATGATTAAAGGATTAAATGATTAATGGTTAATTGATTAAAGAATATTGATTAAAGGATTAAATGATTAAATGATTAAAGGATATTGATTAAATGATTAAAGGATTAAATGATTAAAGGATTAAATAATATTGGAAGGAACAGATGAATTGAATTATTAATGTGAATATGATAAACTCGAAAAGCTCTCTCTATGTCCCCACCAAATTAATATTTTAATTAATTTGTTAAAATTAGTAAACATAATTATTAATGCTTAAAGGATATATTTGAATCATTTTGAATATCTACAAATAAATAATTAATATCAAATTGAATAGAAAAAAGTAGGTAAGATAAATATTAAAATTAAAATGATATGAATGGAACACCCTATCTTCAGACTAATGCTTAATAATAAATCAAATTGGAAAATAAAGGAAAATAGAATAAATAATGCTAAAATGTCATAGGTCTAATAATTAGAGTGTTCGCTAATGATCCTAGAGACCGGGGTTCAATTCCAGGTAAAGTCATACCAAATACTCAAAAAATGGTACTTGATGCCACCTTGCTTAGCACTCAGCATTGTAAGGTGAGGATCAAGGGTAAAGTAGAGCAATCCATGGAATGGAGTGGCGCCCTCCCCTACACCTAGGTGTAATCATATTTACCCAACCCCTCCGCTCGGGCAGGATATGACACAAGGTCAATTTTTAAGCGGAGTTTAACAGGTTTCAATTCAGAGTTTTCCTTCTCCTAGACAAGTTGCCTCCCAAAGGCTGAAGAACCTAGTCTGCCCAACTATTTACCCATAGCTGGAGGGAGAATTATTGGATTCATACCTTTCCCAAGGGTATTAGTGCTATGTGAAATGCAATCAGTCTCGTCCAGGATTTGAACTCGTGTCGCCGTGTCCATTTCCTATGAATATAACCATTACACCACGGCCACCTCCATAAATTACACCACGGGCACCTCCATAATTACACCTAGGTGTAATAGCCATTGAAAAAGGAGCCTTCGGGCCACCCTCAACTAAGGTCGCCAACTTTACTTACTTCAGTAAACAAAATTATTAATATTTAAAGCATATACTTGAATCATTTTGAATATCTACCAATAAATCATGAATATTAAATTAAACAGAAAAAAAGTGGTCAAGATAATTATTAATATTAAAATGATATGAATGGAACCGTTATATATTGACCCTCGATCGAGCCGTCAATCAAGAGATGCACTTGTGTAAATAAGCGAAGGAACAGCGGGAGCGGGTGGACGTTAGGAAATAATATAAGCAGGTGCCCGCGCGGGTCGGATTCAGTTGAGACAAGAAATCCAAAGGGAGAACCAGCTTTTGGGCCCTCAGTGACCCACAGTTGAGCAACCCCAGCCAAGCTGAGGAAAAAGTGCTACTATGGTCAAGAGAAGAACTCGGGTCAATATATCAGTCGGTCCCCTGTCTCCACTCATCTCTCACACACAACAGAACATCACCCTTTCGGAAATAAAGTGTGAGGGATTTATATTTTTGTAAAGAAGTGTATTCATTCGTTTGTTGAAGTCGTCATTATGTTGACTATGTTTCCCGCCAATATACGCTAAATATTTGTATATGTACATGTGTAGTTGTACTGTGGCTATGCAAAAGAACACCCTATCTGCACACACCTGTTTAATAATAAATCAAATTGGAAAATATTGGAAAATAGAATAAGTTATGTTAAAATGTCATTGGCCTAATGTGTAGAGTGTTCGCTTATGGTCCTGGAGAACACCCTATCTGCACACACCTGTTTAATAATAAATCAAATTGGAAAATATTGGAAAATAGAATAAGTTATGTTAAAATGTCATTGGCCTAATGTGTAGAGTGTTCGCTTATGGTCCTGGAGAACACCCTATCTGCACACACCTGTTTAATAATAAATCAAATTGGAAAATATTGGAAAATAGAATAAGTTATGTTAAAATGTCATTGGCCTAATGTGTAGAGTGTTCGCTTATGGTCCTGGAGACCGGGGTTCAATCCCAGGACGAGTCATACCAAAGACTCAATAATGGTTCTTCATGCCGCCTTGTTTAAGGTGATGATCAAGGGTAAAGTGGAGCAATCCTTGGAATGGAGTAGCGCCCTCTCCTACACCTCGGGGTAGTAGCTATTGAATAGGTCACCCTTGGGTCACCCTCGACTAAAGTCGACTATACATAAATAAATAATTAACATCAAATTAAATGAAAAAATTGATAAATAGAATTATTTATGTTAGAATGGTATATCTGGAACACTTTAACTTTGTAAAAAAAATATTAATTTATTAAATGGGAAAAGACTGATAAATGGAATTATTTTGGAGGTGCCCATGGTGTAATGGTTATCGTCGTAGAAAATGGACACGGCGACACTAGTTCAAATCCTGGACGAGATTGATTGCATTTCACATAGCAATAATACCCTTGAGAAAGGTTTGAATCCAATTATTCTCCCGCCAGCTATGGGTAAATAGTAGGAGAGACTTGGTTCTTCAGTTTTGGTGAGGCTGCTAGTCTAGGAGAAGGCAAACTCTGAATTCAAACCTTTTAAACTCCGCTTAAAAATTGACCTTGTGTCTCATCCTGCCCGAGCGGAGAGGTTGGTAAATATGATATGATAAATGGAATTATTAATGTGTAAGTAATATACTCGATACTTTTTAAACATCACGAAAATATTTAAAAAAATTAAATAGGAAAATTTCATTAATCGAATTGATATTGTTAAAACTAAATATATGAAATACTTTAACAATTCGAGGACAAATAATGAATATAAAATTCAGTAGGATACTTTGATACATAAAATTATTAAAATTTAAAGGATATACTTTAAATGAAATAATAATCTACAAATAAACTGTTAATTATTGGCTAAATAGACAAAATAATATATAGAATTGATAATTTTAAAATAAAATACACGATACTCTGTAACTCTCTTAAAACAAATAATATTAAAGAAAAAAGAAAGAAAATTATAAATAGTTTAATGTTTAAATCGCATATTTTATTTACTTCAATTATATTCTAACTATTCTAATTATATATCTAATTATATTCGATTAATATCGAAAATATGGAAAAAATGAAATCATAGAATTATTATTGTCTATAGGATGCATATGAAAATCTGTAACTATCAACAAAGAAATGATTAAATTTAAAAGAAATAAAAGAAATTGATAAATATAATAATCAATGGGAAATGATAGACTTGAAATTCTTTAGATTCATGCAAACAAATGATAATTATTTAATTAAAAAAGAAAATTGATGAATAGAATGATCAATTTTTAAATAATTTCTCCAAACAAATGAGAGTATTATTAATGTTTAAATTATATTCATGGAACTCTCAAACAGTTTGAAAACAAATGAATAATATCAAATTCAATTGAAAACATTAACAAAAAAAAATAGAATTATTTATATTTTTAATAAATTTTCTCCAAACAAATAAAAAATTAATTTATGTTTAAATGATATGCATAAAACTCTCAAACAATTTGAAAATGAATAATATTAATTCAATTGGAAAAATAATTAAAAAAATAGAATGATTCTATTTTTAATACATTTTCTCCAAACAAATAAAAAAATAATTTATGTTTAAATGATATACATGGAACTCTCAAACAATTTGAAAATGAATAATATCAAATTCAATTGGAAAAATTAATGAAAAAATAGAATTATTTATACTTTCAATTCATTTTCTCCAAACAAATAACAAAATTATTAATGTTTAAATGATATACACAGAACTCTCAAACAATTTGAAAATGAATAACATTAAATTCAATTGAAAAATAATTTTAAAAAAATAGATTTATTTTATTTTTAATAATTTTTCTCCAAACAAATAACAAAATCATTAATGTTTAAATGATATACACAGAACTCTCAAACAATTTGAAAACGAGTGAATGATATTAGATTCAATTGAAAAAAATAATTAAAAAAATAGAATTATTTATATTTTTAATGATGTATTTGACACCTTTTAACTATTTGTAAAGACATTTTTAAAGTTAAAAGAAATAGGAAAAAATGCTAAATATGAATTCTAATGTTTAAAAGATATACGATCTATATACGATAAAGATATATATTGGTAAATATAATTACAAATGTTGAAAAGATAAACACGAAACAATTTTACGCTGTTTTAACAAATAATTGATATTACATAATATAGGAATAAACGAAAAATCGAATTACTAATAGGAAATAGAAATATATAAATCTATTTAAGCATATGCAAGGAAATTATTGATATTAAATGAATTTATTAAGGTTAATTAGCAACACTTACATATTTAATTAGATGACTAAAAATGATTAACATTAAATGAAATTGGACAAATGGATAAATTCAATCACAAATACCAAATAGAAAAATTTGAATCTTTATATGTAACCAAATAATTGAATGATATTAGATTAGATAGCAGTTATTTCTAAAACCAATTTCTAATGTTCAATAAAAATATTCGAATCAGTCTAACTGTCTGAAAATAAATGATCAATACTAAAAAGAATTATTATTGTTATATAGCAATACTTGTAACCATTTCACTGTGTTTAAATAAACGATTATTTTTAAATGGACGGGACAAGTTGATAAATAGAATTACTAACGGAAAAAGATATATTGTAAACAATTAAACTCAATAGAAACAAATGATTAATATTATCTTAAATAGGAAAAATAATATATTGCTCTATACTAAATTGTCATTTAAAATGCATGTATGATTTTATTTAATTTTGCCATTGTAAAATCAGTGCTGTATACTATTATGTATCTTAAATGAAAGAACAATGAACTGTAAAACCAAAATCAACATTTTTGAACCTAGCCAAAGAAGCTAACGCTGTTGTACTTATTAGAACAAAAAAAAAAACTCCTATGTAAACGTTAAATAGAATGCAAAGAAGAAAAAAAAAATCTAATAAAACCATTTAACTGTGTGCAAATAAATGATTAATATTAAATGGTATTATAAATGGTAGATATCAAAGATGAAACAATTTAACTGTTTGCAAACGAATTGATTATTTTGAATGGATTTATTAGTGTTAAATAACAATACATACAAAGATTTACCTCAGGGCAATTGCCCAGTCGGCTGTGGTGGCGATAGAATACACCAACTGCATCTCTGCCGAGAAGTAAGACCCTCCGGCAACGAATGTCCAGGATATGATATTAAACAGTCTAATAGTGAGGCTTCAGTAATGCTGGAGAGTTGGGGGATGCAGAGTGCCCCTTTATTATCATCGCTCCCTGGTCCACTCTGGCTCCGAGTGGTAGCACCTGATAGGGTCCTATCTATGGGTCAAATAGAACTAAAATGCGTACTTATGCAAAACTGAATTACTTGAAATGGAACTTTTTTATATTTGAACTGCGTACTTAAGCGAACTACCGGGACATTGGCCCAGCGGTTAGAGTGTTCGCCAATGGCCCGGGAGACCTGGGTTCAATCCCAGGTCGAGTCATACCAAAAGACTTTAAAAATGGAACTTGATACCACCTTGCTTAACACTCAGCATTATAAGGTACGGTTCAAGGGTAAAGTGGAGCAATCCAGGGAATGGAGTAGCGCCCTCCCCTACACCTTGGTGTAGTAGCTATCGAAAAGGGAGCCTTTGGGTCACCCTCGACTATGGTCACTAACTTTACTTTTACTTACTTAAGCGAAACTGAATGGTTTGAAATAGAAATGTTTTTGTCATTTAACTGTGTGTAAAGAAAAACTATACTTATGCTAAACTGAATTGTTTGAATTAGAACTGTTTGACTAAACTGAATAGCTTGAAAAAGAAATGTTTTTTCACAATTAAACTGTGCATTTAATCTAAACTGAATTGTTTGAAATAGAACTGTTTATTAAAAAGACTTATAAGTGTTTAATGGCATGTTACATCATCAGCACTGAAATCACAAATAGTTTTTCAGTTTTATAAGAAGTGCTAGTGTATCGCCACAACAAAATGTTCAGTTATTATGGCTATTCTTTCTGAGTGAGGCTTACAACTTTAAACGACCCACACGTATCTATATATCTATTGTGACGAGGAAATATGGCACCCTCATACACTCCCCGGTTTATGGGGAAAGGAGGTGCAACACGCTGGCCGTTAGCTGGCTATAGAAGTAACCAAGAATTGTGGAAGTGGAAAAGCCGTTTCTCTTCAAACCTCCCTATTAGCACAAAGTGACATGTTCATGAGAAAGCCACTCTCTATTAGCCATGTATGCGGCAGCGAAGGAATAAACCACCAAAAAGCCGACACGTGGTAATTTTTCAAACTACTGAAACTAACTTGTTGGCCTTAGTTCGTTGGAAAGTGAAGACATGATTTGGGATACGGAAGAAACCCAAATTCCAAAGTTATGCCGCGCAGAGAACACTGAGAGAAAAGAAAAAGCTTCTCCTTTGAATGAATTTGTACTCCGAGATATGGTGAGCCTCGTTAAACGAACACTTAAAGAAACGACTTGGTCTTATCTGAAATAAGACGGGCATCTTTCTATCAACGTTTTATGGCAGCCGAATAACGAGAGAAAAGAGAGAAAAGAAAAGACTCCACGAAGTCCCAAGTAAGTGAACATACAATTGAAGTATTTTCAAATTTATCTTGCTGTATTCATGCTGACGTGAATAAAAGATAAATTTCGGGGGGAAAGAATAGCCCTGATAAGATAGAGGAGAAAAGAAGTGGGAATATTCCCCTCATGATAAACTTGAGATTTGGAGTACGGGCTCAGCCATAAAATCCCAAAGTCTGTAGAAAAGTAGACTGTATCTACCGCTGACGAACTGTATTCTCACTTTACACTATTTCGAAGAAAGATTTTCTCGCTTCTGGTTTTTACATGAATTGTTTTGTTTTTGTTTCTTTCTTTTATTCAATAAAATAATATTGTTATTAATCCAAACACGGCAGTTCAGGGTCTTTTTTGTTATGGAATTATTGTATTTGTCAAAGACGTTGTATTTGAGGGGGAAAACTACCCAGTTAGTTGTGTTGACTCTTAATAATTCACCTATAACCCACCAAGAGGCTTTAAATTGTGGTTCAGCAAGGGTATTGGTGATATTTGTAATATTAAATAGTTTTGGCGAACCACAGCCAACATGTGGGCCCTGCTTTAACTGGTGAACTTGGCAGGCACAAACTGCATCCTGAAAGCGCGCGGGGCACATGGCGGCGTAACAATATCTATCTATCTATCTATCTATCTATCTTCACACTGAAGGATTGTGATACAACGAAACAGTCTGTCTGTGGATGACAATATATACGCTACCCCATGGGTGTTGAGCACTCTGGTGAAGGAATTTACGGCTGCCACTCGCATAATGCAAAGCTCTTCGAACGAATTGAGCATTCTGGTATACGGAACTCAACTACTTAATGCCTACTAATTCCCGAGCTGACGTGCTTCGCTTGTTGGCTGAGCGGTACGATACTAAATCTAATGTAAAGATGGGCGGGTTTCAATCCCAGCTTCAAGCGTCCCATGTGTATAGCAACACTGAAGAGTTATGATTCAACGAAACAGTCTGTCAGTGGATAACTATATATATATGTATATAAGTGTGTGTGTGTGTGTGTGTGTGCGTGTTTGTGTATGTAAAATATGGAAATCTATATTTCCGAAGTATGTTGTGTAGTATTAATGAAAAACTGGAAAAAACTTTAGAAAAGATGTTTATTTTTTAGCTAACATGTTTCGCTATGTTATATAGCATTTTCAACGGTAAGTGTGAAATAGTTTGAAATGTTTGTTTTTATGTTATGCGGTTGTTGGTGACTAAGTAAACTTTGTGTTTGATTTGTGAAAAGGAATAATTATTATTATTATGTTATGTTGTTGGTAATAACACCGTTTGTGTTTGATTTGTGAAAAGGAATTATCATTATTATTATGTTATGTTATGTTGTTGGAAATAACACCGTTTGATTTGTGAAAAGGAATTATTATTATTATGTTATGTTGTTGGTAATAACATCGTTTGTGGTTCATTTGTGAAAAGGAACTATTATTATTATTATTATTATTATTATGTTATGTTGTTGGTAATAACACCGTTTGATTTGTGAAAAGGAACTATTATTATTATTATTATTATTATTATGTTGTTGGTAATAACACCGTTTGATTTGTGAAAAGGAATTATTATTAATATTATGTTATGTTGTTGGTCATCATTATCATAATCATATCGTGCTGGTAGCACGGATATCCCTGACCCTCTCTCGCCACTTCTCCCGATCGTTCATTGCCCTAGGTAGGTCTTCAGGACAACATCCTGTATCCTCACATAGCTGCTGAATGTATGTTCGTGCTGGTCGTCCTGCTCTTGCGTGGCCATGTGTGGGGATCCATAAGAGTACATCTCTTATGAGTTCGTCCCTACTTCTCCAGCAGTGTCCTGCATGTCTGGTTCTTCTAACTTTGTGTGCATTAACATAGAGGCCTATGCTTGCTGCTGCTCGTTCCAAACTATGCAGTAGTGTTTCGGCTTGGTCAGGTGTATTTGCCAGTATCGCTATGTCATCGGCGTAGTCGGCGTCGGTAATTGTTGTTGCGGGGTACCTTTTGCTTCTTTTCTTCGTCAGTTCGAAGCCATTCTCTTTGATTTTGTCAATCGATGTTCTAAGTACGTAGTCTAGACAAATGATAAAGAGGTACGGGGCCAGCGTGTCCCCTTGTAGTACTCCTGCTACAATGTCAAAGTATTCTGTGTCTCCATCCGGTGATCGTACTTTTACTTTAGTGTTTCTATAGAGAATCGTTATTGCCGCTACGGTTTCTTTAGGTATGCCGTAGGCTAGTAGGATTTGTTCCATCTTTCCTCTGTGAATGGAATCGAAAGCCTTGGTAAAGTCGACAAATATTAATGTCGCTTGTAGGTTTTTTGCCCGTACACCTTCAAGGATTCTACGGATGGGTAATATTTGTGAGGTCGTGGATCTATTTCTTCGGAAGCCATTTTGGTTTTTTCTAAGTATGTTGTCGATTTTGGGTTCTATGCTGTTTCGTAGTAGGGCATTGTAGATTTTGGCTGCTATGGATGTAAGTGTTATGCCTCGGTAGTTTTTGGCTAATCCGAGGTCCCCCTTTTTAGGGAAGGGGAGTATGCATCCCTTCATCCATCTATCTATCGGATTTTGATTGTATACTGCGTTGCAGTGTCGGAGCAGTATGTCGTCGAATTGTCTGGTCTTCCATACTTCCGGCGGAATTTCGTCCAGCCCTGCAGCTTTCCTATTTTTAATTTTTCTGAGAACCGAGTCGAGTTCTTCTTGTGTGAACGGTCCTAGTTTAATGTCTAATTGTTTGCTAATTATTCTGGTGATTGGTTCCTGTGTTATTTTTGGTGGGTTTCCTAGTAGGTTTTCGAAGTGCTGTTTTCACTGTTTTATTCTTTCTTGTTGGTTTGCTGCTTTCAGTTTTGCTTTGGCTGTGTTCTTTCTTCTGCTCACTTCGTTTATTGTTTGCCAGGCTAATCTAGATTGTCAATCTTCCACCGAGTCTCTACTCTTATCTATCTGATTTTGAATGTATTCTGTCTGTTCCTTTATATATATGCCTGCTAATTGATATTGGGCCGTTTTTAGTTTTAAGGCATTTGTGTTTGTTGGGTTTTTTCGATAGTTTTTGGAGGCTGTTTTCACTAGTGCACGTTTTTCTCTCACCGCTAAAGTTTCCCAAGGGACTCTATATTTAGTTTTAAGTTTTGTTGGAATGTATTTTGCTGCTGCCTCGAGGTGTGCATTGACGAAATTTTCATATTCGTCGTTTGGTGTACTTTTTTCCGTCCTGTGTTTGATTTGTGAAAAGGAATTATTATTATTATTATTATTATTATTATTATTATTATTATTATTATTATTATTATCTTATGTTGTTGGAAATAACACCGTATATTTGTAAAAAGGAATTATTATTATTATTATCTTTATTATTATTATTATTATTATTATTATGTTATGTTGTTGGTAATAACACCGTTTGTGTTTGATTTGTGAAAAGGAATTATTATTGTTATTATTATTATGTTATGTTGTTGGTAATAACACCGTTTGTGTTTGATTTAAGGTAGATAAAGAAAAGTTAGCGACTTTAGTCGAGGGTGACCCTTTCCCTGGATTTCTCCACTTTACCTTTGATCCCCTAAACAAGACACCAACTGTACGGCCACCTGCCTCCTATCACGAAAACTATTCAAGTTAGACGAACCAGACATGCAGGATACTGCTGGAGAAGCAGGGACTAACTCATAAGAGATGTACTGGAGGGAGAATAATTGGATTCATACCTTTCCCAAAGGTATTAGTGCTATGTGAAATGCAGTCAGTCTCGTCCATGATTTGAACTCGTGTCACCGTGTCCATTTCCAACGACGATAACCATTACAACACGGGTACCTCCAAAAAGATTGTTAGCTAATGGTCCGGGAAACCGGGGTTCAATCCCAGGTCGAGTTATACCAAAGACTCAAATAATTGGTACTTGATGCCACCTTGCTTAACACTCAGTATTATAAGGTGGGGATCAAAGGTCATCATCATCATCATTTCGCACTGGTAGCACGGATATCCCTGACCCTCTCTCGCCCTCCTCCCTATCGTTCATCGCCCTAGGTAGGTCTTCAGGACAACATCCCGTATCCTCACATAGCTACTGAATGTATGTTCGAGCTGGTCGTCCTGCTTTTGCTCGGCCATATGTGTGGGTCCATAGGAGTACATTACTTATGAGCTCGTCCTTGCTTCTCCAGCAGTGTCCTGCATGTCTGGTTAGTCTAACTTGGATAGTTTTCGTGATGGGAGGCAGGTGGCCGTATAGTAACCATTACACCACGGGCACCTCCATATTCTTCAATTATAGAACCGTTTTAGTCAAACTGAAAAAAGGCAAGAAGTAGACGATATTTTGCAGAAACTATCACAGTAGCTGATTACGCAGATGACCCAGCACTTCCCACAAATAAACCTTTACATGCTAAATCAATGTTGCATTGCATGGAACAGGCAGCAAGAGACATTGGTTTCCACAAGTACTCAGATAAGACAAAGTTTGATTGTTTTAAACGAGATGGTGTCATATCTACATTGAATGACAGGCCTCTGAAATTAGTAGTTCAGTTCACATACCTCTGTAGCAATATCACATCTACTGAAAACGAAGTAAACATGCATAAAGAAAAGATATGGATTGGTATGGAAATAAATGGAGGTACCCGTGTTGTAATGGTTATCATTGTAGGAAATGGACACGGCGACACGATTTCGAATCCTGGACGAGACTGATTGCATTTCACATAGCACTAATACCCTTGGGAAAGGTATGGATCCAATTATTCTCCTTCCAGCTATGAATAAATAGTGGGGGAAGATTGCGTTCCTCAGCCTTCGTAAGGCAACTAGTCTAGGAGAAGGAAAACTCTGAATTCACACCTGTTAAACTCTGCTTAAAAAATGACCTTGGGTCATACCCTACCCCAGCGGAGGGGTTGGTAAATATGGTATGGAAATAAAATCTTTCGGATAAAATGAAATAGTTTTTTTTCAAACGGACTCCGTATAATCAATATTGCATAGTTACATCACCTGGAGTCTAACAGCATCCCTAAAAAACTCTCTCAAAAATTTGCTTACTTATGCTGAATTAAATTGTTTGAAATAGAACTGTTAGATCATTTCACTGTGTGTATCAACAAAATGTTTTTACACACCATATATATTTGATATATATGTATAAAAAAACACCAACAGAATTCAACATGAACAAGAACTGTGTTTACTCCATCCCTTGCAGTTATAAAATATACAAAGGTGAGACAGGTCACCCACTAAAAGTAAGGCTAGAAGAACATCAGAAGGCAGTAGTACGAGGGGAGATTGAAAAGTCGGGTATGGCGGATCATATATGGAAGGAAAAGGGAAACCATCTTCCCTTATGGGATGAAGTTGAAATAATTGATGGGGCTGAACATGGGAGGATTAGGCGTCTTAAGGAATCAGCACATATGGTGGGCTACAATGGTAATTTACTAAGCTTTTTGCTTAGATGTAGCACAAGGCCGCATGAATTGGGCACCTAATGAGAATCGAACTCACTTGTGTAGGTTTGCTAGTCTACCTTGCTAACCATTACACCACCCGAGGTGCCCTGGTGGGCTACAATGACCTGCTGAGATGACCAAGTATTGAGGTGAATACAATATGGGAAACGATAGTTAAAAAGGTTAGATAAAAATAATCTGAATATGAGCATAGGTAAAAAATCATACATAATAGTAGTAATTCAAGTCAAGTTAGAACATTAGGTTTTATAAGTCCCAAAATTCACTCTAAACAGTCCAGCAAGACACACAGCGTCACGGTTATAGGCGCTGGTTCCCTAAGCTTCTAAGGAAAAAAATCACCAAGTAGTTGCAAGTTCAATCCTCACTACAGGCGAGTAACAATACAGGAATACTTACCACTTGAACCCGTTTATGGTGAACGGAATCAGAACAGGCGACCCCTGTGGATTCAATAAAGGACGTAGTTCGAAGTTCCGTGAAGATACCCTAGTTCAACAAACACCTGAAGAAGGCGGGAGAACATATCGGCTGAAACGTTGTGGAAATAACAATAAAGGCAATAGTCCGAAAACCTTTGATGATAAAAATGTATAAACAGGATTTGGCATTAAATAACCAGCAGCGTTTGATATGCCATAAAATCAAACCAAACAAACATCAGATAACCAACTTCATAAGGAAATCCAGTTTTATATTTGACCCAGGAATCCCCTTTTATTAGCGGATAGAGATCTTACCCCTCTTCATGAAATGCAATCAGCGTCTTTAGGGGGGAATGGATTTGTTGCCGTTAGATATTTTTTAGTGTCGATCACTGTGTTTAAATTCTTTAATCATTGACCTTTCGTGGATGATTAATAACTTAAAACTTATCGCCAAACGTATTTCGGCTTATTGCTACTACAAATTGCGTGACAGATAGATTTATGGTGAGTGTGCGTAGGTTGAAAACAATCTCACATTTAAGGAATGTTATCAGCTAGTTACAACAATTGTCATTTAAATTGAAAGGTAAAAACCTCGATATGCAATTGCTTTGAACGTGATCGAAACACAAATTTCATCTTTGTTGTAATTAATGTCACGGAAAGGAAACCTTCTGCAATTTTATATATGGAAGTTAGTTTTAACACGATCGTTTATGAACCTCGTAATAACACAAGGTTAACTGAATCTTATTACTGTTGGGAAATCAAACAATTATGCGTAGTGCAGTGATTAAATTCTTGCACACTGACAGGCAGATACTGATTTAATTAGTTAGAATTAGTCGAAACTGACACACTCCTTACCCAAGTTACGCGCAAAAATAAGACATAACTTTATAAAGAAATACATATTAAAAATCTTTGATAAAATGAAACAATATTTTCAAATTTATCTATCATAATAAGAAAAAAGAAAACTTACAAAAAGGTACGATTTCCACGGGCAATGCTAGTAAAATTAACACATTTAAATAACCTGAAGACATCAAAGTATGTGTCATCAAAGCCTGAGAAGAAAACATGAAATTAATTCACAAAAATGTTTGGTTGGTTGGTTGGTTGGTTGGTTGGTTTCTACACTATGTTAGCCCCTTTTAGGTTATTTTATGTAGAAGGAAGTTTTAAAATTATATTCATTTCTAACATACATTGCAAAAATTTCCCTTCACAATCATTTTAAACATATAGAAAATATACTTGGTTGAAATATCAATGTTCAAAGAACCAAGGGATTAATAAAGTTAACAATCGTTTTAAAGAAGTAAGTAAGTAAAGTTGTCTCCCTTTAGTCGAGAGCGACCCGAAGGCTCCCTTTTCAATAGCTACTACACCGAGGTGTAGGGTAGGTCGCTACTCCTTTCAGTGGATTGGTCCACTTTACCCTCGATACGTACCTTATATTGCTGAGTGTTAAGCAAGGAGGTTTCAAGTACCATTTTTAAAGACTTTGGTATGATGCGACCTGGGATTGAACCCAGGTCTCCCGGATCATTGGCGAACACTCTACCCACTCGGCCAGATGTAAACACTTCATACTTACTTGCAATATCAACGATTCAAGAGTCAATGTATTATTCAAGTTCACAAACGTTCATACTAAGTTGCAATATCAATATTTTAAGAGCCAATATATTATTCAAATCCTCAATTGTTTCAAAGAGATAAACACTTCATACCTACTCGCAATATCTATAATTCCAGAACCAATATATTCATATTTACCAACCCCTCCGCTTTGGCAGGATATGACACAAGGTCAATTTTTAAGCGGAGTTTAACAGGTTTCAATTCAGAGTTTTCCTTCCCCTAGACTAGTTGCCTCACCAAGGCTGAAGAACGTAGTCTGCCGTACTATTTTGCCCATAGCTGGAGCGAGAATAAATGGATTCATACCTTTCCCAAGGGTATTAGTGCTATGTGAAATGCAATCAGTCTCGACCAGGATTTGAACTCGCGTCACCGTGTCCATTTTCCACGACGATTATCATTACACTACGGGCACCTCCTTCCAGAGTCAATATATTAATCATATTGACAATCCTTGTAAACAGGTAAACATTTCATACTTAGTAGCAATATCAATGTCTTAAGAGTTCGCAATAATTTTAAAAAATCTCTCAAACAGATCTATTTAACCCAAAGATGTAACCCTAACAGGTGCTATCTTTATGGTCAAATTGGATCGATAATTAACGGCAATGAAGCTTCACCACTAAATACAGCTTCCGCCAAAAAATAAAAATAAAAATAAGAATGAATAAAAAAAAACTATTGATAAGTGAAATGTTTTTATTTATTTTACTTTTTTAGAATCCTTCAATTGATTTGACGTTCGAATGAAGATTATTTTCTTCGTGTATAAAAGGATGTCTTTTCCCCTGTGATCTTGTTCAATTCGTAAGGTTCCTTCTTATCTGCTGAAATCACCCAATTGATCTTTTTAAGCGTAAATACTTACACATACAGAATGTAAGCAAAGGCTTTTGAATCACCTAGACGTAAGATACTTTCAACTCCCACGGCACAGATGATATTTTTGGCGTTGTAACATACAGAAAACATGTTTTTTTTTCATCTATATTCTTTATTCACATGATTAAGATTATATTCCGATATGTCTTGGTCTACATACAAATATTTTGATATCAGATGGTTGGTTGGTTTGATTGTTTGGGTTTTATGGCACTTTAACCTTTATAGGTTATTTAATGTCAAAGCCAATTTTATACAAATAAACAGTTCTATTTCAAACAATTCAGTTAGCATGAGTACATAGTTTAATTGTCAAAATCATTTCTATTTCAAGCTATTCAGTTTATTCAAACATTTCTAACTCAGCTGATTCAGTTTCGTGTAAGTACAGATTTAGTTTACACATTTAAATGCCAAAACAGTTCTATATATAACAATACATTTTCGAGTTTCAATGTCAAAAATAATTTTATTTCAAACAATTCAGTTTAGCATAAGTACACAGTATAAATGTAAGAAGTTTAATTGTCAAAAATATTTCTATGTCAAGCTATTCAGTTTAGTCAAAGAGTTCTTATCCAAACAATTTAGTTCTAGCATAAGTATGCAGTTAGTTCTATTTGACCCATAGATAGGACCCTTATCAGGTACGACCCCTCAGTGCCAGAGTGGGCCTGGAAGCGATGGCAATAAAGGGGTAATCTGCATCCCCCAAAGCTCCAGCATTACTAAAACCTCACTATCAGATTGTTTAGTGTCATATCAGGACACTCTTTACGGGGTCTTACCCTTCTGCAGAGGTGCAGTCGGTGTATTCTACAGCCCCAGCCGACTGACCAATTTATGTCAGAGCAGAAATAGTCCCAAACCCCAATATCCTATGAGAATAATGTTTTCATCATTATAAGAGGACTGTGTTTTCAGTGACATATCTTTCAAATTCGCGGTGAGAATGAAAATTACCAAAGTACAATTGAAACAAATTACCTTCTGCCATCTTGGCTTGTTGAAATTGAAATTTTGCTCTCATTCTAAATTTCGAAATATGTTCTACAAATGGGTGATATATGTATTTCCCTAACGTTTCTGTCACGGATAAGGTCAATTTTTAAGTGGAGTCAAGTTGGTGTGAATTCAGAGTTTTCCTTTTTCTAGATTGGTTGCCAACAAAAGAACCTAGTCAGTCTTATCATTTAACTATAAGTAGAATTAGAAGAGATTGATTTATAAATAACTTGATTGAAAGGGAACATGATAATTTATGCCTTTTCTCAAGTGAATTGAACTCAGATCATTAGACCCGATTCTTCAAAGCACATTTTTTCCTACACGTCACGAAGCTTAGAAATCATGGAGCAAGAAATTCAACAAGAATTGCACAGAGCAGTGAAAATTTTTATTAAAATTTGTTTTTTTTAAAAATCCATCAATACTACAATTCTTCTTTGATGGTGAAGCGATTGATTTTGTGCATTTTAAAAGTCCTACTCCCGGGATCAACTTATTACTAATCATGATATTACAGTTTGTAATACAGGAATTTTTTTTCTTTCTTCGGAATTGAGTTTTCCTTCTCCCGGACTGGTTGCTTTACCAATTTTGTAAAGCGGTTGACAGATGAAGGACAACTCTCCTTTATAAGAATATATACGTCTTTTTATTCTTTCGTAAGGGGTCAAAGCTTCTGTTGTGAGAGAGACAAATGGAGTTGGAGGGAGACAAGACAGATTGCAATATTGACCCACATCTTCTTTTTCTCTTGACCATAGCACACTGTGTTATCTTCAAGACCCCACTGAGCACTTCTTCATATTCTCGGTTGGGGTTGCTCAACCGCCTCAGCAAGCTGGCTCTGACTCACAGACTGCAACTCCTCAGCAGGCATTTGTATTTAATTTCATAACGCCAACAACTTCTGATTAGATCATGTTATCTTCTTCCGCTTGCTTACACAGATGCATCCCTGATTGACGGTTCGGTCAAGGGTTAATATGCTACACCAAGATAAAAGTCTCCCCGACTATTTAGCAATAAATAAAGCTAGAAAAGATTGATTCGTGTTTTTTTTTTCTTAGGAAGATTTGTCCGAAGTATAGCTGAGGAGTATCCATAGCGTAGTGGTTAACGTACTAGATGGTGACATTATTTTTAGCGAGTTTGAAATTTACATCCGCTTTTCATCTAATATCCTTGGGAAAAGTATGAACCCATACATCCGATAACCATGGGTTAAACAGTACCACTAGTCTTCTTCTAAAAGGAAGGCTTTGGCATAAAATAACCTATAAAGGTTGATATGCCATTAAACAAAGAAACCTAAACCAAAAATGTTGTGAAACACATGCTGTTATATAATGACTGTTGACATGGCTTTTGGTTCGTTCCTGCTGACCCTGTGTGCTTTGACAAGCTGTCATGTTATGCATCCGGGTCGGCCGGTCGAGCCGGTGTGTAACCGGAAGGGGACCACGTGATATGAGAACCACGTGGTTAGAGTTTGACAGTCAGTCCAGTCAGAATCGAGAGTCGAGCCATGGATACGCAGCCAATCAGAGGCGTTAGGTCGTCTCTGACGATACGGCTTGCAAGGGGGTGCAAGCGTTGGCACCCCTTGCTCTAGGAAGAAGATATGGGGCAAGAAGTCTCCTCTCTGAGTATATGTCTCTCCATCAATCTCTCAAACTTACAACAAACTGTGTGCCCCTTTCGAGAATAAAATGAGAGCGATATATTTTTATAAAGAAGTGTGTTTCGTTTCGTTAATTGAAGTTCGTTCATTATCTTTGATTACGTTCTTGGTTGGGTCTATATGAAGTATACAACAATGCATCCTCATCCAGGATTTGAACCCGGGAAGCTGAGTTCAATTAATATTACAATAAACCGTTAAGCTTACCCCGCCTTCTTTCTTGCAGAGTACAACGGTAAGAGTTCGTCTATAGTCGCACAAGGCATGGCGCAAGTAATACGGTTAGAGTTACACAGCATTGTGAAAGAGACATTGAATTTTATTATTTGGACGTTGTTGTTTCTGACGTTGTCAAACACAGCATTATTTTTTCTTATTAGCAAGTGCTCGCCTGTTTATGACACAGCGTGTCCACTGCAATGAGGATTTTCATTTCGAATTAACGCCATGTATTCTCTTACGCTTCTTCTCAATCATACATCTTTGTCGATAGAGACACTGGAATGGGATTTCCTGTTCAGTCGGTTTTCATAGAAGAACGAGCTAACATTAAAATATCCTGTCCACTTGCTTTCGTCTCCAAGCCGGCAGAAAAATATATGTTGTCTGTATTTCAGTAAAGCAATAACCCGTAAGTTTCCATAAACATAGGGCGATTCATTGAGTTGTTCATAAAAGGATTTAGCAAGTTTTCTAACAACTTGATCAACAATGTTTGTTTGCATCGTGTATGTTCGGTAACAATTGTCGCGTTTAATAAAATCTAAGTTAAGTTTGTTTTGTACCAATGTTTTTTCCCTGCACACTGAGAAAAGCAAGTATTTGGAATCCTGGATAATATTTGATTTCACACACCTGCCATCATTTTGGCATTGGTAACACACACACACACACACACACACACACACACACACACAAATATATATATATATTGTCTTCCTCAGAGAGACTGTTTCGTCGTATCACAACTCTTCGGTGTGGCTAGACACGTAGGACCCTTGAAGATGGGGTCAAAACCCGACCAACTTTACGTTAGACTTAGTATCAGACCGCTCAGCCAACAAGCGTACCACGTCAGCTAGGGAACTATAAGATATTAAGTAGTAGCGTTCGTTTGTTTAAATTTTATACCTTACCGGATACCAGAGTGCTCAATTCGTTCGAAGAGCTTTGCATTATGCGAGCAACAGCCGTAAATTCCTTCGCCAGAATGCTCAACCCCCATGGGGGAGCGTATATATTGTCATCCACAGACAGGCTGTTTCGTTGTATCACAATCCTTCAGTGTGGCTAGACACGTAGGACGCTTAAGCTGGGATTAAAACCCGCCAAAGTTTATGTTATACTTATTATTAGACCGTCCAGCCAACAAGCGTACCACGTCAGCTAGACAATTATAAGGTACTAAATAGTAGAGTTCGTTTGTGTGTGTCGTGTACAAGTCACTGAGAGCACTTTCTTCACCCTCTTTAGTCATCTTGTCCTGTAAATAAGTTGCTGAAAGTTCGAGGACGTTCTAGAATATAAAGAGACTTTTTATTATTTAAGTTAATAACTTTGATATTTATCATTCTACGAAATGTACTATAATCAAACAGGCGACATTTCCACACTATAGGGAACCTCACTGAAACTGGTAGACAAATTCACCTACCTAGGAAGCAGTGTCTCATCATCCGAAAAAGGCATCGACACACGGCTAACAAAGGCATGGAATGCTATCGATAGGCTATCGATCATATGGAAATCAGACCTGACCGATGAAATGAAACACAGTTTCTTCCAGACACCACTTGGATGCGAACAAAACGGCTGGAGAAGAAGCTAGACGGCAATTACAGAAGAATGTTGCGAGCAATATTGAACAAGTCCTGGCGGCGACATCCCACAAAGCACCAACTATACGGCCACCTGCCTCCCATCACGAAAACTATCCAAGTTAAACGAACCAGACATGCAGGACACTGTTGGAGAAGCAGGGACGAGCTCATAAGTGATGTACTCCTATGGATCTCTACATGTGGCCGAACAAAAGCAGGACGACTAGCTAGAACATACATACAGCTGCTATGTAAGGATATGGGATGTAGCCCTGAAGACCTGCCAGAGGCGATGAACGATAGGGAGAAGTGTCGAGAGAGGGTGAGGGATATCCATGCTGGCGGCACGGCATGATGATGATGATGATGATCGTCGCACAAGTCATGCTGCCTAGAATTCGATTATTGTTGTGCAGGATATCTGTCACGTGCTTGATGTCATACAGAATAAAGTTTTAACCGGAATATATGTCACATTATCTTGGGGAAAAGCCAACTTCTTCTCAGCAATATACTGTTGTGATGCTGGCAAGAGAAAGACGCGGGGAACACAAAAAAGGTAGATAGAAAACATTTATATTCAAGTAACAGAAAGATGATACAAGAGAACCTGGTTAAAACAGTAGTTTGTTAATAGGAAGCTGAGAGTACAGTGGTTAAAGACTATCTGCCCTCTACCCCAGTGGTATCACGTGATTGTGTCACGTGAGTTTGGTCAACTGTATTTGTTTTCAGGTCCACCAACCGGATGAGTATGGTACAAGGCCTTTTTAAGGTGGGTCCGGGTGCAGGGCCACAGCCCACACGCGCCCGGCATTTTGAAAAATACCTCGGACCCTGTCAGTATTCCCCTAAAGAAAGGTGCCTCAGGCGCCAAACAATTAACGTAACCCCTCCGAAGAGAGTTAAAGCCTGGGGTTACTGCCCTCCACTGAGGCCAGAGGGATCTCCAGTGCAAAGACACTCCCGACGAGAACCGCGCAGTTGACATCACGGCCGGCCGTAGTGTGACCCAACAACTGGACAGGCGCACCAAACACGTTTGTTTGGCCGACTACTCTGACACTGCATTGGCATGTATTTATGGAGGAGGGTGTCCATTATGTAGGGAGTACAACATTTACACCCATCGAGATTTCACTATGGGAAAAATTAATCTAATTACTATGAAAGACCTAACTCGCGTAATACGTCTTATACGAGGATATTACTGATATTGGAGTTGCTATTTTAAGTCGTCAATTTGGAACTTTGCTCTTTCTGGATTAATGCTCATCTGGATTGTGTGAATTTTATTGAATCGGGATTTGATACTAATCCCTTGCGAGTTAATTGGCACGTAAACCCTTTTTCACAAGTAGGGACGAGCTCATAAGTGATGTACTCCTATGGACCCCCACATATGGCCGGGAAAAAGCAGGACGACCAGCTCGAACATACATACAGCAGCTATGTGAGGATACGGGATGTAGCCCTGAAGACCTGCCAGAGGCGATGAACGATAGGGAGAAGTGGCATGAGAGGGTCATGGATATCCATGCTAGCGGCACGATATGATGATGATGATGATGAAGTCCTAGGTTCTAACAGTTCAGCTGTGCCCATCCTGCTGGAGGTGTAGAAGACGCTGACTGCATCTCTCTAGATTTGTAAGACACCCGTCGCAAAGTAACTGTCCTAAAAAGGATACTCAACTGAATCTGATGGTAAGGCTCTAGTCATGAATCTTTCGCGAATTTAAAGTACTTCTTCATCCCCATTACTCTCACATTCATTCTGACTCGGAGTAGTTGTATCTGTTAGGGTCCCATTTAGGGGTCAAATAAAATTGCATGAACATTTAACTGTATGCCAAAATTGACGAGTATTAAATTGAAATTGTTACATAGCAAAATTTGGTATCATTTAACTGTGTGCAATCCTTTAGCAATACTTGGAATCATTTAACGGAATGACAGCAATATTTGAAATAATTTAACTGTGTGCAAATAAAACTCTTTGGAAGCAATATTTGAAAATATTTTACTGTGCACAAACTAATTAGTTGTAACTCTTTAATTCATGTAGAAATAAATTTACCTACACACTATTCATTAGAAATCATATATATATATATATATATATATATATATTACTATTTAACTGAGTGAAAACAAATTGCTGATGTTATATTAGATTGTTAGTGTTACATTACAATAAACGACACCTGTCTGCAAACAAATGATTAATATTAAATATAATTATTCCAGCTTGATAGGAAAACGTGTTACTCTCTGTGTGTAGAGAAATGATTAATATTAAATAGAATAATTATTGTTAGAAGAACTCGAAATCATCTACCTGTGAGCCAAAAAAAATGAGCTCTGTGTTGTTTAAGATCTTACCTACAAACTATTTGTTTACAAATCATATATATGATTTAGAGATATACGTATTAACAGGATTTGACATTAAATAATCTACAAGGGTTGATTAAGCACAACCAACCAACAGCTTGTTCGAAGTCGGAGTTTTAGACAGATTTTGAAGACGAGTACAGCTGGATTGGATAGATGCATTTAACTCAGAATATGACAGAATTTTATCTTCTACAAAAAAGGAGAAGAGTTTGCGTGGATAATTGCAAACATACTGAACTATGACAGTCAGTGAGTTCAAGCACCAGTTGCTCAATTACATTCACTTTCGGACTAA
The DNA here is from genome assembly GCA_963585895.1 of Sepioteuthis lessoniana. Taxonomy (NCBI): domain Eukaryota; kingdom Metazoa; phylum Mollusca; class Cephalopoda; order Myopsida; family Loliginidae; genus Sepioteuthis; species Sepioteuthis lessoniana. The sequence goes on from OY757944.1 coordinate 4,811,016, forward strand.
TACCCTTGGGAACCCCGATATCCTCCCACCTATTGATTATAAAGTATCACAAGTGTTCTTCTACAAAGATGGCTTTGAAATTAAATAACCCAAAAAGATTGATATGCCATTACGTGGAGGAGGTGCCCGTGTTGTAATGGTTATCGCCGTAGGGAAATGGACGCGACGACACTAGCTCAAATCCTGGACGAGACCGAATGCATTTCACATAGCACTAATACCATTGGGAAAAGTATGAATCCAATTAGTCTCCCTCCAGCTATGGGTAAATAGTAGGGCAGACTGGGTTCTTCGGCCTTGGTGAGGCAATTAGTCTAGGAGAAGGAAAACTCTGAATTCAAACCTGTTAAACACCGCTTAAAAATTGACCTTGTGTCATATCCTGTCCAGCGGAGAGGTTGGGTAAATATGGATATGCCATTCCGTGACTGGGGTTCAAATTTTGAATTTTGACTTGAAAAATCTTTTGACATGCCGTATAAATTGTGTTGGTGGTATAATAGGAAATGCGCCAAGTGCCTAAAGTAAACAGGACGCAGGTATTGCAGTGGAAATGCCACGCAAATTGTGCAGGCGGCATCCTTGAAGGTTCGGACGCTGGAAGCAGAAAAACAACAGGAAGTACACCTCAATTGCGACCACTGGGATTGCGTGGAAGCTGAAAAAGTATATTAACCAGGGAAGATTTCGACCCGGGGCAATCGAAGAAGACCAGCAGAAGAGCAACAAAACGTTACACCGCTCTGGGCACTTGCACCAGACAGTCTAATGTTGAGAGGTTGAGAAAAGCGTGGGCTGGACAAGATTCGCGAAAATCGAGAAGTGAGTCGAAACTAAGATTATTTGGTACCTTGAGATAATACCAGACCCACAAAAGCAGACAAGCAAAGAAAAACTCTGATAATTCGATTCTTTAAGAGAGCCCTATACCAGACTAGTAAAACTAGAGAAGGGAGGAGAAACTTAGATGACACAATGTCTTTCGCAGTTTTGCAAAAGAAGAACAAAGAAAAGGCGGTTCTCTGAAGATTCGCCATTCTTATTCTCATGTCACCCCATCAACACGGATATCCCTGACCCTGTCGTGCCACCCTTCTCTATCGTCCATCGCTCCCGGTAGGTCTTCAAGGCTACATCCTGTATCGGCAGAGAGCTGTTGTATATAGGTTCTAGCTGGTCGTCTTGCTTTTGCTCGTCCATGTGAGGGGGTCCAGAGGAGCATGTCATTTATGAGTTCTTCCCTACGTCTCCAGCAGTGTCCCGCACGTCTGGTTCGTCTACCTTGGATAGTTTTCGTGATGGGTGGTAAGTGGAAGAACAGCTGCTGCTTTGTGGGGTGCTGCCTCCAGGACTTGTTCAATGTTGCTCGCAGCATTCTTGTGTAGTAGCCGTCAAGCTTTTTCTCCATACTTCCAGTTAGCGTCTATGTAGTGCATCCATACAGCAGTATCGGCACGACAGCAGCTTGGAAAAAACTATGTTTCATTTTATCGGTCAGGTCTGACTTCCATATGACTGATAGTCTGTCAATGCCTTTGCTAGTCGCGAGTTGATGCCTGTCTCAGTTGATGAGACACTGCTTCCTAAGTAGATAAAGTTTTCTACTAGTTTCAGAGAGCTACCGTTTAGTGTGGAGATGTCACCTGTTTGATTAAAGCACATATATTCCGTCTTGTGTGCATTGACATTGAGGCCTATGCCTGCAACGGCTCGTTCCAGACTATGTAACAGGGTTTAAGCTTGGGCGAGTGTACTTGCCAGAAGCGTTATATCATCGGCGTAGTCCGCGTCCGTAATTGTTTGTGCAGGGTACCTTCTGCTTATTTCCGTTTTATGAAGATTCGTACCTTGCTCTTGTGGGTACAATTTCAGCCGTCGTCGACTCTCTACTTCACCCTACCCATACGTTCAATTAGGGTAATGAAGGGAAAGGCAAAGAAACATTTTATATTTTTGTATATCAGGGTTGTTGTCTTTCTCTACTGCACGACTCCAAATCGCTTATTTCGAGGCCGCAATTCTGCATTTTAACCCTTATGAGTCGGGAACTACCCCGAGTAAAGTTAAGATGATAATCATAGTGATGGGGTCGTGTCAGGATGAATATAATTGTTAATGATACTTGGGCAGAACGAGATCAAGGGCAGTTAGGGATGAAAAAAATCAAGAGGGAATTATTTTAACTATCCTTAAAAAAAAGTTGTTTTCATGTAACTTTGCATGTCTGGTTCGTCTAACTTGTATAGTTTTCGTGATGGGAGGCAGGTGGTCGTATAGTTAGTCCCTTGTGGGGTGGTGCCGCCAGGACTTGTTTAATATTGCTCGCAACATTCTTGTGTAATTGCTGTCTAGCTTCTTCTCCAGCCGCTTAGTTAGCGTCCAAGTAGTGCATCTGTTGTATAGTTATCTACAGCATCACAACGACACAATAATAAAACAGACGCAAGGACAAAGACGCAAGAAGAAAGGATGCAGGAATGAAGGACGCAGGAAGACTTCTTTACAAATATTTTACCTCTCACTTTATTGCAAGGTTTGAAAAGGGTAACTCAAAGTTTGCATGTGAGAGGATGCCGGAGACCGAACATAAACTTCATATTTTGACCCCACTGTTATGACCGTCACGTTGTGTCTTTCTTGTTCTCTTAGATGCTCAACCAGAGGTCTTGGGGTCCACTCCATCGGGGCTTTTCCGAGGGCCCCCTCGGTTGGGTGTGGCCTTCCCTACAACATCTGATCTCTACTGTCTGGAAGTCTGCTGGCAACTGCTTTGGCACCCCAAACTCAACTGAGTTAAATAATAACTCAACGCCCACACGATCGCCTACTGGATCTTTGAATCGGATGTTTAATCGTCATCAAGCGGAAATAACTGTCATACAGTTCAGAGGTTGCTCTCTTCCGGTGCATCCCTGTTAGTGGCACAATGGGACCTTCACCTTGTCCCATATCATAAGCCTTAATCCGCCCACGCGATCTCTTTCGATTACTGGCCATTGGAATGTGTCACTTACTTCCGGTGTATCACCTAGGAATAGCATTTTTGGGCCGGGGTGAGCGTCAAAATATAACACATCCATACAGCAGTATCGAAACGACCGCTGCCTGGAAGAAACTGTGTTTCATTTTATCGGTCAGGTCTGATTTCCATATGATCGATAGTCTATCGATAGCTGTCCATGCCTTCGCTAGCCGCGTGTCGATAAGTGATATACTCCTATGGACCCCCACATATGGCCGGGCAAAAGCAGGACGACCAGCTCGAACATACATTCAGCAGCTATGTGAGGATAGGGGATGTAGCCCTGAAGACCTGCCAGAGGTGATGAACGATAGGGAGAAGTGACGAGAGAGGGTCAGGGATATCCATGCTAACAGTACGACATGATGATGGTGATGATGATGATGATGTAACTTTGAGAAACAATTTTTTAGTTTTGCAAGAATTTTTGGTTCGTGTTTTTCTGGAGAACCCTGTATTGATCACATGTACCAGTTCATGGTGGCCGTCTGCAAGTTTTCCATCGAAGTAACTTTTAATGAGGGAGAGACTAGAGATATCATTACAATAAGGAAATAGTTGAAAAGATTAAAATATTTCTTGAAAGACCATTCGATTCTGTACCCTATTAAGGGCAAATAACATGGTAAGAGCAGGTATTCTATGTGGCGTAGCGGTAAACAAGCTGGACTGCAGCATTGTAGTAAGAAATTTTAAACTCCAGCTACTAAATTACATTCATTTTCTGGGAAAAGTTTGAACCCAATTATACTCCTAGCTATGGGTTAAATTGTACTATTACCATTCTTGTACAATGAGGGTATAGGCAATAGATAAACCATAGAGATTGATATGCCTTTAAACAAAAGAAACTAAACTAATCTATCAATTCTTCAGGAGTCCTAATGGCGTATTGGTTAATTTACTGGAGTGCCACATCGTAGTGAGTTCAATCTCCACGTTGCTTTTGGACCAATACACTAGGAAACGGATTGAAACCCCTTATTCCCACCTGCAATTCTTCTAAGCGGATGGCATTGAATAACACACGAGGAGTGATGTGCCTTGAAATATAGAAACCAAAACAAATCGTGGAAGTAGAAGACTTCTACAATCTCCGAGCCTCACCTTACTTGAGGGTGAATATTAATTTAAAGTAACACAGTGGCTATATTTGTGTCAAGAATTTTCATGTGCCTTAGAAAAAGCCGACTATCCTAGCTACACTCGAAAATTGTTATTCTAGTTGAAATTTGATTTGAAAGTATTACGTTTTGTTTGAAGCGTTATATTGCGATTTTTGATCAAAAATATCTCTGCATGTTGCTTAGTTACAAGAATTTAAAAAGGGAAAAGGTTTTCTGTGAAAAGATCATGAAAAGAATGTTCCCAATATCAAAGACCATTCGACATGTCGAAAGACGAATTACAATTTTGGGTTTGTTAAGCAAGGAGACTTATTCTGTAAATAAAATTTAACTAAAAGAAAAAAAAAAGATTATCAACTTATTTTGAATGTTTGTTTTGGTTCTTTACTTCAATAGATAGATAGATAGATAGACAGACTGAGATAGATAGATAGATAGATAGATAGATATAGAAACTGAGATAGATAGATAGATAGGTAGATAGATAGACTGACTGAGATAGATAGATAGATAGATAGATAGATTGATAGATATAGAGACTGAGATATTTATTGAGACTGAGATAGATAGATAGATAGATAGATAGATAGATAGATAGATAGATAGATAGACTGAGATAGATAGAGAGATACATATGAACATTAGAGATAGATAGATAGATAGATAGATAGATATAGAGACTGAGATATTTATTGAGACTGAGATAGACAGATAGATAGATAGATATGAACATTAGAGATAGATAGATAGATAGATAGATAGATAGATAGATAGATATGGATATTAGAGATAGATAGATAGATAGATATAGAGACTGAGATATTTATTGAGACTGAGATAGATAGATAGATAGATAGATAGATAGATAGATAGATAGATAGATAGATAGATAGATAGATAGATATGAACATTGGGGATAGATAGATAGATAGACAGATAGATACTAAGCTTTGCTGAGTTGCAACACGAGGCCGGAAGTAGGAGGCTCTTAGTGAGACTTGAAATCACTCGTAGTGATCTGCCACTATACGATAGAAATTGACAGAACAGAGATAGACAGAAATAAACAGAGTGAGATAGATAAACAGAGAGAGAGAGAGAGAGAGAGAGAGAGAGAGAGAGAGAGAGAGAGAGAGTGTGTGTGTGTGTGTGTGTGTGTGTGTGTGTGTGAGAGAGAGAGAAGTATAAACAGACATATGTATCAGCATAATAGATAGATAGATAGATAGATCAACACTGTTTGACAGATAGCTATATATATAAAAAGCCATAGATAGATAGATAGATATCTTAACTCATGTCTGAAAATAGCTGAACATGTTACTTCACAGACTCAACCATTTTATTTGCAATTCAAAATATCTAAATCAAAAATAGAATAGAATATAAAAAATTGCAGCATTGTAGAATTGGTGATTACTCGGATGGAATTCAGGCCACCTGGATATAAGTACTTTTCGCTACTTACATCGTATGGTTAAAAGCAACAATCTTATCAAACAGAACCATGTTTGTTATTTGGTTAGTTTTTTTAATTGGTCAAGTCCAAAGGGATTCATTATTTTCGTGCGTGACTGAAGCAGTTAAAGTCGTGCTTGGCATGCGCTTTGTTTTGTAGTATAGTGATAATCGTTGCGCTGACTCGTTGCGCGTTGCGTTATCCCGAGTGCGATTTGAAAGCCACACGAGAAACTATGCTTGACGTGTTCAATAAGTCGTAATACTGCAGAAGCAACTAAAACTATTTGTTACGCGAAAGTAGATGGTGCATTCGATCAAACTGCAGTACCAAAATGGTTAACGAAATTTCATTTGGGTTGCAAGAACCTCAACGGTCAGGTAAGGTCAAGTATAGAAGTTTGAATAAAGAAAAAACTACTTTCCTTTTCACCCAGTGAGAATCAAACTCGTTAGTAGTTATCTTCTCACCTAGCTCCACAGCTATTATCACACGCAAGGCACCTTTTTTCAGATCTGAAAATAAAACTAATGAGGCAGCACATTATATGTACGATGCCGGAGTAAAACTGCAGGAACATTGTAACGCACCCAGTATTCTTCAATGGAGGTTTATGTTAACTGAAGATATTGCTCAGATGGTTGGTCCTGTTTATGGCATAAAAACTCTCGCAGGTTATTTGATGTCATATTCTGTTTAAATGCACACACATACGTATATATATATATATATATATATATATATATATATATATATATATATATATATATAAACATCCATCGTTGATCTAACTCGATATCCACTTTTCTAAGTCCTAATGATTGTTTTTTAAAGCCGAAACGTTATAGCATCGACTTTCTTTCACGTTTAATTTTTCTCTTTATATATATATATATATATATATATATATATATATATATATATATGATTTCTGGTTTGGTTTGGTTTGGTTTGTTTGGTTTTATGGCATATCAACCTTTGTAGGTTATTTAACGCCAAATCCATTTTTATGTATATAATCAGTTCTATTGAAAACAGTCAAGTTTAGCATAAGTACACAATTTAATTGTCAAAAACATTTCCATTTCAAACTATTCAAGCAGTTATATGTAATAATTCTGTTAAGTGTAAATACAGTTTTAATGACGAAAAACAGTTCAATTTGAAATAATTCAGTTAAGCATAAGCACGTACTTTAAGTGTAAATACGGTTTAATTGTCAAAAACGTGTCTATTTCAAGCTATTCAGTTTACTCAATTCAGTTTAGCATAAGTATGCTGTTAGTTCTATTTAACCCATAGATAGGGCCCTATCAGGTGCTACCACTCCGGGCCAGAGTGGACCTGGGAGCGATGGCAATGAAGGGGTACTCCGCATTCCCCAAAGTTCCAGCATTGCTGGCACCTCACCATCAGATTGTTTAGTGTCATATCCAGGACACTCGTTGGGGGGGGGTCTTACCCCTCTGCAGAGAAGCAGTCGGTGTATACTACAGCCCCAGCCGACTGGGCAATATGATTTCTGAATAAATAGTTTAATTGTAACATTTTTAACGAACCTGAGCTCATTTGTTTGCACCCAGTTAAATGGTTTAAGTATTTCTATCAAACACTAATAATTCTGCTCAACATCATTCTTACGTTTCTCCTCAACATCATTCTTACGTTTCTCCTCAGATAGATCGTCCCAAGTATTGCTATGTAATACTAATTCAGTTTAATATCAATCCTTTTTCATACAATCAAAAGGTTTCAAGTAAAGAAAATTATTAGATATTTCAGTTTGACGCTTACACGGGACCCTAAAAAATACTACTATCTCCGATCTGGGTGTAACTAGGAGTAATTGCATTGAAGGAACACTGTATCGCCTCCTATATTATTTAATGGATTTTTAGGTTAAAACAGACTTTTTCAAAAATTTTAAAATGTAATTACATGTCTGAATAAAAATATCTTATTCATTCAAGTGCACTTAGCGATTCGGAACTAAAAGTGAGACGGGATGCATTCTTTATCGGCCGATTTCAGATGAGAAGTGAGGTTTTCATTTGCATAGAAAACATTAGGTAATTAACTGAACTCTCATAACACCAATCCCAAAAGAATTACGTAGGAACGCAATTCCGATGTTAAGTTTAATAAAATTTAAGATTAAAAAAAATCTCGGAAAAGAGAAATTGATGCAATTTATTGAAACTCCGAAATTTTCTATGAACAATGAGAAATAAAAACATTAAACAGGGTATCTGATGGTCTAAATCAGTTCTGACACAAGGTCAACGTCTATAGAGCACTGAATTAAGAAAGAAAAGACTGATTGAACAACGTCAACTTTGTCACTGGCCAATATTCACATCGAATGAAGAACCCATCCTATTTCAGCCTTCTCGGTTAATGGGAGGGAGACTGTTGAATACATCGACTGCATCTTGGCAAAAGTGTTAGACCCCTCCTCAGTGAGTGTCCTGGATTTGATACTAAACGATCTGATGGTGAAGCTCCAGTCATGGGGTTTTATGGAATGTGGAGTACCATTTCATTATCATTACTCCCAGGTCGACTCACTTGTTTGAGTCCAATCTTTGAGTCGAGTAGAACTGTTTAATTATTTACAATACTAAAACCCATTTAACTGGATGTAACAACTTGATTAATATAAAACGGAATTATAGGTGTTAAACACCCATACTTGAAATCATTTAACTGTGCAAATAGAACTTTTAATGGTAACAATGCCTGAAACCATTAAACTATGTGCAAACAATAAATAGTAATATTTGAAATCATTTACCTGTGTCAAATAAATATTATTTACAAATAATTCGTTTACAAATCATCTATATATCAGCATTTGGCATTAAATAAAGTATAGGGGTTGATATGCCATTAAATATAACCATCAAACCAAACAATTTTATTTATATTTTTTGCAATTATTTATTGAATTCATTCTACCACACTTTGTAATTCGGACGATAAAGTGATATAGTATAAATTCTTTGACATCCGATTTCTGGAGAAAAGAGGATTTTTCATCTGCATAAAAGTTAACCGCTAATAGATTGATTGATAGAATCGGATTATGGTGGATTAATATGAACGTGTTGTGATGGATGGATAAAATGAATAATGTATTGAGATGGATAGATATAATCGGACAGAAGATAGATAGAAAGATAGATAGATAGATATGAAAAGATTTAAGGATTTACATAGACTTATATGTGTTAGTGGTAGAGTGTTCACCCATGGCCTGTGAGACCGGGGTTCAATCTCAGGTCAAGTCATACCAAAGACTCAAAAAATGATACTTGATATCTCCTTGTTTAACACTCATCATTATAAGGTAGGTTTCAAGGGTAAAATGGAGTAATCCAGGGAAAAGGGTGTAGTAGCTATCGAAAAAGGAGCTTTCGGGTGGCTATTGACTGCAGTCGGCAACTTTACTTTACTTTTAAGTGTTTTGTTAATCCCATTTTTAGTTCATTCAAATCATAATAGTTTTGATTTGGTTGGGTTTTATGGCATATCAACCATTATAGGTTATTCAATGCCAAATCCTGTTTATACCTTTATATTAAATATATATAATCTGTGAAAATTTTGTTGATAACATTTTTAAATGACCCTGAGCTTATTTTTTTGCACACAGTTAAATAGTTTCAAGTATTTCTGTTTGATACAAATAATTCTATTTACTATTAATCATTTGTTTTCCCACAGTTAATTCAAACTTTTACTGGAGGAATTCTTATGTTGCTCTACTGAGCTACTCTTGGGACTGATTCAGTTTCTCTCTTTAAGTTTCCTCTGCGTAGCCATGTCCACACGTGCGCAATTATTTTAGTTTGTTTTCTGAAGTATCAATGTTTTTCTTTTCCAGATTTGCTTTTTTTATCATTCTTTTTTTTTCCATTAGTCGCGCTGTTATTTTCGTACTTTCCTTTAAGGTAATCAATATTTGAATAGTCTTGATTAGCACTGGCTTTGGAAATTCGACTTTTTATAAAACAATTGTTTTTTTGTAAACAAGCCAATTAAAGAATACAGATAAAAAGAAAGAAACTCTCTTCGTTATTCGGCTTATTTGTATTAATAAAAACGTATTACATTTTTTTAACAGTACATATAATCATATCTATCTATCTATCTATCTATGTTTCTTTTTTCTATTTCATTTCTTTCTCTATCTTAATATTCCTTTCTTTGTTTCCTTCATTTATTCATTACAGCCATTACACTGAAGTAGGCAATGAGCATTTGATGTATGGTAATATAATCTACACTTTCTTTCGTTCGTTCGTTCTATCTTTCTTTCTTTCTTGATATTTCCAATTTTTTTCTCTCTGACTCAATACGAGTTCATTCTCTTCCCTTTCTTACGTCTCGATCAAAACGAAATCGGTCATTATTCACCTGAGATTATTACTAGGAGTATCTATCTATCTATCTATCTATCTCCGTCTCTTCATATCTATCTATCCATCGATCGATTGATCTTACTCTGGATATTATCTATCTATCTATCTATCTATCTATCTATCTATCTATGTCTCTTCATATCTATCTATCTATCTATCTTACTCTGGATATTATCTATTATTCTATCTCCGTCTTTTCATATCTATCTATCTATCTATCTATCTATGTCTTTTCATATCTATCTATCTATCTATGACTCTTCACATCTATCTATCTATCTATCTCCGTCTCTTCATATCTATCTCTCTATCTATCCCTGTTGGAAGAAATGATTTAAATTTAGACAGACCGTTCGTAGAAAAGGTAGAATGAAAGAAAAATATGTTTAATGGATTATTTATTTTCCAACGCGTTTCGACTTCAAAAACACAGTTTCCCGATCCAAGGCAGGTGTTTACAAAATCTGTTGCAAAAATTGCAATAAATTTTGCTTAGGAGAAACATGCAGGAATTTAAACAAAAGAAGCTGTGACCAAAAAAAAAAAAAAATTTAAACTGGTAACACAACAAAATCTTTAGTTTCTCATAACATTTTAACTAATCACACTTTTGACTTTCAAAATTCTGCTATATTTACTTTCACTCATGACAAAAATAAAAGAATAATTGAAGGATGTTCCATAGCACACCACAAAAAATACCACAACAGCAACATTTTTTCAAAATTTCATCATTTATAGGAAAAAAATATCAAAAGAATTCAAAATTCACATTAAAGATTAGCTCCTCTTTCTCTAAACATTCAAAGAAATAAAATGTCAAAAATCCGTTTTGCAATCCACAAAACGCCTGTTACTTTTCAAAAAAACTTCCATCGAATGACATGACACAATTTGGATACATCAATTAATACTAATCCGTTTTCTTCTCACTCTGCAAGACCAATAAACCCCGTTGAAATTTATCTATCATAATTATTACTCTTACTAAAATAATTTTGATAAATCACTTTTGCATTCCAAAGAAATAATTGAAGTCGAAACTCATCGGCAAATAAACAAACTATCAAACATATTTTTCTCCCGTTTTACCTTTTCTACTTTATATATATATATATATATATATATATATGAAAGGAAAACCTTTTAAAATTACTCATATTTTTTGTGATAATATCTATTTCAGCAGACCTTATATTTTGAACAATTTGTATCTTCAGACAAAGAGATGAGAAATTTCTAAGAAAGATTTAGAAAAAAAAAAAAAAAAAAAAACAACATAAAAGTATCTTGGCCAATTTTAACAGTGCTGTGGTCTGAATGATCTCGATGTTTTCTCTACTTTTCAGTTTCCACTGTCTCCTTTTCATACTTTTGAGCTAAAAAGAGTTGATATGCCATTAAACAAAGAAACCAAACCAAACTTTGAGGATCGTTTTCAGATATCGAAAGGAAGAAAGAATGAAAGAAAGAAAGAAAAAAGTACAAGAGGACTGCGAAAGAAAGAGTGAAAGATAAATCACGATGGGAAAGAAAGAAAGAAAGAAAGAAAGAAAGAAAGAAAGAAAGAAAGAAAGAACTTCTAAAATGTTAAACCACAAAACAGTCATCTAACTATTAAAATTTAAAACACAAACTTTCTCATCAATTGTTTTAATCTAACTGAACAATCTCTCTCTCTCTCTCTCTCTCTCTCTCTCTCTCTCTTTCTCTCTCTCTCTCTTAAATGCTTCTATACTCCCGGTCACATGGTAATGGTGGAAGGTGACAGAGTATTATATGACTGTAAATATTTTATAGCAATACAAAAAGATTTTTTTTAACACAAGAATATAATAAAGATGTGTGCATAAATAATGTTCTCGTATGTTTCTAAATGTAATCCTACTGAATTGTTTCCGAACCCAAGTGTTTCATTAAATCTAAAACTAGAAAAGACCCACCTGTGTCATAATTTCCTTAAACAACTTTTCCCTATTTTGCCTTCAAAAAGGTAATGGGTTTGAAAACCGGCTATTCCCTTCCTGTTCGGTAGACGTTCAGTTGTCAAAGAAGGCATAGCTTACATACTCCAAACACTCAACAAAAATATCGGTCCCAAAATTCACGACGATTAGCAAGATTTATTCTTTACAAAATTCAGGTTTGTTAAGTAATAAATAAAGAAATAATTCTAAAAATAGTTATGTAAACTGTACAATACAAAATTAATCAAAACGCAAAAAACACATCTTGTAAATAATGGTATATAGCATATTATAACACGTAAAACTTAACGACTGTTGAACTCAACCTTCTGTTATTTGTTTGTTTGCTTTTTGTTGTTGTTTTTGTGTGTTGTTTGGGTTTTTTTTTGCTATTTTATGTTTTGTTTTGTTTTTGGTTTTTGTTTTTGTTTTTTGCTTCCTTGTTTTATTTTATAATTAATTTCAGCATAGACATTTTATTACAATTCTCCAAATTGCAACAAAGTCGTTACACATGATTTGCTAGATGCTAGACACTTAACAAATACTTAGATTAAAACATTGATTGTTCTTAAAATAATTTAAAGAGAAAATCACAAACGTAGATATGTGATAGTCATTTATACAAGTTATATATATATATATATATATATATATATATATATATATATATATCATGACGTGCCGCTAGCACGGATATCCCTGACGCTCTCTCGTCACTTCTTCCTATCGTTCATCGCCTCTAGCAGGTCTTCACGGCTTCATCCCGTATCCTCACATAGCTGATGAATGTATGTTCGAGCTGGTCGTCCTGCTTTTGTCCGGCCATATGTGGGGGTCCATAGGAGTACATCACTTATGAGATCTTCCCTACTTCTTCAGCAGTGTCCTGCATGTCTTGTTCGTCTGACTTGTATAGTTTTCGTGATGGGACACTGGTGGCCGTATAGTTGGTTCTTTGTTGGGTGTTTCCGCTTGGACCTATTTAACACTACTCGCAGCATTCTTGTGTAATTGCCGTCCAGCTTCTTTTCCCGCCGCTTAGTCAGCGTCCAAGTAGTGCATCCATACAGTAGCATCAATACGATCACTGCCTGGAAGAAACAGCGTTTCATTTTATCGGTCAGGTCTGACTTCCATATGATCGATAGTCTATCGATAGCTCTCCATGCCTTCGTTAGCCGCGTGTCGATGTCCTTTTCGGTTGATTCGACGCTGCTTCCTAGGTAGGTGAATTTGTCAACTAGTTTCAGAGGGGTTCCGTCTTGTGTTGAGATGTTGCCTGTGTGATTATAGCACATATATTCCGTTTTGTGTGCATTGACATGGGGGCCAATGCCAGCGGCGGCTCGTTCCAAACTATGCAGTAGTCAACGCTAAGTCAGCAAATAGAGGGAACGATTTTATTTTCATATATCCATGTAATTCCAAATCCAAAAGAGAGTTCAATGTAAACATAACCATGAAATAAATTACAGAGCAAATAATTCCAAGTAAAAGAAAATCCTTTAAAAATTACTCAATTTTTTGTAATAATATTTATTTCAGCAGATCCAATATTTAAAAAAAATGTTAGATTTGCATCATCAAAGAAATACTGAAGATGCAGATCCAACATCATCTTTTAAATGTAGGGTTTGTTGAAATAAATATTATTATAAACAATATGAGTAATTTTTAAAGGTTTTTCATTTATATGGTATATATATATATATATATATATATATATATATATATATATATATATTTTCTTTAAGAAAAAACCAAAGACCGGTTAATTTAGGATTATAAATTTATTTCCATCCTGTTTTTCAATTGAGCTATCCACCAGGAAAATTTAAATGTTCAGCTCCTGAATGATTTTCTTGTCCTGAAGGAATTACTCCCAACTCTGGTTTAACTGGACCGAATTATACTTATATATATATATATATATATATATATATATATATATATATATATATATATATATATATATAATAAAGATAGATGTATAAGTTATGAAAATATTGTAGAATTTGATTTCGTTTGGTTTGATTTGGTTTTATGCCACATCAACCATTGTAGGTTATTCAATGCTAAATCCATTCTTATTCATAAAAACAGTTCTACTTCAAACAATTTATTTTAACATAAGTACACAAGTTTAAATGTCAAAAACAGTTCTATTCCAAACAATTTAATTTTGCATAAGTACAGTTTTTTGTTTACATACAGTTTTATGTCAAAACTGTTCTACTTTAAACAATTCAGTTCTATTTGACCAATAGATAGAACCCTATCAGGTGCTACCACTTCGGGTCAGCGTGGACCTGGGAGCAATGGCAACCGTTCATATGTATAAAAATGTATTCGGCATTAAATAACCTACACTGCAGCGACTCCCAAACTAAATTCACATTTAGAAACGTAGTACTTACATTTACCCTGTCAAAGAGAATAAGTTTTTTTCATTATCTTTATTTTTTAACAGACATTTTACATTTTAAAATCTTCAACTCGTTACACTCACCCACTCGCTGTATTTTTTTAGCCTTTTCATCCTCAACCACAAAATAAAGGTGACTTTTGCCTGATTGCCGATATATAATTTCGGGACTAAAAAGTTAATATTCGTTTAAAAAAATTTGAAAATTGAAGAAATGAGCAAAACTTACTGTGATTTGGTTTGGTTTCATTGTTTAATTGCATATCATCTTTTGTGGCTTATTTAATACCAAAGCCATCCTTGTAGAAGGAACAGTAGTGGTACTATGCAAGGTTTCTTTGTTTAATTGCATATCAACTTTTGTGGGTTAATTAACCCCAAAACCATCCTCGTAAAAGTCGTGACTCTATTCAAGCCATAGCTGTGGGTGTGGGATAACGGAGTTTATACTTTTCCCAAGGGTATAACTCCAAAAGTAACCGTACCAGAATGTCTGGTGTTCAAATCCACTTCCAAGCCCCTTACCCACAACGCCACGGTACTCTTAACTGGGTGGCGAATAACCGCATAATATTTTTTATAAAACTGTTTTATATATTACAGCAGACATATCCCCAGCGGGATAAGTACTAAAAATCAATAGATATGTAACTTTTTATATATCTACTTTTGAAGAATGTTTGTTGTTTTGTTTTGGGTGGTTTTGAAGGGTAGATGTTCGGAGTTGTTGTTGATTATGTTGCTAATTGCTTTTTAAGTCCTTGAAACATAAACGAAAAACAAAATAATAAAACTCAGAGACATGTTTTCTTATTATTCTCCTTAAGAAATAGTTGATTTCTTTCTTTTATGGCATATCAACCTTCATGGGTCATTTTATACCAAAGCCATCTTGCTAGGAGAATAGTAGTGGTACTATCTAACCCAAAGTTGGGAGGATAAGGGTTGTTCACACCTTTCCTAAGGCTGAAAGGGAACATAATAGTGCGATTGGATTTATACCTGGTTTATTACGATTCAGCTGTCGATCGCTTTAATCATTACACCACGAGAACCTCCCATCCGTAAGAATTGTAAAAACTGTTTATGTCAGCGAGATTTCGAGAAGACTTAAACATTTTTTTCTGGAGTCGACCTTGATTTTATTGTGCTGACAGCCCAGTCCTAAAGGTCTTTCCCTCCTCCAGGCAATACCAGTTTGGTTAGGCTGAGTATATTAGCGCTTGAGGAGCCTCAAAAATGGGGAATATCGACGCTACTGACACTATTTATAGAGACAATTTTAAAAGTAAGTGCTACATACTGCAACGGCACAGATGCTCTTCTTACAAAGTAGTAATGTACATACAAAAGTTACACCCCTTTTGTAATACATCCTCCATTAATGATGACCCAAAGTCGGGCAGAAGGTACTTGAGAAATAAACAATTATGGAAGATACATCAACTAATTCCCTCCGAATATTATAAAATCAATACGGCAATAGGAAAGGCTCAACAAGAAAATATGTAGAAAAAAATATCTTTTATGTTCAACAAAATTTGTATTAATATGTATATATATATATACACGATTTGCAAACGGTAAGTTTCCAGACACTTTCTCGTATGGGCATTTAAAATTGTCGTAGACTCTTGAAAATTCAATATGTTATTGCTATACATCTTTCGAGATGACAGACCAATATCTATGATATCATGTTCAAATGAACAGCTACCGCAGGAATTGGAATACACCCTACTAAAGCCTGATTGTCACACCTGGTGAATTTCAAAAATGCAATCTGGACGTGAGGAAGAACGATATGCAATAAAATTGTGTTTTAAACTTGGAAAAAATGCCACAGAAACGTATGAAATGCTTCAGACTGCTTTTCGACCGTCTTGCATCAATCGAGCATCAGTTTTTGAGTGGCATGAGAGATTCAAGGAAGGCAGGGAGTCTGTGGGGGATGGTGAGAGGTGTGGGAGGAGTAAGGAAGTCAATAGACCAGAGTTGATTGGCCAAAGGTTTAGGGTTAGGGTTGCTATGTTGAGGTTTTAAGGCAGTTCATGAAGAGATTCCGTCGGAAGACGCCATCACTCTTCAAATCGGGTCAGTTGGATTTCCACCAGGACAATGCCCCAGGACACAACTCCATCCTTGTCACAGACTATTTGACCAAGATGGGCATCAAGGCAGTTCCTCACCCTCCCTATAGTCCAGACCTTGCTCCCTGTGACTTTTCCTTATTCCCTAAGCTCAAGGAAAAACTTAGAGGCTGTCGTTAAGAGACAATTGAGGAGATGAAAGAGGCTGTGACGAAGGTCATTGACACGCTTACACAAGAGGACTTCCATATGGCCTTCCAGAAGTTGTCGACCAGTACAACAAGTGCATTGCAGCCGGAGGAGATTATTCGAAGGGGACTAGAGTGTCATGTGTGTACTATCAATAAAAGTGCCCATACTAAAAAAAAGTCTGGAAACTTATCGTATGCACCTCGTATATATATATATATATATATGTGTGTGTGTGTGTGTGTGTGTGTGTGTGAGTGTGTGTGTGATTCGATGGTGAATAGTTTTTTGGTAACTTTATTTTTAAACGAGTTAGAGCTTATTTGTTTGTACACAGTTAAATGGTTTCAAATATTGTGATTTAACATAAGCAATTCTTATGAAGGAATCCACACCCCGAGTTTTATTAGTTTGGCCGTTTGTCTAGAGGTGTGAAACCCGTTGCTTCTTTCCACACGCGGCCGTTTGGGCATTTCACAGGTTGTGCAAAAAAAAATAAATAAATAAAAATAAACAAAAACCAAACAACAAACAGAAGGTGTAAGGAAGAAACAGAAAAACGTGGATTCAGGACTGCAAAATGCAGGAAGGTGAAGTTGACACTTTTTTGGCATTCTATGTATGTTCATGGCTATCGCGATTATTCAGCGAAGATCCTACTCCGCTAGCAAAGATTCTGACTCATCTGGACATTGCTTTCACTACTCTGGACATACGTCTTAGAGTATACTCTCTTCTCCGTGTCATGGGATTGACTTTTCGACTCTCAGCTTCGGAGTCTCACTCCTAACTGATTGCTTCGAAGTCTCACTCCTGAATGACCACGTCCTTCCGGTCTCGCAGGTTTTTTGCCGGCACAGCACTCTCGGTGGTTTTCACGCCAAAATAGACAAAGGATTATCTAAACCCTCATGTGCTGCGTCAAAGATTTTGAAGATGATTCCGCTGGCACCCCAACAACACACAGAGACCCATACACACACACACACACACACACATATATATATATATATATATATATATATATATATATACGTTTATACTCATTATCGAACCACATTCTATTCATGAAGTATTCTTCTTTAATTTGTTTGCACACAGTTAAATGGTTTCAAGTATTGCTATCTAACACTATCATTTTTCTTTTACATCATTCATTTGTTTGCACCCAGGTTTCAAGTATTGCTATCTAACACTATCTTTCCATTTAAAATTAATCATTTGTTTGCATACAGTTAAATGATTTCAATTATTCCTATTCAACATCGATAATTCTATTCATCAAGTATTCATTTCGAACACGAATAACCTGTTCCTAATAACTATTGGGAATATAAATGTCTTGTAAAAGATTGACCATTTCTATTTGACACATAGATAGGACTTAAACACGTACTTCCACTCCGAAGAAGAGTTGACCTTTAAGTTATGGTAATGAAAGGGAACTCTGCATTCCTTACACTTCAAGAACTGTAGCCTCACCATCAGGTACTGTTTAATTTCATACTGAATGGTTTCAAGTATACCTATCTAATACAACTATTTATATTCAAATCGCGTGCACACAGTTTAATGGTTTTAAATATAGTAAATGATTAAAGAGTTCTATTCGATGAGATCCTAAAAGGTACAATCACTTTGGGTCAAAGTGGACAAGGGAGTAATAACAATCAAGGGGTACTCTACATTCCCAAGAGCTCAATGACTTGATCCTCACCATCATAAGTGAACGTAATAGCCCAACTGGAGTTCAAACTCGCTTACTACGATTCCGTGGTCAATTGCTTTGACAATTACAACACGAGGACACCCCCTAGTTTACGGAGAAAGTACTTAACGCAGTATTCTAAAAACAATTAAAAGCAGAAAAGCAGCAAACCTTAATGAAATACTCCATGGAGTATGAAAGTCAATATATCTTTGATTATGCAAAACTGTATATAAACAAAACACGACAGAAGAATGGATGAAAAGCTATCCCCGCTTCTTCAAGAGAAGAGACCTCGGAATCACTAAGAACTACAGAGACCTAACTCTAACAACCCTAAGAGCTAAGATTTATAATTCCTTGCTTGTCGATCGTATCCAACCTAAAATAAAGAAAATTCTTGAGAAAAATCAGAACTGCTTTCCAAGAAATCGCTACACAGACTGACAGATTCGCACAATACGTCGAATCAACAAAAAAGTACGGACAAATAATCTCGAGGCAGCACTATTGTTCGTAGATTTCTCCAAACCATTTGGTTCCATACACAGAAGTAAAGAGGAAATAATTACTACTTGCATATGGTCTCCCAGAAAAAATGTTGCTGCTATAATTATCCTTTACAAAGACACGTAAGCGAGAGATGGTAAGGTGAAGACAACAGTTGAAAACGAGCTATGAAGATGTAAGGAGGAGAAAATTTACGAACTCCAAACTTTGGGGCACCCCAAAGGGGGTGTTAGACAAAGTCTAAAACATGTGAGGATCTGAAAAAAATTAAGGTTTGTGTCTGCTCTTTATTTCTCACTATCATATGTTACTTATTTTGGTCTAGATAAAGGTTGTCTCATATTTCGATACTCCCTTTCTTTCTATCTATCAGCGGCTACTTGCTTGAAGGGACGGTGCAGAAAAGGAGAGACGAAAAGAGGTAGAGAAAGAAAGAAAAGTGAGAAGAAGTAATTTACGAGCACCAAAAAAATTTTTTTTTAAATAAAAAAAGAGACAGAGAGAGAAAAAATGCTAGTGAAGGAAGAAAGACATTGATTTAGGAAAAAAAAGAAGAAAAAAAAGCGTTGTTTGGAATGGAAGCAAAAAATGTAAACTCTACTGATTAGGCAACAAGGGAAAAAACATTAATGAACTGTGAACTATTTAACGTGTAGCAATTTCCTTTGTCCAATTTGCTCTTGTGAATGGTATGGTATGGTATTTTTTGCATTGTTTTTAGGTATGTTGTTTTCAATGTATTCCTGCGGTCGTCGCGGAGAAATGACGGAAGTATCTGTTCGGTAGGATTGCTGAGATGAGCCCAAATTAAAAACAGAGGATAAATGGTTGAGATTAATATATTGGTGAGCCAACAATTTTAGGAACTTAGTTTTAAACATTTTTACGGCTAAAAATTTTAGAATTGTCGTGAGGAAGGTATGTAACGTAATTGAACGGGTCATGGAAAATTGAATGAATAACTAAATGAATAGATAAATAAATAAATAAAGGAGACAGTAGTTGCCGAATAACAAGTCAGAACTTCTCGTTGTAGTTAAGAATGAGTTAAGGAAACTGGAGTTCTGAAATCTCGTGTGCATGTGTGAGCGGAATGATGATCCTGCTCCCGACGCGACGGGCGGAAGTGAGAGGACAAATTGTATTTTTTCAAGAGTTAACGGCAGGGTGATATAAGGTAAACACGTCAGTAAAACTCCAGCCACGAAGATGTAAGGAACGAAAGTTTACAAGCCTAAATTTGGAGGAGCATAAGACTACGTGACCAGTGCGGTTAAGAGAACCAGAAAAAAAATCAAGGTCTCTGTCGGCTCATCTTTTTCTCACTTGGATATATTGCTTGTTTTTGTCTAGTTGGCAGTCATTTCATAGTTCTATCCTGTCTTTTTTTCTTTCGGTGACTTCTTGCTTCCTAGTTGTAAATAAACCTAAGTGTATGTTAAGCATGGTTTCACATTTTTCAACTTTGTTGCCTCGGCGAGGTCACAACGACGGTCTGAGGTCGATTTAGTGCCGCTATGGTACACCAACTATGTTGTCTCCTTCTAAGAAAACCCTCGCAGGGCCTCTTTCAAGAATAAAAGGCACTGGAGGAAGAACCGCAATACTATGCCATCAATCCTTGACCAGTGATGTACTTCTATGGACCTCTTCACATATCCGAGCAAAAGCATCGTGTCCAGCTCGAAACTACATACAGCAGCTCTGTGAGAATACGGGATGTAGCCCTGATGACCTTTCGGAAGTGATGAACGGTTGGGAGAGGTGACGAGAAAGGGTCAGGAATACCCGTGCTGCTGCTGATGAAATTTTGTGAAAGGGCAATAAACGGAAAGGAAGAAAAAATACTGGACGAAGGAAAGAAGAAACAAATTGTCGTGACAACACAACACGACCTAATAAAAGGGTCACAGAAATCTCCACAGAGTCAAAAGAAAAAATAAAGGGAAAGAAAGAAAGAAGTGACCTGTTAAATGTTGTGAAGAGAAAAATAAAGGAGAAGAAAAAAACACTGGACGAAGGAAAGAAGAAATAAATTGTTGAGACCATACCATACGGCCTAAAGAGAGAGACAGAAAATCTCCATGGAGTCAAAAGAAAAACCAAAAAAGGAAAATAAAGAATGAAGTGACCTGTTAAAAGCTGTGAAGAGAGAAAAAAAAACTGAAAAAAAAAATGGACGAAGGAAAGAAAGAAGAAATTGTCGAGACAAGACAACACGGCCCAAAAAAAGAAACAGAAAATCTCCAAAGTGTTTAAAAAACGAGCAAAAGGGAAAATAAAGAAGTGAGCGGTCCATACACTCATGGTGTGGTTAGTTCGGAGGAAAAATGGCAGAAAAGAAAGAAAAAAAAAAAAGATGGAGTAAAGTGACAGAAGCAAGAGTGAGAGGAGGGAAAACGCATGAAAACGCGCGAAAAGAAAAAATAAGAAAGAAAAATAAACTGAGATAAAACCGACAGAAAACAAAGAAAATAAAAAATAAAAATAAAAAGAGGATCTTAGATAGAAGAGAAAAAAAAAACAGGAAAAGAAAGACGAAGTAAAAAGACAGAAGAAAAAGAAAGTGATAAGAAAACTTAAGAGAAGGAAAAAAAAGAAAGAAAGAAAGAAGAGATAGAAAAAAGTACAAGGAAGAAAAGATAAAAAAACACTAGCGAAAAAAAAAAGAGACAAAGTTTATTAAATAGGAAAAAGTCAGAAATATAGAGACAGTCGGGCGACTAAGAAATATAATGTAAACAACCAATTGGCAATGAGGTGAACAAAAATATTTAGGAAAGTAGAGACGTCAGTACCGACCGGGAGAGGGTCATCCAAAGAAATATTGATTGGTGGGTGGAGCAAAAACAGGGCGACCAGCTCGAACCTACATACAGCAGCTCTGTGAGGATACGGGATGTAGCCCTGGGGACCTGCCAGAAGCGATGAACGATAGGGAGGATTGGCGTAGGAGGGTCAGGGATATCCTTGCTGGTGGCATGACATGATGATGATGATGATTGTTAAGGATAACAGACTCAGTATTCGGCATTTTACGAGAGCGAAGAGATTTTTTAAGTGTCGGTCAAAATTACTACCCACTCACGGAAAATAGAAAAAGTGGCGACGAGGAATTTGTTCCGAACATTAGGAAACAAATAAATACATTAACAAATATTTTTGAATCAGTTCGGACTTGGAGTATAGTTTATTTTCATCTCTTTACGATTAAGTGCCCAAAATTTCTTATAGAAAATCATACAGAAATATATCATTTATTTTTCAGATTCCAAAATACTTTTCAAAATAAACATTCTTCAAAAATTTTTTTATACACGTTTCAATCTCTATGTCTATATCTTTTGTCTGTCTGTATGTCTGTCTCACTCTTTTCTCTTCAGCTATTTTTCTCTCTTTACCTGAATTCTTTCTTCTTTCTTTCCATTAAGTGACGTAGTGGTTAACGTACTGGATTGCGACTCCATTGGGAGTGAGTTCAAACTTCAGTCGCGCCATAACCTTCACTTTCGTAATAACGCCTTTGGTATGAGCCCTCTCCATCCCTCCAGCTATGGATTAAATGGAACCACTACCGTTCTTCTACAAGGATGGCTTTGGCATTAAATTACCCACGGAGAGTTATATGCCATTAAACCAACAAACCAAACCGATCCTTTCATCATAAGAGACGATAAGCGTATGATTTATGACAATATAGCTTCCTCCCATCTCTGTCACTCGCTCTCCCTCTTTCTCTCTCTCCCTTTCTCTCTGTCTCTCGCTCTCTCTCCCCCGCTCTCGCGCTCTCTTTCTCTGTCTCTCTCATTTCTTGGATCCTTTGTTGTTTATTTTCTTTCTAATTATATTTGTGTTTTTTTCTTTGACGTATACATTGCCCTTTTTTCCTCTCATTCTTCTCAAGAAAAACGAAATCAAGGCGTAACATTAGAATACATTGTCTTTACGACTTTTTCTTTTTATATTATAGATCCTGTGATTTTAGCGAGAAGATAGGGATTCTGAAGAATAAATCGTCGTATCGTACAGATGGTTTACGTTTCTTTGTTTTAATGGCATCTTAACTTGCGTGGGTTATTTAATGTTAAAGCTATTTTTCTAGAAGAACAGCAGTGATGCTATTTAACCCATAGCTTGGCGGATAAGGTGGTTCATACTTTTCCTAAGGCTATTTGTCCGAAAGTGAACGTAATAGCGCGACTGGAGTTCGAACTCGTTTACAACAATTCTGCAGGTCAGCGCTTTAACGATCACACCAAGAGCACACCCGCGCATCGTTCTGAGTCGAAAGTTAAGAATTCAATGAGTGAAATAAACTTCTGAACTGACTTTGTTTTTTTCTACAAAAGACTATTCGTAGCGATATATGAGATTAAAAAAAAAACCCAAAAAATCAAAGAAAAAAAAAAAAAGAAAAAAAAAAAAGAAATAAAATCTGAACCATTCAGCATCTCACGATACAACTGTTTCCTGTCATCGGAAAATAGTATTGTCATTCCTTAGCGTGTAAAACTATGTTCTTTGAGTAAATATTTTTTGTCTTCTGCTATGCTAATTCCGTTGGAGACTTTGCCGTCAAACTGGCTACCAGTTGCAAATCCATTCACGATAGGAAATGAGTTTCTAGGCAAAACTTTCATTTTGCACTCAGATCACATATGATTTTAAGCATTTGTACTCTCTCTCTCTCTCTCTATCTCTCTCTCTCTCTCTCTCTCTGTGTTTCTCTCGTATCTTTGTTTATATATGATCTGTTCCAGTAGAAAAAAATGCCGTGAAACCCTTCAAATCGATCGCCTACTTTAAAACGCACAGATCGTGCCTCGAGCGAAACAAGCGCGTAAAAATTAACAGAAGCCAGGCAATTGTCACCCATAAATCCATTCGCCGATTAATAACCCTTGGCTGTGTCTTCGATTTTAGCTGGATTATTACAGAGGAATATATCGCGTATGGGAAGAACGGTTCCTGAAAGTAAGGTAGGGGTATGGTCGCATGGGCAATAACAAAAAGTAGGTAGATATCTTTTTCCTCAAAATTAAATTATTCGAGCTCAATCGGCTTGGGTTGATGAATACGTCAACTGCGTCTGTGGAGATAGGTAGGAACGGCCAAAATGAATATCTAAGATATGACACTAAACAATATTTTGGTGAGACTCCAGTGCCGGTGCCTTGAGTAATGTGGAGTACTTCTTCTTTGTCATTATTCCTAGGGCCACGAGTGGCAGTTCCAGCTAAGTTCTGTGGGTCAAAAAGAATTATCTAATTATTTACTTTACGTGAATCCATTTAACTATGTGCAAGCAAATTACTGTAAAATTGAATTATTAATATTACATAGCAATACTAGGATATATTGCTTGTTTTTTATCAAGTTGACGGTCATTTCATAGTTCTGTCTTTTTTTTTTTTTTCTCGGCGACTTCTTGCTTCCTAGTTTTAAATAAACCTACATGTATGTTAAACAGTTTCAATTTTTTACCTCGGCGAAGTCATAACGACGATCTGAGGTCAACTTAGTGCTGCTATGGTACACTAACTATGTTGTTTCCTCCTTAGAAAACCCTTGCAGGGCCTCTTTAAAGAAAAAAAAGGCACTGGAGGAGGAACCGCAATACTATGCCATCAATCCTTGACCAGACTTTCAGCTGCAGCTGCTGTAACCGAGGATGCCTATCGCATCACTCTTATCAGTTACGATCGTTCCTGCAGTAGGCATGAACCGGCCCCTTCATGATCTTAGAGTCACGAAGCCCAAGCAGAAGTTGAGTGGGCTTAATTTTAAGAGTTGTTCCATGGTATTTAATTGAACTGGTATTGTTAATTTTTTTTTTTAACATAAGACAAACGTCCGGTTGAAAGAACACAAAAGAGACATAAAAATTGGTAAGTCAAACAATGCATTATTCCAACACATTTTCCTCAATCTAATCACAACTTCGACTTCAATTCTGCTAAGATGCTCATTTACATCCATAACAAAAGTCCAAGACGAATTTTCGAAGCCGCTGCTCTCTCACTCTTTAATTCCCTCAATACTCGTCCTGGCTTTTATAATATTTCTCCTTACTTGTGCAAATCCATTTTAAATAGCTACAATATATTCCATCTTTAGTTACTATATTCCACATATATCAAAATTTTATCCTTTCTCTTTTTCTTTTTGTCTTTCTTTTTCTTCTTTTTGACCCGAAATCTTTCTCGATAAACAGACATTACATAAATTCTATACAATATTCCTGATAAGTCAAATGACGTGATTCAAAACAAAAAACGCTGATACACTAATTAAACTGCCAATTTTTTCTTGTTTTACGAATTTTCCCCTAGGTTTTTGTATTTTGCATTTCTAAACATCCATCGTTGACTTAACTTCGTTAATATCACCCCTCATGGTCCTGATGATGGTTCAGTAGAACTGAAACGCTATAGTGTCAACTTCCCAATAAATATCTCCTACTTGGATTACCTTGTTATCAATTTTTCTCTACAAACCAATTAACTGTATGAAAAAGAATAAATCATAACAAAGAGAAATCATCATCATCATCATCATCATGTCGTGCAGCTAACACGGATATCCCTGACCCTCTCTCTCCACGTCTCCCCATCATTCATCGCCTCTGGCAGGTCTTCAGGGTTACATCCCGTATCCTCACATAGTTACTGTATGTATGTTCGCGCTGGCCGTCCTGCTTTTGATTGGCCATATGCGGGGGTCCACAGGAGTACATCACTTACGATCTCGTCCTTGCTTCTCCAGCAATGTCCGGAATGTCTGGTTCGTCTAGCTTGTATAGTTTTCGTGATAGGTGGTAGGTGGCCGTATAGTTGGTGCCTTGTGGGGTGTTGCTGCCAGGACTTGTTCAATATTGCTCTTAACATTCTTGTGTAATTGCCGTTTAGCTTCTTCTTCAGCCGTTTAGTTAGCGTCCAAGTTGTGCATCCATATAGCAGTATCGATACGACCGCTGCCTGGAAGAAACTGCATTTCATTTTATCGGTCAGGTCTGATTTCAATATGATCGAAAGCCTATCGATAGCTGTCCATGCCTTCGTTAGCCGTGTGTCGATGTTGATGAGACGCTGATTCCTAGGTAGGTGAATTTGTCTACCAGTTTCAGAGATGTTCCGTCTAGTGTGAAGATGTCGCCTTTCTGATTAAAGCACATAAATTCAGTTTTGTGTGAATTAACATGGAGTCCAATGCCCGCGGTGGCTCGTGCCAAACTATGCAGTAGTGTTTCGGCTTTGTTGGGTGTATTGGCCAGTAGCGCTATGTCATCTGCGTAGTCGGCGTCGGTAATTGTTTTTGCTGGGTATCTTCTGCTTCTTTTCTTTGTCAGCACGAAGCCCTAACTGTGTGCAAATAAATCTATTACTGTTAGATAAAAATACTTGAAACCAATTAACTGTGTGCAAATAAACCGATTACTGTTAGATAAAAATACTTGAAACCAATTAACTGTGTGCAAATAAACTTATTACTGTTAGATAAAAATACTTGAAACCATTTAACTGTGTGCAAATAAACCTATTACTGTTAGATAAAAATACTTGAAACCATTTAACTGTGTTGAAACAAATAAACTCTGACTGGTTTAAAAATAGTTGCAAACAAACTAATTGTTTATAGATCATATATATGTAATATATAAGTATAAACAAGATTTACCTTTGAATAATCTAAGAGAGTTGATATGCCGTAAAACACAACAAATTAAACTGTAGGTATTTACCAAACCACTACACCCCATGAGCAGTATTGACATAAGGTAAATCTTTAAGCAGAATTCAACATGATTGAATTCAGAGTTTTCCTTCTCCTATACTGGTCACCTTACCAAGGCTGAAGAACCCAATCTGCTCTACTATTTACCCATAGGTGGAGAGAAATTAATTAGATTCATATCTTTACGTAGGGTAAAATGAAATTAACCCCATCCAGGATTTGAACTCGTGTCGACGTGTCCCCTTCCTGCGACGGTAACGATTACACCACGGCCCCATTAAAACAGTATGTTATTCCATGGTGCTTTCCTAAGCAGTGCTTTGAAAAAAATCATACCATTAATTCAAATGTTTTAATAGCGTTTGTTTAAAGAATGTTTAAAGAAGTACGGATATTCAGTAATTAAATAAAGAGAGTTTTAAGTCTTATCTGTTATGAGTTTATTTACTGCTAAATAAAAAACCCTCCTTATGTTCAGTTATTTTTACCAGGTGTAATATTCATAAAAGGTGACAACCTATTTTGATTGGAGAGTTGTTTTCAAATTATAAATTGAATTACTAATTTTACTAATCTCGTCTTCTGATGCTTTCTTTTCACAATTACTTCTAAGGTTTGATTCCTAGTGTCCCGTTGTCTACCGGTAACTCAACAACGGCCATATATGCGTTGAAGAGCGGACAGCTGTTGGTTTGTTTCCTCTTTTCTTGACTTTTTTGCATGATGCGAATATTTAAAAATTTTGGATAAGTGGCCAAGTCAAAATAAGGTCTTGTTAAATTCTTTATTTTTAAGAAGAAAAGTATATTTTTATCACTTAGAATATTCGGACTAATGTCTTCATCTTCATAAAGATTTTGCTAATGTGTCTTTTGGCTTTTTTCAGGTGTTTCATGGTAAACTCGGAACCGCAACACAGAATATTGTACCGCACTTTTTATTTTATCTACGAGGAGGGGAGATAGTTCTATTTCCGTTAACCAAGACCGTGTACAAGTGTTAATCTATAGTAAATATTCTTTGTAATTTTGTAAATACAGCTTGGCTGACAATATGGGACGAAGTTAAAATTCCAAGGTGTAGTCACAAAGTGATGCACCGGAAGAGAGTGATCTGTGAACTGTATGACAGTTATTTCCGCTCTATGATGATCAAACCTGTCACTCCAAAAAGGACGGAAGTTGCATGTTCCGTTGGCCAGTTATGGGAGGAGATTGCATGGGCGAATAGGCGTCCCTATATCTCCGCGTGGGAGTTGATGGTGATATAAGGTCGACGATTTTGAATGGAGGGCAGTGAAATTCCGCTGTTCACGCAAGCTTGTCCCGTCGTTACCCCGTGAGCATTTGTTTGGCTAGAGCGAAACGTAACAATTTACTAGAAGTCGGGATTGAACCTGCAACTTCCAAATGATTTTACTTGGAAGTACTTTTCAACCTAACACCTATATCCATTGTGCTATGTGTCCCAACCCAGTTGAAAAAGGCTTCAAAGATTTTTATTTTGACACTTAGATGGGTCCATAGCATTCTCTACCACTTCCGTTGAGAGTGGACTTGGGAATAATAAAAATTAAGGGGTTCTCCATGCTCTTCAGAACTCCAGAACTTGCCACATGTGTCGAGACTGACGGTATTAATTTGCTGTTGGCTTTGACTAGCAGAAATTGTCCAACAAAGGCAGACTTGATGCCGTATGGTCCCTGGGTTTGGCTGGGCCATCTTCGGGTGGGTGAGCTGCATCAACACCTTTGTCACCCTTTTATAGCACTGGGCCTTGCTGTCCAGTTTAAGCTATAATCAGGAATACATGCTTGGACTCAGATTTTGGTCCATGACCAGCTAGGCTCATGATTGCACTAAGTGGGCCGATTACCTGCAGAGTCGAGCAGGGTTCGAACCTCGGCTCGTGCCCGACTTCCCCTTCCTTTAAATCCCAACTATAATCGACCTTCGGGTCATTGACCTTGTGGCAAGTCCTGTCTGGTAAAAGGCAGAGACAAGTAAAGCTCTTCAGAACTCCAGAAACAGATTTTCATCATCAGATGAAATTCAGAACACGAATAACAGATAAATTTATTCTTTTCCTTCGGGCGTGGTCTCCAAGTGAAACGCAAGCTGCCGTGTCAATGATTCGAACTCCGTCCAGCGAGTCCATATCACGATGAACTTTACGTCACGAGACCCTTCTAATATACTGGCTAGCTATGAAACAAGGCACCCAACTTCTCTATACACAGTGTGTCTACAAAAGGCAATGTTTTAAAATTATCAATGAGACTATCTATGATATTAACACTTACTTATACAGAGAAGAGGCGTAGATAACTTAACGGTTGGTTGGTTGTTGGTTGTTTGGGTTTTATGGCATATCAACCTTTGTAGGTCATTCAACGCCAAATTCCGTCTATATATACATACATATTCAACCAAAGATTTCAAAACGAATACTTAGGTAGGTAGAATTTTCTATTAGCAGGATTTCATTTGTTTGCACAAGATTAACCAGTTTTAAGTTATCATATTTTTTGGTACAACTCTGTCTCTCCCAAGAAGGACAGAATGTCATCTATTTTGACGTTCACGAACAGATCGATTAAATCGCTTTCTGATAACAGCGAAAGTTCTGAATACTATAAGAATGTGTTTAACTGTGCAAGTTGTCTAGTAGGTTATACACTATGGTTGTGGTTCCTGTTTCGAAATGAAAGAGTGAAAAAGCTTTGTATGACCAATTCGCAATCGGGATATAACAACTTGTTCTCTTCTTGATTTTCTCAATGCTGGTCTCCACTTTCCCAAGGTGGGCTGAATTTGGAAGAGTTTATTGTGGATGTTATTGCTCCATTGTTGTTGCCATTTTGTGTGAAGAAATTTATTAATTGTTGGTTTCAGGTCAGTATATAGGATCCTGGGTTTACCGGGTTCAGATCTAAGGCCGATTTGGCTGCTGAGTCTGCTCTTTCATTCCCTCTCACTCCAATGTGGCTTGGGGTCCAGCATATAATTATTTCTTTTCTATTTGACATTGAGTCTAATCTACTCAACTTAACGGTTATTGTCGTTTGATATGGAATCGGCAGCCCCATATCAAATTTAGCATCCAATTTTAGTTTAAATTTTCCCTAATGTCTTTGAGAAAAGCATGAAGTGTTCTATTCCTCCCTCAATTGTTGGTAAATAGTTAGGTAGACTGGGTTCTTTAACCTTGGTTGGACAACCAGTCTAGGAAAAGGAAAACTCTGAATCTAAATCAGCTGGACTCTGCTTTGAAAAGAAGATTGTGTCACATTCTGCAGGTGTCGAAGGGGTTAGGTAAATTCATTTCCGCTCCTAGACACTGGGTAAATATTTGAGCAGACTAGATATTTTAGCCTTGGTTAGGTAACGAGTCTAGAAGCAAATCTTTGATTCTAAACCATCTCTACCCCGCTTAAAAATGAAGCTCGTGTCACATCTTCCAAGGCTATGGTTAAACACAAGAGCGGAATAGATTCTTTAGCTTTGATTAGGCAACGAATTTAGGAGAAGGAAATCTCTATATCTAAACCAGCTTTATTCCCCTTAAAACTTGACCTCAGGTCAATTCCTGTCATTTGAAGACACATTTAGCATAACTATTACCGTCATAGAGAATGGAATTAGAGACCCGTGTTCAAATTCTGCATGAAGCTTATTGTGTTGTATTGTCACAATACTACGCATATACAAATATACACGGAAACATAATCAACTGATAATGACGACTTCAATAACGAACGAGGTGGAGGTTCCCGTGGTGTAATTGTTATCGTCGTAGGAAATGAACACGGCGATACGAGTTCAAATCCTGGACTAGACTGATTGTATTTCACATAGCACTAATACCCTTGGGAAAGGTATGAATCCAACTATTCTCCCTCCAGCTATGGGTAAATAGTAGGACAGACTAGGTTCTTCAGCCTTGGTGAGGCAACTAGTCTAGGAGAAGGAAAACTGAATTCAAACCTGTTAAACTCAGCTTAAAAATTGACCTTGTGTCATATCCTGCCCGAGCGGAGGGGTTGGGTAAATAGGATAACGAACGAATACACTTCTTTATATAAATCTCTCACACTTTATTTTCGAAAAGGTGATGTTTGTTGTGTGTGAGAAATGAGTGGAGACAAGGACGGACTGCTATATTGACCCAAGTTCTTCTCTCGACCATAGCAGCACTTCTTTCGTATCTTGGCTTGGGTTGCTCAACCGTGAGTCACTAAGGGACCAAAGCCCTCTGTCTGCAGCTGGATCTCAATCTGGCATCCTGTCTCCAACTGACTCGAACTGCCCGGGCACCTATTTATATTATTGTTTAACGTTCACCTGCTTCCGCTGTCCTTCCGCTTATTTACACAGGTGCATCTCTTGAGTGACGGCTCGGTCGAGGGTCAATATATAATATGTGTATTTTACTCAACGCCTGTCTTCAACTGACTCGAACCGCCCGGGTACCTGGTTATACTATTTTCTTAACGTCCACCTGCTTCCGCTGTTCTTCCGCTTATTTACACAGGTGCATCTCTTGATGGACGGCTTGGTCGAGGCTCAATATATAAGATTTGTATTTTACTCAACGCCAATTTTTTTTAGAAAAGTTATGACTACCTGTTCTCTCCATTCCTATTTGTTAATTGTAGGATATACAGGTTTCTTTGGAACTGGTTAAGCAATCATCCTAGGAGAAGGAAAACTGATTTCAGAACAAGTCTACACACATTATTGCCCACTTGGCTGGGGCTGTAGAATACTCCAACTGCATCTCTGCAAAGGGACAAAACCTTCCCCAACGAATGTCCTGATTTGACTTTAAACAATCCGATGGTGAGGCTCAAGTAATATTGGATCTTTGGGGAATACAGAGTATCCCTTGTAGTACAAACTGGTTTCTTTGGTCTAGATTGTCCAATGAGACTGGAAGAAGGAAATCCATGAATTTAAACCAGCTTTACCCCCCTTAAAATAACCTCTGTTAACATCCTATTCCTAGCGGAAGTGTTGGCTAAGTACATACTTAGTCAAAGTTTTGTCAAGAAATAGATAAAGCTTATTATTAAAGCTACTGGAAGTACTAGCCTGTGCATTGTCATTTTGGCTAGTAATAGCTACTGCCGTTGACAAATACTTTTTGACGATTCAATTTATCCTAAAGAATTCAATTACTGTCGTGCAATGGTATTTTAGAATACCTCATATCCGACACGATACCGTTTATTGTCGACAAAATTAGCTCGAAACAGTTGACATCATGAACTCAGACTCATGTAGATTTTTTTACATGCTTTCTCATGCGAAAATGTTTTGAATGTAATCATGTGTAAATGTTTTATATGCCCGTGTGCCTGCATTGCGTATATGTGGTAAATATAGTGGACACATTTGTAGAAAAACGAATCTAATTGTCTTAGAGGGGGAAAAACTCACAGGGTGTATCACAGAAGTTAACCTAAATGAACTCAGAAAGAAATCGTCAAAATAATTCAATTTAACCAATAAAAGTAGAAAATAACTTTGTTTTATAAGACTGGATTTAGAACATTCTTTCTATCAATCAACCAATCTGTTTACGAAAATCAATTTTATCTATATATCTATCTATCTATCTAGTGAAAAACTGAAAAACAAGGTAATCGAAAAAGAAGAATCTAATGTAAAAAGTCAATGTTATAACGTTTCGGTTCTAAAGAACCATCGTCAGGACCAAGGAGGATGATAACGAATGATGTCAAATCACCGAGGGATTTTTAAAGAAATACAAAACAAGGAGGAAATATTATATATAAAGAGAAAGGGGTAACCGTTTAGCAAAAAAAAGAACAAAAAAATTTAATGTTCCTATTTAAAGATATGTCACGTGATTTTTGAAGGCAATGATGTAGAAAAAAATAGAATCATCTCTAGATTACCTTGTTTTTCAATTTTTCTTGATATTGTCGGGTTCATTTCCATTATTTATTTCCTATCTATCTATCTATCTTTCTGTCTTCATTTATTTATCTTTTCAGATGTTTGTTTATTTATCTGTCTGTCCACATCTATTTCTTTCTCTTTTTCTGTCTGTCTATCTGTCTCTCTTTCTCTCTCTCCATATATATATATATATATATGTGTGTGTGTGTGTGTGTATGTGTGTGTGATGTGACCCAATAGTATCGAGGGAATTTATCATAACATAGAAGCATACGCGTTGAACTACGACATAGTTTTAAGCGAATTCCAGTCACTTTCCGAATAATAACATTTAGAAAAATATGAAGTTCCTTATTCTCCCAGAAATGGTTTAAATTGAACAACTACAGTTCTTCTATAACAGTGGCTTTGGTTCTGGCTAACTTACAAAGGTTGATATGCCTTTAAAAAAAGAAACCAAAACAAACCCTCTTCTCTATCTTTCTGCACACACACGCACAAACACACAAACACGCATATATATATATTGTTACGTAGAGTAGAAAATAAACTAATGAGGAGAAATATATTTTTATATATATTACAAATATGTTTTATTTGTACTTATTATTCCGAGACGAAAAATAAAGAAGTGGAGAAGAAGAGGCGCCAAGCATATCCTTTCTACTTACACATGATTTGCTCGGTAGTTCACGAGGCTAAAAGAGAAAAGAAAAAAAAAAAAGAAGACAGTAAGAAATGGAATTGCAAGTCAACCCCTTTCCACTATTTACCAATCTCAGCTTGCCTTGAACTCTTGGAGTGAACTTTGGGTGAACTTACCAGCCACGTGTCCAGCCCTAGGAACCGGTGGAGAGACACCCTTTTTTGGTGCACTCACAAAGTGACAATTGTTGTAGCAGTCCCGACTTCGAGGCGTTAACATCCATTAAGGAGCTTCGTCCAAGTCCACCTCAAATTTGACCAAGAAACAGATAACAGAAACCGAACAACTCCTCGTGACACTTAAATTCAAACCTCTTAAAGAAAAAAGAACGAAAGAAAATAAGATTATAAACAAGCCCTAAACCCTCAGTGAGTTTCATATTTCTTTTACCTTTATGCGTCTTCCTTGCAAATCTATTTGAGTTGTGATTCGTCTCGGATTTTATATATAAATAGTATCGTTACTTTTCCATCCCCTTTTGTTCTTAAACCTTTTTTTGAAAATCTTATCTTCCCCTAATTACATTGTTAATTTTGTAATAAATTTTGTTCTTAAATCTTCAAATTGTGTTTTGTTGGTTTTGTAGATGCTTGCCGCTTATTCCGCTGTGATTTACCGAGAGTCTTCGATTGGAGAAATTCCCTTCCCATAGTTCGCCTTTTTTTTATCGAACCTTGGGCATTCTCACTATTATATATTCTTTTTTATTATTCTCGTTACGTGGCAGCTATCGCTGTCCCAGTGAAACCCTGGTCGTAACAATATATATATATATATATATATATATATATATATATATATATATATATATATAATATCCAGTCATCGTTTCAAGACAGTGGATGTGGATTATTTTTATAGAATATATGAGGAATATCATATAAATCTATTTGAGTGCTCAATGTATGGCTACTGTTAATCCCTTATTCATTCGCAGGGATATAACAATTTGCATTCATCTTCCCTCGCCAGGGATTTTAAATAATTTGTATTTTCAATTTTATCTTTAATTTTTACCTTTTTATTTTCATTTTTTAAATACGAACAGTGATTTCACATTTATTGTTCTACAACTGTGAGAAAAGCATGTAAAAAGTCATCGGACGAGACGGAGAGTATCAACAGCTAAATAAATTTATAATGACGACTTAACAAAGTTTGAGTTTTCATCTGATTATACTATATATATATATATATATATATATATATATATATATGTGTGTGTGTGTGTGTGTGTGTGTGTGTGTCCACAATAATCAACAAGCAATTGATAAAATTTCACATGAGTTATACATGTATTTGATATTATATATATATATATATATATATATAATATGAAATATTTTCTATATATTGTAAAAATACATATTCCATATTACACACGCGCACACACATACACATATACGTATATGTATATATATATATAGAGAGAGAGAGAGAAAGAGAGAGAAAGATTGTAATATATGAAATTTCATATTACATACATATATATATATACATGAATATATATATAGTGAGAGAGAGACAGAGAGAGAGATAAAGATTATCATATATGAAATTTCCTATTGCACACACACGCACGCACTCACACACACACACACACACACACACATATATATATATATATATATATATATGTAGAGAGATAGGGAGAGAGAGAGATTGTAATATATGGAATTTCCTAATACACACACGCACACACACTCACACACACACATATATATATATATACACACATATATATTTAAGGAGAGAGAGAGGGAGAGCGAGAGAGAGAGAGAGAGCGAGAGAGATAAATATTGTAATATATGAAATTTCCTATTACACACACTCTCACACACATACACACAAACATATATATGTAGGAGAGAGAGAGAGACAGAGAGAGACAGAGACAGAGAGAGAGATAAAGATTGTAATAGATAAAAATTCCTAATACACACACGCACATATATATATATATGTAGAGAGAGAGAGAGAGAGAGAGAGAGAGAGAGAGATTGTAATATATGAAATTTTCTACTACACACACACATTTCACACACACATATATATATACATATATAAATGTAGAGAGAGAGAGAGAGAGAGAGAGAGAGAGAGAGAAATATTGTAATATATGAAATTTCCTATTACACACACACACTCATATATATATATCTATATATGTAGGAGAGAGAGAGAAATAAAGATTATAATATATGAAATTTCCTATTACACACTTGCACACACACACACACACATATATATATATATATATATATATATATATACAGAGAGAGAGAGAGAGAGAGAGAGAGAGAGAGAGAGAGAGATTGTAATATTAGAAATTTCATAAAGCTAAGGTTATTCATTTGATTTTTTTGTTATTGAACGAAGAACTCTGATACATGACTATATTCTTTTGGAGACTGTTGATAAAAAAAAAATGTTAATAATCAACTGTGATTCAGTGAGACTGATGTCTGCACGTCTAGACATTAGTTCTTGATGAACTGTTCTCCTTGAACATAATTTCATTTAATCATGAGTTAAAAATTACAAAATATAGAAGATTCGATCTGTTTGGTCCCACCAAGTATATATATATATATATATTTGTGTGTGTGTGTGTGTGTGTGTGTGTGGGTGTGTTTTTGTATGTATGTCCATGTGTGTATATATATATATATATATATATACACACAGGGTTCGGCTGAAAATTTTATAGGCTGACCAAGATACTCCAATGGAATTTGACCAACCGATATTCATTTTTCTACATCGTCCACACAATTTTATATCGGCTTTTCAGTGCTTGTATACAATCATCAAAAAATTCATCACATCAAGTATTAACCTTTCAGGCTACATTCTTATATATATATATATATATATATATATATATATATATATATATATATATATATATATATATATCAGGATAATCATAATCAAGTGCTACTAGCACGGTTTTTCCTGACTCTCTCCCTCTCTCTCTCTTTCTCTCTCTCTCTCTCTCTCTCTTGCCATTCGTCCCTATCACCCATCGCTCCTGGCGGGTCGTCCACACTATATCTTGCGTCAGTTCAGAGCTGTTGGAAGTGGGTTCTAGTTGGTCAGCCAACACTGGCGCGTCTATTTGAAGGGATCCATAAGAGAAAGTCACTTCTGAGTTTTTTTAACTGTAAACATATCTTCTGAAGCTATAGGAAACAATATGCTAGATTTGAAGTAAAGCGGAGAAACCCAAAGTTGGGGCAATGGCGTGCTTCACCTGGTGCGTGCCTGAAGAATCCCTCAGGTCAACGGCCAGTATAATATTGTGCAGTCAGTAAACTACTGCTACTCAACTATAAAGATGGCGTCTATTGATCAGAAAAAAGAAGAGTTATCGAAAGATTACCATAACTCTAATTCATATCTATCTATCTATCTATCTATCTATCTATCTATCTATCTATGCTTTATGGAATCTATCTATCTATCTATATATATGATTGGGTCTAGGTGTGTGTGCTCAAATTTAAGGAAATACACTTTTTACAAAATTCAAATATTAATTTCTCTCTTCAATATGGTGAGGGGGATGAGGTGGCTGATTACATCGCCTCAGTAATTAAAAATTAAGCCAAAAACAAGACTTTTTAAGCTCTAAATGAGATCAGCTTATACGATTAATCGTCATCAGCTCCGGCTATGGACTAACTTATTTGAACGACCATTTCAGTGAAAATGATTTTTTTCATTTTCATATCTCTCTTTGGCAAAAGTCGTTTGTGTTCATTTTCTTGTTTTTGTTTTTTGACTGAGCCATAATTCATCATACCCGTTCTTCATTAAAGTGTATGTAAATATGAAGATTAAGAATTTAGTGATGAGATTTCTACCGAGGGTCTTCCATTTATTTTCAAGGAAATTACAACGGGTTCAAGATGCACTCTAACTAAACTGGATAGAGCAAGATTTTAGCTTCCGTTTAACGCGTTTAAATTCCTCATACTAGAAAGGTCATATTCTGCAGGTAACTTTTTCCTGTCACAAATAAATGCGTTATTTATCATGAACATTATGTTCAGGTCACATTATTCTTAGTGCCCCCTTATTTCTGGCCAAATTATCTTTTGAACATTTAAAGCAACATTATATTCGGGTCAAATCATTTTAGGATCAAATAATTTTCAACAGCATTATTTCGGTATAAATCTTTTCGGGCAACATTATTTCAGCCTACTTAACATTTGGAACACATAGTTTTCGAATTAGATTATTATTGCATCACATTATGACGGCCTACATAATTTTCAAATCCCATTTTTATGTCAATTTTTTTCTCGGGCCAAATTATTTTCTCACCATTTTATTTAGGACCACATTACCTTAAGGCAATATTATTTTAGAGCCACATTATTTTGGGACAGCATTATTTTAGATCAACATTATCTCCAGTCGCATAATTTATAGACCCCATTATTTAGGACCACATTATCTTCAGGCCATATCATTTTAGAGCCACATTATTTTAGGACAACATTATTTTCGATCAACATTATTTACAGTCACATAATTTATAGGCCCCATTATTTAGGACCACATTATCTTCAGGCCATATTATTTTAGAGCCACATAATTTTCGGGTCACATAATTTTGGGACCATATTATTCTAAGGCCATGATATTTTAGAGTCACATTATTTCTGAATTTTAAAAAATTTTCGGTGTTATTTTCGCCGTTGTCATTGCTTGCAATAGAAATGCATTTAAGAAATAAACCCTTTAGTTATTCTATTCCATAAATAAATAACATTTTCTAAATTAAAGGTTGTAAGGACAAAAAATCCTCGTAGCATGTTGGTGATTGTTACCCCATATTCTCGGTGGTTAGTCTTGCATATAATGTAAAAGGGAAAATTGCAAAAGATTCGATTATCACCAAAACAAAACAAAATCAAATCGAAGCTCTGAATTATTCTGCTCATCGATAATTATGAATATTTATTAAAAAAACAAACTTTATCGACAAAAATATTCATGCGGACTCATGATTACAGAGGATAATCAAAATTAGTCATTCCCGTCGTAAAAGGCGGAAAGATTCATTAAATCAATGAGGAAAAGAGATCACCACAATGGTATAAAATCGAAGAAGGTGTTTTACAAATTTATTCGCGGCGAACCGAAAATAAATTCTATCACGACCAAGTCGGATGGGGTTGTAGAATACGCCGACTGCATATCTACTGAGGAGCAAGAACCGCACAACAATTGACCAGAATACGACACTAAGCAATCAGATGGTGAGACTCCTGGCATGGAGCTTTTGGAAATGTGGAGTACTTCTCCATTGCCATTACTTTCATGCCCACTCAGACCCTAAGGGGTTGCACCTGTAAGAGTCCTCATTATTTAAGACCATATTATCTTCAGGCCATATCATTTTAGAGCCACATTATTTTGGCACAACATTATTTTAGATCAACATTATTTACAGTCATATAATTTATAGACCCCATTATTTAGGACCAAATTATCTTCAGGCCATATTATTTTAATAGGTCAAATAGTTCTGCATAATTATTTAACTGTGTGCAAACATTAAACAACAATACTTGAAACTTTGTAGCTTTGTGGAAACAGTAGATAATGATATTTGAAGCATCTAACTTCGCGCAAATAGAACAATTCATATTAGATACAAATTAACTGTGTGCAACCAAATAAGCTCAGGCCTGCTTTCAATATTACCTACAAACGATTCGTTTCCAAATAATATATATTATATATGTGTATAAACAGAACTTGGGATCAAATAGCACGCAATGAATGATATGTCATAAAATCCAAACAGCCAGCCAAAAGTCTATTCTTTTCACGGATTCTATATTAGATATAAACAGTACAAAGCTGCGTTTGAGAACGTTATCAGCTATTAATCTCTATCGAGGTGGTAGCAGCTGATAGGGTCCTATTTATAGGTCAAAAAGAACTAAACTGTGTGCTTATGTTAAACTGAATTGTTTGAAATCGAACAGTTTTTACATTTAATTGTGTGTAAACAAATGACTTTTTAATTGAATTTTAAGTTATACATAGCAATTCTTGAATTTTTAAAACTTTGTTGACTGAACTGAATACCTTGAAATAGAACTGTTTTTGCCATTTAAACTGTGTACTTATGCTAAACTGAATATTTTGAAACAGAACTGTTTATATATATATGACGGATTTGGCTCTGAATAGCCAACAATGGTTGATATGTCATAAACCAAACCAAACCAAACCAAATCAATTACTATTTTTCCTTATAGTCACCAACATTGACCATTCATTTTTGCTCATTCAGAGCTCGCAAATCACATCAGTTAGAAAAATGCTCCGAAAGTAATACATCCAAAGAAATCCCAATATGTACTGGTAGCCCAATAAGACTATTGAATAGAGCAAATTACCAGCTTCACTATTTTCTTTTATTAAACAGAAATAGTCTAAAATATTTATAAATTCGCCTGTGTTTTGATGTATAAACCTCTGAATGTATAGTAAACAGAGTATGAGACTAAATGGCTTCCGATGGTGAGGCTCCATTTCTTGAGCTTTAAGGAATATGAATTCACCAGTACACATCCATTACCCCCATATCAACTTAGCGTCCCATTTATGGGTCTAATTGATCTCAGAATTTGAAAAATGATTTTCAATTGCATTTGCTCTGAAAACATTGATGTTGCAACGAAATATGAAATACACTCAACAGATACCACAAGTAATCCACCGAAGGAATCCATTATTGAGATGCAATACCCCGAAAAAAATTTTTTTCTTAGTATGACGCACAATTATATATAATAATGAAGCTCCAATTTTAGAGTTCAAAGGAATATGCCATCATCTTTTCGTTGCTATAACAACATGTTCTAATCTTTTTTGTGGCAATTGTAATTATTAGGGTTCAATTTATTGGTCAAATAGATCTGGAAATTTTAAAAATGATTTTGAACAGTATCAATTTAATTGATATAGCAACGAAGTATGCTGTGTTTAAAATAATTAGTATTTTGACTCTTGATCAAAATAGTTAATTGCTAACAAATAATGATTAATATTGAAGAAAAAATATTTGCCTTTAATTTTATAATTGCATTTTAGAATTCGAGAAGAACATTTGAAAACACAAAATTGTATTCAAATTATATATGATTAATTATTGAAAGTTTGATTTATTTATTTAATATGATATCGTCATTCATGGTTTAATAAATTCCCGAACCATCCCTGTTGAAGAACACGTATTATTAAACCCATGAATGTGGTAATTAATTGGTTCATACCTTTCCCAAGGGTATTAGTCCGAAAGTGAACGACTTTGCGTGATTAGAATTTAACCTCATTTACACGGATATATATATATATATATATATATATATATATATAGTAAAGTAAGTATAGTTGGCGACCATAGTCGAGGGTGACCTGAAAGCTCCCTTTTCATTATCTACTATACCTAGGTGGAGGGGAGGGTTCAACTACTTTCCCTGGATTGCTCCCCTGTAGCCTTGATACATACATTATAATGCTGAGTGTTAAGCAAAGAGCCACTGAGTACTATTTTTTTAGTCTTTGGTATGACTCGACCTGGGATTGAACCCAGGTCTCCCGGGCCATTGGCGAACACTCTAACCATTTGGACAAGTGAATAAACTTTTGTATCAGCGAACAGAGAAGGTATTTTCTGTGTTTGTCACGTTTTCTCACGTTGAGGTTACAACGGGGCCCGACAGAAACTTAAGGCGTGCTGCTATATTTAGAGACTCGTTAGAACCGTGGTGTTGCAAGCGTCTATTTTGAGTCATAGTATTACAAATGTCTACTGAGAGCCGTAGCGTTACGTGTTTTACCTTGGGATGATAATGTACAGGATAGAATTGTCAATACACAAAGGTATGGATTTTCTGTTTTACCATTTTACAAATTGTCCATGTTCACTTGCACCACTAAAGTGTCAATTTAAGATACAAGACGTATTTCTGTCACTTCCTGAAACGCAGTTTATCCCTTGCAGCGGTCGTATCGATACTGCTCTATGGATGCACTACTTGGACGCTAACTAAACGGCTGGAAATGAAGCTAGACGGCAATTACACAAGAATGTTACGAGCAATATTGAACAAGTCCTGGTGGCAACACCCCTCAAGGCACCAATTATACGGCCACCTGCCTCCCATCACGAAAACTATACAAGTTAGACGAACCAGACACGCAGGACACTGCTGAAGAAGCAAGGGCGAACTCAGTGATGTACTCCTATGGACCCCCGCATATGGCCGAGCAAAAGCAGGACGACCAGATCGAACATACATACAGCAGCTTTGTGCGAATATGGGATGTAGCCCTGAAGACCTGCCAGAAGCGATGAACGATAGGGAGAAGTGGCGAGAGAGGGACAGGGATATCCGTGCTGGCGGCACGACATGATGATACATATACTAATGAGAATGCCCTTGTTATATGTGCTTTGTTGATTGATTTGCAAATTTAACATTTATTTATAAGGCCTCTTTAATTCGATCACAATGATTTATGATTAATACAGATAGTTTATTTCAATCTCCCCAGAAAATTGCAAGTGGAATCTAATCAATACTAAAATAGTTAACTGCACATTTGTGCGACCAATTTTGGTGCTAAATATACGGAAGAGACATGGGAAATTATCAAAAGAGTTGGAATTGGCACCAGACAATTTAAACGAGATGTTATGACAATTATCTGTAACAGACATGTGTGTCTGTATGGGTGTACCTAAGTGGAAGGACAGCGGTATCAGTTATAGGTTCACAAAATAATAATTTAATGAAACCAAAAATTCCAATACTCAAGTTTATTTTGAAGGACATATAAACATAGCCTTTAACAAATATCAATAAACTTCTCTCTATTTCTCTCTCTCTATCTATCTAGCTTGCTTTGTCCGTCACTTTCTGTCTTATTAACCTCCTTTCTCTCAATCACACATTCACACTATATATATATATATATATATATATAGAGAGAGAGAGAGAGATTGAAATTAATCTGTAATCTATAGAGAAGAATTTAATGTAAAATAAAGTCAACGCTAAAACGTTTCGGTTCAAATCAACCATTATCCGAACTTGACCGGATGACATCGAATGACGTTAAATCACGGATGGATATTTTGACTAAATACAAATCAAGGAGGAAATATTATGTATACAGAGAAAAGGTTAAACGTTTAGTCAATAAATCAACGTTCGTATTTAAAAAAAAGTGTCACGTGCTTTTTTACGATAATGATGTAAAACAAATAGAATCACCAAGAGAAACAATGGATGAAGATGAGAAAGAAGAAGGAAGGAAAGAAAAGAAAAGAAAGGAATGGAAGAATATGTTTTATTGTCATAAGTAACCATCCAAATATAGGAATAAAAATTACGCTCAATTTTGACTGAATAAAATAGTTATACATTGCCAATTAAAGAAGATAATACAAACTATTCTCTACATGTATATATCATCATCCTCATCATCATGTCGTGCCACCAGCACGGATATCCTTGACCATCTCTCGCCACTTTTCCCTATCGTTCATCGCCTCCGGCAGGTCTTCTGGGTTACATCCTGTGTCCTCACATAGCTGCTGTATGTAAGTTCGGGCTGGTCGTCCTGCTTTTGCTTGGCCATATGTGGGGGTCCATAGTAGTACGTCACTTACGAGCTCGTCTTTGCTTCTCCAGCAGTGTCCGGCGTGTCTGGCTCGTCTGACCTGTATAGT
Source organism: Sepioteuthis lessoniana (assembly GCA_963585895.1). Classification (NCBI taxonomy): domain Eukaryota; kingdom Metazoa; phylum Mollusca; class Cephalopoda; order Myopsida; family Loliginidae; genus Sepioteuthis; species Sepioteuthis lessoniana. The sequence goes on from OY757944.1 coordinate 4,854,079, forward strand.
TTTCGTGAGGGGAGGCAGGTGGCCGTATAGTTGGCGTCTCGTGGGGTGTTGTCGCCAGGACTTGTTCAATATTGCTCTCAACATTCTTGTGTAGTTGCCGTCAAGTTTCTTCTCCAGCCGTTTGGTTAGCGTCCATGTAGTGCATCCATATAGCAGTATCGATACAACCGCTGCCTGGAAGAAACTGCGCTTCATTTCATCTGTCAGGTCTGATTTCCATATTATTGAGAGCCTATCTATAGCCGTCCATGCTTTCGTCAGCCGTGTGTCGATGTCGTTTTCTGTTGATGAGACGCTACTTCCTAGGTAGGTGAATTTGTCCACTAGCCTCAGAGAGGCTCCGTCTAGAGTGGTAATGTTGCCCGTTTGGTTGTAACACATATTCAGTTTTGTGCGCATTGACATGGAGGCCAATGCCTGCTGAAGCCCGTTCCAAACTATGCAGTAGTGTCTGCTTGATTAGGCGTATTCGCCAGTAACGCTAAGTCATCAGCGTAGTCGGCGTCTGTGATTGTTTTTGCCGGGTACCTTTTGCTTCTTTTCTTAGTCAGCTCGAAGCCATTTTCTCTGATTTTGTCGATCGAAGCTCTAAGCACGTAGTCTAGACAGATGATAAAGAGGTATGGGGCTAGCGTGTCTCCTTGTAGTACTCCTGCAACAATGTCGAAGTATTCCGTGTCTCCATCTGGTGAACGTACTTTCACTTTTATGTTTTTGTAGAGGATCATTATTGCTGCTACGGTTTCTTTAGGTAGGCCGTATGCTAGTAGGATTAGTTCCAATTTCCCTCTGTGGATGGAATCGAAGGCCTTGGTAAAGTCGACAAATAGTAATGTCGCCTGAAGGTTTTTTGCCCGGACGCCTTCAAGGATTCTACGGATGGTCAATATTTGTGAGGTTGTGGATCTATTTCTCCGGAAGCCATTTTGGTTTTTCCTAAGGATGTTGTCAATTTTGGGTTCTATGCGGTTTCTTAGTAGGGCATTGTAGATTTTGGCTGCTATGGATGTAAGTGTTATCCCTCGGTAGTTCTTGGCTAATCCTAGGTCGCCTTTTTTAGGGAAAGGAAGGATGCATCCCTTCATCCATCTTTCTATCCTATTTTGACAATAGACTGCGTTGCATTGTCGGAGCAGTATATCGTCGAATTGTCTAGTCTTCCACACTTCTGGGAGGATCTCGTCTAGCACTGCAGCTTTCCTATTTTTAATTTTTTTAAGAACCGAGTCGAGTTCTTCTTTGGTGAAAGGCCCTAGTTTAATGTCTAATTGCTTACTGATAATTCTGGTGATCGGTTCATCCGTTATTTTCGGTGGGCTTCCTAGTAGATTTTTGAAATGCTGTTCCCACAGTTTTACTCTTTCTTGTTGGCTTGCAGCTTTAAATTTTGCTTTGGCTGTGCTCTTCCTTCTACTTACTTCGTTTATTGTTTGCCAGGCTATCCTGGATTGTCTATCTTCCACCGAGTCTCTAATCTTATCTATCTGATTTTGTATGTATTCTGCCTGTTCTTTTCGGTATATTCCTGCTAATTGATATTGTGCTTTTTCTAGTTTTCGGGCATTTGTGTTTGTTGGGTTCTTCCGATAGCTTTTGGAGGCAGTTTTCACGAGTGCAAGTTTTTCTCTAACCTCTGACGTTTCCCAAGGGACTCTATATTTAGTTCTAGGTTTTGTTGGGATACACTTTGATGCCGCCTCTAGGTGTGCTTCAACAAAGTTTTCATATTCGTCATTTGGGGTAACCTTTTCTGTCTTCTCTTGTGTTTCGAATCTGTTTCTTAATTCTAAAGCATATTTGTCTCTAATGTCTCTGTTGTTAAGTAGGGCCCAGTCATAGCGCCTAGTTGTCACTGTTCGTGCGGCGTTTTTTCGTAGGCTTAGACGTATTTTGGCCGTGACTATTCGATGATCGGAGGACACACCCTCGAAAGAGGAGTATGCCTCGCAATTCATCGCACTATTTTTCCATTTTCTGTTTATAAAGAGGTAGTCTATCTGTGCTTTACTCTTGTTCGCGTATGTGTGGGTCCATAATTTTCCCTCTCTTTTTTGAAAGTTTGTATTGAAGCATGTTAATCTATTTTCTATCATGAAATCAATTAGATGTTGTCCATTCCTGTTTGACGTGTTGTTTAGGCTGTATTTGTTGTTTCTGTTTTTCCCGATTTGTGCATTCATATCTCCGCCAATGACTAGCAGGTTGTGTTTCGGAATGCTACGTACTAGGGAGGATAGCTCCTCGAGGAAGGTGACTAGTTCAGTTTCTTCGCTAACATTGGTAGGGCTGTAGCATCGTTGCTTTGGGGTTGCCATTAAACGTTGCGGCCATCATCCTAGGTTGTATTCTCTCAATGCTATTAAGTGTTTTTAGCGCTCTTGGTCCTATAAGCATTCCCAACCCTCCCACCGATGCATTGACAGAGTTTTTCCATGCCGATACAGTCACCAGCATCCATCCATTGCCAGTTTCGTGATATTTGATATCTTCGGTGTGAGTGTATCGATGTTCTTGTATACAGATTATGTCTATCTTATGTTCTACGGCTGATGCAGTTAGCTCTGGTAGTTGACCTATTCTATTTAGGGTTCTAACGTTGAATGTCGCTATCTGTATTGTTTGTTTGCATTTTAGTAGTGTTTGTTTGAGCTCTGAAGCTGATTTTTCGAACACTGAGGCCAGGGCTCCAACCTCAGCAGGACGCGCCCTTTTTTTACCAGCGCGAAGAGCGATGCGGTTTGTGAATGCGGTTTGAGTATGAGTCATGGTTATCTTTCGATGGCTGTTTTTATTCTCATCTATAGAAGCCACTCTTATAGATGAGCAGCAGTAGTTCCCCGATCGAACTGACAATCCTGAGCGTTAAGCCGCAAGACTCACACGTTCAGGAAATATTAGGCATTGGAAATTCGAACACCTTCACGTACACGATGCTGCTTCCCATGTGTACGTGAAAAATAAAAAATAAAAAAAAATAAAAATAAAAATAGAAATAAAATAAATAAATAAATCAATAAATAAAATAAAATTAAAATAAAAGTAGAAAATAAAAAATAGAAAATAGAAATAATAATAAATCCTTTTACCTTAAGTTTTAACTTAGTTAAAGTCCAGGACTGACGTATATTCAAAGAAATTTTGGGGTATATTTTATCTTGTCATCCGATACAGGCCCTACCAGGTTTTTATTTTATTTTATTTCTTATTTTTTTTCATTTTTATTTTTAGTGGAGGTGGAATGCTAAATTTCTAAGTTTGGCGCGGTAAATTCAAATAATTCTTAAGTTGACTCGTGATAGTTGCACCAGGTAAAACAATTTAGTCGATTAGAAATAAAGATTCTTAGATTAAAATATAACAAAAATTCACCAGCAGATTTTACAAGTCATAGAAAATCCAGTGTTATTTTTTAAAAAGAAAATTGTACTAACCTCTACCCAACGAGTCTTTCCTCAATTGTTTAGTTTTTTTCTATATATCCACATATTCATGAAGCTTTTATGTCTTTCCTTATATTTATAATGCCACCTGATTCTAGAATGTTCCATTCCAAATATTTCTTTAGCGTTTGGTTTGGTCGTTTTCTTTTTGGGGTGGGGGGAGATTAATTTGTGATAACTGGGAGTGTTTGCATTTGTCGGTACAAGAATCTATACTAATTTATGCTAAATTTCTAAGTTTGGCGCGGTAAATTCAAACAATTATTAAGTTGACTCGTGACAGTTGCACCAGGTAAAACAATTTAGTCGATTAGAAATAAAGATTCTTAGATTAAAATATAACAAAAATTCACCAGCAGATTTTACAAGTCATAGAAAATCCAGTGTTATTTTTAAAAAAGAAAATTGTACTAACCTCTACCCAACGAGTCTTTCCTCACAATTGTTTAGTTACACATGGACATGTTATACCAATACATAAATATATACACAGATGTACACACACACACACACACACACATATATATATATATATATATATATATATATATATATATATATATATATATATATACAGCCACACACACACACACACACACACATAAATCCCAGCTTGAAACGTCTCGCGTGTCTAGTCACACTTCTCAGTTGTGGTACAACGTAACACTTTGTCTGTGGATGAAATTATATATCCATTGCCTCACTACGGGAGGAGGGGTAGAGTACTTTGGCGAAGGAATATAACAGTTGAAACTTGCGTAATACAAAGCTCTTCTAACGAATTGACCTCTATGGCCCCCGTAGCATAACAGTTAAACAAAAGGAAGTTAATACATATACGTTAAATTCCCAAGTTTACCTTGTGTCTGCAGCTGTCTGTGAGGTTTATTTATCAGGCAGACGTAAAGTTAGCCGGGTTTCGTTCCCAACTTAAAGCATCTACACGTGTCTAGCCACAGTGATGAGCAGTTACACTATATATATATATATATATATATATATATATATATATATATATATATGCATATATCGGAGATTTTCTCTTTTAACCATCTTTGATTATATAAGGCAGACACTTGGCTATAATCAATTTTAAAGTTGGTCCGTTAAAGTCATCGGGAAAGTCGTTTGAAGTCTTGATGCACTTAATTAGAAAAGGAGCCATGTTTTTCCGGAGTAGTTTCCACGCAAGCTGGAGCCATCTTCATGGAGAACGAATACTGAAATTATAAACACAATGATGTTTCGCAGGCTTTAATTTAAAGTGGGAGGGAAATTTACGGAATAAAAGAACTTTACTCGAGGTAAGAATAAAAATTAACGGAAAAATTGCAAAAGGAATTTCGGAACGCAGCTGCTAGTTTGGAAATTGATCTTGTTCTTCAATTATAAAAAATAGACAAAAGCTAAGTGTCTGTCCAGTTTAATAAAACGCACACACACACAGACGCAAGAACGCACACACACACACGCACACACACACACACACAAGTGTGTTCGTGTGTGAAAGGAAGAAAGAAAGAAAAAGAACCGAAGCAAAATGTTTCGCTATGGGAACAAAATCTTCCTTTTTCTTAAATGTTCTGATTTTATTCATAACTATATATATTTCTTGGGGTGCATGTGAGAATATGTTTACATTAAAATAGAAATATAGACATGAACATATACGAGGATCATTAAAAAAGTTTCCAGACTTTTCGTATGGGTACATTTATTGACAGTTCACACCTGAAACTCTAGTCCTCTTGGAAGTAATCTCCTCCGGCTGCAATGCACTTGTACCGTTCCAACAACTTCTGGAAGGCCCCATTGAAGTCCTCTTGTGTGAGCGTGTCAGTGACCTTCATCACAGCCTCTTTTATCTCCTCAATTGTCTCATAACGACAGCCTCTGAGCTTAGGGAATAACCATAAGTCACAGGTAGCAAGGTCTGGACTATAGGGAGGGTGAGAAAATGTCTTGATGCCCATCTTGGTCAAATAGTCTTTTACAAAGATGGAGTTGTGGACTGGTGCATTGTGCTGGTGGAAATGCAATTGACCCGATTTGAAGAGTGCTGGCCTCTTCCCAAGGAATCTCTTCCTGAACTCCCTTAAAACCTCAACATAGTAACCCTAACCCTAACCCTGTGGCCAATCAACTGTGGTGTATTGACTTCCTTACTCTTCCCACATCTCTCATCATCCCTCACAGACTCCCTGCCTTCCTTAAATTTCTTACGCCACTCAGAAACTGATACTCGATTCATGCAAGATGGTCGAAAAGCAGTCTGAAGCATTCCATACGTTTCTGTGGCATCATTTTTTCCAAGTTTAAAACATAATTTTATTGCATATCTTTCTTCTAAAGTGTCCTCACGTCCAGATTACATTTTTGAAATTCCCCAGCTGTGAAAATCAGGTTTTAGTAGGGTGTATTCCAATTCTTGCTGTAGCTGTTCATTTAACCTGAAATCATAAAAATTGGTCGGTCATCTCATAAGATGTATAGCAATGACATACTGAATTTTCAAGAGTCTATGATAATTTTAAATCCTTGTACAAAAAAACGTCTGGAAACTTATTGAAGGAACCACTTACATAGATCTTTTTATACTTGTATTTGTATATATCTGTATACATGTATATATATATATATATATATATATATATATATATATAGCGGGAGAGAGAGAAAGAGAGTGAGAGAGAAGTAGTAGCTTAGATACATAGATGCACATAGGGATTAATTGATAGACAGGCAGAGACTGTGATAGATAGTCATATAAACAGGTAAATTTAAAAGTGTATGCGTTTTTATATATATATATATATATATATATATATATATATATATATGTGTATATTTATAATGAGAGAGAGAGTGAGGGAGAGAGAAATATTAAGACCGAGATAAAGAGAAAAAGTAATGAGTAGATACGAACTGAGACGTATAGATTTGAACAAAGTGAGATTAAATGATAGAGAGAGACAGACAGACAGACAGACAGAGACAGAGACAGAGAGATAGTGATAGATATATTGAATGTTAGTCAGAGAGAGAGAGAGAGAAAGATATACACTACGAATGAATAATCAAAAACAAGGTTTAGATATGATTGCTTCATAAAAACTTTGATTTACTCAAAACTTGTTCTTTGAAAACGTCCATATCTATTTTTACAGTCAATTCATCGATTGTTTACCAATTTTTTTTTTGGCAGTATTTGTTCGTATATTATTTCATTTTATGCAATTCAACATTAATATATGACATGCCACTGATTTCCTCAAGCTGTATACAAAAATCCCAAACTGTTGCATATAATATCGTCAAGTAAATCCAATTACCATACAAAATGTCCTCAAGTTACTTGCAGTGACTGAGTATATCGTTCTACTTTACTGTGGGATAATTTAAATGTTCATATAATTACGACAAGCATTGTAAGATTTCTTTTGCTGCATATGCCAGGTACATTAGATTATAGCTTTACATCGTATGTAAATTAATCAGTCGAGCGTTATATGTGATATAAAAGTAATATGGTTAAAGTCACACACACGCCCACACACACGTATATATATTATATTATATTATATTATGATAGTTTTGGTTGTCACTAAATTACTTTTGGGGTTTGTGTTGAACCAAGTCCAATATAATATGGAGAGTGCTCAATATCTAGGATAGAGCTATTATATAATAATAATAAGCAAATATATATAAGATATATATATTTAATTCGTGGAATTTAGACTGCGACTCCTGGGTTTCATGGAGTTTTTTGAAAAGCAACAATCATCAGGCAGTTAAGAAAATGAAATGTATCGAAAATCGAAAAATACAGTCAAAAAACCGTTGGGATTTTGTCGGAATCTTTATTTGTGATTGTAAGTGTGTGTGTGTGTTTGTGTATATGCTTGTGTGGGTTATAGTTGCGTATTAATGTATGTATGTGCGCGAGTAAGTGAGATTAATTGAAGGTACAAACGCAGTGCGTTGTTTTAACCGGATATAAATTCGTCGGTGTATCTTAATTTTTTTGCTACATTATTTTATTTCTGTATGTGTAGGTGACTATAGCTAAGGAAAAAAAAATCATCATTGCATGTTGAGTGGAATGAAAAAAAAGATTTGATTTGCAAGCGTATTTAAATACGCTTGCAAATCAAATCTTTTTTTTAATATAACCGTTTAAACGGTTATATTATGGTAGACCAGAATCACAATGGATATAAGTAGGGATATATTGTATTACAATATAATATTGTACAATATTTAGGGAAGATAATTGGGCTAGGATACAATAATAAATAGATGAAATATTGCATAAATATTATATATACTATAGTTAACTTTTGATAGTACGTGCGTAATGAAAATAATTAAGGGGTTACAATTATAGTTATGTACGATGATGATCATAACCGAAGAGCAAAGTGTTGTCATTATAAATTTAAGGGAAATGATTAAGGAAATAGATGGCGGGTTTGGGAGGTATGTGTAATAGTTGGGCAGTTGAGATGGTTATTTTTAATAGTTATATGTTTTGTGTTAATGTTGTGTGATATGTACGCTATTGTAGAAAAGGATAGAGTGTACGAGGGAGATAAGATGAATGCAGAGTGTTGGGGCCTATTCTTAATCCCCATGAAATTGTAAAATTAACAGATAGTAGAGGTGTGTGGAGAAGAGTATGGGGTTAATGGAGAAAGGTGGTTCGTATATTATGTGGCGTGTGTTATCGTTGGAGGAAGGAAATAGTACTTACGGTGCTTCAGCTTTTATATATATATATATATATATATATATATATATATATATTTGAGGTGTTAGATGGGTTATGTGTATGGATCGAAGTATGAGAGGCGTTTGTTCTCGCGCCAACATTTTGAAAGATTTTAGATTTTTTTTATTTAGTAGGAAGTTTTCTGATGGGTAGGTTATGATGGCTAATTTTTCGGGGAGGCAAAGAAGGCATTTTTTTGATGTTTTGCTGTAGGCAGGTGTTTGTTTTAGTATCTCCCAGGTGATTGTAGGAGAGATGCGTCTGTCTTCTAAGTACCATATTTACAAGGATAAGGAGGTATTGGAAGCATAGTTTCTGTTTTTGAAAGAAATTTTATGGTTGTAAATTCTCTGTTTTATGGTGCCCTCCGTTGCACCGATGTAATGTTTAACGAAGTTGTATGTTTTTACCATGGCTTTGTATATAAC